>CM053276.1:35701538-36901538 GCA_028583415.1 Protea cynaroides | reverse complement strand
GTTTTTTAGATGTTGTACCTTCCAACTAGTGAACTAGATTGGTACCACTTCAATAGTTAAATCTTCTATCTACTCCAGTGGATCAGTAGTCAATACCTTTGATATGGATCTCTAATGTACTTCTTCAATAGAGACATGTGAAATACACCATGCACACTAGACACGGACAGTGGTAACGCTAATTGATATGCAACTTTTTTATATCTCTCCAAAATTTATAAGGTCCAACACATATATAGGATACCACTTTCCCTTCTTGTTGAACTGCTTCAAACCATACATAAGTGATACCTTCAAGAACACTTTGTCACTTATGGCAAACTCAAGGTCTTGGCATCTCTTCTAACAATCCTGAGCTGTCTTGGCCCTTTTTCTTTGATCTTGTTTGCCACTCGACAGGTTTCTACAATAGACTTAGGTCTTAAAATTCTTCATTCACCAACTTTATTCCAAAATAGAGGAATTTGACATTTCTACCGTACCATGCTTTATAGGTAACATTTACATGGTAGATTGGTAGTAAATTCAATCCACATATAGCTTAGTTAGCTGCTTTAAAGCATACCGATGTCATATAGCAATGGAATGAGTTATCTTCCTAAGGCGATCAACAATCACCCAAACTGCGTTAACCGTTCTAGGAGTCAGTGGAAAATCAGTGACATAGTTCATTGTAATGAAGTTTCATTTCCTGACTGGCTCTGATGGTTGTTGTAGTAAGCCATGTTGGTCTTTGTCATTCAATCTTTACTTGCTGATAATTCAAACACTGGAATATGCACGAAGCCACATTTATTATCATTCCTCTTTACCAGTACAATCTCTTCAGGTCATGATACATATTGATACTCCACGATGTCCTGAATATTGAGTACAATGGGCTCTTATCATTATCCTCTTCATGATATCCGAGTCTTTATCTTCAGGTATTCAGAATCTACCTCTACATCTGAGTACCATCTCCGCATCCAAAGTAAGTCAGGGTTAGGTTTTTCCTTCTCTAAATCTTCTTACCCCGCTCTTAGATATATATCTAACAAAATTACTACCTTTACTTCGTCTATCAATTCAAAGATGATCTTTAATGTTGTGAATGCAAGCGAGGAACTATTGCTCCATAAGTTCATCCATAAGCTCTCACTCAACTGGATCATCACTAGCTTTTATTATATGTTACTCTTCTTTCAAATCTGAATCTATTACTGTGAAACATAAGGCAGCATTTATACTGGGTCCTTCTTCGGACTTCATAATTTCCTTTTTGCTTCAGGCCTTAGCTACTACATTAGCCTGGCTTGAGCAATACTGCGTATCACGGTCTTAATCCTTCAAGTGTTCTAACCATCTTCTTTGTCTCATGTTCAACTCTTTCTGATGAAGAGATAAATAAAACTCTTGTATTCCCATTTAATCTAAAATTCTTCTCCGTATAGATAATGTCTCTTGATTGCATGAATCATAGTTGCTAACTCCAAATCATGAGTTGGGTGATTTTTTTCATGCTCTTTCAGTTTTCTTGAAGCATAGACAATCGCTTATTTACCTTGCATCAACCCGCATCCTAGATCCAATCTAAAAGCTTTGATGTATACGGTAAAAGGTTTCCCTGGTGTCAGAACGGTCAAGATGAGAGTTGATATCAACCTTACATTAGAATCTGAAAACATCCTTCACACTTGTTAGTCCAATTAAACTCCTCTCCCTTCCTGGTTAGCTTGGTAAGAGATTTTGCGATCTTAGAGTGGTCCTCTACAAATCATCTGTAATAACCAGCTAAACCCAAGAAACTTTTGATCTTCGCAATATTCTTTAGGTATTTCTCACCATATGATTACTTCTATCTTAATAGAGTCCATTTTAATCCCTTTTTATGATGCTATGTGATCTAAGAAGATCACTCATATTTCATGGACTTGGCATACAGCTTTTTCCTTCTCAAATGTTGTGAAGCTGTTCTAAGATCCGTTGTATGAGTTGCTTCATTCTTGGAATAAACTAAAATATCATCTATGAAAACTATGAATAATGTGTCCAATATGTCATGAAACACCCAGTTCATCAGCTACATAAAAGATGTAAGGGCATTGGTTAATCCAAACGTCATAATCGGGAACTCATAATGTCCAATCCAGATTCTAAAAGCTATCTTCGAGATATTTCTGTCTAAATTCTTCAGCTGATGATGTCTCGACCGAAGATCAATCTTAGGAAATACCTTTGCTCCTTGCAACTGTTTAAATAAATCATCGATCTGAGGTAGTAGATATAGATTCTTGAATCGTGAGCTTGTTTAGTCCCTAGTAGTCTATACATAATCTGACACTACCGTCCTTCTTCTTCACGAATTGGCGCTCCCCGTGATGCAATACTTAGCCGATTAGAACCCTTGTCTAATAACTCTTGTAGTTGACTCTCAATCCCTTCAACTACATAGGAACTACTCTATAGGTGCCTTTGACACAAGTATCGTCCTTGGTAACAAGTCGATGACGAACTCTGTAGTATGATCAGATGGTAACCTAGGTAAGTCTCCTGGAAACACATTGGAAATTCATGCATCACATCAATATCTTTCCTCTGTGGTGGTTCTTTGGTAACATATACCACAGATACCATATATCCAACTTCTTTCTCTTCAAAGCATCTCTTCGCCTTTAGCATAGAGAGGATCAGCTTTCACTTCTTAGGCAACATGCTTCCAATAAAACTAAATTATATGCCGTCTTTACTTTTGAATGATAACCTCTTCTATGCACATAACAACTTTATAGAGTGTCGAGACAACCAGTCTATTCCCAAGATGACATCAAAGCCTGCCATTTCAAGTCGATTTAGGTTGCATCCAAATTCTGTCCATCCATATGATTCGAACATTGTTAATAATACTCATCCAATACAACATCTAGTCCAAAAGGGCTTGAACTAGCAAAATATGGTATAAAGGTCTTAAGAGCACATCTAGCTCCTTAATCTCCTAGTTTTTCAAATACTATTGCTTAAAATCTTATATATCCCAAGAAAAACTCATTTGCTTACACCTTCTTTACAATTGTTATTCTACCCTGATCTCTCTTTCATATACCTCGAAAAATATCTTGTGATTGTTACTTACTTTCTTGCTCATGCACTTTTTTATAGACATGACCATATCCATCTATTCAACAATCTCGAAACAGATCCTCCATTTCTTCATCTGAGGTTCCTTGGCTATAGAATCTAATATGAATTTAATCATCTTACTTCCCATAATTCCTTATTCACTAAACATCTTATCAATGGATGCCGAGAAATATAAGAATCAGAATGTTTATCCAAAAGCAATTCATTTTCTTCTTTCGAATTCAGGGTAATCACGAACACTTGCTTTATCTAGTGAACTTAAGTTTAAAGGATCAAGAGTAAATCTATGGTAATCCAACCGGCATCAAAAGGTCGTTAAGTTGCATGGTGGTCCAAATACATGGAAAAAAGGTTTTACAATTCTTAACCTCATGGTTATAGGTTCTATCGAGTATATAATGCCATTGGTCAAGGCACTATAGGAGTAAATCTAGAGAAAGTTTTGGTACATCAATAAATCAGGTATAAATTGAAAGATGTACGCTCAACATGATTAAACATTTAACTGTTCATTCAGTTCATATCTCTGTTCATGTTGTTGATCTTGAGAGTGGCTCAATTTGGTATAATCAGGACTAACACTAAAGAAACAATATCTATAACTCCAATTGACAGGTTGAATCAAGAAGGTATTCTATCAAGGTACGAGAATTTAAAATCAGTTATGTGCATCTCTATAATCATAAGAGTAAATCAATAATGCATCGCATCCTATATAACTTATCTAGTTATATGGCCATAATAGATTTGATCCTTTGTTGAAAATATAAGAGGCTTTATCTTCAGAAAACATTCTTCAATCCTTGTTGAATCATTCTGCCATGATGCAGCTATCCCATACATCGGTGGCTGATAAGGGTAACCACCTTGATACACTGCTTGTTGTGCACCAAACTTCTACACTAGGGTGTGTGTTACTGGGACTTGCTGTATAGTAGGCACTGTGTTATAGTTAATAGGTGCTGGGGGTACAGTGTTGCTACCAATTGGTACCGTACTTGGTTTGAGCCGGAGGTGTTGATGTAGCATTGGTAACTTGGGTAGTGATTCACATAGCAACTTGCATAGTCGGTCTCATATGTTGTTTCTCATGTATTTTGTTTAGCTAAATTTATTACAACCATGGCCAAGGTACTTGGTAGTCCGGGTGATTGGCTGGAGTGGGCTGGTTGTTCACCTCCTTTTATTTGTTTCAATCTGATTATCATTATTTAGCATTTGCTCAGATGAGTTTTTACTACCCGTTCTCGACCCAGATAGTGGTGGGATCAAGTTGCAACCTCTTCTTAATGCTCAGCGGGCAATGGATCAGCTTGTGGTGGATCTCACTCTGAGTCTCCATCTCACCCAGGAGTATAGCTTTATCTTCTTGTTACTGTACTATATCCTTTGTATACTCAGATAACTGTCCGACTTATAGATAGTACTCTATATTATTTGTTTATCAGGATAAATTTTAAATTTTCTCTTTCTGTTAGTGTTTACATATGATTCCACCTTTTATATGTACATTATTGTCTTGTTTAAGTTCTGTCTCAACCAACACAGGTGCTTATGGTGTGTTTATATTAAAACTTTTAATTTATCCTAACTCAGTTCATGGACTCTAGTGGAAGTATTCAAGTTTGATGGGCAAGGCCTGAGAGCTCTGATACCAAGTTGTCACACCCCAATTCTGCACCAACCAGAATGGTGTGATGAACCATCAATAAACCAAAGGTTCAACCAGGATCTCGAATAGGCTATCCCCACCATGTTAAACCAAAACACATTCCACATTAATCAGATATAATAAAGTAAATAGCGAAAGTCTTACAGATAATGAACTGAGGTCTAGTCATGATAAATAATTAATATTTCATTTATCTCTAAGTAACCAAAACATAATTTAATACATATTTCAATATCCAAATATGAAATTTAAACACTAAGCGTATCCATAGTTGAAACACTCGCTTAACGAATCACAATAGTCCTCCACAGCTTGCTTATCATAGCTACCACCTGTTCGTATGTTGGCGTGTCGACATAATCTTCAGCCATAATACCTGCAACATCAGAAACTAAAAAGAATTACGCGCCGAGGGTCAGCTCTCCAACTTTAGCTCAGTGAGTAAACAAGACAATGCAATAAACATATGCATGCATTCAATTCATATCTTTGGTCTGGTTCATAAGTTTGCAATGTACAATAGAAAGGATTGGTGGCCACCGCACCTCTATACATAGGGTGTGTAAGCCCACCCAATGGATCAAACACCATTGTCGTTCACATCCACCCCACTATGGAACAGGGATAGAGCTAATGTGCCCGGATCAAACACCGCATAACACTTCCCCTAATGCCCTACCCATAGCAACACATAAGCCCCTGTTGGCGAGGGCCTGCAAACTGGGCTCCCAACTAACCAATCCTAATGTCAAACAGTGTATCCAAGGCCTCACCCCAGCATCTCTCAATATGTCCATAGAGATAGAGCTAAGGCCCCCCGGCAGAGTCAAAGACTACATGGTCCGAGACCACCTCCCCTGATGCCCTACGACGTAATAGTTATGCTAAGGTAATGGCGATACGACGATGTTAGCGGACAAGACTTGAGTAGAGATAGAGCTAAAGTACCCAGATCAAACACCGCATAACACTTCCCTTGATGCCCTACTCACATCAAGTACACTAACCACACACATACATTCACATGCTTATTCCTAGTACCATCATCATCATCATCATGTTATAAATAAATAGAATTAAATATGCATGAACAGTAATAACAAGAATAGTGGATGACAAGTGATATGCACATTACAATCATATAAATATAGAATCATTCATGGTGTTGGACTTAATAAATGAAAACAGTTTATTATTAGCCAATTAGTTTAGGTCTTGTTCCCTTACCTTTGATTGCTAGGAGATCCTCGTTCAAGCTTTATGAATCACTTTTAAATAACTAGAAAGGCTTAACCAAGTCGATAGATCTTAATTAGAATTAATTCCAATAAATTTAGACTAACTGAAATCGTAGGGTCGCAGGGTAGGGTCGCACCTAGGGTAGCAGTTTCTGCGGCCCTAAGGTGTAGGGTCGAACATGGGGTCGGATACCATTCAACCCTACGTACAACCACACCGTCCCTGGAACTTTCCGAGGGCATGTGGTTGATCCTGTGGTCTCGTAGGGTCGGATGTCATTCGACCCTACGTGCAACCACACGTATTCTGAGTCGACCTTTCATTCTAAAGTCCATTCTTTCATGTTTGGATCCTTTGGCTTATTTTCATGGTCCATTCTATGATTGTTCTATGGCTCAAAACTATGATTTTTACACACTTTCCATTGTTCACAATGATTTCCTCCATGGATTCCATTGGAATTTGTCCATGGATGGATGATTTAGGTTTCTCCTAGATCCTATCCTCTTCATGAACTATTCTAGGCTCTTAAATAAACCATGGAGAATGTATTCATACCTTAGGTTTGCTGAGATTTAGAGTTTTCTTTGAATTTCCTCCTCCTTAGTCTTCTTCTTCAATTCTCCTTCTTTTTTCCTTCTCTTCCTTCTCTTTTTTTTCTCTCACTTTCAATTAGGGTTCTAAAAGGAGTGAAAGAGGCTAAGGGACGTCCTATTTGTAGAGGAAAACCCTCCAAAATATGTCCCATTGAGTTTAGGAAAGACCCCCTTTTGAATTAGGAAAGTTTACTAATTTCCAGTTTTTACTATTTTCGTAGGGTCGGACGTAGGGTCGGATGTAGGGTCGGATAATTCGAGACCCTACAATGTAAAACATGCGACCCCATGACCAAAAAGTCATGGGTTGGACTTCTATTGAGGTGGGGTCGACCCTACCTATTTAGGCATGTAACCCTACCCTCATTTTGACTGTTTTTGAGTTAAGTTTCATATTGGGTCTTGGGTTTCTTCACGTACTTGGTCCACTTGGCTCGACCATGATATGTAGACTGGTCATGACACAAAATGTAAGGTTAGACCAGGTTCGTGGCGTGTGGGTCTTACAACTCATTCTTTCATATCTGTGTCGTTCAGAAAGAAGTTGAGTCTACCCTCAGATCTTTAGACTGCAAACTACTTGTACGATCACCTATGGGATTAGAAGTAGAACTAGACCAAGGTTATGGATCATGTCCAGTTATTATCGGTGAGAAGACTATGGATGCAACCTTAATCCAACTTGAGATGGCAGACTTCGACGTTATCTTAGGAATGGATTGGTTAGCCCAACACTCTGCAAATCTATTATGTGTGGAAAAGAAATTGACATTCAAAGACAAGGAAGGCGTATTGTTTAGTTTTACGGGAACCAAACATCTCCGTAAACGAAAACTCATTCTTTCGGCATTAAAGGCTAAGATATGCCTTGAGAAAGGAGGAATTGGGTATCTAGTGTCCGTGGTCGACCTAACCAAGGAAGCACCACGAATGAAGGATATTGAAGTTGTGCATAAAATTTTATATGTATTTCCTGAGGAATTACCAGGATTGCCACCTGATCGAGCGACAGAGTTCGTTATAGACCTTATATCCAGAGCCGCACTAGTATCTAAGGCACCCTATCGAATGGCTCCTACTGAATTGAAGGAACTGAAGGTACAATTACAAGAACTGCTAGACAAGGGTTATATTTGACCCAGTATATCACCATGGGGAGCGATATTGTTTGTGAAAAAGAAGGATGGTAGCATTAGACTTTGTATAGATTATCGAAGAATTGAACAAGCTCACGATCAAAAACAAGTATCCGTTGCCTCGGATCGATGACTTATTCGACCAGTTGCAAGATGCTAAAGTGTTCTCCAAAATTGATCTTCAATCGGGATACCATCAATTGAAGATTGTACCTGATCTGATAGACGAAGCAAATGCAACTATTCAATCAGACCCCTATTTAAGAATAGTGAAATATGACCTTGAAAAAGGTAGGACTACTCCTGACTTCACCTTGGACCTTGAAAGGGTACTATGATACAAAGGGAGAGTATGTGTCCCTGAAAGTGAAGACTCAGATATTAGGCACAGACTAATGAAGGAAGTCCACACCACCACTAATATGGTACATCCTAGGAGTACAAAGATGTATCATGATCTAAAGAAACTATACTGGTGGAGGGGAATGAAAGCAGATGTAGCTAAGTTTGTGTCACAATGCCTGAATTGTCAGCAGGTAAAGGCTGAAAGGAAAAGGCCTGCAGGCTTGTTGCAACTACTACCAGAACCAGCATGGAATGGGACTGTATCACTCTTGACTTCGTCATTGGGTTACCTTTGACTTCTAGAGTAGTTTACACAATCTGGATGATCATAGATCATTTGACTAAGACAGTTTTTTTCATAGCTATACGACCTCAGTATACACTAGAGAGGTTAGCTAAGCTATATGTGGATAATATTGTCAGGTTACATGGTGTACCTGAAAGTATTGTGTCTGACAGAGACCCACGCTTTATCTTAAAGTTTTGGAAAGGATTACAGAAGGCGATGGGTACAACATTGAAGTTTAGTACCACATTCCATCCTCAGACAGTGGACAATCAGAGTGCACCATTAAAATTTTAGAAGACATGCTCCGAGCTTGTGTAATTGATTTTAAGGGATCATGGGATGAGAAGTTACCATTGGTCGAGTTTGCTTATAACAATAGCTATCAAGCTACAATACAAATGTCACCCTATGAAGCACTGTATGGTAGAAAGTGTCGAACTCCTTTGTTTTAAAATGAAATTAGAGAGCGTAGTTTTGTTGGACCAGAGTTTGTTGAAGAGACATGTTGAGTGGTTGACATCATCAAGGAAAGAGTCCGAACAGCTTAGAACCATCAGAAGCGAAGAGATCATGATTTTACTATAGGTGATAAAGTATTTTTGAAAATATCTCCTATGCGCGGTTTAAAAAGGTTTGGACAGAAGGGAAAACTATGTCTTAGATATATTAGACCATATGCGATTATCGAAAGGCGTGGAAAGGTAGCATATCAGTTAGTACTACCACCATCAATGTCAAGTGTACATGATGTATTCCATGTCTCATAACTGAAGAAGTATGTCAAAGATCCAACACACGTGTTAACAATGGATCCATCGGATTTAGCTGAAGACTTGACGTTTGAAGTAGTACCTTTTGAAATCACTAACCGAAAAGTTCAACGTTTTTGCAACCACGATATTTACTATGTTAAAGTTACTTGGAGAAGCCAAAATGTGGAAGAAATTACATGGGAAGAAGAAAACGCTATGCAGAAGCAATATCCTCACCTGCTCGACTCGGAAGGTATGTACAAATTTTGAGGATGAAATTTATATAAGGGGGAGTTGTAAGACCGCACTCTACTAACTTGGTCTAATCGTATCGTACCAGGTCTTCCCATCATAGCTGGACCAAGTGGACCGATCGTGTGAAGATGGATCACAAACCAGGTATAAAAATCGACTCAACACCCAAAACTGTATGCATATGGTTAGATACCTGGGTAGGTATGGTCGACCATATAGTAAGAATGAAGATCTCGGATCCAGGACCCTACGGTTGATGATTTAGACCCTACGGTTGACAGGTTTTGTGACCGTAGCCATCGATCGTGAGACCCCATACCAGACTCCGAGTTGGAAACTTTCCTAATTTAAGGGGGATTTCTTTCCTAATGTTAGAAGACTCTATATGAAGAGTTTTGCTCTATATAAAGGACGTCCCTCAGTCCTTTTTCACTCTTTTAGAACATTAGTAAACCCTAGAGAAAGAGAAGGAAAGAAAAGGAAGAGAAGAAGAAGAAGAAAAGGCTAAGGAGAGGATTTTGCTGAGAAGAGATTGGCTCTCTACTACAGGCAAAGGTATGAACCTAATCTCTAGAGATGTAAACTATAAGGAATAAAACTTCTATGGAGTTTAGGAGATGTCAATCTATTATGATCTATATGATTCCTTGAGAAAATCTCAAGGATAACCATGAGGGATGAGTTTGATGATTAGGGTTAATAAAAAATAACTAATGATAGCCATAGGATGACCTTAGGATAAATCCAATTGAATAGTAGAGGAATTGACCCAGGAAGAACTCGAATTGCATGTAGTATGTGACCAGAAATCTCAAAGTCGCAGCTATGGTCGACCATAGCATGACCAGCATGACCAAAGGATCGGCCAGAGGAATTCGGGAAGATTTCAGAAACCATATGGTCGGAACTATGGTCACACCATATGCGATCGTAGGGTATTGACCATAGGCAGTAAAGTCGACACAATATGAGGCCATAAGACCAATTAGACACATATCAATGCTCTATTTCAATTTTTGACTACTGTAACATGTTACATATGAACCCTAACTTAAATTCATATAATTTTTAGGTTATTAAATCAATTCAAAGAGAATTACAAGGCTTGAAAGGAGATCAAGTTTTGCTAACAGGTGAGGGAGCAAGACCTAATCTAATTGGATAATAACAAACTGTTTATTTATTGGTGTCCAATGCCATGATTGATTTATGGTTCTATGTTTGTAATGTGCATCTCACATGTCATCTAATATTTCTACTATTATTACTCATGGATATTTATTTGTCTATTTATAATATAATGATGATGATGATGCTAGCAATAGACATGTGATTATGTGTGTGTGGTTAGTGTGCTTGATGCAAGTGGAGCATTAGGGGGAGGACGTGGCATGGTGGTCTTGACCTAGTCACCAGACTCTAGCTCTATCTCTACTCAAGTCTTGCCCACTGACATTGTCGATCACCATTACCTTAGCAGAACTATTACATTGTAGGGCATCATGGGAGGTGGTCTCAGACCGTGTGGTCTTTGACTCTACCGGGGGGCCTTAGCTCTATCTCAATGGATGTATTAAGGGATGCTGGGGTAAGTCATTGGATACAATTGATGGCATTAGGATTGGCTGGTTGTGAGCCTAGTTTGTAAGCCCTCGCCAGTAGGGGCTTACGGGATGGTATGGGTGGGGCATCAGGGGAAGTGTTGGTGGTGTTTGATCTGGACACTTTAGCTCTATCTCTATTTTATGGTAGGTGCATGTGGGACGACAATGGTGTTTGATCCATTGGGAGGATTCACACACTTGTGTATACAGGTGCGGGGGCCACCAACCCTTTATATAGCATATTGCAAACTTAAAAACCAGACCAAAGATATGAATTGAATGCATGCATATGTTTGTTGCATTGTTTTGTTTGCTCATTGAGCCATCATGTGTGCTCACCCTTTCGACGTCGAATATTTTTAGTTGATGATGCAAGTCTTATTGTTGAGGAATACATGAATGTATCGACGTATGGACACGTTGTGGCCGTGGACGTAGAAGCTGTTTAAGATGCGCATGATTCATCATGCGAGTACAACCAGTGTATATTCGATTAGTTTAGCTATATTTGATTGTTGGAACATGTAATGGATTATTTACTTTTATGTTTTGACTCATCTAAAGATAACTGGATTAAGGAATTATTTATCATCGTTAGATACTCAGTTCGTTATCTATAAGTCTTTCGCTCATTTTTTATTACCTCTGATTATTAATGTGGAATGTGTATATGGTTTGATATGGTGGGTACGACCTATACGAGATCCTAGTTGAACCATTGGTTTATTGGCGGTTCATCACATTAATCTGGTTAGACCAGAATTGTGGTGTGACAGTTTTCGACTACTATAACATGGTATAATTGAACCCTAACTTAAATACATTAATTGTTTAGGTTTGCAATAGATTCCAAGTGACTTCCAAAGCTTGGAAGAGGAACAAACATCAATCAAAAGTGAGGGAACAAGACCTAAACTAATTAGATAATAACAAACTATTTTATTTTATTGTGTCCAATACCATGATTGATTTTATGCTTGTTTGCTTGTAATGTGCATCTTACTTGTCATCCAATATTATTGTTATATTTCTACTCATGCATATTTATTTATATATATTTATAACATGATGATAATGATGATGTTAGGAATAGGCATGTGATTGTGTGTGTGGTTAGTTTGTTGGATGCGAGTGCGGCATTAGGGGAGGATGTGACATTGTGGTTTAATCTGGTTACCAGACTATAGCTCCATCTCTACTCAAGTCTTGCCCATTGACATTGTCGATCGCCATTACCTTACAGAACTATTACGTCGTAGGGCGTCAGAGGAGGTGGTCTCAGACCGTGTGGTCATTGACTTTGTCGGGGGCCCTTAGCTCTATCTCTATGGACTTATTAAGGGATGCTAGGGTGAGGCCTTGGATACATTGGATGGCATTAAGATTGGCTAGTTGCGAGCCCAATTTGTAAGCCCTCACCAATAGGGTATTACGTGTTGGTATGGGTAGGGCATGAGGGGAAGTGTTGGCAGTGTGATTCGAACACTTAAGCTCTATCTCTATTCCATGGTGGGTGCATGTGGGACGACAATGGTGTTTGATCTATTGGGCGAATTTAAACACTCACATATAGAGGTGCGGTGGCCGCCAATCCTTTCTATAGCACATTGCAAACTTAAAACCAGACCAAAGATATGAATTGAATACATGCATATGTTTGTTGCATTGTTTTGTTCACTCACTGAGCTCATGTTGGAGAGCTGACCCTCCCGCGTGTAATTCTTTGTAGTTTCTAATGTTGCAAGTGTTATTGTCAAAGATTACGTCGATGCTCCAACATATGGACATGTGGCGGCTATGGATGAGTCCGTTGTGGAGGACAAATATGACTCATCAAGCTAGTGTTTCAACTATGTTTATGCTTAGTGGTTAACTTTCATATTTTGATATTTGTAATAGGTATTAATTATGTCCTGGTTACTTGGAGATAGCTAATTTATTATTTATTTATCATTGTAGACACTCAGTTCATTATTAATAAGACTTTCACTATTTAATTATTATCATTGATTATTACTCTGGAATGTGTTTTAGTTTAACATGGTTGGCACAGCCTATACGAGATCCTAGTTTGAACCATTGGTTCTCATGACGGTTCATCACACCACTGGTTAGTCTAGAATTGGGGTGTGACATGTTGTGCCACTGCACCTCTAGGTGTGAAACTGTTTGGTGACCCATGGCCACGGGACCCACTTGTTTGAATTCAAACTTTCTCTAAGCATGGAAAGATTATCTCAACGGGTCTATCTATGGATGGGAGTGAGAGAAATCTTCAATCCTTCCATTTTGGTTTTATGGAGATCCCAAAATCAATCTCTTACCATGTAAACCAATATTAATCACTGCGTCTAGGAAAATCTGACCAAAGACCAAGAGAATTGGAGGAAGGGACTCTAATACACAACTTTGAGAAAGAAAAGAGAAAAGAGAGAAGAAAAGGAGAGGAAGAAGAAAAATGGAGAAGAGAAGAGGAAGAAGCCCCTCTCGGATTACTTGCCAGAAAGAGAGAGAAAAGAAGGAAAAGAGAAAGAGAAAGAGAAGTAGGAGGACGAAGAAAGGAACTTACCTTTGCAAGCACGAGTTCATCGGAGAGATCGAAGGAGACAAACCTTATAAGTATCCTCTCTCTAAGATCTAAATCAGTTAATGGAACTGTAAGGTAACAATTAAAATAATGTCTGAAGGAAATAATATATTTCACCTTAATGGTTGTGGCATTGTAAAAGAATGTCTATGACTCTATCGAAAGAAGAAGCATCGACTACCACAAAGGTTGAAGTTTGAACCATGTAAACTAGTGTTTTCTAATTCGAATAGTGGAAGGTAATGTACATGGCATAACGGATAAGGAAAGCTGAATCATTACAGAACTAATTGAATTAACCATACCTCTTGAGGATCTGAGGGTGTCCAATAAGGACTAGAACCATAGATAATGGTGGATCTAGTATATGGTAATCGGATTTAGAGTTTATAAACCAGATCTAGTATTTTGGTAGTTGTCAAATCAAAATGGTAACCAAACTGTAGTGTAAACATGGAACCGGGAGCCCAAATTCCTTATTCATACTTAGAAAAATATGGAAACACCTCGGAGAAAGATGGTGGCCCTCGGACCACATTTTGACGTGCAGTCGATGGAACCAGCCACACAACCTACTAGTAGTGATGTGCGGTTAATGCCATCAGCGACACATGATTCAGGTGTCGGATCTTGGCCAAACTTGGCCAGCAGTTTTATGTAATTTATTTTGAATTATTTAAGGGTTTGCAACACTGTAATCATTTTTCATGAGGTGAAACCCCTTTTGCTTCATGTATACAAGAGGGGGAGTTTGGTCTACACACTGAAACGACCAACCACTCATCACCTTTACAATATAAGACCTTAAAACCAACCTACAGGGACTAGGCAACACCTTTGAGGTGCTGGCATAGTCAAACAGCCACACAAAAGTGTAAGGCTACAAACACCAGCTTCATGCCAAGCACCAAGTGAGGTATGGCCACAGCCACCGACCGCACACCTATTTGGCTGTTGCACTTCCCGTGCTCGGCCAAGAGCTGCCCCTTAGCCTTAGGACCCCTGTTATGGTGTTAGAACACCCCTAGACCTCGTTAGAAGAAATAATTCTTAATACTAAGGTTAAGAAAAGGTGGATTCTATCTAACGTTTGTGCTGTCTTGTGGAGTACCAATCCACACTTTACCTACCTTGTATGGGTAGCATGTTTGTTATATGTTAGAAGTTCCTATAGACCATGAATGGTCTTGAATGGAATTAATAACTAATGTGTAACGCTATGCTATGACAACAGACAGTAGACAATAGGCATGAATTATAAGACAAGTTAGTAACACTGTGAACACGGGAATATTAAGCATAAAACAATGCCAGAATAAATCTGCAAGATGATAAGTTGACGAATATTATTGCATATGATTTTGATAGAGATACGAAGACTCCTGTAGGAAGCTACTTAATTGGGATTAGGGTAGTTTACTCTATTAGCTTTTGGTAAGGGAACTAAACCTTGGGATGCATACGCTTTCTCTATTTTATTATGTTGTGTGATGGTGTGAGTTTGATAACATGCTCTTGTGTAATAACATGCCATCCAATAAACTATTTTGTGTGATCATGCATAAGCATCGTTAGGTTTGGGGTCAGCAATGCCATGTAGTGGTGGGAACGAGTGGAATGGGATGCTCGTGACCCCATGAATGCGACTGATCCATGTTTAATTCATGATGTCTGGTTAAGTCAATAAGGAGGAAGGTGGGTGGAATGGGACGCTTGCATCACTTTTTACTGGTGCTGCTTTGCATTCACCATATATAACTTAGCCAAGTCACAATGTCCTAAGTGAGGACCAGATGGGGTTGAAATATTTAAGATGTTACGATCCAGTAATATGGCTAATTAGGTGGACATGGCTAGTTAAACATTAATCACTTGTATAACTGTACCCCTAGCCAATAGGGGGTTATGCAATGGTATGGGTTCAGTAAAAAGGTGATATGAAGATAGCTGCGATGCTCCTTATACCCAACGTAGTGGGGATGGGTAGGCGAGTCGACTAGTGGGATTATCATCTCCTCAAGTGCCACAAGGTGGACTTGGGATGAGTTGTGGTCATGTGGACCAGAACGACCAGCCCATACTTGGGGATGTTGCTATACGCCAAGTGAGGAGGGAACATTCTGGAGAGGAGACTCGTGTAGTATGGAGGCTTTATGCGTGGGTTGTCTTCAGCTGGCACTTACAGTTATCTTACTTGATCGTAGTTGATAGTTGCATGCATTTCTTATTGTATGTTTAGTTTTCTTGCAAAGTTCGGTGGTTGAGCTTACCCTTGTACGTACAAACTATTTTAGATCTTGCAGGTTCTTCATTCATTGTTTCAGGTAGCTTTTCATCCGGTGTGGAGGATGAGGACAATGAGCCTGAAAAAGATGTTTGTAATCCTTAGGACGATTCATAGAGATTGCTCATAGGCTTAGGCTGTGCCTATGATTTTACTTTATTTGGATTTGGGATTTTTATGTTATTTGGGATTCGTATTTGAGAATAAACTTTAAATAACATTTATTTACTTTGGGATAATGTTTAATGTTCTTTTATTTAAACTCGGATTAATTTGGATATCTGGAACCTTTAGTACGTTAGTAGAATAATTAGCTTTTAATTTATAAGACTTCCGTTACATAATGATTTTCTTGATTTTTGATAAATGTTTTAATTGGGAATGTAAATTTTGAGATGTTTATGTTACTTTGATAATTCTTGTAAGTATGGTTGGGGTTGATATGTGGAATATCATGATATGCGATCGTGGAAGGGATTTTTTGTGCCTTAATAGGATGTGGAGATCTCGTGACATTCCATAGTACCGTTCCGTGATCCTCCAAGCATCCGTTGCACGCCTGGTGGCTAAACCGTGTGGTTACTCTATCCGTCACACACGATTTTGGCCTTTGATTGGATCATCTTTGGTCAGTGTCTTCCTAGGATTTCATTGAGCCTATTTATGGGTTTGGATCATTGAGATCATATTTCTATGTATACTTTCTCCTTCATTTTGATTAATAACCAGGAAACCTATTTTGTAGCTTGCTGTTTACTTTTAGAAATGCTAAAAACTCTTGGACAACAAGTGTAGGATGCCAGAAACTTAGTATCAGACCCCTGGAAATGTTAATAACGTAATAGGATGTTGTAATAAGCAAGCAATAGAGACAAGTAATAAACAAAGGATTCATATTTATTTATTTTAATGCTATAAAGGTACAAGAGAAATAATAGGGAAGCTGTTCGAAGTCGTAATTTGTAGTAATTGTTGTTTACTATCTCAGGTAAGGGGATTAGACATTTGTTTGCGTATGAATTTGATATTGTGTGGTTGGAAGAGATTTGATAACATGTCTTCCAATATATTATTTTCTTGTTCATGCGTATGCATCCTTGCACTTGGGGTCAGCAGTGCCAGTAAGGATTGAGGGTAAGTGGAATGGGACACTTGCTACCTTTCCACTAAAATTCGTGTTTTGATTCATGATGTCTGGTTATGTCAGTAAGGTGGAAGGTGGGTAGAATAGGATGCTTGCGCCACTTCTTACTTACTTGCTTTGCATTGACCACATGTAACTTAGTCAAGTCACAATGTCCTATGTCGGGACTGGACGGGGTCGGAAGCTTGGCGACGTTATGGTCTAGTAATATGGTTAATTAGGTAGACATGGTTAGTTGAACATAATCACTTGTATAACTGTACCTCTAGCCATTAGGGGGTTATGTAGTAGCATGGGTTCAATAAAGAGTGATATGAATATAGCTGTGTTGCTCCCCATACCTGACATAGTGTGGATGGGCAGGTGAGTCGACTAGTGGGATTATCACCTCTTTAAGTACCACAAGGTGGGCTTGGGATGAGTTGCGATCATGTTGACCAAAACGACGGACCCATATTTGGGGGATGTTATTGTACATCAAGTGAGGCAGCATTCATTCTTTGGGAGTGACCCGTGCAGTCGAGACTCCATGTGTGGGTTGTCTTGAGCTGGCACTTACAGTTATTTACCAGACTGTAGTTTTTAATTCATGCACATGTACGTTGCATGTTTAATTTTCTTGCTAAGCTTGATGGTTGAGCTTACCCATGTACATAAAATCTTTCATATGCAGGTTTGAATGATGCTAAATTTGGCTATGTGGACGTTAGTGATGTGCGAGCGTGACGATTGTGTTTACGGATAGATACAGTGAACATATGTTAAACTTTTTATTTGATTTTGAGTTATTTGTTTTAGGGGCGTATTGCCTAGGAGAATAATTTGTATTTTTGGATTCAATTACTTGATTGTTACTTTACAATGGTTCGTGACGTATTATAATTTATCATTAAATTATTCAGCTACTGTAGGTATGATATTAAGTCTTCCGCTATATACTTGATTGGTAACTTTCTTTTATTTGTGTGCTGATGGATTTATTTATTATTTTACTGTGATGGTATGGTTTAATGATTGACGTATCACATTCCATGATACCGGAAGGGGATTTCCAATTCCCTAATATGATGTGGAGATCTCATTACCTTCCACAGTACCGATACGTCAGGAATGGGGTGTGATAGAGTTTGGTATCAAAGCGAGTCATGTTATGCCACTATCATGCTTACTCACATGTAAAAACATAAACACTGACATTAGATGAATAAAATAATACACAAATGAGAATAAGATGTAGGCAAAGACCAAAAAACTACCACAAAAACTAATAAACATAATACTCAAAACAAATGAGATCATCTTTAACAAGTGAACAATAATTTAAGCAAGAAGGGTAGATAGTCATAAGTCGAAACCCTTAACCTTAAACAAAATGAGGCGAGGAAAACAAAACCATGAGTCTAAACCTCTGAAAAGAAATGAAAACAAAAGCCTGAGAAGCATTATGTCTATTGGTAAACACGGACTCACTCCACAGAACAAGCCAATTGAACCGAACTGGTAAACAGATGAAGACACCTCCATTGATTCCTTCTTTGGTTCAACCACTTATTGAACCCCAGCTATAGATCTAACACTACGTTTGTGAGCTCTCATACGCTCAACCGTAGCCTCCACCCCTACCTCAGCAAAAATAGGTGAGATTAAACCCACTGACGTCAAAGAGTTTCATAAAGTGGACACCTCTCATCTTCTAGTAACCTCAATAGTGTCATGCAACTACAACATAGCATTCTCAATCACTCTCACACATCGCTCCACACTTGAGATGTTTACCAACATATGTCTCTTGTATGATGACAATCATGTCTGTGTCTTCTGATGGTACTCTTGTAACTTAGACACAAGAGCACAAGGATCTACCAACACATCATGTAGCTCCGCAACATCAAGAACCCCAGTCTGAGGAACCGTCACATGTAACACACCATTTTGAGCATTTTGCCACTGTGGTGTACCTTCTCACTCAATTGCTAATGATGTAGTATCTTCTGAACCTTGAGCAAGAGAAGAATCTATAGGATGTATGTTGGATCACTACTATTACTCAACGAAACTAACTCAATCCTAGTCGAGGATGAAATCACCCTACGCTAAATTTTTTTCGTCGATTATTGCCAAGATCATGGATTTGGACGAGGAATTCCCTTTAACTCATCATCGCTATGAACAACATCATGAAGGCCAATCTTGTACAGTGAATTCCAGCCAAAGTCAAAATGGACAAACTGCTCTACACAATCACCTTGTTGAAGGTCTATCCCAGCTGAATGAAAATGTGGGTGAGCAACCTCCCATAAGGAAGACTGCAAGACCAAGAATAAAGCATTGTAGTAGTCAGTGTTCTCAAAATCAAGTAAGGAAGATAGAGTTGTTCCTGCACAGTGACACAATAAGGGACAAACTCAAATAAATACATAATAACATCCCTATATCCCCTTTTGGGTATAATATTATGCTAGATAATGCGACTATATATTTTGGGAACGGTTTTACAGTTACTTTTTCTTAGTTCGGGACCTAACATCATCTGCTCCTGTATCAATGCAATCTCCTATTCAACTACAACTGGAATCTTTGACTCCACATACATAAGTTTTCCATTTGCAGAGACATCCAAGATACGGGCAAGACTATGAATGCCCAAAATAATCTCTCATCCCAGTACCCAACTGAAAATCTGTAAGGACGAAATGTCTGTGCCATTCTCCATACCTTGTTCTACCTGAAGGTTACAATAAAACTATCTCACAAGGTTAGAACGTGTGGGTATTTGGTACCCAAGAACTAGTAACCAACCCATATCAGTGAATGCTCGATGAACAACAAACCTCTCTAGTTCATCGCATCCAATAAAATGATGTGATTTCATCAGTATATGCTCAAAATGATGCCAATTCGTAGCTACCTTTGTTGATCGAAATCGTTGCTAGTCATACCTTGATGACCGAGATGATGCAAGCCTTGTTGCCTCTGCAACAGATGACTCCTTCCCAACAGAAATTAAAATCTCTGGAGAAGTCAATGCATCCTGGCTAACCCAAGGCGATGGAAATCTATCCCAAAGAAAGAAATTTTAGTGTTAGAATACAAGATGAGATGAGTGCACCAATATACAAGAATGATTAAAACAGATTTTAAATGGTGCCAATTATTGATGGAGAAAAGTCAATGTAAACATTTCAATGAAATGGAGAAAGCTTGAAGTTGTAAAGAAATTGTTGCTCGAGAGACTAACATCTTTTGAATTGATGTTTGAATGATCTATGAAAAAATTTTGGTGAAAAACACATCAATGATTGAAGGAAAGCAAATTAATTTCATGTTTTGAAGAAATAGTGATAAAATGTGATTTTGCCTTGATGACCAAAAATGAGTCGATGAAAATGAGGATTTACATGAGGTTAAGTATGATGATAACTCCCTAGCATGATTCGGGACAAAACCCAATCGTTCCGAATCATTATAAGGGATATTACACTATGAATTGAAACTGAAAATCATCTAGGACAGAAAAATGAGAAAATCAGTATGAGATTTACCTTGACGATGTGATTGGAGGATGAATGAAGAGATACAAGCCATTGATCACCAAAGAATCCTCAAAAGGAGGTAATACGATAAGGGTGTATGCTCTTTCAGTCACACACCAAACCAAAATAAAGGAAATGAGAAGAATAAGTCATGCCTCTATTAAACTCGAGGACGTCAACGTGCGGTTGGACACTGCAACTGCACGCCCCATTTTGAATGTTGCCATTCCATTTTGGATGTTGTTCGCTTGTACATTTGCAATGCCCTTGTTAAATCATTATTGCTGACCTCGAGCATACTCATTGCATTGCATGATGTTTTCATAAAAATATTCATATTTGTGACACGACTAACGGTTCTAGATAATCTTTTCCAACAATGGCCTCGAATACCCATAAGAAAATGCCTGCTAGGAATGTCACTCCACTGGAAGTCGTGACTATTGAAAGGAGTGATGAGCTTGTGCCTCCAGTTGAAGTGACTTAGGAGCATACGATACCGATGCCTCCCATACCAATATCCCCAATAATTAAAGATGTGCTAGAGATCTTGAGGAGCATAGCTCACAATATCAAGGACCAACAACAATGAAGGAACGAGGAATTCCTGGCCACTCTCCAGAAAGGACCTAATTCTTTAGTAACTTCAGTGCCAATACTTGCCCCGGTGCTAAATTCGCATGCCACTAATAATGCACCCACTCCAGCACTAGTGGTGGTTATTCAGGAGAGTTCCCATGTGCAAGTCGCACCCTACATGGTCGTTTCACTCTCAGCTGCTGAGATATCCACTCATGAAAGGATTACTCTTGCAAAACAGAATAAAAGCCATGAAAAAGTGAGATTTTCCCTTTGAAAATGGAAGAAATAGATGTGATCATTGATAGGATCACAGGTATTCCTTTCCCCATATTATTATACTTCAAGTCTTGCACATACATATAGAATTGAAATTGTGCATGATTAGTCAAATTACTATGCCATTGGTGAATATTTTAAAGATGGAAAATTTTGAATCAAATCTTGTCAACTTGGATGAAGTCCAATTAGTTATATTTCAGATGACCAATAGAACGGTTAAGAACTTGACCAGACTTTTAAAGTTCAAATATGAAATGTGATAACCATTTGGACACTAAGCTGAACTATCATATTACCTAGAACGATGTTAAGTCCAAGTTGGACAAAAGCTATCAATACGAATTTGAAGTTATTAAAGGTGATTGGTTTCCATGGAAATGTTATGGATGGATCGACTAACAAATCTCAAGACTTACATCCTAATGCTAGTGATGGAAAACATAACAGTTGAGACATATGATGATATAAATTGATCCTACTTGTTAGAAATAAATTGGAAAAAATAGAAATTGATTCTATTTTTCTTGAAGTTGTTGGTAAGAAAATTCTATTCTTGAGGATTGTATGAGGATACGATGTCTATAGGGGAAACCATCTTTACTAACCCTAGGATAGTAGATATTGAGATGCAAAATAAATTTTAGAAATGATTTCGAAGGAATTAATCAGTCCACCTAAGAAGGAGATGTAATACGAAGTCGATCTACCCCTAGGATCGACACTCGAAATAAAAATTTTCTGCAAGACAGAAACTGTAATGAGAAAAGAATCCATGAACACTTTGGGAAATTGATTTTAAAAGGGATACCCATGTCCCAGGATCGATGATCTATTCGATTAACTGCATGGAACTGCCATACACTCAAGGATAAGAAGTTGCCAATGTAATAAAGAAATGGGAAGATGGTAATACAATTTAGGAAAAGAAGATGATGGAAATTTGTAATGGCTATGTAAGCACGAACTAATATTTTAAGTCAATGTCATTGTACAGATGTAGATATGAAGGAATTATACTTGAAGACTCTTACCTTAGTGGGTTACCAAAGAATTTGATCAAGGTAAATTGACTCCCATCCTCATTAAGGGATGATGATTTTTTTTCCTATCTTGAGGAATAATTTGTGTATTGAGAGATGATAAAATGTATGGACTGTATATTTATATGCATGTATATTGATGGATGCCTATGCCATATTCTACTCCTCATAGCTGAAGGAGATATAATTTGATACTGATACGAATTAAGATCTATGAACACTAAGGTAAATGTTTTGAAGAGTTGATATAAATGAATTAAAGACGTTGGCATGATCAGAATAGAAGTTGATTAATGTATACGACCCATAAATATGTAAGAAACGATATGGAAGAAGGTGTAAGAGTTTTTTTAAATGGAACTGATGTTAGCGAAAGAGATTGTGGAATGAAATAATTCAAGGAACATAGGGAAGGTCAAAGGAATCGAGGAAGAATTAACATCACCTAGTTCCGTTACTCCTCGACGGAGCTGGTATCTTGACGAGACTTTCTTTTGACATAGTAAAGAAGTTAAGCAAGAATGAAATATTGGTGGTGTTGGAAATGGAGAAGTAACAGATAGGCGTAGCCATATTACCAGACAGCTATGCTGCTATCTATTCCAATAACCCTGTCGTGTTCCACTTGTGATGTAAGAAGATGCCTAGAGACCCTACACACTGACCACTTAACTACCCCAGCCAAGGTAGATTCGTCTTATACGGTGGAACCGTTGACTATTGTAGACCAAATTGCCTAACCACAGGCCAATTTGTTATATACAGTAGAACCTTCGACTATTGTGTAACAAGAAGGCAAGAGACTCAAAATTGCAGTACCTTTTGGAATTTGAGTCTAGTAAAAGGACTATAGGGTTAAAGGATCTAATTTTAAAGAAGGTGAATGATATATAACTAATACCCCAATGATCAAGGGCGTAGTTACTCCTAAATTTTGAGGGCAAAATTTTTATAGGGGGTGGAGTTGTAAGACTAGTGCACAAAACCCATTACGGTTTGACTATTTTGGACATATGTCGGGTCTTCCCACGTGCGAATGTATTGGACTGACATGACCAAAGACAATGATATACTTGTGAGTTGACACAAAACCAATATCTTGCACTTCCTATGTCATTAGAGTGCACGACATTACACTAAGAGAAGTCTCAGACCCAGCCTATACAACCACCAAGTGCCTGGCATGCATGCACCTAAGCTAGCCGACCAAAAAGAAGGTCCGGTTGGAGATAGAGGTGGTTTGGTTGAGCATCAGTCGCACGTTGTGCCACCACACCCCAGCTCGAGAATCTATTTGGTGACTAATGACTGTGGGACCAACCGATTTGAATTTTGATTGTTTCCTTGCTTGGAAAGCCTATCACCAATGGTCTGAATAAGGTAGGAATGGAGAGAAATCTTCCCCATTTCCATAATGGGATCCTATCCTACCGATTTTGTGAAAAGGAGATCTCTATCCTCTCATTTTACCTATTCAGTAATCCAAACAAATAATAGAGAAAATGTCAGATGTGTTCTCTAATGAGAAAGGAGAGGAAGAAGAAAGAAGAAGAAGAGAAAAGGAAGAGCCACTCCTCTGATTACCGCCCAAAAAGAGAGAAAAAGAAGGAAAAGAGAAAGAGAAAGAGAAAGAGAAGGAGGAGGACGAAGAAAGGAACTCACCTCTGCAAGTATGAGTTGTCGAAGAGATCGAAGGAGACAAACCTTATAAGTATCCTCTCACTCTAAGATCTGAATTGGTTAATGGAACTGTAAGGTAACGATTCAAATAATGTCTAAAGGAAATAAATATTTCACCTTAATGATTGTGGAATTGTAATGGAATGTCTATGACCATAAAGGTTGAAGTTTGAACCATGTAGACTAGTGTTCACTAATTCGAATAGTGGATGGTAGTGTACATGGCTTAACAAATGGGTAAAATAATGTATTAAATGGACATAATAGATAACTATGGTTCTTGGAGGCCTTAGAATGACCAATAGAGACCAGAATCCATAAACAATAGTGGATCAGAAGGTTTGGAAATTGGATCTAAAGGTATATACTAGATCTAGTATTTCGGTTAGTTGTCAAATCAAAATGGTATCCAAACCATAGTGCAAGCATAGAACCAGGAACCCAAACTCCTCATTCATACTTAAAAAAAAAATATGAGAAACACCTCAGAGAAAGATGGTGGCCATCAGACCATGTTACGATGTGCGGTCATTGGGACCAGCCGCAAGACCTACCAGTCGTGACATGAGGTTGATGTCATCAGCCGCACATAATTCTGGTATCGGATCTCTGCCAAACTTGGCCAGTAGTTTTATATAATTTATTTTGAATTGTTTAAGGGTTTAGAACCCTATAATCACTTTTTTATGAGGTGAAACTCTTTATGCTTCATGTATACTAGAGGGAGAGTTTGGTCTACATACTAAAACAACCAACCACTCATTACCTCTGTAATCTAAGACCTTAAAACCAACCTACAGGGACTAAGCAACACCTTTGAGGTGCTGGCATAGTCAAAATGCTACGCAAAATCATGCGGCCACAAGCACCAGCTGCACGCCTAGCTCTAGTTGAGGTGCGGCCGCAACCACCGACCGCACACCTGTTTGGTTGCTGCACTTCCCATGTAAGACCTATGCCTAAGCCCCATTATGATCTAATCATTTTGGGCATGTGTCGGATTTTCTTTCATGTAATCGTATCATATCAACATGATCAAAGGTAATGACGTACTCATGAGGTGACACAAAGCCACTACCTTGAGCCTCTTGTGTCACTAGAGTGAGTGGAATAATACTAGAAGAAACCTCGAACCTAGACCAAGCAACTCCCAAGAGTCTAGTAGGTGTGCACCTAAGCTGGCCAACCAAAAGGAGGTCCGGCTCGTGACCAAGGAAGTGTACTCAAACACCAGCCGTACGGTCCAGCCGCACCTCCAAAGCATGAAACTAATTTGAGATCGGTTGAGTGTGGGACCCTCTAGTTGGATTCAAATTTCATCTCTACATGGAAAGTCCATCCTCAGCATTATAATCGTGGTAAGCCAACCTTTATTGAACCAAGAATGGAAGGAATGGGAGGAGAATCTCTCCCATTTGATTCCCATACTCCATCATGTTGGTTTTGACATTGGAAGGAGATCTCTTTCTCAATTAGACTATCAAACCATAGAAGAGAGAGAGAGGAGCCTAACGCATGATCTGAGAGAAAAAGAAAGGAGGAGAAGAAAAGAAGAAGAGAGAAGCTCTTCTCTCGATACCGCCCCAGTAGGAAGGAAGGAAAGAACGAAAAAGAAGGAGAAAGAGGAGAATCAACCTCTGGATCAGCGACCTTGTTGCTGGAAAGCTTGGAGATCGAAGGAGAAACACGTGGTAAGTATTGTTCACTCCGAGTATGGTGGATCTGTAATCTAGTTTTTACTAATAATGGGTAGAAGTCGATTCCGTTGATGGAGCTTCTCATGGCTGTATCACTGGAAGAAACATCTCAGTACCTTAAAGGCTCCACTATATTGGGATGGTGCTCTTCCGGAATCAAACCAAAGAAGAGACCATCCATCACTACTAATGATGAGGTTTCAAGCCATATGAACTACTATTCACAGATTTGGATCAGGAATGGTAGTGCATACGGAATGAAGGTGTGACTCTTAGTAAATTGGATGGATTGAATACGTTATCATGGATTATGGAGATTGTATGAAGACTATAAAGGACCCATTATACTTGGAATGAAGTTGTTTAAATGTTGGAAATCAGATCTAGAGGAAATAAACCAGATCTGTTATCTTGGATAGTTGGACAAACGAAACGAGATCCAAAACCTAGTGTAGAAATTGAGTTTGGAGCTCAAACTCCAAATCTGGACAAGAAAAATAAGTAAAACATATTGGAGAAGAATGGCAACCATCGGACCACGTTTCAACATGTGACTGATGGGATGAGCCGCACGACCAAGTCATTGTGAAGTGTGGTCGAACATCAACCACATGCCATTCCGATGGCATATGCCGGCCAAACTTGGCCAGTGACTCTTTATACTTTATTTGGAATTTATGAAGGCCTTAGAACCCAATTTTTTACTATCCCATGATGCGAACCCCTTGTGCATTGTGAAAACCTAAGATAAGTTTTGGTTTACTCTATGAAATGACCAACCGTACCTCATTTCTATATTATGAGACCTTAAACCTAGCCTACAAGAGCTTGGAAACCCTTCTAGGGTGTTAGCACTATCAAATGACCACGTTTCGACGTGTGATCGATGACACATGCTGTATACCTGGTGGCCAAACCGTGTAGTAGACCACGTGCCGCACTTGAATTCAACCTCTGTTGTTGACCATCTTTGGTCAATAGCTTTCTGGAATTTTTGTAAACCTACTTATGGGTTTGGATCTCCGAAATCAATTGTTAATAAGCGTTTCTTGTGTTATTTTAATTAAATACCTTATAATTTGTTTGGGTAGCTTGATGTTTATTATTTTAAATGGCAAGAAACCCTTGGACAGCAAATGTGGAACCTTAGGGATTAGTAACTAGACCCCCTTGTATGACTCTAGAACCCCTGACTTCATTGTAAGAAGTCCTTCTTAGTATTAAGGCTATTAAAATGTGATTATTAAAAGGTGACTTTAGACTAATGATTGTGCTGCCTCATGGTGTGATCGTCACTGTATCTACCTTGTGTGGACAGCATGGTTATTATATGTTAAAAGTTATCCTTAGTCTATGATCCATAATGAATGAAAGGAATAATGAACCCCTTGATGCAACGTCATGGTAAACAAACGGTAAATAATAGGCATAAGTTATAAGATAAGCTATTATAGCTATAAGCACCAGAATAATGAACTTAAAGAGAAACCTGATTAATTCTATTGAATAACACATAAAACGAATGTTATTAAATGAATATATATATATATATATATATATATATATATATATATATATATATATATATATATATATATATATATATATATATCACCATATGAGTTTAAACACAATATCACATAACAGATTATTAACAGAAGAATCATACATACAATTTACTTGTACTAGCAATGTTTGAACATAATGCAAGCAGATTTTTTTTCCAAGAGTTAACCAAACTACACACGCATCCTTTGGGACAAAGATGTAGTGGTCTCCACAGTGAATACGAAGAAATAATGACCCTCAAAAATCGCACCATTTTTGGATTAGTGAGACACTTAAAGCCAAAACCCTTCAACTCATATGCATGAATACAATAACAACAACAAAGCCTTATCTCAATTAAATGGGATTGGCTACATGGATTCTTGTCCTCCAATCAGCTCTGTTTAATGTCATACTCTAAGCAAGGCCTAAGCTATGCACGTCTTTCTTCACCACTTTCCTTAGTCATCTTATGTTTGCCCCTAGCTCTTTTAAATCCTTTAATTTGAATCAAATCACTCCTCTATACAGAAACATCTAACGGCTTCTGTTGAACATGGTCATACCATCTAAAACAGCTTTCTCATAGTTTATCATGTATCAATGCTACTCCCAAATCTAATACGATCATTCTTTACCTTATCCTTCCTAATTTTACTACACATCCATCTTAACTTCATCATCTCAGCTACACTAAGTTTATCTATATGATGCTTCTTAACTGCCCAATATTTTACTCCATACATCATAGCTGGTCGAATAACTGTCCTATAAAATTTTCTTTAAGTTTTAAAGGAATATGCCGATTACACAACACTACAAACGTACCTCTCCACTTCATCCATTCTATTTTAATCCTCAATGAAAATCATCATCTATATCTCCTTTTCTATCTAAGAGTAAACCTAGATACCTAAAATGATCACTTTGTTGTATCTCCCTCTCAAGAATTTTTACTACCTTATTATCCATCCTTGTATGACTAAAGTAACACATCATATATTCATTTTACTTATCTTAAAACCCATTGATTCCAATGTTGATCTCCATAGCTCCAACTTGACATTAATACCTAATTTTGTCTCATCCACTAAAACAATATTATCGACAAAAAGCATGCACCAAGGAACTTCATCTTGAATGTCCCTGGTTAAATCATCCATAATGAGGGCGAACAAATAAGGGCTAAAAGTCAATCCTTGATGTAACCCCATTGTGATTGAGAATTCACTACATTGAACTCCCATAGTTTTCACACTAGTTATCACATTATAATACATATCCTTAATTATTTTCACATATTTTCTTGAAACACTTCTCTTCTCTAGTACATGCCAGATTAACTATCTAAGAACTCTATCATAAGATTTTTTTAGATCAATAAAGACCATATGGAGGTCTTTCTTGCCTTCTTTATATCTTTCCATGAGTCTCTTGAGCAAGTATATAGCTTCTGTCGTAGATCTACCTAGCATAAAACCAAACTAGTTCTCCGTATAGTTGTTTCTTTTCTTATGCGAGTTTCAATAACTCTCCCCCATAATTTCATGGTATGACACTTTAATTTTATGCCTCTATAATTATGCCTCTATAGTTATTGCAGCTCTAAATATCACATTTGTTTTTATAAATTGAAACCATAGTGCTTTTCCTCTATTCATTGGCATTTTCTTTGAGCTCATCATTTTATTGAACTGCTTAGTTAGCCAAGATACTCTATACTTTCCTAGGTTCTTAATTTTCTTTGTGCATGAATATACCTTTAAAAATTTAACAGTGTCACCTTTGGATGGACACTTCCAATCTAGCGGCTCTTATAAATGTGTGGATTCTTGACAATACCACCTTTGGGTGAACATCGTGTACCTTTGGTGTATTCATTAATGCATTCTCCTTAAATTTGAGAGTATCCTGATGAGACTAGATTTCTCACCTTAGTGGATTCCACTTGATCCTAATAAGATACTTACAAACCCTCATAGCAGTGATGTTTGACAATGCCACCTTTGGGTGAACATTGCCTTACTTTGAAGCATTTATACATACAAAACCTTGAATTTGAAGACATCATGATGAAAGTAGATGTACCACTATGGTGGATTTCACCTAATTCTACCATGATATCTCCAAACTCTCCTTGTAGTGGAAGTGGGATTTTATACATCATGAATGTCACATAAATATTCCAAATATAAAGTTTTCATAGAAAATATGCACAATAGCTCTTCAAGATACATGGTATAAACTATCAAAATATCTTACATAAAAACTAGAAATCGGGTTCCCTAAGGGTACTTTCTGTCCAAAAACACCTTCTCCTTGATCCCAAAATTCATCAATTTATATACCAAAATGAAGATCTCAACGAGATGAGTCCAATGCAAAAAACCAGAGTTTAATTCGAGCTCTAAAGCGCCCTCATGTGTCGCTGAAAGGTGACGTGTGAAATCACTTGCTTGAACCGGTTCTAGGTGAATTGGTTTCGGGTTAAACTGGTTCGATTCTGGTCGATCCAGGCGATTCAGTCAAGATTGATTCATTTTGGTTTTGAATTGGTTCATTCCTAGTTTGGTTCAAGACTAGTTAATGAACAAGGTACCGATCTCCACCGGTTCAACCCAATTCAAATATGTCGGGTTTTTGGATAAATTTGTCAAGTTTTTGGGTCGGTTTTTAGGTCTGATACCTAGGTTATTGGGCCAGTGGTCTGGGTTGATGGGTCAGGTATAGTCAATGGGGGGTTTTTGACCAGGCAGGGCAGGTCACACATCCGGCCCATCGATTTGTTTACGAGTTAACTCGGATGGAATCAAAGACTCGTCCGTGTTAACATGTTAGTGTTACTGGATTGACCCAGTGATGAACCAAGTCAACTTATGCCATTTTATTTCTTCCTCGTGAGTGGATTTCATTCACCTTTAGTATTGGCACATCCGACGATCGACAGTGGGAATTTTAATATCGCGTCACCACTCTTTGAGACCTTTCCATCGGTATAATTTTCGTCACTTTTTGTTGGTTAGAAAATTTTCATTGGTGAGAAATCTCCAATAAATTCGATCTAAAATCTAAAAATATTCTCTATCAATTCTATCAATCAATACTAGTCTTTACAATCACTTCTCATTGATCTTATGTCTGTGTGGTAGGTGTAAGACCCGCATCTAAAATTACGGGCTAATTTGAATTTTTCCTGTTAACAGGTCCTCCCGTCAACATTACTCTAGCATCTGTATCAGTATGAAAGCATAACAATTATTAGGTAAGACTTGAAATAAGTTTATAACATGTAGAAACTATTAGTTCTTGGTTAGAAGGTCAAACCAATCGTTGTATGGCCAATCTTGATCAGTAAAGGCCATGCGGTCGACTGGTATGGTCGATGAAATGAGCCCTGTCAACTGCACAACTGTGATCGACTGCTCGATCATAGAACGGGCTAAATCGAACCCTTTTTGTTTGGGTCTAGGTCCACTCATACCCAACCACCAATGGATGACCTAGAATCACCCTATAACTATCCTAGGATGTGTCGGTGTGCCAATTGGCAACCTATAAGCCTATTTGATCATAATTAGACTTAGAGTAGGAATTTGAGTAAGAGTTGGACTTCAACTCAAACTCTTAAACTTTCCCTCCATATAATCTCCAAAACACTAATGTGTGAGAGCTTTACAATCTCTAATGCATGTTTTGGAGGTACCCACCCAAGAGAAAGTCCAAGGCAAGAAGAAAAAGGAAGAACATCCATTGAAGGCCCTCCTTTATGTTTCTTGGTAAGGAACTAATTAACACATCATTAAGGTAAGCACCATAACCTTATTCTAATGAATAAAATTACATACTCTTGATCTCAGAGGTAAATCTCAAATCTCTTAGGGTATGGGAAGCATTGTTCCCTCCTCCATTAATGTCGTCATTATAAAATTGCATAATGTTGAATAGTTTCGACTAACTGATGAAAGGTAGGAATTTTAAGTGCAATATGAGATTATACGATTGAATTAATGTAGGGAAGTAGTCCTCAATATAGTTCAAACCATTAGAGACCCTTTGGGAACACCCTTGAGCACATACTAGAGAGATCGGATCGAAGCAAATTTTGTCCGAGTTCACTGGGAGCATACGGTCAATGAGACTGGTCGATAAAACAAGCCTGATCAACCGTACCACTGTGATTGACTGCTCGATCATAGAAGGGTGTAATGTGTATTTAATCGTTCCCATTCGGCTATTATGGACTGAATAGACTCACCCAATACTTTAAGATACATATTAAGGATATTATGGAATAGATAACTCAGTTAGAATATATCCCCAAGACATAGACTCATACGGTTGCATAAACGACATTCACAGTCAATGATTGTACATGTACATAAACTATGGGAATGGAATTCTATCATAACTAGGGACTTTACAATATTTTAAACCTTCTATGGATGTCACCCCAACAAGGCATAAGCCTCTGGAGTAAAAAATAAGCCAAAAGCCATCGATAGGTCAATGAAAGGTGTCTGATCAACCGCATAAATTGGTTACCCACGCCCAAGGACCGCACGATGACAGTAACACTGTCATCGTTGATTCTTTGAACATTGATCATGAAACTTAACCAATTAACCCTAGGACATATTCCTTAGACTAATGAGGTTACCCTAAACCTATACAAGGTATAATCAATCATATTATGACATTAATCATATACGATCGCAACTAGGTGAGCTAAAGGGGGAAATAAGGGAAGGTAATCTATCAACATCAAAGTAGTACTTTGCTCACCATCACAGGAGAGGGGATTAGCTTGTTTTATTTTATTATTTTCCATGTGCATTCTGTGATTGTGAGTATGCAAGGATTATTGTGTGATAACATGCCATCCAATATCTGTTATATCTGTTCATGCATTCTTGTATACTATTTTTGTATTAGATCGATAACATGTAGAATGTGTGATAACATGATTGTTTGGCATATGGGTACCTACATTAGTAATGTTTATGGTATGATTTATAGTGGTAAGATGGTATGAGAAATACATTGGAAGCATTCAATCAAATGGAAATCGTTAAAAAAAATGTTTAGTAGAAGAAGAATTAAGAAAAGAGTAAACCTAGTAAATCATTTGACCATTTTCAAACCCTAGAAAATGGGATTTTACGAAGAGTAGACAAAGATCATACCTTGAGATGATGTCGATGAAGAGTGCTTGAAGTGTGATCACTTAGTAAATCATCCGAGGTGAGAAACAAGTCTTCGGAGGTGAAAGACCAGTCCCATCCATCACCAACCTGAAATGCTTCAACTGTGGATAGACGGGACATTTCTCCAGGACTTGCTCTCACCCTCCGAAGGTAGCTCAGCTTGGAAAAGTATACGCTGTATGGCAAAAGAGGCTGAGGCATCACCCAATGTGGAGACAGGTATGCGCTTTAATTTAGTGCTTTAAAAATGTTATGCATGAATCTAAATCCTAGATTTACTCTAGGTATTGTTAGTGTTGTGGGGATTCCAGCTAGGGTACTCTTTGATTCAGGAGTCACCTACTTCTTCATGTCTCCAACTTTTAGGGAAAAGATTGAAGATGATACCAAGACCCTTGAGGCATTACTGATCATTCGATCACCTTTTGGCATTGAAGTGGTACTTAATGAGTATCAAGGACCATGTCCTGTCCTAATTGAGGGTAGAAGTCTAGACGTAAACCTGATCTAACAAGAAATGTCAGACTTCAACGTGATATTGGGTATAGACTGGTTGTCTCAACACAAAGCTAGTCTCCAGTGCACAGAGAAGAAATTAATGTTTGAAGAAGATGACGAGAAAGTATTCCAGTTCATAAGAGATAAGAGAACAAAGAATAGAAAACTGTTCCTTTCTGCACAGAAGGTAGTTAAATGTCTCCAGAATGGTAGTGAAAGATTTTTGGTGTCAGTCCTAGATGTCATAGCTGAACGACCTTGTCTGGAAGACTTAGAAGTTGTAAAGGATATTCCTAATATTTAAACAGAAGATTTAGTAGGGTTACTGCCAGAAAGAGCGACAAAATTTGTGATACATCTACTACTGAGATTAGCACCATTATCCAAGGCCCCAGCCCCATATCAAATGGCACTTACTAAATTAAAGGAACTAAAAGTGTAGCATACAAGAGCTATTGGACAAAGGCTTTCTTAGGGCTAGCATCTCTCTTTGGTGCGCGCCAGTGCTATTTGTGAAAAAGAAGGATGGTAGTATACATATGTGTATAGACTACTGTGAATTGAAGAAACTCACTATCAAGAACCAGTATCCACTATAGCATATGGATGACTTATTTGACCAACTTCTAGGTGCTTTTGTGTTCTCAAAGATTGATCTTAAATTAAGATATCATCAATTGAAGATCAAGTAGAGTGACACACCTAAGATCATTTTTTAAACTAGGTATAGAAATTATAAATTTCTGCCCATGTCATTTGGATTGAGCAATGCTCCTGCCTTATTGATGGAACTAATGAACAGAGAGTTTCATGATATGCTTGATACTTCGATCATAGTATTTATCAATGATATCCTAATCTATTCTAAGAATGAAGAGGAGCACAAGATACATTTGTGTCAAGCACAATAAAGGCTAAGAGAAAGGAATTTATTTGCCAAGTTTAAAAAGTGCAATTTTTGGCTGAAAGAAGTAGCTTTCCTAGGACCTGTAGTATCAATAAAAGGAATTAAGGTAGACCCTAGTAAAATTGGAGCCATTATAAATTGGGAAGAGCCAAAATCAGTTATAAAAATTCAAAGTTTCAAAGGTTAGCAGGGTACTATCGTAGGTTTGTGGAGAACTACTCCAGGATCGCGGTACCTCTAACTAAATTGACCAAGAAGGGGGAGAAATTCATTTGGTCAGACCAATGTAAAAGAAATTTTAAACTTTGAAGACTAGATTGGTCTCGGCTCCCATATTGACTTTTCTAAGACTAGATGAACCATTTACTCTATATACGGATGCCTCCAAGCTAGGCTTGGGATGTGTACTCATGTAAGGAGATCATGTCATAGCTTATGCCTCGAGACAATTGAAGAAGCACGAGGAAAACTATCCCATTCATGACTCAGAGTTAGCAACGGTGGTCTTTTCTCTTAAGGCATGGAGACATTACTTATATGGGAAGAAATTTTAAATCAAGTCCGATCACAAGTGCCTTACCTATCTGTTTACTCAGAAGGATTTGAAGATAAGACAGCGGAGATGGGTGGAGCCATTAAAGGATTATGATTGCAAAATTTTATATTACCTAGGTAAAGCCAATGTTGTAGCTGATGCTCTAAGTAGTAAGAGTCTAACTAGGCTAAAAGAAGGGATCAAGTCAGACCTGGTACAAAAAGTATGAACCAACGCTCAAAGGAAGATATGGAAGAAACTCAATGTATCAGAAGATTCCTTAGGACATAAGGTGATTTGTGAACCCACAAGTCTCTTTATAGCTTTGTAAATAAAGGCAGAACTGGTCACAGAAGTAGTAAGGGAACTACCAATAGACCCCTACCTTATAACTTTAAAGGAAAACCTTCAAGGAGGGAATCTGGATTCCTACAATGGCTACCAACATCAAAAAAAGAATTATCAAGGAAGCACATAATGCCCCTTATTCGGCTCATCCAGGAACTGCCAAGATGTACCATGACCTAAAGAAGATAGTATAATGGGGTGGAATGGAGGTGTTTGGCCAATTTCATATATAAGTGTTTAACTTGTCAACAGGTAAAGACAGTCCAACAGAAACCTTCAAGATTATTTCAACTACTTTCAGAACCCGAATGAAAATGGGACTGTATCACAATGGACTTTGTCACTGGCCTACCCTTAACGCCATGAGTTGTGGATGATGTGTGGGTAATTATTGATAGACTCACCAAGACAGCCAGATTTATAGCAATTCGATCACAATATACCTTGGACAAACTGTTTCAATTATATGTAAACCAAATAGTTAGTCTACACAGTGTACCTCAGAGCATAGTGTCAGACATAGACCTTTAATTCATCTCTAAGTTTTGGGAAGGTCTACAACATGCAATGGGCACTGAACTAAAGTTTAGTATAATTTTTCATCCTCAGACAGATGGTCAGTTAGAGAGGATGATCCAGATCCTAGAAGAGTAATAGGTAACCGGATGCAACATCGGACTCGAGACTGAGCGGCTGGGGTTGTGACTGGCCAAGCATAATAGGTCTCAGTAAGTTACCTGACGTAATACCGGACCTGAGATTGAGCGACTGGGACTGCAAGTTGCTACTGGCAGAAGATTAGAGTTTTAGCCTGATGCGACACCGAACTTGACCCTGTGCATCCAGATTTGCGACTAGTTAGTGTCAGAAAGCTCTAAAACTCTGTATAATAACATAACAATTAGCTAACACTTCTACACACTACCCAGGTGTGGCATACAAAGAGGATACCGACTCTTGTGGTGCAGATTATATTCACAAAACCTCAGGTGAGGAACAGAACCCTGATTAATTTTTTGAGTGTTTTTTTGTCTTGCGTATGTCTATGCTACATGCTTGTTGTGAATAATATGTCATCTAATTAGTATCTTTTTGCATGCATTTCCATTTAATATCTATGTTGGTTGAGAATGTATGTTGTTGATGCTTGGTGGGCTGTGGTGAAATGGTGGAGGACTGCTGGATCTGACTTGCCAGGCATACTCTTGCCATGTATTGCCCCAGTGCCCTAGTGGGATGACAAAGTCTATGGGGGGTAGATGGACGGGCTGGGAGTCCTCTTGGATTATCGTGGGGATGCATATGATGACATGTAGGATCGGTTAGTGGCATTACCCATGTATGTAACCCTAGCTAATAGGGGATCAGGTACTGGTATAGATAGGGGATGAGGGGAAGGTGGTGGTAATATTCATCGGTGTATCATTGGCTAGACATTTGCTCTATCACTGTCTATATAAGAGATGCGTAGCTTCACTAGGGCTATCGGTGTAAGCTGGCAAGTGTCTATTCCCCCTTGTGCATGGAGGTTATTATAAGACCCACACTCTACTAACTTGGTCTAACCGTGTCGTGCCAGGTCTTTCCATCATTCCTGGACCAAATAGACAAAGCGTGTAAAGATAGATCCCAAACCAGGTATGAGAATCGAGTTAAAAACACTAAAAAACATACCTAAGGTCGCATGCCTGGGTAGGTATGGTCGACCATAAGGAAGGGAACCAAAAATCTCAAATCCAGAACCTCACGGTCGATGATTTCAACCTTATAGTCGATGGATTATCTGACTGTATGATCGACCGTGGGAACCCCAAATCAGACTCTGAGTTTTGGAAACTTTCCTAAACTAAGGGATTGCTTTCCTAATTGAAAGACGACTCTATATGGAGAGTTTTTCTCTATATAAAGGACATCCCTCAGCCCTTTTTCACTCTTTTAGAACATTAGTAAACCCTAGAGAAAGAGAAGGAAGAAAAGGAAGAGAAGGAGAAGAAGAAAAATCTAAGGAGAAGAACTTGCTAAGAAGAGATTGGATCTCTATCACAGGCAAAGGTATAAAATGAATCTCTGGAGATGTAAACTCTAAGGAATAAGACTTCTATGGAGGATAGGCTGACACACCCCAATTCTGTACTATTCAGAATGGTGTGATGAACCACTAATAAACCAATGGTTCAACCAGGATCTCAAATAGGCTGTGTCTGTTTACTTAAACCATACACATCCACAACAATAATCAGAGTAAATACACAATAGTGGAAGTCTTAAATATTAAATGAACTGAGAATCTAAATGTGATAAAATAAATAATTTAACCAATTATTTCCAAAAGGACTAAGACATAAACTTAAATAATTAATTCAAATACAGGAGTTGCACTCGCATGTCGAATCATGCGACTCTATCATCACTTCAGCGTCCATCGCTGCAACTTGCCCATACACAGGAGCATTTATATAATCTTCAACCGTAGTACCTGCATCATCAACTAAAATATTCGACGTCGAAAAGGGTAAGACACATCACGGCTCAGTGAGTAAACAAAACAATGCAACGAACATATGCATGCATTCAATTCGTATCTTTGGTCTGGTTCATAAGTTTGCAATGTGCAATAGAAATGATAGGTGGTTGGTACTGGTAACTACCTTGAGCTACCTCGGGATTCTGTACTTGGGTCTGCATGACTGGTGTTTGAGGTGCATGGGGTACCATGTTACTTCCCCCTGGTATCGTGCTGGCTTGCCCTACTGGCATAGGTGTTGTATGGACAGCTGGAAAAGCCATCCCTATAGCAGCTTGCATATTGACTTGAACCTGCTGTATTTGCTATAGCTGTTGTGCTAAGTTCATTACTGTTGTGGCCAAATCCATAGGTGGGGCTAGCAAGTTTGTAGAATTTTCCTGGCCACTAGTTACTGGTGGTGCCGTATTTAGATTCTCCTATGCTTCAAGATTTATATGGATGTCTTCCTCCACAGGTGGGGGTGGTGGAATTGGGTTATGACTTTATCTGGTCACTCTTCGCCCAGCCATTTCCTGTTCTGGTGGTGGTAATGTCTGCAAACAATCATAGCACATGTGAGACAATCAATATAAGTTGTTCTCAAGTCAAAATCCAACTAATCAATATAAATTTCAATTTTGTTTTTTCAAATTTTTTTGATAAAGTACTGTATTTTCCATCATAGGGTCGATGGCAGGGTCGGTCCTTATGTGACCTCAGGGTATGCATCCCTGAGAAACACTGTCAACTTATCGAGAGCCTACGGTCGATGGTAGGGTCGGTAGTTATCCGGCCCTATGTCTGACCCCTAGTTTTCTGTTAGATCACCGAGAGGCTAGGGTCGATGGTAGGGTCGCACCTAGGGTCAATTACCCAATCGACCCTAGGGTGTAGGGTCGGACGTGGGATCGGTTACCAATCAACCCTATGTGCGACCACACCCTCTCTGGGACTTCCTGAGGGCATGTGATCGATCCTGTGGTCTTGTAGGTCCATTCTAAGATTGTTCTATAGCTCATAAATATGATTTTTACACACTTTCCATTGCCTATGATGATTACTTCCATGGATTCCTTTGAAACTCATCCATGGATAGATGATTTGGGTTTCTCCTAATCCTAACTTTTTTATATTCCATTCTAGGCTCTCAATTTATGAAGGGAATTAGACTCATACCTGAAGTTGGCTGAGATTCAGAGGTTTCTCTGAAGTTCTAAATTTGTTGGAATTAATTCTAATTAAAATCTATCGACTTATTAGGCCTCTCTAGTGATTTAAAGGTGATTCGTAAAGCTTGAACGAGGATCTACACTCAATCAAAGGTGAGGGAACAAGACCTAAACTAATTGGTTAATAATAAACTGTTTTATTTATTGAGTCCAATGCCATGAATGATTCTATGCTTGTTTGCGTATAATGTGCATTTAACATGTCATCCAATATTTCTGCTATTACTGTTCATGCATATTTAATTTCGTTTATTTATAACATGATGATGATGGTGATGTTAGGAATAGGCATGTGAATGTATGTGTGTGGTTAGTGTACTTGATGCAAGTGGAGCATCAGGGGGAGGACGTGACACTATGGTTCATCCTGGTCACCAGACTCTAGCTCTATCTCTACTCAAGTCTTGTCCACTAGCATCGTCGTATTGCCATTACCTTAGCAAAACTATTACGTCGTAGGGCATCAGGGGAGGTGGTCTCGGACCGTATAGTCTCTGACTCTGCCGAGGGGCCTTAGCTCTATCTCTATGGACGTATTGAGGGATGCTAGGGGTGAGGCCTTGGATACACTGTTTGACATTAGGATTGGTTAGTTGCGAGCCCAGTTTGCAAGCCCTCGCCAACAGGGGCTTACGTGTTGATATGGGTAGAGCATCAGGGGAAGTGTGATGCAGTGCGGTCCTATGCACTTTAGCTTTATCTATATTCCATGGTGGGTGCATGTGGGATGGTAATGCCAAGATTCATTGGCGGCTCCACACACTCGTATATAGAGGTGTGGTGGCCACCTATCCTTTCTATTGCACATTGCAAACTTATGAACCAGACCAAAGATATGAATTGAATGCATGCATATGTTCGTTGCATTGTTTTATTTGCTCACTGAGCCGTGATGTGTGCTCACCCTTTTCGACGTTGAATAGTTTAGTTGATGATGCAAGTACCACGGTTGAAGATTATATAAATGCTCCTATGTACGGGCAAGCTGCGGCGATGGACGCTGAAGTCATGATGGAGTCGCATGATTCGACATGCGAGTGCAACTCCTATGTTTTCGATTAGACTTTTATTTGGATTATACAGACAATGTATTTGAATTAATTATTTAAGTTTATGTCTTAGTCCTTTTGAAATAAATGGTTAAATTATTTATTTTATCACATTTATATTCTCAGTTCATTTAATATTTAAGACTTCCGCTATTGTGTATTTACTCTGATTATTGTTGTGGATGTGTATGGTTAAAGCAAACGAACACAGCCTATTCCCCCATATGATTACCTATGACGCTTGTACCTGTCCGGATTTGGTGAGACAGTTCTATTGCAATCTCCAGGTAGTGGGGGATCGCAATGACACAGAGAGGGGTAGGGAACTCAGGATCATGAGCTATGTCAAAGGGGTAGAGGTTTCCTTTGACTGCCAGCAGTTGGCTGATCTTTTGGGCATATCAAATGACGGTCCTTTGGTATACTGTGCTCCTAGGGAGCCCCACTTCCTTTCCTTGGAGATGCGTGCTAAGATTGACAGTCAGCTCATTAGAGACGATTACTGGGAGATGAAAGCGATCAATCTACGTCTAAAGCCACGGGTGTACTGCAAGATCATCTAGCACAATCTGTGGAGGAAGACAGCCATATAAATCCTGAAGCATAGGAGAATCTGAATACGGAACCACCAGTACCTAGTGGCCAGGCAAATTCTACAAACTTGCCAGCCCCACCTACGGATTTGGCTACAGCTGTAATGAACTTAGCACAATAGCTACAGCAAATACAGCAGGTTCTAGTCAATATATAAGCTGCTATAGGGATGGCTTTTTTAGCTGTCCATACAACACCTATGCCAGCAGGGCAGGCCAGCACGATACCAGGGGGAAGTAACATGGTACCCCACGCACCTCAAACACCAGTCATGTAGGCCCAACTACAGAATCCCGAGGTAGCTCAAGGCAATTACCAGTATCAACCACCTATGTATGGGACCTATGCTCCGTATCAGTTAGACCACTCCTGACTGATCGAGCTTTTTCTGAAGATGAAGCCCAAAGAATATAATGGTAAGCCAGCAGATCCTTTGTGGCTAGCGCACTAGATCGACGAAATGGAGAGAAATTTCATGATGATGACAGTTAATGAGGAGGAGAAAGTACTGTGTGCAACATTCATGCTGAAAGGCGATGCACACCATTGGTGGAAGTCCACATGGACATATCTGTTAACAAAGCACGTCCAATTGACCTGGGCTATATATAAAGAAGCATTATTTTAGAAGTACTTCCCCAGGAGTTTCAGAGATGCTATGGAAAGAGAGTTCCTGAGTTTATATCAGGGACAGATGACTGTCGATGCATATCAACAGCGTTATGAGGAGCTGTTCTTCTTTACACCAGTCAGTATGCAAGAGGAAGATACGAAGACACGAAGGTTCATCATGGGACTTAGGGGAATTATTCGTGAACATGTTCTGGGACTTGAGAAGAAAGTCTACAATGAAGCTGTAAAAATTGCTCGAGTGATAGAGTCGAGCCAGAAAGAGAGATATTTTTCTCAAAATAGGGGTATCAAAAGGACTAATGGGAACTCTTATAACGGAGGGAACACCAAGACATTCAAACCCTTCCATACTCAAGGCTTCAATGCTGCAGCCAAGACTACTTCAGCAGCCCCATCGCAACCAAAGCAAAATAGTGAAGGAGTAAGGTGTTTTAACTGCAATCAAATGGGACATATTTCAAGGGAGTGTCCTAAGCCCAGAAAGAAACTACAACAAGGAAGAGTTTACGTTGTTTCGTCTGAGGATGCTACCGCATCACCAGATCTGGTCACAGGTATGACCTGAACCTTTTAAATTGTATTACATTGTATGAGCATGTAGACTAAATTAAAACAAATCACAGGTATCGTACCTATTAATGGCATTCCTACCAGAGTGCTCTTTGATTCTGGAGCTACTCATTCTTTTATATCTGTGTCAATTGGAAAGAAGCTAAATCTATCCCTCAAATCTTTAGACTACAAACTGCTTGTACGATCGCCTATGGGGTTAGAGTTGACATTAGAAAAAGGTTATGTGCCATGTCCAGTTCTTATGGATGAGAAGACTTTGGATGCAACTTTGATTCAACTTGAGATGGTAGACTTTGACGTCATCTTGGGAATGGACTGGTTAGCTCGGCATTCTGCAAACCTATTATTTGCAGAAAAGAAGCTGACATTTAAAGACAAGGAAGGAGTAGAGTTTAGTTTTACGGGAACCAAACTTCCCCATAAACGAAAACTCATCCTCTCTGCATTAAAGGCTAGGAAATGCCTCGAAAAAGGAGGAGTCGGGTATCTAGTATCAATGGTCGACCTCACCAAGAAAGCACCACGAATAGAGGCTATTGATGTGGTGCGTGACTTTCCAGATGTATTTCTGGAAGAACTACCAGGACTACCACCCGATCGAGCTACAGATTTTGTTATAGATCTGATGCCCGGAGTCGCACCGGTATCTAAAGCACCCTATCGAATGGCTCCTACTAAACTGAAGGAATTAAAAGTACAGTTACAGGAATTACTGGACAAGGGTTACATCAGACCTAGCATATCACCATGGGGAGCGCCAGTATTATTCGTAAAAAAGAAGGACGGTAGTGTTCAACTTTGTATAGACCACCAGGAATTTAATAAGCTGATAATCAAGAATCGATACCCATTGCCTCAGATCGATGACTTGTTCGACCAGTTGCAAGGTGCCAAGGTGTTCTCTAAGATCGATCTTCTCAGGATACCATCAGTTGAATATTAAGGACCGTGATATTCCCAAGACAGCATTCAGGACGAGATATGGACATTATGAATTTTTGGTCATGTCTTTTGGATTGACTAACGCACCAACAACTTTTATGGAACTTATGAATCGGGTATTCCATGATATGTTGGATACGTCGATCATTGTATTTATTGATGATATATTGGTCTACTCTAAGGACAAGGAAACTCATATTATGAATCTAAGAGCCGCTCTGCAGCGATTACAGAAAGAGAAGCTTTACGCCAAATTTATAAAGTGAATTTTGGCTAAATGAAGTCGCTTTCTTAGGCCATGTTGTATCCACTGAAGGAATTAAAGTGGACCCTAGCAATATTGAAGCCATTGTGAAGTGGGAAGCACCGAAGAGTGTTGCAGAAATTAGAAGTTTTCTAGGTCTAGCTGGGTATTACCGACGATTCGTGGAAGACTACTCCAGGATCGCCGTACCACTCACCAGTTTGACTAAGAAAGGAGAGAAGTTTATTTGGACTGACAAATGTGACAACAGTTTCCAAACATTGAAGGCAAGATTGATATCTGCTCCAATCTTGACTATTCCTATTCCAGGACAACCATTTGTTTTATGCACTGATGCATCTGGATTAGGTTTAGGATGTGTACTTATACAAGGAGAACATGTAGTTGCATATGCTTCAAGACAACTGAAAACACATGAAAAGAACTATCCCACTCATGACTTGGAGTTAGCGACAGTAGTACATACTGTAAAAATATGGAGATTATATGTATGGAGAAAAATTTAAGATTAAATCAGATCATAAAAGACTCACTTATCTCTTTAATCAGAAGGAGTTGAATATGAGACAAAGATGATGGCTGGAACTATTGAAAGATTATGATGGTGATATCCAGTATCATCCAGGGAAAGCTAATGTAGTTGCTGATGCGCTGAGTAGAAAAGCAATGATAAAATCCCAAGAGGAGATTAACACGACTGCAATAATGTGTGCTACAGGAAAAGTATTCAATCTTGGTAATGAGCAATTTGTGATAGATGCACCAGGTGAATCAACCAACCAAGGGTTTATTCATCGGATTTTAAATATGTTCGCAACACTGAAGATTGTACCTGATATAATAGATGAAGTGAAAGCCTCTATAAAATCAGACCCTTATCTAAGAACAGTACAAGAGGACATTGAAAAAGGTAGGACTATCCATGAGTTCGTCTTGGACGATGAAAAGGTACTGAACTATAAAGGAAGAATATGTGTTTCTGAAATAGAAAATTTGGACATTAGACACCGACTAATGAAAGAAGCTCACACCATAGTCTATTCGATACATCCTGGAAGTACAAAAATATATCATGATTTGAAGAAATTATATTGGTTGAGAGGAATAAAAGCAGATGTAGCTAAATTCGTGACTCAATGCCTAAACTGTCAGAGAGTAAAGGCCGAAAGGCAAAGACCTGTAGGACTGTTACAGTCGCTACCAGAACCAGCATGGAAATGGGACTGCATCACTATGGACTTTGTCATTGGGTTACCATTGACTCCCCGAGTAGTTGACGCGGTTTGGGTGATTGTAGACCGTCTAACTAAAACAGCTCGATTTATAGCTATACGACCTCAGTATACACTGGAGAGGTTAGCTAAGTTGTATGTGGATAATATTGTCAAACTACACGGTGTACCTGAAAGCATTGTGCCCGACAGAGATCCATGATTTACTTCAAAGTTTTGGGAAGGAATGCAAAAGGCTATGGGTACAACATTGATGTTTAGTACTGCATCCATCCTCAGACAGACAGACAGTCGGAGCATACCATTCAGATTTTAGAAGACATGCTTCGAGCCTGTGTAATTGATTTTAAAGGATCATAGGATGAAAAATTACCATTGTTCGAGTTCGCTTATAACAACAGCTATCAGGCTAGTATACAGATGTCACCCTCTGAAGCACTGTATGGTAGGAAGTGTCGAACTCCTCTGTTTTGAAATAAAATTGGAGAACGTAGTATTGTTGGACCAGAATTTGTTGAGGAGACATGTCGAGTAGTCAACATTAACAAGGAAAGAGTAAGAACGGCTCAGAATCGTCAGAAACAGTACGCAGATACTCGACGCCGAGACCTTGAATTTGTCAAAGGTGATAAGGTATTCCTGAAAGTATCACCTATGCGGGGTTTAAAACGATTCGGACAAAAAGAGAAGCTAAGTCCGAGATATGTCGGGCCATTTGAGATTCTAGCCAAACGTGGAAAAGTGGTTTATCAGTTAGCACTACCACCATCTATGTCAAGTGTTCATGATGTATTCCTTATCCTTACTAAAGAAGTACGTCAGAGATCCAACGCACGTTTTGACAGTAGATCCACTACATATAATAAATGATTTGACATTCGAAGTATCACCAACTGATATCACCAGTCGAAAGGTTCAACGTCTACGCAACCATGACATATACTATGTTAAAGTCACAGTAGAAGCCGAGATATAGAAGAGATCACATGGGAAGAAGAGAATGATATGCGAAAGCAATATCCTCAAATTTTTTACTCGAAAGGTATGTACCAATTTCTAGGACAAAATTTCTAATAAGAAGGGACCGGTCTTACCACCTTGTACCAGGTCTACCTATTATGGTCGAGCCAAGTGGACCTAGTGCGTGAAGGAAATCACAAGACCAGGTATGAATTTGACCCAAAAATAGTAAATATGAGGGTAGGGTCGCATGCCTAAACAGGTAGGGTCGACCCCACCTCAACAAAAGTCCAACCTATGATTTTCTAGTCTTAGGGTCGCATGACTAAAAAAACGTAGGGTCGACGGATCCTGCGACCCTACGTGCGACCCTATGATGACAGATAAAAACTGAAAATTAAGAAACTTTCCTAATTTCAAGGGGTTCTTTCCTAAACTCGATGGGACTTATTTTGGAGGGTTTTCCTCTATAAATAGGACGTCCCTTAGCCTCTTTCACTCCTTTTAGAACCTTAATTGAAAGTGAGAGAAAGAGAAAGAGAAGGAAGAGAAGAAGATAAGGAAAATTGAAGAAAAGACTAAGGAAGAGGAGGAACTTCAGAGAAACCTCTGAATCTCAGCCAACTTCAGGTATGAGTCTAATTCCCTTTATAAATTAAGAGCCTAGAATGGAATATGAAGAATTTAGGAATAGGAGAAACCCAAATCATCTATCCATGGATGAGTTTCAAAGGAATCCATGAAAGTAATCATCATAGACAATGGAAAGTGCGTAAAATCATAGTTTTGAGCCATAGAACAATCTTAGAATGGACCTACGAGACCACAGGATCGATCACATGCCCTCGAGAAGCCCCAGGGAGGGTGTGGTGGCACATAGGGTCGATTGGTAACCGACCCCACGTCTGACCCTACACCCTAGGGTCGATTGGGTAACCGACCCTAGGTGCTACCCTACCTGCGACCCTATGATTTCAGCTAGTCTAAATTTATTGGAATTAATTATAATTAAAATCTGGAATTTCTAGTATTATAAAGTGATCACAAAGCTTGAACGAGGATCGACACTAATTAATTAGGGAACATGACCTTAACTAGTTGGTTAATAATAGGTTATTTTATTTATTGAGCCAAGCCATGAATGAGTATGGGCTTGTTTGGGTGTAATGTGCATTAACGCCATTTCTAGTTTATTTATAGCATGATGATGATGGTGATGTTAGGAATAGGCATGCGAATGTATGTGTGTGGTTAGTGTACTTGATGCAAGTGGAGCATCAGGGGGAGGACATGACACTGTGGTTCATCCTGGTCACCAGACTCTAACTCTATCTCTACTCAAGTCTTGTCCACTAGCATCGTCGTATGTCTGTTACCTTAGCAGAACTATTACATCGTAGGGCATCAAGGGAGGTGGTCTCGGACCATGTAGTCTTTGACTCTGTCGGGGGCCTTAACTCTATCTCAATGGACGTATTGAGGGATGCTGGGGTGAGGCCTTGGATACACTATTTGACATTAGGATTGGTTAGTTGCGAGCCCAGTTTGCAAGCCCTCGCCAACAGGGGCTTACGTGTTGGTATGGGTAGAGCCTCAGGGGAAGTGTGATGCGGTGCAGTCCTAAGCACTTTAGCTCTATCTCTACTCCATGGTGGGTACATGTGGGACGGCAATGCCGAGATTTATTGGGCGGCTCTACACACTCGTGTATAGCGGTGTGGTGGCCACCCATCCTTTTTATTGTACATTGTAAACTTATGAACCAGACCAAAGATATGAATTGAATGCATGCATATGTTCGTTGCATTGTTTTGTTTGCTCACTGAGCCGTGATGTGTGCTCACCCTTTTTGACGTCGAATATTTTAGTTGATGATGCAGGTACCACGGTTGAAGATTATATAAATGCTCCTATGTACGGGCAAGCTGCGGCGATGGACGCTGAAGTAATGATGGAGTCGCATGATTCGACATGCGAGTGCAACTCCTGTGTTTTTTATTAGACTTTTATTTGGATTATACAGACAATGTATTTGAATTAATTATTTAAGTTTATGTCTTAGTCCTTTTGGAAATAATTGGTTAAATTATTTATTTTATCACATTTAGATTCTCAGTTCATTTAATATTTAAAACTTTCGCTATTGTGTATTTACTCTAATTATTGTTGTGGATGTGTATGGTTTAAGCAAACAGACACAGCCTATTTGAGATCCTGGTTGAACCGTTGGTTTATTAGTGGTTCATCACACCATTCTGAAAGGCGATGCACACCACTGGTGGAAGTCCACATGGACTTATCTGTTAACAAAGCACGCCCAATTGACCTGGGCTATTTATAAAGAAGCATTATTTGAGAAGTACTTCCCCAAGAGTTTCAGAGATGCTATGGAAAGAGAGTTCCTGAGTTTATATCAGGGACAAATGACTATCGATGCATATCAACAGTGTTATGAGGAGTTGTTCTTCTTTGCACTAGTCAGTATGCAAGAGGAAGATAAAAAGACCCGATGGTTCGTCATGGGACTTAGGGGAACTATTCGTGAACTTGTTAAGGGACTTGAGAAGAAAGTCTACAATGAAGCTGTACAAATTGCTCGAGTGATAGAGTCGAGCCAGAAATAGAGTTATTTTGCTCAAAATAGAGATATTAAAAAGCCTAATGAGAATTCTTATAACGGAGGGAACACCAAGACATTCAAACCCTTCCGTACTCAAGGTTTCAATGCTGCAGCCAAGACTACATTGGTAGCCCCATCGCAACCAAAGAAAAATAGTAAAGGAGTAAGGTGTTTTAACTACAATCAAATGGGACATATTTCAAGGGAGTGTCCTAAGCCTAGAAAGCAACTACAACAAGGAAGAGTTTACGCTGTTTCATCCAAGGATGCTGCCGCATTGCCTGATGTGGTCACAGGTATGGCCTGAACCTTTTAAATTGTGTTACATTGTATGAGCATGTAGACTAAATTAAAACAAATCCCAGGTATCGTACCTATTAATGGCATTCCCACCAGAGTGCTCTTTGATTCTGGAGCTACTCATTCTTTTATATCTGTGTCATTTGGAAAGAAGCTAAATCTACCTCTCAAATCTTTAGACTACAAACTGCTTGTACGCTCGCCTATGGGATTAGAGGTGACATTAGAAAAAGGTTATGGGCCATGTATAGTTCTTATTGGCGAGAAGACTTTGGATGCAACCTTGATTCAACTTGAGATGGCAGACTTTGACGTCATCTTGCGAATGGAATGGTTAGCTCAGCATTCTACAAACCTATTATGTGCGGAAAAGAAGCTGACATTTAAAGTCAAGAAAGGAGCACAGTTTAGTTTTGCGGGAACCAGACTTCCCCATAAACGAAAACTCATCCTCTCTGCATTAAAGGCTAGGAAATGCCTCGAGAAAGGAGGAGTTGGGTGTCTAGTATCAGTGGTCAACCTCACCAAGGAAGCACCATGAATGGAGGATATTGATGTGGTGCGTGATTTTTCAGATGTATTTCCAGAAGAACTACCCGGACTACCACCCGACCGAGCTACAGAGTTTTTTATAGATCTGATACCCGTAGCTGCACCAGTATCTAAAGCACCCTATCGAATGGATCCTACAACTAAAGGAATTAAAAGTACAGTTATAGGAACTACTGGACAAGGGTTACATCAGACCTAGCATATCACCATGGGGAGTGCCAGTATTTTTCGTAAAGAAGAAGGATGGTAGTGTTCGACTGTGTATAGACTACCTAGAATTGAATAAGCTGACAATCAAGAATCGGTACCCATTGCCTCGGATCAATGACTTGTTCGACCAGTTGCAAGGTGCCAAGGTCTTCTCTGAGATTGATCTTCGGTTAGGATACCATCAGATGAAGATTAAGGACAGTGATATTCCCAAGACAGCATTCAGGACGAGATATGGACATTATGAATTTTTGGTCATGTCTTTTGGATTGACTAATGCACCAGCAACTTTTATGGAACTTATGAATCGGGTATTCCATGATATGTTGGATACGTCGATCATTGTATTTATTGATGATATATGGGTCTACTCCAAGGACAAGGAAACTCATATTATGAATCTAAGAGCCGCTCTGCAGCGATTACAAAAAGAGAAACTTTACGCCAAATTTACAAAGTGTAAGTTTTGGCTAAATGAAGTCGCTTTCTTAGGCCATGTTGTATCCGCTGAAGGAATTAAAGTGGACCCTAGCAAGATTGAAGCCATTGTAAAGTGGGAAGCACCGAAGAGTGCTGTAGAAATTAGAAGTTTTCTAGGTCTAGCAGGGTATTACCGACGATTCGTGGATGACTACACCAGGATTGCCATACCGCTCATCAGTTTGACTAAAAAATGAGAGAAGTTTATTTGGACTGACAAATGTGTGAACAATTTCCAAACATTGAAGGAAAAATTGATATCTACTCCCATCTTGACTATTCCCATTCCAGGACAACCATTTTTTTTATACACTGATGCATCTGGATTGGGTTTAGGATGTGTACTTATGCAAGGAGAACAAGTAGTTGCATATGCTTCAAGACAACAGAAAACACCTGAAAAGAACTATCCCACTCATGACTTGGAGTTAGCGGTAGTAGTACATGCTGTAAAAATATGGAGACATTATTTGTATGGAGAAAAATTTCAGATTAAATCAGATCATAAGAGTCTCACTTATCTCTTTAATCAGAAGGAGTTGAAAATGAGACAAAGAGATGGCTGGAACTATTGAAAGATTATGATTGTGATATCCAGTATCATCCAGGGAAAGCTAATGTAGTTGCTGATGCGCTGAGTAGAAAAGCAATGATAAAATCCCAAGAGGAGGTTAACACGTCTGTAGCAATGTGTGCTTCAGAAAAAGTATTCAATCTTGGTAATGAGAAATTTGTGATAGATGCACCAGGTGAATAAACCAACCAAGGGTTTATTCATTGGATTTCAAATATGTTCGCAACACTGAAGATTGTACCTGATATAATAGATGAAGTGAAAGCCGCTATAAAATCAGACCCTTATCTAAGAACGGTACAAGAGGACATTGAAAAGGTAGGACTATCCTTGAGTTCGCCTTGGACGATGAAAAGGTACTGAAGTACAAAGGAAGAATATGTGTTCCTGAAACATAAAATTTGGACATTAGACACCGACTAATGAAAGAAGCTCACACCACCGTCTATTCGATACATCCTGGAAGTACAAAGATGTATCATGATTTGAAGAAATTATATTGGTGGAGAGGAATGAAAGCAGATGTAGCTAAATTCGTGTCTCAATGCCTAAACTATCAAAGAGTAAAGGCTGAAAGGCAAAGACCTGCAGGACTGTTACAGCCGCTACCAGAACCAGCATGGAAATGGGACTGCATCACTATGGACTTCGTCACCAGGTTACCATTGACTCCCCTAGTAGTTGACGCGGTTTGGGTGATTGTAGACTATTTGACTAAAACAGCTCGATTTATAGCTATACGACCTCAGTATACACTGGAGAGGTTAGCTAAGTTGTATGTAGATAATATTGTCAGACTACACGGTGTACCTGAAAGCATTGTGTCCGACAGAGATCTACGATTTACTTTAATGTTTTGGGAAGGATTACAAAAGGCTATGGGTACAACATTGAAGTTTAGTACTGCATTCCATCCTCAGACAGACAGACAGTCGGAGCGTACCATTCAGATTTTAGAAGATATGCTTTGAGCCTGTGTAATTGATTTTAAAGGATCATGGGATGAAAAACTACCATTGATCGAGTTCGCTTATAACAACAGCTATCAGGCTACTATACAGATGTCACCCTATGAAGCTCTGTATGCTAGGAAGTGTCGAACTCTTCTGTTTTGGAATGAAATTGGAGAACATAGTATTGTTGGACTAGAATTTATTGAAGAGACATGTCGAGTAGTCGACATTATCAAGGAAAGAGTAAGAATAGCTCAGAATCATTAGAAACAGTATGCGGATACTCGACGTCGAGACCTTGAATTTATCGTAGGTGATAAGGTGTTCTTGAAAGTATCACCTATGCGAGGTTTAAAATGGTTCGGACAAAAAGGGAAGCTAAGTCTGAGATATGTCGGGCCATATGTGTAAGACCCGTGTCAATCTAACCCGGTATTACCACTTTGAACCAGGTTTACCAATCATGGTCGAGTCAAATGGACCAAGGGCGTGAAGGAGATCGAGATCCCAGGTATCAAATCGACCCAAAAACACTTAAAATAGGGGATGGGTCGCATACCCAGCTAAGCATGGTCGGACCTCCCAAAACAGAAAGTCAGACCCTCGGTTTTGGAGGGAGGGTCGGACAGCTTAAGACCCTAGGGTCGACGGGATCATCGACCCTCCTATCGACCCTCGGTTTCTGCCGAATATAGAAATTAGGAAATTTCTATATTTTTTTATTGGAATTCTTTCCAAATCTCAATGGGACTTATTTAGGATGTTCCTAATCTATTTAAAGGACGTCCCTAAGCTACTTTCACTCCTTTCACAACCATAATTGAATTGAGAGAAAGAGAGGGGAAGGAAAAGAGGAAGAAGAGAGGCAAGCAAGAGAACTTAGCAAAAAGGGAGAAGAATTTCAGAGGAAAAGTTATCTTCTGAGGTATGGATACTAATTCCATAAGTTTCTACAGACCTTAGGTTAGTAATTGTTGAGAGTGTGATCTCGGAAAAACCCAAACCATCAATCCATGGTTAGGTTTTCATGGAAAACCCTAGGAGAATGTATAAAAGCTATCTAGGTGGATGATTCATGGTTTCAGACCATGAAAGGAATGTTGAATGGAATGTAGAAGCAAGCCATAGGACCCCAAACACGAGGAATGGACTAAAAAGTGGAAATTGGACCAAAGTGCACCAAGGGTCGCACCCAGGGTCGATAGGCCATCCGACCCTAGGTATTCCTGACCATCGACCCTCAGCATTCGGGAAGTCCAGGAAGAGGGGAGGGTCGATAGACCCATCGACCCTAGCATCGACCCTACCTCCGACCCTCAGTTAACAGAGTAGTTTTTAATTCCGAATAAATTCTAATTAAATTCTATCAACTTTGTTAGGGCTTCTAGCAATACAATAACACTGTAAAGGTGATTCTAAAGCTTGGAAAAACATTTTATAGCAAGCTAAGGTGAGGAACCTTAACCCCAAACTAAATTGGTTAATAATAAACTATTTTCTATTTCTTTTGTCCTATGCCATGCTTGATTCTATGCGAATATGTTTGTAATGTGCATACATGCCATCCAATATTTCTATTACTTGTTCATGCATATTTACTTTATTGTTTATAACATGATGATGATGATGATGATAGGAATAGGCATGTGCTTGTATGTGTGTGGTTGATGTGCTTGATGCGAGCGAGTATCAGGGGAGGTGTGATGAGAACGTCAATAAACGTTAACCTTTGGCGGGTCTCAGCACTTTAGCTCTATCTCTAACTCAAGTCTTGTGCATTGGCATCGTCGTATCGCCATTACTTTAGCAGAACTATTATGTCGTAGAGTATCAAGGGAGGTGATCTCGGTCCTTGTAGTCTCTGACTCTACCGGGGGGCCTTAGCTCTATCTCTATGGACATTCTGAGGGATGCTGGGGTGAGGCCTTGGATACACTGTTTGGCATTAGGATTGGTTAGTTGCGATCCCAGTTTGCAGCCCTCGCCAACAGGGGCTTACGTGTTGGTATGGCACTATATAGCAATAAACGTAACCTTTGTTATATAATGTTCATGGTTGGGTGCATGTGAGTTGACGATAAACGTGATCTTTGGGTAACGTCACACACTTGTATAGAGGCGGAGTCAATAAACGCGACCTTTGGCTACCTAAACCTTTCTATTACATACTGCAAACTTATATACCAGACCAAAGATATAAATTGATTTTTTTTGTATGCATATGTATTGTTGCATTGTTTTGGCTACTCACTGAGCCGTATTGTGTGCTCACCCCTTGACGTCGAATATTTTTAGTTGATGATGCAGGTTATACCGTTGAAGACTATGTGAATGTGTCTGCGTAGGGGAACATGACAGCGATGGAAGTTGAAGCTGAAGTGGATACACACGACTCCTCTTGCGAGTACAACTCGTGTGTGTTTGATTAGATATTTTTATAGGTTTCTTTATTTGGATTTATTAAATATTTGTATTGATATTTATTTATGTCTCGGTTGATACAGAATAAATTGTTATTTAAATTTTAATATCACATAGATTCTCAGTTCATTTATTTACAAGATTTCCGCTATTGTGTATTTACTCTAATTATGATTATGAATGTGCGTAAGTTTGGATAACGCGGGGATAGCCTATTTGAGATCCTGGTTGAACCGTTGGTTTATTCACGGTTCATCACACCATTCTGAATAGTATGGAATTGGGGTGTAACAATATGAGATTCTAGCCAAACATAGAAAAGTGGCTTATGAGTTAGCACTATCACCATCTATGTCAAGTGTGCATGATGTATTTCATATCTCCTTATTAAAGAAGTACGTCAGAGATCCAATGTACGTTTCGATTGCAGATCCACCAGATTTAACTGATGATTTGACATTCGAAGTATCACCAACTGAGATCACCAGTCGAAAGGTTGAACGTCTATGCAACTGTGACATATACTATGTTAAAGTCACCTGGAGAAACCGAGATATAGAAGAGATCACATGGGAAGAAGAGAATGCTATGCGGAAGTAATATCCTCACCTTTTCGACTCGGAAGGTATATACCAATTTCGAGGATGAAATTTTTAATAAGAAGGGGGGAGTTGTAAGACCCGTATCAAACTAACCGGTCTTACCACCTTGTACCAGGTCTACCTATCATGGTCGAGCCAAGTGGACCAAGTGCGTGAAGGAAATCACAAGAGCAGGTATGAATTTGACCCAAAAATAGTAAATATGAGGGTATGGTCGCATGCCGAAACAGGTAGGGTCGACCCCACCTCAACAGAAGTCCAACCTATGATTTCTAGTCTTAGGGTCGCATGACTAGAAAAACGTAGGGTCGACGGATCCTGTGACCCTACGTGCGACCCTATGATGACAGAAAAAAACCGTAAATTATGAAACTTTCCTAATTTCAAGGGGTTCTTTCCTAAACACGATGGGACTTATTTTGAAGGGTTTTCCTCTATAAATAAGATGTCCCTTAGCCTCTTTCACTCCTTTTCAAACCCTAATTGAAAGTAAGAGAAAGAGAAAGAGAAGGAAGAGAAGAAGAGAAGGAAAATTGAAGAAAAGCCTAAGGAAGAGGAGGAACTTCAGAGAATCCTCTGAATCTCAGCCAACTTCAGGTATTAGTCTAATTCCCTTCATAAATTAAGAGCCTGGAATGGAATATGAAGAAGTTAGGATTAGGAGAAATCTAAATCATCTATCCATGGATGAGTTTCAAAGGAATCCATGAAAGTAATCATCATAGGCAATGGAAAGTGTGTAAAAATCATAGTTATGATCCATAGAACAATCTTAGAATGGACCTACGAGACCACAGGATCAATCACATGCCCTCGGGAAGTCCCAGGGAGGGTGTGATCCCACATAGGGTCGATTGGTAACCGACCCCACGTCCGACCCTACACCCTAGGTTCGATTGGGTAACCGACCCTAGGTGCTAACCTACCTGCGACCCTATGATTTTAGCTAGTCTAAATTTATTAGAATTAATTTTAATTAAAATCTATCGACTTGTTAGGCCATTCTAGTGATTTAAAGGTGATTCATAAAGGTTGAACGAGGATCTACACTCAATCAAAGGTGAGGGAACAGGACCTAAACTAATTGGTTAATAATAAACTGTTTTATTTATTGATTCCAATGCCATGAATGATTCTATGCTTGTTTACGTGTAATGTGCATTTAACATGTCATCCAATATTCCTGCTATTACTGTTCATGCATATTTAATTTCATTTATTTGTAACATGATGATGATGGTGATGTTAGGAATAGACATGTAAATGTATGTGTGTGGTTAGTGTACTTGATGTGAGTGGTGCATTAGGGGAAGGACGTGACACTGTGGTTCATCCTGATCACCAGACTCTAGCTCTATCTCTACTCAAGTCTTGTCCACTAGCATCATCGTATCGCCATTACCTTAGCAGAACTATTACATCGTAGGGCATCTGGGGAAATGGTCTCGGACCGTGTAGTCTTTGACTCTGCCGGGGGGCCTTTATCTCTATGGACGTAATGAGGGATGCTGGGGTGAGACCTTGGATACACTGTTTGACATTAGGATTGGTTAGTTGCGAGCCCAGTTTGCAAGCCCTCGCCAACAGGGGCTTACGTGTTGGTATGGGTAGAGCATCAGGGGAAGTGTGATGCGGTGCGGTCCTAAGCACTTTAGCTCTATATCTATTCCATGGTGGGTGCATGTGGGACGACAATGCTGAGATTCATTGGGCAGCTCTACACACTCGTGTATAGAGGTGCGGCAGCCACCTATCCTTTCTATTGCACATTGCAATCTTATGAACCAGACCAAAGATATGAATTATATGCATGCATATGTTCGTTGCATTGTTTTTGTTTGCTCACTGAGCCGTGATGTGTGCTCACCCTTTTTGACGTCAAATATTTTAGTTGATGATGCAGGTACCACGGTTGAAGATTATATAAATGCTCCTGTGTACAGGCAAGCTGCGGCGATGGATGCTGAAGTGATGATGGAGTGGCATGATTCGACATGCGAGTGTAACTCCTGTGTTTTTTATTAGACTTTTATTTGATTATACAGACAATGCATTTTAATTAATTATTTAAGTTTATGTCTTAGTCCTTTTGGAAATAATTGGTTAAATTATTTTTTATCATATTTAGATTCTCAGTTCTTTTAATATTTTAGACTTCCGCTATTGTATTTACTCTGATTATTGTTGTGGACGTGTATGGTTTAAGCAAACAGACACAGCCTATTTGAGATCCTGGTTGAATCGTTGGTTTATTAGCGGTTCATCACACCATTCTGAATAGTGTGGAATTGGAGTGTGACATAGGCATATCAACCTATTATGATCTACGTGATTTCCTTGAGAAAATACCAAGGAGAACCATGAGGAGTGAATTTGATGATTAGGGTTGATAAGAAATTACTAATGATGGCCATAGGATGACCTTAGAATAAACCCCATTAAAGAACAGAAGAATTGACCTAGGAAGAACTCGAATTTCATGTAGACTGTGACCAAAAATCTCAAGGTCGTAGCTACAGTCAACCATAGCATGACCTGTATGACTAGAAGATCAACCATAGGCATTCGGGAAGATTTCAAAAATCATATGGTCGCAGCTACGGTCGCACCATATGCGACTGTAGGGTATCGACCGTAGACAGTAAGGTCGATACAGCATGAGACCATAGGACTAATCAAATACCTATCAGTGCTCTGTTTTGGTTTTTGACTACTGTAACATGTCACATATGAACCCTAACTTAAATTCATATAACTTATAGGTTGTTAAATCAATTCAAAGAGAATTTCAAGGCTTGGAAGAACATTGAGTATTGCTAATAGGTGGGAGAACAAGACCTAAACTAATTGGATAATAACAAACTGTTTATTTTTATTGAGTCCAATGCCGTGATTGATTCTATGATTGTATGCTTGTAATGTGCATCTCATATGTCATCTAATATTCCTGCTATTACTATTCATGCCTATTTAATTCTGTTTATTTATAACATGATGATGATGATGATGCTAGGAATAGGCATGTAAATGTATGTGTGTGGTTGGTGTATTGGATGCGAGTAGAGCATTATGGGGAGGACGTGGCATGGTGGTCTTTGACCTCGTCACCAGACTCTAGCTCTATCTCTACTCAAGTCTTGCCCACTAACATCATCGTATCGCCATTACCTTAGCAGAACTTTTACATCGTAGGGCATCAAGGGAGGTGGTCTCGGACCGTATGGTCTCTGACTCTGTCGGGGGGCCTTAGCTTTATCTCTATGGACATATTGAGGAATGCTGGGTTGAGGCCTTGGATACACTATTTGGCATTAGGATTGATTAGTTGTGAGCCCAGTTTGGAAGCCCTCGCCAATAGGGGCTTACGTATTGGTATGGGTAGTAGGGCATCAGGGAAAGTGTTGGCGGTGTTTAATCCGGACACTTTAGCTCTATCTCTATTCCATGGTGGATGCATGTGGGATGGCAATGGTGTTTGATCCATTGGACGGATTCACACACTCGTGTATAGAGGTGCGGTGGCCACCAAACCTTTCTATAAGACATTGCAAACTTAAAAATCCGACCAAAGATATGAATTGAATGCATGCATATATTTGTTGCATTGTTTTGTTTTCTCACTGAGCCATGATGTGTGTTCACCCTTTTGACGTCGAATATTTTTAGTTGATGATGCAGGTCCTACCGTTGAAGAATATATGAATGCGCCGACGTATGGACACATTGCTGCGATAGATGTAGAAGCTGAAGAAGATGCACATGATTCATCATGCGAGTGCAACCAATGTGTTTTTGCTTAAGTTTAGTTATAATTTGAACATCAGATATGTAATTGATTATTTATTTTTACGTCTTATGGTTTGAAGATAATTAGATTAAATACTTATTTATCACTATTAGACTCTCAGTTCATTATCTGTAAGACTTTCGCTTATTTGTTTATTACCTCTGATTATTAATGTGGAATGTGTGTGTGGTTTGATATGGTGGGTACGACCTATGCGAGATCCTGGGTGAACCGTTGGTTTATTGACGGTTCATCAAACTATTTTGGTTAGACTAGAATTGGGGTGTGACAGTTATGGTCAGCTTCGGCGAGTGCGAGGCCTTACCTTAGCACTAACATACATTATACCAGACTTTAGCTTTTTTTATGTTATAAATCTATCATGCATCTGCTTGCTTGCTTGTCTGTTTCTCACTAAGCTGAAGTTGGACTTACCATAGCACTAACATACCCTTGTGTACGCCTTTTTTTTTTTTAGATGATGTTGCAAGTACCATGGTAGCTTATTTCATGAACTTCCCTGGCATTATCAACCTGGCACAATTAGGTGTGCAACCCTTGGAGGAAGAGGAACACAAAGTGGACTGTGAATGCGATACGTGTGTCTTCGAATAGGGGAGCTGCTACAAGCAGCCATGAATAGAGAATTTGAACTCCCTTATTAAATTTATATTTTTGGTACAATGTTAACAACCCATACAATATGGTTATTTTACAATTGGTTTTAATTTGATGTTTTGTTAAGTTTGTGGATGGATGAATAAATAAAGACTTGAACCAATGCTGATTTATTATTTATAATATCATTAGATGCTCAGTGTTTACGTAGTTACTTCCGCTATTACATTACTCTGAATTACAATTGTGGCATTGTGTTGTTGTATGGTTGGTATCAGTATGCACCTCTTAAGTGATTCTGGGTTAGATCACATCTAAACAACGATGTCGGTCCAGTTGTACTCCAAAAATTTTCATATCGAAAAATTGGGTTGAGACAGCATTGGTATCAGAGCATTAAGCTCTGTTATACCATGCCAACTGAGCCAGTGCTATGACTTTTCGCAGTAACCTGAGCAATAAGATAATAAAAACCTAAAGGATATAAATTATAAGGGTGAAACAATGTTGTATGTTGTGTGTTAATCAACAAAACATAGAGCATAAAATGCTAAGGAAGAGTAGAAATTAAATTAAAAACCCATCTCGAAATAGAAATATATAAATTGTTTGACAAAATATAAAACAACAGGATAAACCGTTTCCATGAGTATAGTCCACAAGCTGAACTATTATTCATTCTACAACAACAAGATGGAAATATAATAAATGGATAAAAAGAAAGATCATCATAGCTACTCAGAGTCAAAAGGTGGCGGTGTAGACTTGTGAACCCGCTGAAAAGTTTGCACCCGTGTTGCCGCTTACGCATCCCCAATGTCATCCTTAAATAGCAAACCTGCCCTCACCATGGCAACCTGAATGGTGTTGAGGTGAGTGGAGAAGTCGACTGAGCATGCTAGAACCGCCTAATCTAGTTTTCCACTACATGCATATGTCGTCTCTGGTCGGCTCGAATACTTTGCATCTCTGACAGGAGGTCATCCATAGTGACAGGAACTTGTGACGGACCTACCTAATCTCTACCCTCTCTCCCTGTATCCATCAGTACTCCTTGCCTTACCATGTCTCCTGCCTCCTCTGCTGCTAGTGCCTTAGGTGGAGGACGAGCCTCCAAAAAATCATCAAATAGCACCACTTTATCGAGGTGCATTTTGTAAATGGCATACCAGCCAAATGGGGCTGCTACTGTCGCATCAAATGCTTTGTTCTCATGTACATCAATTCTTAGGCTTCAGAAGAGGTGAGTGAGCAGTTCAATGTCAGTTAATACGGGAATGGGGAAAAAAAACTTTGAATGGAACGGAACATTTAAAACAGCACAGAAATTAAATGAGACGGTCAATAAAACGGTCAATTTTTTAGAAAACAAAAAAAAATAAAAACAGACTGTACGGGTTTTAAACTGTAAAATTCGAACAATTCGGGACTAAAAAAACTGTAATATAAATACATAAATCAACTATAAGATCCAAGAAAGATGCATTTATTATCCACAAATCATTCTAAATAATAATCCATACCTTGATTATTTTGAGTTTTACATCAATTGGGTACTACCTAAAGATCTAATCAACCTAAATTAGAAGAAACAAACAAGAATTTAGAGAGACAGAGAGAGAGAGAAAGAGAGAGAGTTACCAAAATAAAAAAAATAGTAGCAAAAGATGGAAATTTCCAAGAGCAACTTGGGAAATAAATTATAAAAAAGAACACAAACCAATGGGGAAATTATAGTCAATTAAACTATGATGGTTAATGCATTGAAAAAGTTTTACCAAAAAAACTGCATTGAAAAAGGACGCTAAAAAATAGTCGCTTATTACCAAAAAAAAAAAAAATGAAGACACTGGTGGCTTAAATAATAACCTAGATTTTGGGAGCGGGATTTATGGATTTTAATCCCACATCAAAAGTTGCTTGAGATTATAAAGACGTTGGTGGTTATAAAAAGACAACCAAGGATTGAAGAAAAAGTAAATTGGACGTTAGTGGGGTTATCATATGGTATATAGCCCATATATTGTAAAATGGTATGGGCCAAAGTGTGGTTTGGGCTTATGACTCATATTTATTAAATAAAAAATTTTAATTGAGGGCCATTTTCTTTGAATGAAAAAACGGATGCACGTTTAATACGCATTTAAACGACGACCTTAGCCGAATGAAGTATTTCTCTGTTCCTTTCAGTGTGATATGGAATACGCGTATTAAAGGTCAATAATATGGAACAACAAAAAAGTGTAGTTTAATAAACGTTTTAACTAACTATGGAGCAGCCTGCCATATGGAAGGTTGGAAGACCTAGTGCCTTCAGATGCCATGATCATGGTGTGCAGCAATATGTAGGGTAAGCATACCGGATTTCTAGTTACCAAGCAGTATTTCAGGAACTGGTCGAAAGTGGAGACTTCATTGTACTGACCGCTCTGTAGCAGGATGTTGTACTGTACAATTTTACTGTATACTCTGGGTAAGGGGAGATAGTTGACTGACTTATGTGGTTGGGTCAGAAGGAGAATCTGACTCCAAATTTCTTGCCGCATGCCCTCAGTCAAAGTGTCCTATCCTTCGAACCCTAGAATGCTACTTCCCCATCCATGGAAATATCCACTAACCCGGCAAACTGTGAAATACTGAAGGAGATGTCCCTACCTCCTACTTGACTCAAATTGTGAAGGTCACGTACTTCATCACCCCCGTCCAAACCACCCTCGACATGTAAGTTGCAGTACAGTAGCCACACTAAGTCAGGCCTAGTCACTATATGAATTTGAAGCATGGGAGACCACCCCATGGCATCGAAGTTCGCTTTTACATTGAACCGTTCTAACTCCTCAAAGATCACAAGACAACCCTCCTCTACTAACTTGTTTTTAAACTTCGGGTACGCTCATTGGGCTTCTAAGGCCCCGTTTGATAACACTCCAGCTCCCATTAAGCTACTTCTGGTCTGGAGTTGTTTTCAACTTCTTCTCTAAAGTCAGGATTTTTGGAGTAGAATGTTGCTTGATAACGCTACTCCAAAATCAAAAGACTATGCTTCCAGAATGCTGTTTGGTGGTGGTGGTGGTGGTGGTGGTGGTGGTGGTGTTGGTGGTAGTGGGGTGGTGGTGGTAGTGGTGGTCGTGCTGGTGGGTGGTGGCGGAGGCAGTACTGGTGGGTGGTAGTGGGTGGTGGCGGTGGGTAGTGGTGGTAGGTGGTGGGTGGGTGGTGGTGGCTATAGTGGTGGTAGGTGGTAGGTGGTGGTGGTGGTGGCAATGGTGGTAGGTGGTGGGTGGTGGTGGCGGCATCGATGGTAAGTGGTGGGTAGTGGTGGTGGCGACGGTGACGGTGGTGGTGGTGGCTGCGGCGGCTGTGGTGGTGGTGGTGGTGGTGGCTGTTGTGGGTGGTGGGTGGTGGTGGTGGCTGTTGTGGGTGGTGGGTGGTGGTGGGGATGGTGGCGATGGACGGGTGGTGGTGATTATGGCAGTGCTAGTGGTGGTGGTGATGGTAGTCAGTAGTGGTAATAGCTCCAGAGCAAGAGAAGTAAGTTTTTTTAGCTCCAGTTTTTTAGCTCCCAGAGACATTTTTGGACCGGTTCACTCCATGGGAGTCAAAACTTGAACTGTGTTTATCAATCGCCATTCTACTCCGGATTAGCTTCGGAGCTAAGAAGTAAGGAGCTGGAGTGTTATCAAATGGGGCCTAAGGAGTGGAACCGTACTTCATCAAATGCTGGAAGGTTACCACCCCTTGGTCATTTAACAGTAGTCTCCCTTGGACCCATTAACATGCAAGTAACAAAATGTAACCAAGGAAAAATCAATTCAAATACTAAGATTATACCTACAAACCTCCAATAAGACTCTAAAATGAGTAAAATCTAAAGAAAAAGGCAAGATAACCACAACAAGGTGCATTTTAACTACATCCATATAGGAATCAAGTAACCATGAGAGAATCCCAAGGAAAAACCCAACAAGAACAGTTCAAATGGATTCTCACTTACAAACATGAGAGAAAAGTAATTTTTACATGAAAACCTTGGTGAATGTAAGAGGAAGTACGATTTATAATGGTAAGACGGTATGAGAAATACATTGGAAGCATTCAATCAAATGGAAATCATTGGAAAAATGCTTAGTAGAAGAAGATTTAAGAAAAGAGTAAACCTAGGGGTATTTGACCATTTTCAAACCCTAGAAAATGGGATATTACAAAGACTAGACAAAGATCGTACCTTGAGACAATGTCGATGAAGAATACTTGAAGTGTGATCACCTAGTGAATCACCGGAGGTGAGAAATGAGTCTCCGAAAGTGAAAGAGAAGTCCCATCCATCACCAACCTGAAATGCTTCAACTGTGGATAGATGGGTCATTTCTCTAGGACTTGCCCTCACCTTCCAAAGGCAGCACAAGTTGGAAAAGTATATGCAGTACCTGCAGAAGAGGCTGAGGCACCGCCCTATGTGGTGATAAGTATGCATTTTAATTTTGTGCTTTAAAAATGTTATGCATGCATCTAAATCCTAGAATTACTATAGGTACTGTTAATGTAGCAGGGAATCCAGCTAGGGTACTCTTTGATTTAGGAGCTACTGTAAGACCGGTATCGTACTAACCGGTCATACCACCGTGTATCAGGTCTTCCTATCATGGTCGGGCCAAGTGGACCAAGTGCGTGAAGAAACCACAAGGCTAGGTATGAAATTAAACCCAAAATCATCTAATTAGGAGTGTGTGGACACATACCTAAACAGGTGGGGTCGACCACACCTCAGAATAATGAGACCACAGGAGTCTGGGATGGATGGTAGCATTTTTTGGACGTGTGTCGACGGGTTCTGTGACCCCACGTGCGACCACACAAAGTCAAACTGACTCTGTAATTAGGAAACCTTCCTAATCTGAAGGGGGTTCTTTCCTAATCTAAGTAGGACTCTATATGGAGGGTTGTCCTCTATATATAGGAGGTCCCTTAGCCTCTTTCATTCTTTTAAAACTCAAACTAAAAGAGAGAGAAAGAGAAGATGAGGAAGAGAAGGAGAATTAAAGAGGAAGACTAAGATAAGAAAATTCAGAGAGAACTCTGATTCTTCAACAAGTTTAAGGTACGAAAACATTTCCCATATCAGTTGAATGCCTAAAATAGATCATGAAGGAGATAGTGATTCAAAGTGATCCCAATCATAAAACCATGGACAATTTCTAAGTGATCCATGGAGGGAATCTATTAGGATGATAGATTATGTAAGAATATAAATTTTAAGCCATAGAACAATCATAGGAAGGATCATGATGAAAAGCCAAGGAATCAAAATACGAAGGAATTGAGTTGAGAGTGGAAAAGTCGACCATCACTCGTGTGGTCGCAGTTTTATCGACCACACGAGGCACATATGATACACCACACGCCCTCGGGAAAGTTCCAGGGGGGGTGTAGTCGCATGTGTGCTAGCATGATATGCGACCACACAAGGTAAATATGATCGACCACACGCCCTCGGGAAAGTTCCAGGGAAGGTGTGGTCGCATGATATGCGACCACACATATCGACTACACGCCCTCTGGAATGTTCCATGGAGGGTGTGGTCGCATGTATGGTCGCATGATATGCGACCACACATAGCGACCACATACCCTGTGGTCGCAAAAACTAAGACCACAGGTGCAGCCACACCTGCGACCACTCAGCTTCTGGAAGTCTGAATTGATGGAAATAAACTCTAATTTAAAATCTATAAATTTGTTAGGTTTTCAAGTGGTCTAAAAGTGATTTACAAAGCTTGGACGAGGAACAACCATCGACCAAAGGTGAGGGAACAAGACCTAAACTAATTGGCTAATAACAAACTGTTTTACTTATTGAGTCCAATGCCATGAATGATTCTATGCTTGTATGCTTGTAATGTGCATTTCACATGTCATCCAATATTCCTACTATTACTACTCAAGCATATTTAATTCTATTTATTTATATCATGATGATGATGATGATGTTAGGAATAGGCATGTGAATGTATGTGTGTGGTTAGTGTGCTTGATACGAGTGGAGCATCAGGGGGAGGACGTGACACTGTGGTTCATCCTGGTCACCAGACTCTAGCTCTATCTCTACTCAAGTCTTGCCTACTGACATCGTTGTATCGCCATTACCTTAGCAGAACTATTACGTCTTAGGGCATTAGGGGAGGTGGTCTCGGACCCTGTAGTCTCTAACTCTGTCGGGGGGCTTTAGCTCTATCTCTACGGACGTATTGAGGGATGCTGGGGTGAGGCCTTCGATACACTATTTGGCATTAGGATTGGTTAGTTGCGAGCCCAGTTTGCAAGCCCTCGCCAATAAGGGCTTACGTCTTCGTATGGGTAGGGCATCAGGGGAAGTGTTATGCGGTGTTTGATCCGGGGCGCTTTAGCTCTATGTTTATTCCATGATGGGTACATGTGGGACGACAATGGTGTTTGATCCATTGGGGGATTCACACACTCGTGTTTAGAGGTGCGGTGGCCACCAAACCTTTCTATAGCATTGCAAACTTATAAACCAGACCAAAGATATGAATTGAATGCATGCATATGTTTATTGCATTGTTTTGTTTGCTCATTGAGCCATGATGTGTGCTCACCCTTTCGACGTCGAATATTTTTAGTTGATGATCCAGGTCTTACCGTAGAAGATTATATAATGCACCAATGTACGGACATGTTGCTGCGATGGATGTGGAAGCTATGGTGGAGTCGCATGATTCGTCGTGTGAGTGCAACTCATATGTTTTCCATTAGATTTAGTTGTTGGATTATCAGAACATATAATTGATTACTTTATTTTATTTTATGTCTTGAGTCATTTGGAGATAATTGGATAATTAATTGCGTTATCACTGTTAGATACTGAGTTCATTAATATTAAAGACTTCCGCTAATGTTTATTTACTCTAATTATGGTTGTGGTTGTATCTGGTTTAATTAAATGGGCATGGCCTATGTGAGATCCTGGATGAACCATTGGTTTATTGGCGGTTCATCACACTATTTTGGTTAAACCAGAATTGGGGTGTGACAGCTACCCACTCCTTCGTGTCTCTAACATTTGGGGAAAAGATTGAAGGTGATACCAAAACCCTTGAGGAATTACTACTTGTTCGCTCGACAAGAGGCATTGAAGTGGTACTTAATGAGTATCCAGGACCATGTCCAGTTTTAATTGAGGGTAGAAGTCTATACCTAAACCTAATCCAACTAGAAATGTCAGACTTCGATGTGATATTGGGTATAGACTGGTTGTTTCAATACAAAGCTAGTCTCTAGTGCACAGAGAAGAAGTTAATGTTCAAAGAAGATGACGAGAAAGTATTTGAGTTCATAGGAGAAAGGAGAACAAAGAAGAAGAAACTGTTCCTTTCTGCACTGAAGGTAATTAAATGTCTTTAAAATGCTGGCAAAGGATTTTTGGTGATAGTCCTGGATGTCACAGCTGAACGACCTTGTTTAGAAGACTTGGAAGTTGTGAAGGATTTTCCGGATGTTTTTCTTGAAGATCTACTAGGGTAACTTTCAGAAACAGTGACAAAATTTGTGATAGATCTACTACCAGGATCAACACCATTATCCAAGGCCCTATATCAAATGGCACCTACTGAATTAAGGGAACTAAAAGTGCAGCTACAAGAGCTATTGGACAAAGGTTTTATCAAGCCTAGCATCTCTTAGGACACACCAATGCTATTTGTAAAAAAGAAGGATGGTAGTTAACGTTTGTGCATAGACTACCATAAGTTGAACAAGCTCACTATCAAGAACCGGTATCCGCTACCGCGTATAGATGACTTGTTTGACCAACTTCAGGGTGATGCCGTATTCTCAAAGATTGATCTCAGATCAGATATCATCAGTTGAAGATCAAGGAGAGTGACATATGTAAGACCGCCTTTCGAACTAGGTATGGACACTATGAATTTCTGGTCATGTCATTTATATTGACCAATGCTCTTGCCTCATTCATGAAACTAATGAATAGAGAGTTTCATGATATGCTGGATACTTCGGTCATATTATTTATCGATGACATCATAATCTATTCTAGGAATGAAGAGGAGCACAAGATACATTTACATTAAGCACTTTAAAGGCTAAAAGAAAGGACTTCATATGCCAACTTTAACAAGTGTGAATTTTAGCTGAAAGAAGTGGGTTTCCTAGGTCCCGTAGTATCAGTAGAAGGAATTAAGGTGGACCCCAATAATATTAAAGTCATTTTAAATTGGAAAGTGCCTTAATCAGTTACAAAAATTTAATGTTTTTTAGGTTTAGTCGGGTATTACCGTAGGTTAGTGGAATACTACTCGAGGATCGTGGTACCTCTAACTAAATTAACCAAGAAGGGGAAGAAATTCATTTGGTCAGACCAATGTGACAAAAGTTTTCAGATTTTGAAGACTAGATTGGTATCAGCTCCCATATTGATCATTCCAAGACCAGATGAACCATTTACTCTATGTACGGATGCCTCCAAGCTACGCTTGGGAAGTGTACTCTGCAAGTAGGTCAAGTCATAGCTTATGCCTCAAAGAAGCACGAGGAAAACTGTCACACCCCAAATCTAGACTAACCAATGGTGTGATTAATCGTCATAAAAACCAAAGGTCTAAACTAGGATCTCGTATAGGTTGTGCCAACCATGTTAAACCAAAACACATTTCACAGTAATAATCAAAGATACTATAGTAAATAGCGGAAGTTTTATTAATAATGAACTGAGGCCTAACATGATAAATAATTAAATAATCCAGTTATCTCTAAGTAACCAAAACATAATTAATACCTATTACAAGTATCAAAATATGAGAATAAAACACTAAGTGTAACCATAGCTGAAACACTCACTTAACGAATCATATTCGTCCTCCACAGCTTGCTTGAACATAACTACCACATGTCTATATGTTGGCACCTTCATGTAGTCTTCAAAAATATTACCTATATCATTAGAAACTAAAAGAAAATGGTACCGTGGGGTGAGCTCACAACCTAGCTCAGTGAGAAAACAAAACAATGCAACAAACATATGCATGCATTCAATTCATATCTTTGGTCTGGTTTTAAAGTTTGTAATGATCTATAGAAAGGATTGGCGGCCACCACACCTCTATATACGGGTGTGTAAGCCCACCCAATGGATCAAACACCATTGTTGTCCACATTCACCCCACCATAAAATAGAGATAGAGGTAAAGTGTTCAGATCACACACCGCTAACACTTTCCCTGATGTCCTATCCATACCAACACGTAAGCCCCTATTGGCGAGGGCTTGCAAACTAGACTCGCAACTAACCAATCATAATGCCATCCAGTGTATCCAATGCCTCACCCCAGCATCCCTCAATACGTCCATGGAGATAGAGCTAAGGACCCCCGACAGAGTCAAAGACCACACGGTCCAAGACCACCTCCCCTGATGCCCTATGAGTAATAGTTTTGCTAAGGTAATGGCAATACGACAATGTCAGTGGGCAAGACTTGAGTAAAGATAGAGCTAGAGTCTGGTGACCAGGTCAGAGACCACAATGCCACGTCCTCCTCTTAATGCTCCACTCGCATTAAGCACACTAAACACACACACAATCACATGTCTATTCCTAGCATCATCATCATCATATTATAAATAGACATGAATAAATATGCATGAGCAGAATATAGCAGTAATATTAGATAACATGTGAGATGCACATTACAAGCATACAAGCAGAGAAACATTCATTGCATTGGACAAATAAAATAAAATAGTTTGTTATTATCTAATTAGCTTAGGTCTTGTTCCCTCACCTTTGATTGATGTTTGTTCCTCTCCCACGCTTTCAAAGTCACTTTGAATCTATTGGGAACCTAAACAATTAATGTATTTAAGTCAGGGTTCAAGTTTACTAAGTTACGATAGTCAACAAAAATCATATCTGGTCTCAAAATATACTTGTTGTTATCGTATGGTCGATACCCTATGGTCGATCCTATGGTCGCAATATATGCCGCCGTACGATGTACGGTCGATATCCTATGGTCGCATTATATGCGACCGTACCTGCCACCAAACGTTTCCTGAATTCTTTTCGAATGGCTATGGTTGATACTCTGGTCATCCTATGGTCGACCGTAGCTGCGACCATACGATTTCTGGTCAAAATTTTACTTACAATCAGAGTTCCCCCTCTTGGCTCATCAATGGGATTCATCCTAAAATCCTTCTATGGCCTTTAATCACAGTTTATCCTTATCAATTATCCCTAACCTATACTCTATGGTTTCCCATAGAAAACCTATAACTAAAATCATTGTATTAGGTTCCATTTATCAATTTGAAAAGAACCTATCCTATCTGATCTACCCTGTAGAGTCAAATCCATACCTTAAGCTTGCTGTAGAGAGATAAAACTCTTCTCTGCAAAAACCTTCCTCTCAGCCTTCTTCTCCAAATCTCCTTCTCCTTCTCTTCCTCTGTCTCTTTCTCTCTTAGGTTTAAAGTTTCAATTTTGGTTCTAAAAGAATGAGATAGGCTAAGGGACATTCATTATATAGAGGAAAACCTCCATATAGAGTCATCTTTCAATTAGGAAGAGTTCTCCTCAAATTAGGAATGTTTCCTAAACACGGAGTCGGTTCTGGGTTCATACGGTCGATCGTGCGGTCGCATAATCCGTCGACCATACGTTTTCAAAACAGTCTACCATACGTTTATGGTCTCAATACGGTCGACCATACGTGCGATCATACCCCTAAAAAATGCCACCATACATCTAAACTTTACTGGCTTTTAGTTTTTTACTGGTTGCTTCCACACAAACTTAAACAATCAACCACACCAACTAAATTGGACTTGTAGCTTACCTCATCTTGTGGTTTCTTCATACAATTGATTCACTTGAGCCGATTATGATGGGAAGACCTGTCACGACATGAGAATGTAAGGTTAAACCGGGTTCGTGGCATATGGGTCGTACAACTCCACTACCCTTAACAGAAATTTCATCCTCAAAATTTGTACGTATGGATCTTACAACTCCCCCACCCTTAAACAAAATTTCATCCTCGAAATTTAGATTTACCTTCTGAGTCAAATAGGTGGGAATACTATTTCCAAATTACATTTTCTTCTTCCCATGCAACCTCTTCCACATCTTAGCTTTGCTAGGTAACATTCACATAATAAATATCCTAGCTCCAGAGATGTTGTATCTTCCAACTGGTGATCTAAGCCAGTACCAGTTAAGTTTTCTACCAACTCCAGTGGACCCGCAGTCAATACATATGATGGGTCTCCAACATACTCTTTTGGTAAAGACACGCGAAATACGTCATGCACACTAGAAATAGATGATGATACGCTAGTTGATATACTATTCTTCCACGTCTCTCTAAAATTTTATAAGGTCCTAAATATATATAGGACACAACTTTCCCTTATTGCCAAATCATTTCAGACCACGCATAAGTGATATCTTCAAGAACACTTTGTTACTTATGGTGAACTCGAGGTCTTGGTGTCTCTTCTGATAACCTTGAGCTGTTTTGGCCCATTTTCTTTGATATTGCCTGCCACTTGATAGATTTCTATGACAAACTCAGGTCCTATAATTCTTCGTTCTCTGACTTTATTCTAAAATAAGGGAGTTCGACATTTTTACCGTGCCGTACTTCATAGGTAACATCTATATAGTAGCTTGGTAGAAAAATCAATCAACGACAACTTCTCAACTCAAGCTCCTTTAAAATCAATCTCATAGGCTCAGAGAATACCTCTTAAGATCTATATAGTCCGCTCTGACTATCCGTCGATTTGAGGGTGAAATGTGCTACTAAACTTTAACTTTGTTCCCATCGCTTCCTATAGTCCCACCCAAAATTATGAGGTAAAGAGTGAGCCTCTATCTGACACTATGCTCTCAGGTATAATATTTAATCTGGCAATATTATCCATATATAGCTTAGCTAGCCGTTCTAAAATACACCAAGGTCATATAGTAATGAAACGAGCTGTCTTCATAAGGCGATCAATAATCACCCAAACTGCATCAACCGATCTGGGAGTTAGTGGTAAATCGATGACATAGTCCATTGTAATGCAGTTCCACTTCCAAGTTGGCTCTGATAGTGGTTGTACTAAGCTTGCTGGTCTTTGTCTTTTAACCTTTGCTTGTTGACAATTCAGACACTGGAACATGTATCTAGCCACAACTACTTTCATTCCCTTCCACCAAAATAATATCTTCATGTTTTGGTACATTTTTATACTTTCAGGATGTACCCCATAGGGAATAGATTGGGTTTTTAGCATTATTTTGTATCCAAGATCCGAGTTTTTTACTTTCAGGTATGCATAATCATCCTCTGTATCTCAAGACCTTCTCTGCATCCAAAATAAGTTAGGGTTAGGTTTTCTTTTCTCTAAATCTTGTACAGCTCTCAGATACAGATCTAACAGAATTGCTGCCTTTACTTCATCCATCAAATCAGAGATGATCTTTAATGCTACGAATCAAGCGAGGAACTATTGATCTATAAGTTCTCGCTCAATTGGATCAACATGAGTTTCTATTATATGTTGCTCTTCTTCCAAATCTAAATATGTTGCTGTGAAATACAAGACGGCATTTGTAATAGGTCCTCCTTTTGGCTTCATTATTCCCCTTTTTGCTCAAAGTTTCAGCTACCACATTAGCCTTGCTCGAATGACACTGAATATCGTAGTCTTAATCCTTCAGGAGTTCCAACCATCTTCTCTGCCTTACGTTCAAATCTTTCTGGGTGAAGAGATAAGTAAAACTCTTGTAATCTGATTTAATCTGAAATTCTTCTCCGTATAGATAATGTCTCCAAGTCTCGTTTGCATGAATCACCGCTGCTAACTTCAAGTCATGAGTAAGGTAACTCTCTTGATTCTCCTTTAGTTATCTTGAAGCATATGCAATCGCTTGTTCTCCTTGTATCAACCTACATCTTAGACCCAATCCGGAAGCATCAATGTACAGGGGAAAAGGTTCCCCTGGTAGCGGAATGATCAAGATGGGAGCTGATATCAACCTTGCTTTTAGAGTCTGGAAACATTCTTCACACTTGTCAGTCCAAATAAACTTCTCTCCCTTTTTGGTTAGCTTGGTAAGAGGTATTGCAATCCTAAAGTAGTCCTCCATGAATCGTCTGTAATAACCAATTAAACCCACAAAACTTTTGATCTCTACAATGTTCTTAGGTGTTTTTCACCATACGATTGCTTCTATCTTACTGGGGTCTACTTTTATTCCTTCTGACAATACTACATGACCTAAGAACTGCACCTCATTCAAGCAGAACTCACATTTATTAAATTTAGCATAAAGCTTCTCCCTTCTTATGCATTGTAAGTCTGCTCTAAGATCTGTTACTAGACTTTCTTTGTCTTTGGAATAGACCAAAATATTGTCGATAAAAGCTATGATCGAAGTGTCTAATACGTCATGGAATACCCGATTCGTAAGCTCTATAAAATATGCAGGTGCATTGGTCAAACCAAAGACATAACCAGGAACTCATAATGCTCGTACCTGGTTCTGAATGCCGTCTTTAGAATGTCACTATCTTTAATCTTCAATCGATGATACTCTACCCGAAGGTCAATCTTAGGGAATACCTTTGCACCTTGCAGCTGATTAAATAAGTCATCGATCTGAGGTAGTGGATATCGGTTCTTGATCATGGGCTTGTTCAATTTTTGGTAGTCTATACATAACACTACCATCCTTCTTCACAAACTACACTGGTGCTCCCCGTGATGAAATACTTGGCCAATTAGAACTTATGTCTAATAACTCCTATAGTTGAGTCTTCAATTCCTTCAACTCTGTAAGAGCTATTCTATAAGGTGACTTTGACACAGGTGCCCTCCCTAATAATAAGTCGATAACGAACTCGGTTACATGATCAGGTGGCAACCTGGGTAAGTCTCCTAGAAACACATCAGGGAATTTTCATATCACATCAATTTCTTCCATCCGTGGTACTTATTTAGTAACGTCTAACCACACATACCATATATCCAACTCTTTTCTTTTCAAGGCATCGCTTTGTCTTTAATGAAGAGAGGATGAGCTTCCGCTTCCTAAGCAATATGCTTTCAATAAAACCAAATTATGTGTAGTCTTTATTCTTGAATGACAACCTATTCCATGCACATAACAGCTTTGTAGGATGTTGAGACAACTAGTCTATCCCCAAGATGATGTCGAAGTCTACCATCTCAAGTTGAATTAAGTTGCATCCAAATTATGTCCTTCTATATGATTCAGACATTATTCATAACACTCATCTAATACAACATCTAGTCCAAAAGGGCTTGAACTAGAAAAATCTGGTATAAGGTCTTAAGAGCACATCTAGCTCCTTCAACTCTTATGGTTTTTCAAAGATTATCGCCAATAATCTCATATTGTATTCATTAGCTTACATCTCATTTATTACTGCTGCTCTACCTTGATCTCTCTTTCATACATCCCGAACAGCAGTTTTTGATTAGTTACTCTCTACATATCCCAAGTCTACCTATAAGCATTAGGGTATATGTTTATAATTTCATTAATTCTGCCCAACTCTCTTGGTCTTTACTCAATCATCTCATTTGACATTGGGCATAACTCAGTATTACTTGTACTAATCCGAATACTATCAATGCCATGATTTTTTACTTCATCCTTGTATCCACTCTTAGATATGCTTTTTGACATCTTTTGCCTTATCAAGATTCGTACCAATATAGCCATCTGTAAATTTACTTGAGTGTTATCTACTCTTTACTGGCTACTCTTGGTAGTTCTCACTTCTTGCTTATGTACTTTTTTATAGACATGACTCATATCCATCTAGCAAAATCAGAACAGATTCTCCACTAATTCATCTGAGGTTTCTGGGCTGTAGAGATTATTCTAAATTCAGTCATCTTTCCTTTAATAATTCCCTTATTAACTAGGTATCTTATCAATGGAGGTCAGAGAATGTAAGAATCAAAATGTTTATCCAAAAACAATTCATTACTTTAATTTGAATTCAATATGATGATGAGCTTTTGTTTTATCTAGTAGACTTGGGTTTAAAGGATCATGAGTAAATCTATGGTAATCTAATCAGCATCAAAAGGTCGTTAGGTTGCATGGTGGTCATAATACATGAAAATAGAGGTTCTACAGCTCTTAACCTTATGGTTACAGGTACTATCGAGTATATAATGCCATTGGTCAAGGCACTACAAGAGTAAATCTGGAAAAAAATTTGGTACATCAATAAATCAGATATAAATCGAGAAGATGTACGATCAAAATGATTAAACCTTTAACTGTTTATTCAATTTACATCTCCATTCATGTTTTTAATCATGAGAGTAGCTTAGATTGGTATAATCAGGACTAATTCTATGGAAACAACATCTATAACTCCAATTGACAGGTTGAATCGAGAAGGTATCCTATCAAGGTACGAGAATTTAAAATCAGGTATGTGCATCTTCTATAATCATAAGGGTAAATCAACGATGCACCGCATCCTATATACACTTGTCTAGTTATATGGCCACAATAGATTTGATCCCTTGTTGAAAATGTCTGAGGCTTCATCTTCAAAAAATATTCTTCTACTCTTGTCGGATCATTCTGCCATGGTGTAGCTATCCCATACATTGGTGGCTAATAAGGGTATCCCACCTTGATACACTACTTATTGTGCAACCAAGCTTCTATACTAGGGTGTCTGTTACTAGGACCTACTATATGATAGGTACTGTGTTATGGCTAATAAGTGATGGAGGTATAGTGTTACTACCAATAGGTACTATACATGGTCTATCCCAGAGGTGTTGGTGTAGCATTAGCAACTTGGGTAGTGATTCCCATGGTAACTTGCATAGTCGGTATCATTTGTTGTTGCTCTTGCATTTTGCCAGACCAAATTCGTTACAATCGTGGCCAAGGCATTTGGTGGTCTAGGTAGATTGGCTGGAGTGGCCTGATTGTTCATCCCCTTTGACTTACTCCAATCTGATTATCATTATTTGGCATTGCTCAAAGGGATTCCCATTACCCATTCTCGACCCAGATAGTGGTGGGGTCAGGTTTCAACCTCTTCTCAATGCTCAGCGATGACAGATCAGCGTGTGACGGATCTCACTCTGAGTCTCTACGTCACCCAGGAGTATAGCTTTATCTTCTTTTATAGCTACTCTTATTTTTGGTGTATGGCCATGGTTCTCCTGACTCTATTGGATTCAGTCCGAGTGCTTTCCCTTTTACCTCTGCAGGGATTTAGGCATTACTAGCTATTTTCCTTTGTTCTCTGCCATACATTGAGTTTCACATCTCGTGAGTACCAACCCAGTATTCCAATTCTCTTGCTTTACAGAGGCTCCCTTCTTGTTACTATACTATATCCTTTGTATACTCAGGAAACTGTCCAACTGGTAGATTATACTCTATGTTATTTGTTTATCAGGATACATTTGGATTTTCTTTTTCTTTTATCTGTATATACATATGATTCCACCTTTTATACATACATTATTGTCTTATTTAAGTTCTGTCTCCACCAACATAGTTGCTTATGGTGTGTTTGTATTAAACCTTTTAAGTTTATCCTAACTCAATTCATGACTCTTGGGGAAGTATTCAGGCTTGATGGCAAGGCCTGAGAGCTCTAATATCAAGTTGTCACACCCTAAATCTAGACTAACCAGTGGTATGATGAACCATCATAAAAATCAACGGTTCAAGCTAGGATCTCGTATAGGTTGTGCCAACCAAGTTAAACCAAAACACATTCCACAGTAATAATCAGAGATACTAAAGTAAATAGCAGAAATCTTATTAATAATGAACTGAGGTCTAACATGATCAATAATTAAATATTCCAGTTATCTCCAAGTAACCAAAACATAATTAATACCTATTACAAGTATCAAAATACGAGAATAAAACACTAAGTGTAACCATAGTAGAAACACTCGCTTGATGAATCATATTTGTCCTCCATAGCTTGCGTGACCATAGCTACCACATGTCTATATGTTGGCATCTTCATGTAGTCTTCAATGGTATTACTTGCATCATTAGAAATTAAAAGAAAACGGTACCTTGGGGTGAGCTCACAACCTAGCTCAGTGAGAAAACAAAACAATGCAACAAACATATGCATGCATTCAATTCATATTTTTGGTCTGATATTAATGTTTACAATGTGCTATAGAAAGGATTGGCGGCTATTGCACCTCTATACACGGGTGTGTAAGCCCACCTAATGGATCAAAAACCATTGTCGTCAACAACTACCCCACCATGGAATAGAGATAGAGCTAAAGTGTCCGGATCAAACACTGCCAATACTTCCCCTGATGCCCTACCTATACCAACAGGTAAGCCCCTATTAGCGAGGGCTTGCAAACTGGGCTCGTAACTAACCAATCCCAATGCCATCCAGTGTATCCAAGGCCTAACCCCAGCATCCCTCATACGTCTATAGAGATAGAGCTAAGGCCCCCCGACAGAGTCAAAGACCACACGGTCCAAGACTTCCTCCCCTGATGCCCTATGACATAATAGTTCTACTAAGGTAATGGGGATACAAAGATGTCAGTGGGTAAGACTTGAGTAGAGATAGAGCTAGAGTCTGATGACTAGGTCAGAGAACACAATGCCACATCCTCTCCGTAATGCTCCACTCGCATCAAGCACATTAATTACACATACAATCACATGCCTATTCCTAGCATCATCATCATCATGTTATAAATAGACAGGAATAAATATGCATGAGTAGAATATAGTAGTAATATTGGATGACATGTGAGATGCACATTACAAGTATACAAGCATAGAAACATTCATTGCATTGGACATATAAAATAAAATAGTTTGTTATTATCCAATTAGTTTAGGTCTTATTCCCTTACCTTTGGTTGATGTTTGCTCCTCTCCCAAGCTTTGAAAGTCACTTTGAATCTATTGTGAACCTAAACAATTAATATATTTAAGTTAGGGTTCAAGTTTACCAAGTTACGATAGTCAAAAATAATATCTGCTCTCAAAATATACTTGACGTTATCGTATGGTTGATACCCAATGGTCGATCCTATGGTCACAATATATGCCTCCGTATGACGTATGGTCGATACCCTATGATCACACTATATGCGACCATACCTACGACCATACATTTCCTGAACTCTTCCAGAATGGCTATGGTTGATACTCTGGTCATCTTATGGTCGACCGTAGTTACGACCATACGATTTCTAATCAAAATTTTACTTTCAATCCGAGTTCCCCCTCTTGGCTCATCAATGGGATTCATCTTAAAATCCTTCTATGGCATTTAATCACAGTTTATCCTTATCAATTAGCCCTAGCCTATTCTCTATGGTTTCCCATAGAAATCCTATAACCAAAATTATTGTATTAGGTTCCATTTATCAATTTGAAAAGAACCTATCCTATTTGATCTACCCTACAGAGTCGAATCCGTACCTTAAGCTAGCTGTAGAGAGATAAAACTCTTCTCTGCAAAGACCTTCCTCTTACCCTTCTTCTCTAAATCTCCTTCTCTTTCTCTTCCTCTCTTAGGTTTAGAGTTTCAATTTGGGTTCTAAAAGAGTGAAAGAGGCTAAGGGGCGTTCTTTATATAGGGAAAAACCTCCATATAAAGTCCTCTTTCAATTAGGAAAGAGTCCTCCTCAAATTAGGAAAGTTTCCTAAACACATAGTCGGTTCTGGGTTCGTACGGTCAATCGTGCGGTCGCATAATCCGTCGACCATACGTTTTCAAAATAGTCAACTATACGTTTTATGGTCTTAATATGGTCGACCATACATGCGACTGTACTCCTAAAAAATGCCACCGTACGTCCAAAATTTATTGATTTTTAGTTTTTGACTAGTTGCTTCCACACAAACTTAAACAGTCAACCACACCAACTAAATTTTACTTATTGCTTACCTCAACTTGTGGTTTCTTCATACAATTGATTCACTTGAGCCGATTATGATGGAAAGACCGATCACAACACGAGAATGTAAGGTTAGATTGGGTTCGTGGCATGCGGGTCTTACAAAAACTACCCTACTTACGATTTAGAGTTAGCAGCGGTGGTATTCCCTTACCTTTGGTTGATGTTTACAAAAACTACCCTTGGACAGCAATTGTATTATGTAAAAACAATGCTACCAGACTACTGAAAACTATTAATATTTAATTGGATGCTATGTTGAGCAAATGATAGAGACAAATAATGAAGAAAGGGATTAATAACAATTATTTATGATGATATTAAAGGAATCAGAGAACTTAGGGAAGTTGTTCGAAGCCATGCTTCTTTAATATTTGTTATTTACCAATCAGGTAAGAGGATTAGACCTTTGGATGTGTATGTTTTTTTCTATTATTATGCTGTATCATGGTATGAGATTGATAACACACTCTTGTGTGATAACATGCCAACTAGTATACTATTCTGTGTGATCATGCATTTGCATCCTTGCGTTTAGGGTCAGTAGTGCCATGTAATGGTGGGAACTAATGGAATAGGATGCTCCTGACCCCATGAATGTAACTGATCCATGTTTGATTCATGATATCCGGTTAAGTCAATAAGGAGGAAGGTGGGTGGAATAAGACGCTTGCACCACTTCTTACCGGTACTGCTTTGCATTGACTATATGTAACTTAGCTAAGTCATGATGTCCTAAGTGGGGACCAAACAGGGTCAAAAGCTTTACGACATTACGGTCCAGTAATATGGTAATTAGAAGAACATGGTTAGTTGCACTATAAATACTCTTATAATTGTACCCTTAGCCAATAGGGGTTATGTATTGGCATGGGTTCGATAAAAGGTGGTAAGAACATAGATGCGATGCTCCCCATACCCGACGTAGTGTAGATGGTTGGCGAGTCGACTAGTGGAATATCACCTACTCAAGTGCCACATGGTGGACTTGGGATGAGTTGTGGTTATGCGGACCAAAACGACAGACCCATACATGGGGATGTTGCTATACACCGAGTGAGGTGGCATCATTCTGATGGGGATGACCCGTGCAGCCTGGAGACGCTGTGCGTGGGTTGTCTTGAGCTTGCACTTTCCTTGCTAAGCTCGGTAGTTGAGCTTGCCCTGTGTGCACACAATATTTTAGTTGATGCAGGTGTAACCATTAGTGACTATATTGATATTGTGAGGTACTGTCCTTCCGGTGTGGAAGATGCTGATGGTGATAGCGACGAAGATGTCCATAGCTCCAGTTGTGAGTGCGACAATTGTGTCTATGGATAGGCGTAAACATTCTTTCATAATACTACTAGTGTTTAAATAAACTATTTTAATAGGGGAGGTATTGTCCAAATCCTTTAAATAATACTTGAGCTCCTGGAAACACTTTTACTTAGAATAATATTTTGAATATTACTTTTATAAATTGTAGACGTCAGCTACTTTTGACTTGAGATAAGACTTCCGTTGATTTATTTGGGAATATATGTATTGTTTTCTTTAATTACTCTGAATAGGTTAATTTATTATTTTGTGTAGGTGTCATTATGGATTTGTGGTTGTGTATCCTGTGAAACATGATCTTGGAAGGGGATTTATAATGCCCTAATAGGATGAGGAGATCCCGTTGCATTCCATAGTATCGATACATCGGGAACAGGGTGTGATAAAAGTTGATATCAGAGTATATTTCATACTATATACATTTCTAATCCTACCTACACATAAAATCATGTATGCTAACATAGGTGGTCTAAAAGACAATGAGAATAAATCATGTAAAAATTATAAAACAAATATAATAAGTAAAGACCATGACACAATTAATGAACTAAAGAAATATCCTTTGTAATCGAGATAGAAACACTATACAATAGGAATGGGTAAGGACTTGAGAGAGTACAACCCATTAAATAATGACAAGAAAAGTTACGTGTAACCCAAAGAGAGGAAAAAAAATAAAAATAAATTATAATAAGGCATCTGCTGGTCCAGCTGTTGCCTCTACCTCTTTTCCTGATGCCCAGTGCTATCTGCTTAAGTATGTGGGCTGCACTCTAGGCACCACCCTAAGTCTCTGCTAGCGTGCTCTTGAGCGCACAATTGCTATTGTGGCCTCTATCTCAGCAGGAATAGGAGATACAATACATGCATTAACCAATGCCGTCTGCAAGAATGCAACCTCTTGTCTAACACCCTCTACAGACCCTCATAGATTGATAATCGTACACCTTGTAGACATCACACGTTGTTATAGACCAAAGATGTTCTACAACATACGTCTCTTAAAATCCACCTTGCCTGTCTACATACCCTGGCTATACTCACAAGTCAGACATAAATGAGGGAGCCTCTTCCAATATACCTTGCAACTCAAGAATCTCAGGAACCTCAGCCTGAGGAGCAGCTATAGGTGAAACCTCATCGTCACCATCATCATTAGGTAGTGAAACCTCTCTACACTCCGAAGGATCCGGTGTCGGCCCCTATTAACTCACCATCAAATGATGATTCTATCTCTATGCACTGAGCTCTACCTCGCTTGACCTGTCGTCATCTCGACTGCCTATTTAGCCAAGGGATCCACTCCTACTCATCATCACTGAAGACAGTGTCTTGAAGATTCAATTTGGATAGGGAATCCCAACCAAAATTAGTATGGACTGACTTCTCCACACCTCCTCTGTAGAGATGTCGATCCCCAGGTGAAAGAACAAAAATAGAAGCAATCCCTTATTAAGAAGACTACTAGTCCAAGGGTGATGCTATCATAATCAATGTTCTCAAGATCAGATAAGGAAGACTGATCCGACACTACACTATGATACAGTATGTCACAAACTCATAGAAGTAGACATGGCACATACCTCAATGATGAGTAGAGATGATGTGGTGCAAGTATGAAGCCTGGAAGCACCAATGGAGACCTCAAGGATCGTACGGAAGGATGCATTTTTCCTTCGGCCACACAAACCAACCGTGAAGAGTAAAAATGAGAAATGGACCATGGCTTGGTTTAAAAAGAGTACTTTCTTTGACCGGTCGATGAACCTATGCCCATCTACTGCACCTATCGAACGCACTACCCCATCGACCGTTCAACTTTATTTTGAGCCAATTGCTTTGTTCTGAAACACTTGCATCATCATATGTACAATGGCATTGCCTATACACTTGCATTGGATTATTATAAACATTTTAAGACATTATGGCAAGTGTTTTACCAGTGAACGGTCTACATGACTAAGGAAATGTTAGTTTTTGCTCCCCTTTATAGGTACCGAGCAATTCTAAGAATTGATGGCTCCAAGAACACATAAAAGAGCCCAAGTACCTTGTACTACTGAGGGTGGCCTTCCTCTGGAGCCAACGACAAATGATAAGGATGCATCTTCGGTGCACACTCTCCGTGCTTAGCTCCACCACCTCCTCCGGTTCTTACAGTAGCAGACATGATTACGATCATGGGTAACTTCACTCGCATGATAAATGCCCAGTAGCAACAATTTATGGCACAGTTGGTTGCTGCCATACAGCGGGGACTAATCGCACCAGTTGCTACATCATATGCATCAGCACCTATACCTCCTAAGGATGCATATGTACCAGCCCCAGCTACCGCGCCCGTTGCTATAGTTAATATACCTGTACCAATACTGCTTGCCGCATGTTTTTACCAATTCCTACATCAGCAATAGTTATACCCGAAGCCACTGTAACACTGCCACCCACCATAACAACAATGGCAAGGATAGTAGAGGCATTTTAGAAGACGAAGCCCCCAAAGTTCACAGGTGTAGATAATGATCCATTATGCCCTACTATCTGAATGCATTCGATAGAGAAGGCTCTAAGCATGATGCCATGTTCTAATGATTAGAAAAATCCTCTACACCACATTTATGTTTGAGGATGAGCCTGATAATTAGTGGGAATCCACACAACAAACATTAGAGGCATAGCATGGTACAATCACATGGGAAATATTCAAGGAGGCATTCTTTGACAACTACTTTCCACAGAGTTATAGAGATCAGAAAGAAGCTGAGTATCTGACCTTCAGTCAAGTTTAGAAATCAGTCGTTGAGTATCAACAGGACTTTGAGAGACTATACTATTTTGCAAGTATTAGCATGTGTACTGATGCACAAAAGGCCAGGAGATTTGTGGATGGACTGTGAGGTGGCATAAGGGATATTGTGAAGGCTCAGGGTCATACTACCTACAGCAATGTAGTACAGATGGCCAAGGTAGTAGATGACAATCAAAAGGATGGTTACCTAGCTAGATTGGGGGATAGGCAAGTATTCAATGTAATCAAGCCAGCCAGTCTTGTCACTAGCAACCGTGTGGTCAAAAAGCCAAACCAGACTATACATGACCATAAGACATCCTCCAAGGTACTTGTCAAGGGTAGTTCCCCTCTGGCATCCTTCAATATGGCACCACCACCAAGGATATGTTACAACAGTAACATAGAAGGTCACATGGCTAGGAGCTGTCGATACCCAGTGAAACAAGGATCGCAAAAGGGAAAAGTTTATGCTACAACGGCAGAAAAAGCAAGAAAGACCACTAACATGGTGACAGGTACTTTCCTATGCTGTTTTTATTTGTGTGCATTTGAAGTTGTGAACACCCCTAAAACCATTGGAATCTCAACTTGTAGTAGCATATCATTGGGATGTAAAGTAGAGTTGTGCCATTTCCATTGGCCTTGCCATATACAAGTTAGAGATAAGCAGTTGTGTCACACCTCAATTCTGGACTAACCAGAGTAGTGTGATAAATCGCCAATAAACCAATGGCTCAACTAGGATCTCGTATAGGTTGTACCCATCATATCAGACCACACACACATTCCACGGTAATAATAAAAAATAATAAACAAATAAGCGAAAGTCTTATAAATAATGAACTAAGTATCTAACAATGATAAATAAATATTTAATCTAGTTATCTTCAAATAACTCAAGACATAAAATAAAATAATCAATTACAGGGTCGTATTCAAAATAACTAAACTAATCAAAGACACATTGATTGCACTCGCATGAAGGATCATGCGCATCTTCTATAGCTTCTATGTCCATAGCCGTCATGTGTACATACGATAGCACATTCACTTAATCTTCCATAGTAGTAGCTGCATCATCAACTAAAAATATTCGATGTTGAAAGGGTGAGCACACATCACGGCTCAGTGAGCAAACAAAACAATGCGTAAACATATGCATGCATTATTAAATATCTTTGGTCTAGTTTTTAACTCTGTAATGTGCTATAAAAAGGTTGGTGGCCCTTGCACCTCTATACACGAGTATGTGATCTGCCCAATAGATCAAACACCATTGCCATCCCACATGCACCCACTATGGAATAGATATAGAGCTAAAGTGTCTGGATCACACACTGCCAATACTTCTCCTGATGCCCTACCCATACCAACATGTAAGTCCCTATTGGTGAGGGCTTGCAAACTGGGCTCGCAACTAACCAATCCTAATGCCATCCAGTGTATCCAAGGCCTCATCCCAACATCCTTCAATAAGTCCATAGAGATAGAGCTAAAGCCCCCCGACAGAGTCAAAGACCACACGGTCCGAGACCACCTCACGTGATGCCCTATGACGTTATAGTTCTGCTAAGGTAATGATGATACGACGATGTCAGTGGGCAAGACTTGAGTAGAGATAGAGCTAGAATCTGGTGACCAGGATGAACCACAATGTCACATCCTCCCCCTGATGCCCCACTCGCATCCAACACACTAACCACACACACAATCACATGCCTATTCCTAGCATCATCATCATCATCATGTTATAAATAGATAGAAATAAATATGAATGAGCAGTAATAACAGGAATATTGGATGGCATTGGACTCAATAAAATAATTTATTATTATCTAATTAGTTTAGGTCTTGTTCCCTCACCTGTTAACAATACTCGATCTCCTCCCAAGCCTTGTAACTCTCTTTGAATCAATTTAGTAACCTAGAAGTTATATGAATTTAAGTTAGGATTCATGTGTAATATGTTACAGTAGCCAAAATTTGAACAGATAGCAGATAGGTGACTGATAGGTCCTATGATCTCATGCTGTGTTGACCATACCATGTACGGTGGATACTCTTTGGTCGCACTATATGCAACCACACTTGCGACCATACTCTTTTTGGATTCTTCCCGAATGGCTGTGGTCGATACTCTGGTCATCATATGATCGATCGTAGCTATGACCATACGAGTTTAATGTGATTTCTTACTTCCAATAAGGATTTGTCCTCTTGGGTCATCAACGGGATCTTCTCTAATGATCATTCTAAGGCCAACATTCTTAGTTTGACCGAGTTAATTACTCTAACTCATTCTCCATGATCCCCTTGAGGTTTGCTCAGAAAATCCCATAAATGAATCCTCACATTGGGTTTGGTATTATAATTTACATTAAGAACTCCTACTCTAAGGCTACAGAGACAAGGTTCATACCTTACTGGTTGTAGAGAGTCTGTAGAACTCTTTCTCTCGCCCTTCTTCTCTATCTTCATAGTCTTCTCTTCTTCTCCTTCTCTTCCTTCGCTTCCTCTAGAGTTTGGTAATGTTCCAAAAGAGTGAAAAAGGATTGAGGAACGTCCTTTATATAGAGAAAAACTCTCCATATAGAGTTCTCCAGAAAAAGGAAAGAGATCCCCCTTCTATTTGAAAATTTTCTAAACTCGAAGTCTGATTTGGGGTCGTAGGATAAGACGTACGGTCGCAAAATCTGTCGACCGTATGGTTATTGGTCAGTGGTCTTTATTTTCTATCGTATGGTCTGTCACACCCCAATTCTGGACTAACCAGCATGGTGTGATGAACCGTCAATAAATCAACGGTTCAACCAGGATCTCGTATAGGCTATGCCAACCATGTTAAACCAAAATACATTCCACATTAAGTAGAGATAATAAAGTAAATAGCGGAAGTCTTATTAATAATGAACTGAGGTCTAATCATGATAAATAATTAATATTCCAGTTATCTCAAAGTAACCAAAACATAATTTAATACATATTACAAATATCCAAATACGAAAGTTAAACTAAGCGTATTCATAGTTGAAACACTCATTTAACGAATCATAATAGTCCTCTACAGCTTGTTCATCTATAGCCGTCAACTGTTCATATGTTGGCGTGTCGACATAATCTTCAACCTTAATATCTACAACATCAGAAACTAAAAAGAATTGCACGCGCGAGGGTCAGCTCTCCAACTTGAGCTCAGTGAGTAAACAAAACAATACAATAAACATATGCATGCATTCAATTCATATCTTTGGTCTGATTTTTAACTTTGCAATATGCTATAGAAAGGTTTGGTGGCCCCCACACTTCTATACACGAGTGTGTGAATCCGTCCAATGGATCAAACACCATTTTCATCCCACATGCACCCACCATGGAATAGAGATAGAGCTAAAGTGTCCAAATCAAACAGCGCCAACACTTCCCCTGATGCCCTACCCATACCAACAAGTAAGCCCCTATTGGCGAGGGCTTGCAAACTGGGCTCGCAATTAACCAATCCTAATGCCATACAGTGTATCCAAGGCCTCACCTCAGCATCCCTCAATACGTCCATAGAGATAAAGCTAAGGCCCCCCGACAGAGTCAAAAACTACACGGTCTGAGACCACCTCCCCTTATGCCCTACTACGTAATAGTTCTACTAAGGTAATGGCGATATAATGATGTTAGTAGGCAAGACTTGAGTAGAGATAGAGCTAAAATCTGGTGACGAGGTCAAAGACCACCATGCCACATCCTCCCCCTGATGCTCCACTCGCATCCAACACACCAACCATACACATACATTCACATGCCTATTCCTAGCATCATCATCATCATCATGTTATAAATAAACGGAATTAAATATGCATGAACAGTAATAGCAGAAATATTGGATGACATGTGAGATGCACATTACAAGCATACAAGCATAGAATCAGTCATGGCATTGGACTCAATAAAAAAATAAATAATTTGTTATTAACCAATCAGTTTAGGTCTTGTTCCCACACCTTTGATCGATGTTTGTTCCTCTCCTTATTCCTCTCCCAAGCTTTTGTAAGTCACTTTAAATCTATTAGGATCCTAAACAATTAATGTATGTAAGTTAGGGTTCAAGTTTACCAGGTTACAGTAGTCAAAAACTTTGTTTGGTCTTAAAATATACTTGTTGTTTTCCTACGGTCGACGCTATGGTCAATGCTATGGTAGCAATATATGCCACCGTAGGACCTACGGTTGATACCCTATGGTCGCATTACATGTGACCGTAGCTGCGACCGTATGTTTCTTGAATTCTTTCCGAATGGCTGTGGTCGATACTTTCTCATCCTATGATCGACCATAGCTACGACCATTCGTAGTTTGGTTGATTTTTACTTCTCACATGAGTTCCTCCTCTTGGATTATAAATGGGGGTCCTCCCTAATGATCATTCTAAGGCCAATATTCTTAGTTTATCCCTCATCCATTAACCCTAACCTATTCTCTATGGTTTTGCTTAGAAATTCCATAACCGAAATCGTTAAATTAGATTCAATACATCAACTTGATGGAAAGGAACCTATCCTATCTAATATATCATATAAAGTCAAGTCCATACCTTAAGCTTGTTGTATAAAGATAGAACTCTTCTCTGCAAACCTTCCTCTCAGCCTTCTTCTTCAAATCTCCTTCTCCTTCTCTTCCTCTCTCTCTCTTTCTCTCTTAGGTTTAGAGTTTCAATTTGGGTTCTAAAAGAGTGAGAAAAGCTAAAGAACGTCCCTTATATAGAGGGAAAACCTCCATATAGAGTCCTCTTTCAATTAGGAAAGAGTCCCCTTCAAATTAGGAAAGTTTCCTAAACACGGAGTCGGTTATGGGTTCCTACGGTCTATCATACGGTCGCATAAACCGTCAACCGTACTACCAAGACATGTGACCATAGCCCCCAAACATGCCACCATAGGTCCAAAATTCACTGGTTTTTAGTTTTTGACTATTTGTTTCCATACAAACTTAACCAGTCAACCACAACAACTAAATTTGACTTGTGACTTACCTCATCTTGTGGTTTCTTCATATAATTGGTTCACTTGAGCCGATTATGATGGGAAGACCTGTCACGACACGAAAATGTAAGGTTAGACCGGGTTCGTGGTGTGCGGGTCTTACATGGTCGACCATACCTACCCAGATAGTTGACCATACACTTGGTTTTAAGTTTTTTAAAGTCAATTCTCATACCTGGTCTCGTGGTCCATCTTCACACAGTTGGTCCACTTGATCCAGCAATGAAGGAAAGACCTGGCACGACACGGTTAGACCGGGTTAGTGAAGTGCGGGTCTTACAACTCCCCCTTACGTAAATTTCTTCCTCGAAATTTGTACATACCTTTCGAGTCGAATAGGTGAGGGTATTGAGTCCGCATAGCGTTCTCTTCTTCCCATATGACTTCTTCTACATCTTGGCTTCTCCAAGTCACTTTAACATAATAGATGTCACGGTTGAGAAGACGTTGTACCTTTTGACTAGTGATTTCAAAAGGTACCACTTCAAACGTTAAATTTTCCGTTAAATCCGATGGATCTGTTATTACAAGTGTGTTGGATCTCTGACGTACTTCTTCAGTTGTGAGACATGGAATACATCGTGTACACTGGACATCGATGGTGGTAGTGCTAACTGATATGTTACCTTTCCACACCTTGTCAGAATCTTATAAGGTCCAATATATCTGGGACACAGCTTTCCCTTCTATCCAAACCGTTTTAGGCCATGCATAGGAGATATTTTCAAAACTACCTTATCACATGTGGTGAATTTAAGGTCTCTGTATCTATTGTCTGCATACTGCTTCTGATGGTTCTGAGCTATTCGGACCCTTTCCTTGATTATGTCGACTACTCGATAAATCTCTTCGATAAACTCTGGTCCACCAATACTCTATTCTCCAACCTTGTTCCAAAATAAAGGAGTTCAACATTTCCTACCATACAATGCTTCATAGGGCAACATCTGTATTGTAGTTTAATAGCTGTTGTTATAAGCGAACTCGATTAATGATAACTTCTCATCCCATGATCCTTTGAAATCAATTACACAGGCTCAGAGCATGTCTTTTAAAATCTGAATGGTGTGCTCCAATTGTCCATCGGTTTGAGGGTGAAATGTTGTACTAAATTTTAGCATTATACCCATAGCCTTTTTATAATTCTTCCCAAAACTTTGAGGTAAAGCATGGATCTCTGTTTGACACGATGCTTTCAGGTACACCATGCAATCTGACGATATTATCTATATATAGCTTAGCTAGCCTCTCCAGGGTATATTGAGGTCGTATAGCTATAAAACGAGTTGTCTTAGTCAAATGATCTAGTATCACCCAGACTGCGTTAACCACTCTAGGAGTCAATAGTAACCCTGTGACGAAGTCCATAGTAATGCAGTCCCATTTCCATGCTAGTTCTGGTAGTGATTGAAATAAGCCTACAGGTCTTTGCCTTTCAGCCTTTATCCACTGACAATTCAGGCATTAAGATACGTATTTAGCTACATCCGCTTTCATTCCCTTCTACCAATATAGTTTCTTCAAATCATGATACATCTTTGTACTTTCAGAATGTACCAAATAAGCAATAGTGTGGGCTTCCTTCATTAGTCAGTGTCTAATATCTATGTCTTCACTTTCAGGAACACACACTCTCCTTTTGTATCTTAGTACATTTTCAAAGTCTAGAGTGAAATTAGGAGTAGACATACCCTTTTCCAAATCTTCTTGTACTGTCCTCAAATAGGGGTCTGATTGAATAGCTACTTTTACTTCATCTATCAGATCAGGTACAATCTTCAATGTAGCAAACATGTTTGAAAATCGATGAATAAACCCTATGTTGGTCGATCTACCTGGTTTATCAACCATGAATTGCTCATTGCCACAATTGAATACTCTTCCTGCGATGCACATTGTAGCATTTATGCTAGCTTCTTCCTGAGATTTTGTTATCACTTTTCTGCTTAGCACATCGGCAACTACAATAGCCTTCCGTAGATGATACTAGATATCATAATCATAATTCTTTAGAAACTCCAGCCATCTCCTTTGTCCCATGTTCAACTCCTTCTGATTGAAAAGATGAGTGAGACTCTTATGATCTGATTTAATCTAAAATTTCTCTCCATACAAATAAGATATCCATATCTTGACGGCATGTACCACCACTGCTAATTCCAAGTCATGAGTGGGGTAGTTCTTCTCGTGTGTCTTTAATTTTCTAGAAGCATACATAATTACTTGTTCTCCTTACATGTGAACACATCCCAAACCTAACCCAGATGCATCGGTGTACAAGATAAATGATTGTCCGGGGATTGGAATAATTAAGATGGGAGTTGATATCAGTCTTGTCGTCAATGTTTGGAAACACTTTTTATATTTGTCGGTCTAAACAAACTTTTGCCCTTTCTTAGTCAGACTGGTAAGAGGTACAAAGATTCTAAAGTAATCTTCTACGAATCGTCAATAATACCCATCTAAACCTAAGAAACTTCTAATTTCTACAACATTCTTAGGTGCTTCTCATTTCACAATAGCTTTAATCTTGCTAGGATGCACTTTAATTCCTTCAGCTAATACAACATGGCCTAAGAAAGCGACTTCATTCAGCCATAACTCACACTTAGTAATTTTAACGTAAAGCTTTTCTGTTCTTAGTCACTGCAAAGCGGCTTTAAGATTTGTGATATGAGTTTCTTTGTCCTTGGAGTAGACTAAGATGTCGTCAATAAATACAATGACCGACGTATCCAGCATATCGTAGAATACCCGATTCATGAGTTCCATAAAAGTTACGGTTATGTTAGTCAATCTGAAAGACATAACTAGAAATTCGTAATATCCATATCTGGTTCTAAATGTTGTCTTTGGAATATCACCTTCCTCAATCTTCAACTGATGGTATCCTAACCAGAGATCAATCTTAGAGCACACTTTGGCACCTTGCAACTGATCGAATAAATCATCGATCCGAGGCAACGGATACCTGTTCTTGATCATGAGCTTGTTTATTTCTCAGTAATCTATACAAAGTCAAATGCTACCATCCTTATTTTTCATGATCAACACTGGTGCTTCCCATGGTGATATAATGGGTTGAATATAACCCTTGTCCAGTAACTCCTATAATTGTACCTTCAGTTCTTTCAGTTCAGTAGGAGCCATACGATAGGGTGCCTTAGATACTGGTACGGCTCCGGGTATGAGGTCTTTAACAAACTTTATCGCTCGATCTAGTGGTAATTCTGATTATTCATAGGGAAATACATCTAGAAATTCACACACAACTTCAATATCTTCCATTCGTGGTGCTTCCTTGGTGAGGTCTACCACAGACACTAGGTACCCAATTCTTCCTTTCTCGAGGCATTTCCTAGCCTTTAATGCAGAAAGAAAGAGTTCTCATTTACGGGAAAGCTTGGTTCCCATAAAATTGAACTCTGCTCCTTCCTTGTCCTTGAATGATATCTTTATTTCAACACAAAGCAAACCCGTGGAATGCTGGGATAACGAGTCCATCCCTAAGATGACGTTGATGTCTACCATCAAGTTACACCAGGCTGGCATCCAAATTTCATCCATTTATGAAAACTAGACATGGTCCATAACCTTGGTCTAACTCCATTCTAATCCCATATGTGACCATACTAGTAGCTTGTAGTCTAAAGGTCTGAGGGGTATATCTAGCTTCTATTGGAAAGACACCAATATAAAATAATGGGTGGCCCCAGAGTCAAAGAGTACTCTGACGGGTATGCCATTAATAGGTATGATACCTGTGATTTTTCTTCTTGAATTAATCTACATGTGCACACAAGGTAGTACCAAACAAAAGGTTAAATCATACCTGTGACCACATCAGGCGATGCGACAGCATCCTCAAAAGTAACTGCATGAACATTTCCTTGTTGTAGCTACTTTCTTGGCTTAGGACAATCTCTTGAATAATGCCCTACCTGATCGCAGTTGAAGCATTTGACTCCAGCATTATCCTGCTTCTGTTGAGGTTGGGCTGTTGGAGTAGTCTTGGTTGCAGCATTAAAGCCTTTAGTACGGAAGGGTTTGAATGTCTTTGAGTTCCCTCCAATGAATGTGTTTCCATTGGGCCTCTTGATACCCATGTTTTGAGCAAAGTAACTCTCCCTTTGGCTCGATTCTAATACTCGATCAATCTATACTTCTTTTCTAGTCCCAATATAATCTATCGGATGCTTCCCCTAAGTCCCATAACTAACCTTCGGGTTTTGGTATCTTCCTCCTACATGCTAGAGGGAGCAAAGAAGAACAGCTTTTCATAGCACTACTGGTTGTGTCTATACACATTTATCCTTGATATAAGCTCAAGAATTATTTTTCTATCTGATCCCCAAAACTCCTGGGGAAATACTTCTCGAAGAAAGATTCTTTGAAGATAGCCCAGGTCAGTTAGCTGTGCTTTGTCAACGGATAACCCCGAGTGGATTTCCACCAATGGTGTGCATCTCCTTTTAGCATAAAAGTGACACATAACACTTTCTCTTCCTCATTAATAGTCATCATCATGAAATTTCTTTTCATCTAGTCAATCTAGTAAGCTAACCATAATGGATCTGATGGCTTGCCTATGAACTCTTTCAGTTTCATCTTCAGAAAATGCTCGATCAACCAAGAGTGATCAAGTTGATTTTGTGTATATGCTCCATACATGGGCATTTGGTACTGATAATTACCTTGGTTATATCCACCTTGCGGTGCTTCAGGATTCTGCACTTGATTTTGTACAATTGGTGTTTGAGGTGCTTGGGGTACCGTGTTGTTCATAGTCGATGCTTGGGGCACAGTATTGCTACCCCCTGGTACAGTACTAGCTTGCCCTACAGGTATCGATGTTGTGGTAGTAGCTGGGGAAGCAATTCCTATAGCAGCTTACATGTTCACTTGCTATTACTGTTTCTACTGCACTTGCTATGTCAAATTCATCATTACAGTGGTCAAATCTGTTGGTAGTGCTGGTAAGTTAGTTGGGTCGGCTTGGGTGTGAACATTAGTTGGGTCGGCTTGGGTGTGAACATCCTGAGGCGTATCATTTTGATTCCCAATATTTTCTTCTTATCCTTCTTGACCTTTATTGTCATTGACCTCCGTAGGTGGTGGAGGTGGGTTTGCATTCTATCTCCTTCTGCTTGGTCTACTCCCAACCATTTAAATTCCTAGGTAAAGTAATATTAGAGAGGCTACACATGTGAGACAAGATAAAATGATAATATTTAGTTAGTCCCACAAAGGAAGGATAGAGAAGAAAACAAAATTATGAGGCAATAGGTCTAACAGAGTCAAAAAACAGACAACAGTCAATCGTATGGTTGATGTCGTACGGTCACATGTAATGCGACCATAGGTTCTACCATACGAACCCTGGCAACTTTTCAAGACCCTATGGTCGATTGTACGTTCGACTGTTTTGGTCCAATTGTGCGACCATAGGATTCAAAAATTAGGTTTTAAACCTGTTTTCGAGATTTTTCCCTCTCTTTCTTACTTTCCTTCCTATGGTCTCAACTCAGCTCACCACCGCTGGGTTGCTACAGTGTCAACCGTACGAACTTGGTGATTCTCCATCGATCTACAACCTCCGTCCCATTCTTCAAGATATGTTCTCTACTCTTTTCTCTTCTTTTCCATTTTTCTACTTAGGTTTTCGCTATGCATAGAGTTTTCTTCAAATTAATATCTTCTTAATCGTAAAAATTTGATTTTTATTGGTGGTCCTTGCTATTGACTACCCAACGGATGAAAGCCCTCAAGAAAATTTGAGTTTCATCAATTGGTTTGGTAGAAATTTTGAAAATCCCAATTTTGACCAAGAATTTGGGGAAAAACCCAAATTTTAAATTTTTTTTAATTCTACTTTGATTGGTGGCTATTTCTATTAATTAATCATTGTGGGACGGTTTGTGCCTCCTGTAAGTCCTCCTACCTAGGTGTTTGGGTGAAAAGTGAGGGTTTTTCCCATTTCATGTCGTTATGCTACTCAAATTGCTATCTTTCTAACTTATTTCTTATTCTCTTTTCTCGCAGTTATCATGGTTCACACCAAGGTTCCCTGAGTCCATGACCCTCGTCACTTCAGGTCCATCGAAGTGGAGGTACAATATCCATGGTTTCATCGAAAAAAGGTGGAAGGGGGTTGGTGTGTTAATTTAGCCCACTTTGCCCTATTTGATGTAGAGAGGTCATTTAGTGATATGGACTGGTTTCCCGTGATCCTGTACAAGGGTTGCACCCACCCGAACTTGGTAAAGCAGTTCTGCTACAACCTACAAGTAGAGGGTGATCCAAAGGATGTGGATAGGGGCAAAGAACTTTGGATCACTAGTTAGGTGGAAGGGGTTCCTATCTCCTTCAACTGTCAGGAGTTGGCTGACCTCCTAGGCATTTCCAATGATGGACCATTGGTCTACTGCACACCAAAGGAGCCCTAGTTCCTAACCACTATTATGCGCGCAGAGGTATGCAGCCTGATTCTTTGTGATGACCGCTGGGAGATGAAGGCAGTCAACCTGGGTCCTGAGCCACGGGTACTGTAAGATCATCTAGCATAATCTGATTCCTTAAGGTGGATATTACGAGATGGTCTCCCAGTTGACTCAGTACCTACTGCATCTACACTAGATAGCTTGTTTGTCTCCCATATATTATCATAGAAACTATGCACAGAGCCACATTGTTTGACTCGAGAGGTAACCTGCCTTATGGACGGTTGATCTCTACTCTGCTTTCTTTCCTATAGATGGACTTGGAGGATAAGAAGATCTATGAAGACACCTTCTCAGCTGACCTTGATTGGGAGGCTATCTACAGGATGAGGATGAGAGAGGTACAGGTCAGTAATGAAGAGTGGAATGCCATGAGACATCCTCTCACTCGGGTAGTAGTAGTAGATTCAAAAGTGGTAGCAGTGGCAGTAGTAGAGGCAGACGAGAGTGATGATGAGGAGGATGATGATTGGATGTACATGGATGTGGATGCCATACCTCCTTCATCACCACAGTACTCTACAGGAGCCGGCCCTTCTTGGGCTTCTCACTCAGTTGGTCCTTCACGTCCTCCATTAGATGGCATGATGGTGTTACTACATGAGATTCGAGACGCCCAACGCGTAACTGATGGACAAGTGGCTAGTCTTGCTGAGAGTCTCCAGGGGACCTAGGCATAGGTAGCCTGGCTCATGAGAGTCTATGCCGAGGATGGTGATCGAGACCAAGAGGCACCTCCTCCTCCAGTGCCCCCAGCTCCCTGATTGCTCCATTTATTTTCTCTTGTTTATATTACAGAGTAACTGCCCGGATTGTGGACCGTACTCTAATTTGGATATACATTTTTCTTACTTTCATTTTGGCAATATATATATATATATATATATATATATATATATATATATATATATATATATATATATATATATATATATATATATATATATATATATATATATATATATATATATAAAATTTGTTTCTCATTTACATATGTGCATTATTCTCTTTCTCAGTTTATGTCTTAAACTACAAGATGCTTATGGTGTGTTCTTATTACAGGTTTTAGTTTTTCTAACTCAGTTCATGACTCGCATAGAAGTAGTTAGGTCAATGGGTAGAACCTGAGAGAGCTTTCATACCAAGGTCTCACCCCAATTCTGGACTAACCAGAGTAGTGTGGTGAACCGTCAATAAACCAAAGATTCAACCAGGAACTCATATAGGTCGTACCACCATATCAAACCACACACATATTCCACGGTAATAACCAGAGATAATAAACAAATAAGCGAAAGTCTTATAAATAATGAACTGAGTATTTAATAGTGATAAATAAATATTTAATCCAGTTATCTTCAAATAACTCAAGACATAAAATAAAATAATCAATTACATGTTCGGCAGTCAAAATAACTAAACTAATCAAAGACACATTGATTACACTTTCATGAAGGATCATGCACACCTTCTACAGCTTCTACGTCCATAGCCGCCATGTGTCCATATGACAGCGCATTCACACAATCTTTCACAGTAGTACCTGCATCATTCAACTAAAAATATTTGATGTCGAAAGGGTGAGCATACATCACGTCTTAGTGAGCAAAGAAAACAATACGTAAACATATGCATGCATTCAATTCAATATCTTTGGTCTGGTTTTTAAGTTTGCAATGTGCTATAGAAAGGTTTGGTGGCCCCCGTACCTCTATACACGAGTGTGTGAATCCACCCAATGGATCAAACACCATTTTCGTCCCACATACACCAACCATGGAATATAGATAGAGTTAAATTATCTGGATCACACACCATACGCCAACACTTTCCCTGATGCCCTACCCATACCAACACGTAAGCCTCTATTGGCGAGGGCTTGCAAACTGGGCTTGTAACTAACTAATCCTAATGCCATATAATGTATCCAAGGCCTCACCCCAGCATCCCTTGATACGTCCATAGATATAGTGCTAAGGTCCCCTTGGCAGAGTAAAAAACCACACGGTCCTAGACCACCTCCCCTGATGCCCTACGATGTAATAGTTCTGCTAAGGTAATGGCGAAACAATGATATTAGTGGGCAAGACTTGAGTAGAGATAGAGCTAGAGTCTGACCAGGATGAACCACAATGTCACGTCCTCCCCCTGATGCTCCACTCGCATCCAACACAGTAACCACACACACACAATCACATGCCTATTCCTAGCATCATCATTACGTTATAAATAGATAGAAATAAATATGCATGAGTAGTAATAACAGAAATATTGGATGACATATGAGATGCACATTACAAGCATACAATCATAGAATCAATCATGGTATTTGACTCAATAAAATAATTTATTATTATCCAATTAGCTTAGGTCTTGTTCCCTCACCTGTTAACAATACTCGATCTCCTTCCAAGCCTTATAACTCTCTTTGAATCAATTTAGTAACCTAGAAGTTATATCAATTTAAGTAATGATTCATGTGTAATATGTTACAGTAGCTGAAATTTGAACAGATCGCAGTTAGGTGACTGATAGGTCCTATGGTCTCATGCAGTGTCGACCATACCACGTACGATCGATACCTACGGTCGTACTATATGCGACCACACCTGCGACCATACACTTTCTGGATTCTTCCCGAATGGCTATGGTCGATACTCTAGTTCTCCTATGGTCGACCGTAGCTGTGACCATACAAGTTTAATGTGATTTCTTACTTCCAATTAGGATTCCTCCTCTTGGGTCATCAATGGGGTCTTCTCTAATGATCATTCTAAAGCCAACATTCTTAGTTTGATCGAGTTAATTACTCTAACTCATTCTCCATGATCCCCTTGAAGTTTGCTCGGAAAATCTCATAGATGAATCCTTACATTGGGTTTGATATTATAATTTACGTTAAGAACTCCTACTCTTGGTGTTTAAAGGCTACAAAGACAAGGTTCATACCTTACTAGTTGTGGAGAGTCTGTAGAACTCTTTCTCTCAGCCTTCTTCTCTATCTTCCTAGTCTTCTCTTCTTCTCCTTCTCTTCCTTCTTTTCCTCTAGGTTTTGATAATATTCCAAAACAGTGAAAAAGGGTTGAGGAATGTCCTTTATATAGAGAGAAACTCTCCATATAGAGTTCTCCAAAAAAAGGAAAGAGATCCCCCTTCTATTTGAAAAGTTTCCAAACTCAAAGTCTGATTTGGGGTCGTACGGTCGGACGTACGGTCGCAAAATCCATTTACCATACTCTTGAAAACATCGACCGTATGGTTATTGGTCAGTGGTCTTTATTTCCTATCGTATGGTCGACCATACCTACCCAGGTAGTCTACCTTACACTTGGTTTTAAGTGTTTTTAAGTCGATTCTCATACCTGGTCTCGTGGTCCTTTTTCACATGGTCGGTTTACTTGATCCTGCCATGATGGAAAGACCTGGAATGACATGATTAGACCGGATTAGTGGAGTGCTAGTTTTACAAATTGGATGCAAATTTGATCCTAATGGACATGACTGAGTTTGACTTAACATTAGGAATGGATTTGTCACAGCCCATTCCAAGGAATCGGACGTGACATTCCAAGGAATCGGACGTGATATCTAGGTCAACCCAATAGCTAACCTGAATCTTCCAGTGATCGTCAACCGCAGTGATCTACCATATAAATCCTGTAGTTTATGCATACAATATTCACAACAATAATAAATAATCAGAGTAATATCTAGCAGAAGCATAATAAAGGCAACAGATGTCGTCTACTGATATCATAACATAATAAGTTTGTTATACCTTTCGAAACAAGTTCCACATTACCATATCATAATTTACTACATAATATCCCAAAGAGTAAATCTGAGTATAATAAATGTGGATAGATCAAACATCGTCCATCTATAACTATCCAAGAAGGAAATAGATAAGGCTCAGCATCAAGTCCCGTAAGTGTAGTCGTTGTAGGAACAACCCTTGGGATGATCCCTCAGTGGAACTCCACCAAGAGAGGAGCTCTCCTCCACAGTAGGCTCTATCTGGTTAGCAGCTACAGAAGAGGTACCTACAACCAAAGCTTAAAAAATTTCAATATCGAGGGGTGAGCTCCCATCCCAACTCAGTGGGAAGTCGAGTATCAATGCACTCCTATCATCATCCAAAACATGAATTTACAAGAAGTAAACACAATAACAATGTACATCAAGTATGAATGCCCCATGGTCTTAGCTGTACCCCAGTGGAGATCTATCCAAACCATACCACCCTAAACTTGTTCGCATGCCCCTCTTCCTGAACATGTTTGTATGTCCCCTTCCTGAACATCCGAACCTCCCCTCTCCTGGTAAGTCCCTGGCTAAAGCATAGGACATACAACCACGGGTAATAGATGATGCATGAAATACCTAAAGTAAAGCACCCCTGCAGGGATCCCCGGCACCACCCTCCATGGACCACCATGCCCCCCACTAAAGTGCTGGTTGTGACACAAAGTCACCAAGCATACAAAAATCATATCAATCTCAACCATCTCCAAACATACCCATTGATGTGAATTAAATATGTATGTAACCATAAGTGCACGGTATCGTGCAGTAACGGGTCGATCTCAGGGAGGAATCGCTATTATCCTAACTCAAATAAGGCAAAGCATAGCAAAGGGAATTGATTGAATTAACACCCTAATCACTTCAAATAAAAATTAATCAAGCAATAAAAACAATAATAACCAATCATAACGGTACAAAAATTTATGAAACCACTAACCATAAAGTAACACAGATCTATTACAAGAAAGGAACAAAATTAAAAGTAAAAGAATATAAGAAAAATTTATCTCGATAGAAGATTTCTCTGTCGTTGTTCTTCGTCTTGTTGTCACTCTAAGGCGATGTGAAAAGATTACAAAGGGAGCCTTCTCCCCTAAATTAAATTAGTAATGGGGTACAACCTATATTTATCTACCCTACTACAGAGTTCTAAATCTGAAATTAAAACTTAAAAAATAAATAAATAAAAATAAACTTAAGCAAGAAGAACACAATTTAAAAAAAAAACTAAGAATCTCAAACTCTCTCATAAATTCTCAAAACTAAAAAAAAACTCATAATAGAATTCTTGGATAATTTTCTATTGTTGAGCATCACATATATATACAAGTGAGTAAAGATCACAATCAATCTTTACAATTGAATTACAAGAGATTTTGTGGAGATAATTTTGGTAACCGAATTCCAATCTTGTACGTTCATCGTATATGGACGATTCTTGAGTAGAAAAAATATTGCACCAACTCATCATATCTTTAGCATCATTATCTCTTCTTGAAAACTTCCATAATCGATTGGAGCTTTCCATTCTTCCATGCCATGTCAATCTTGTAAATTTGATTCCAAATAACTAAGGAATATTTTCTCAAGAGAATATAATCTTTCACATGAGATTGGGCTACTCTTTGACTTGGTCCAAGGCTGATCTTATACACAAAATTCGTGGCTCTCCTCATAAAATTCGTCTTATGCCCGACTGTTGAGTTGACTGGGTGAGTTAACTAGACAGGATCACCAAAAATTCATAAAATGATCTTTTCAAGCTCAAATTTCTCCATTCTTTCACCTACACCCAAGAAACATAAAATCAACATTAAATACCCAAGAAGCATCATAAATAGAATAAGAGATGTATATTTTATGCCCTAAATTCACACATAAAATGTGTTCATCAGATTCCCCCACACTTGAGCTTTGCTAGTCTCGAGCAAAGAAAAATATAAAAATAAAATAAAATCCTAACTCACTTTCATAGGAATCACGATTGCACTTAGCACGTGCAACAAGCCTTTAAACCCCTAGGTTACCCCTAGTGGACGAATTGTGTCTCGTGAGTATTTTCAGAGAATAAACACACAAAATTCATATAGAAATTTCAAACTTTAATTTTGGTATTAAGGAAAGAGAGTACACACACATCTTATTAGTCAAGACACTCAACTTGGGATCAAGAAAACATAGAAACCCCCACACTTGAACATTGCTACCTCATATGATTCGAACACTAAGGTTGCATCTCAATTACGAAACCTTGTTATATCTTCCAAACATATCTCTTCTTAGGGTGAACCCTTTATAACATACTTCTAACCAAGACCCAAGAATAGCTTTCAACACTTGTATTTTTTTTCCCTTTCTTTCTTCCTCTTTAAGCTACTCCACTACAATTGGCTTGAGAAGTGCAGGTGGTTATGCATTCCCATGTTACTATGTAGCTTCGCTTTTGGCATATATCTCTAAAGACATTCATGCTAAAGTGTACTTTTTTTTAACAAGAGCTGTATCCAAGGAATTTCAATCAAGACACTTCGCTTCTTGAGGCGGAATGTCCGGTATAGTTCCAAGAACAAAAAAAACTCTTATATTATTATTTTCTTATTATGATTTTTTTTATAGTACAAGGAGGTCTCAGCTTTATTCAAAAGTTGAAATTACCAACGATAATCATAAAATATTCATCCCTTTAGGAGAGGTAAGATGTATTTTCTAACTTAATTCTCATCTCAAAATACAGCCTAAGTACTATCCTCACATAGGGTTTCATTACTTCGTATGTGATAGTTTCCTAGGTCTCTTTCTCCTTCCTCTTTTGTATCAAAACCATATAAATAGTGATTGACTTTCCCAAAAAACCAAAGTTAAAAAGTTAAAATTTACAATGAAAGCTCGAAATTTATTTATTTTATAATGAAATCTCAACCCTTCCCCCATACTTAAATCATGCATTGTCCTCAATGTATACAGAAAAATAAAAGACAAGGACAAGGGGAAAAAAAAACTCCCTGAATCAAGGATCAGTGTAAAAAGGCTCATGGAGATCCATGACCTCTTCAGTGGAGTCGTGTGGAAGCTCCAAAAATGGCTTCAAACGCTGGCCATGCACTTTGCTGGTTGCACCTGTACCTGGATTTAAAATCTCAATTGCACCCGATGAGAAAACATTTTGAACAATATAAGGACCCTCCCAACGAGATCTAAGTTTACCAGGAAAAATATGCAAACGAGAATTATAAAGCAAAACCTTGTCGCCAGGGGTGAAAGACTTCCAAAGGATATGTCTGTCATGATAAGCCTTGGTTTTGTCTTTATAGATGCGGGCACTGTCGTAGGCATCATTTCTCAATTCATCCAACTCAGAGAGCTGGAGTCCTTTATGAGTGCTAGCATCTGACAAATCAAAATTTAATTTCTTAATTGCCCAAAATGCCCGATGTTCCAATTCGACTAGTAGATGGCAGGCTTTTTCGTACAACAGATGGTAAGGGGATTGAACAAGAATGGTCTTGAAAGCAGTTCTATAAGCCCACAAAGCATCTATGAGGCGAATAGACCAATCCTTACGAGTAGGATTAACAGTTTTTTTCCAAATTTGCTTGATTTGTCGATTGGACACTTCAACCTGTCCACTAGTCTGAGGGTAGTAAGGGGTTGCCAATTTATGGGTAATACCATATGTTCGAACAAGGACCTCAAATGGTTTGTTACATAAGTGTTTCCCCCTATCGCTAATGATAGCTCGAGGGGTACCAAATCGGGAGAATATATTCTCCTTTAAAAATTTAATGACTACCTTGTGGTCATTGGTCTTAGTAGCAATAGCTTCTATCCATTTGGACACGTAGTCCACAGCTAACAAGATATACTCATTCCCAAAATACTTTGGGAACGGACCCATAAAATCGATACCCCAAACATCAAAAACTTCAACCACCAGAATTAGGTTTAGTGGCATCATATTCTGCTTGGTAATGCGGCCTAAAGACTGACAAGAAGGGCATGCCTTACAGTAATTAAATGCATCCTTAAAAAGACTAGGCCAGTAGAATCCAGACTGTAAAACCTTGGCCGCAGTCTTATTTGGCCCAAAGTGGCCACCACTCGCCTGATCATGACAATAAGACAGCATATATTGCTATTCATGGTGAGGTAGACATCCCTTGATAATCTGATCAGGGCAAGTCTTGAACAGATATGGATTGTCCCAAAAATAGTACTTGACTTGGGAATGGAATCTATACCTATCCTGGGAAGACCAATGGGAAGGGGTCGCACCCGTTACCAAGTAATTTACAATATCAGCGAACCAAGGCTCACTCGATACTACCAACAACTGCTCATCTAGGAAAGACTCATTGACTGGTGAATCGACAGTCAAAGAATTAGGCAATCGGGATAAGTGGTCAGCAACTAGATTTTCTATTCTTGATTTATCCCTAATCTCTAAGTCAAACTCTTGTAAAAGCAAAACCCATCTAATGAGACGAGCTTTGGCATCCTTTTTCTACAAAAGATGCTTGAGAGCGGCATGATCCGTATACACAATGACATGGGATCCTATCAAGTAAGCACAAAATTTCTCTAAAGCGAATACAATAGCTAAGAATTCCTTTTCAGTGGTGGTGTAATTAAGCTGTGCATCGTTTAAAGTCCTACTTGCATAACAAATTACATTGGGTAACTTATTGATCCGTTGTCCAAGGATAGCTCCTAATGCAAAATTAGAAGCATCACACATAAGCTCAAAGGGCTCTGTCCATATGGGTGCTTAAATAACGGGGGCAGTGGTCAAAATATTTTTGAGTTGATTAAAACTTTCAAGACAGGCATCATTAAAATCAAAGAGCTGGTCTTTAGCAAGCAAAGAGGTGAGAGGACGAGCAATTTGACTAAAATCTTTAATGAACCTCCGATAGAAACCGGCATGCCCTAGAAAGGAGCGAATGTCCTTCATAGATTTGGGAACAGGTATCTTTTCAATCAATTCTACTTTGGCTCTGTCAACCATGATCCCATCTTTGAAAATGATGTGACCCAACACTATGCCCTGTTTTACCATGAAGTGGCATTTCTCCCAATTTAAAACTAAATCTTTCTTCGTACACCTGACAAGAACTAAGGAAAGATTATGTAGGCAATCAGAAAAAGTAGACCCATGCACAAAAAAAATCATTCATGAATACTTCTAAATATTATTCTACCATATCTGAGAAGATGCTCATCATGCACCTTTGAAAAGTGGCAGGGGCATTGCATAGCCCAAAAGGCATGCGCCGGTAAGCATAGGTTCCGTAGGGGCATGTGAAAGTGGTCTTGTGTTGGTCATCTAAGGCAATGGGGATTTGATTGTAACCTGAGTATCCATCTAAGAAGCAATAGTATTCATGTCCGGCCAACCTCTCTAACATTTGGTCAATGAAAGGCAAAGGGAAGTGATCCTTCCACGTTGCCATATTCAGCTTTATGTAGTCTATGCAGACTCTCCATCCTGTTTGGATACGGGTTGAAATCAATTCATTGTTAGCATTAGCAACTACAGTGACTTTTGACTTCTTTGGTACCACATGTACTAGACTTACCCACTCACTGTCAGATATGGGATATATGGTCCCATGAGCTAAGAACTTTAGAATCTCTTTCTTAATGGCTTCCTTCATCACAGGATTTTCCCGTCTCTGAGGTTCCCTTAAGGGGTTGGTATCTTCCATAAGGTGTATATGATGCTGAACAATAGACGGACTAATACCATTGATGTCAGCCACAGTCCAACCTAAGGCTTCCTTGTGATTTTGTAAGAGTTTGACTAACTCTTCTTCCTGATTAGAAGTCAAATCAGATGCAATAACAACAGGAAGAGTCTGGTCAGGTCCTAGGAAGGCATACTTCAGAGTGGATGGTAACTCCTTTAATTCTAAGCTAGGTGGTTCAACCATTGAGGGCTTGAGATTGGAAGTGGATAGAGGTCCTAGAGGTTCCACAGGTGTGTGGATACTCCATGCCTCTGATGAGAAAGTATTTGCTACTCCTCCCAACGCTTCCATACACTACAAGAACTATGAGTCAAAGTCAATGTCAAAAGTGGTCTCTACATGGTCAGGGAATTCTTGGAGCATATGTACTTCCTCTTTGCTTACCCAGCCTAAATACATTTAAATCAACAGTTTGGTTACCAAATGACAGTTTCATGAGACCATTCCTGCAATTTATCAGTGCATTGCTTGTAGCCAGAAATGGTCTCCCTAAAATGATAGGGATTTGATCCCTATTGGAGACAGGATGTATTTCTAAAACAATAAAATCCACAGGAAAAATAAATTCTCCTACCTTTAACAAAATATCCTCTACCATTCCTTTAGGAGTTCTTACAAAGCGATCAGCTAGTTGAAGTGAGATGGACATTGGTTTCAACTTTCCCAATCCTAATTGTTTGTAAACATGATAAGGTAGAAGATTCACACTTGCACCTAAGTCTAGTAGAGCATGATCAATAGAAGTTTTGCCTATGATGTAAGAGATGGTTGGACAGCCAGGGTCCTTGTATTTGGCTGTGACAGGATGGTTCAGAAGGGAACTTAAATGTGCAGCCAAGAATACCTTTTTAGGAATTTGATTAATCCTCTTTTGTGTGCATAAGTCTTTAAGGACTTTTGCATAAATAGGAATTTGGTCAATTGCATCCAAAAGTGGGATATTCAATTCTACCTATTTGAAGACCTCTAAAATTTTATCAACTAAAGCAGTCTTCTTTTGGTTTACTAACCTATTAGGGAATGGGGCTGGTGGAGTAAAAACTCTGTCCGGGACAGTCTCTTTGGGTCTTTCAGGTACATCAAACGAACCTGAAGAAAGAGGCTCGGTAGCTGCCTTAGATTGGGGAACATTAACGGGAACAACTGTGGGTTTGTTCTTTGGTTCTTCATCCCGTAGGTACTCTTGGCCACTCCGTAATGCATGGACTACATTGCATTGTTTGGAGGACCCTGATTGACTCTCTATGCCATTCACTTGAGGGTTTGACCTATTTGGTTGTGGGTGATGGCGTGGGTTGGTCTCTGGTTGGCTGGGCAGAATACTCTTGTTCTTTTCACACATTAGGGTAACCAATTAGGTAAGTGTCCTCTCCATACTGGTATGCCCTGCCATTAGAGCTACCACATTCTTCTCCAATTCACTGAGTCTGGCCGGCTCACTTGTGTTAGAAAACCCAGGGGGTTGCTGAAAATTACCTTGGGGAACAAAATTGGGTCTAGGGGAGCATATGGCCTGGTGTGACCGGGAGGACCTTGATTTGGAAATTGGGATGGGTCCACACGGTTCCCTTGGTTCCAAGAAAAATTTGGGTGATTTCTCCATCTTGGATTGTAAGTGTTACTATACGGATTGTAAAGTGCACTTACATTAGCATTCTAAGAATTTTCCTGTGAAGGGCATTCCTCTACTGTGTGTCCAGGAGTTTGACACCAGTTGCACATTAGGACTTGCATTTGGACAGGGTATTTAGGAACTAAAGCTTCTATCCTTTTGATAAGGCTATCTAAGTGTGCCTCCTTAGCTACTATGCCATCGACAAAGTAACCTTTACCTTTTTGGGTGCAATCTGTCTCCTGCACAGACTCCCACTCTCTTGTTTTTTCGGTGAGATCCGCCAAAAAGTTCCAAGCATCGTTAGCATCCTCATAGGAAGTGAATCCTTGAGGACACATAGACTCAAGCATTTTCTTCATAGGAAAGTCTATCCCCTCGTAAATAATTTGACAAAGCTGCCATATTTCAATACCATGGTGAGGGCACTCTTGGAGTAGACCTTGGAACCTTTCCATGAGTCTTGAAAAAGACTCATTTGACTTTTGTTTGAACCGCATTATATCCCCTCGAAGTTTATTTGTCTTGTGAAGAGGAAAAAACTTTTTAAGGAATAACATAGTAAATTTTTCCCAGGATGTAATGGAATTTGTGGGAAGACCATAAAGTCGTTTTTTAGCTCCATCCTTGAGTGAAAAAGTGATGCACCTCAATTTGACAGCATCATCACTGAGCTGTTGCATTTTAATGAGGGCACACACCTCCTCATACTCACGGAGGAACAAGTATGCATCCTCTGAAGATAACCCATGAAAATGAGGAAGCATGGTAATGAATTGAGTTTTCAATTCATAGTTGTTGCATGTGGCAGCCGGCAATTGAATACATGAAGGTTGTGCTGTCCTAGCGGGGTAAAATCTATCCTTAAGTGTCATCTTCGGTTCAGCCATTGTAAATGATGGGACTCTTACTAGACGATTGCTAGAATCACGAGTCCTACACTCATGCACAAAAATCTTTCAAATGATAATTTTTTTTTCTTTCTTTTTCCTCTAAATTCGATGTGAAAAGCTGGATTTTTTTGAATCGGGGTTAATGCAAACCTCCTGACGATCAATGGCTTAGAGACCGGTCATATCTGCAATTACCTTGAGAAACAACACCATTACCGCCGAAGCTATTGGTCATTATTCCTCTTGATAATTCGATAGCCAGCATCCCTTAACACCATATCATGGTCAAGATTGGACCGTCGATTATACTGTTCCAACCTAACGGATCGGAGGTGCAAAGAAAGGCATAAAAACCAATGTAAACTTTTTGCATTTTTATTTTCCCTTTTTTTTAAATCACTTAGAATTCAATGAAATTTTTTTTTTTTTGCATTTTTTTTTAAATCACTTTGAACTATTTAAAATAGGAAAAATAACGGCTTGCCTCCTCGGCAACGGCACCAAAAACTTGATGTGAATTAAATATGTATATAACCACAAGTGCACGATATCGTGCAATAATGGGTCGATCTCAGGGAGGAATCGCTATTATCCTAACTCAAATAAGGCAAAGCGTACCAAAGGGAATTGATTGAATTAACACCCTAATCACTTCAAATAAAAATTAATCAAGCAATAAAAACAATAATAACCAATCATAACGGTACGAAAATTTACGAAACCACTAACCATAAAGTAACACAGATCTATTACGAGAAAGGAATGAAATTAAAAGTAAAAGAATTTAAGAAAAACTTATCTTGATTGAAGATTTCTCTGTCGTTGCTCGTTGTCTTGTTGTCACTCCAAGGCGATGTGCAAACGATTACAAAGGGAGCCTTCTCCCCTAAATTAAATTAGTAATGGGGTACAACCTATATTTATCTACCCTACTACAGAGTTCTAAATCTGAAATTAAAACTTAAAAAATAAATAAATAAAAATAAACTTAAGCAAGAAGAACACAACTTGAAAAGAAAAAAAACTAAGAATCTAAAACTCTCTCATAAATTCTCAAAACAAAAAAAAAACTCATAATAGAATTCTTGGATAATTTTCTATTGCTGAGCATCACATATATATACAAGTGAGTAAAGATCACAATCAATCTTTACAATTGAATTACAGGAGATTTTGTGGAGATAATTTTGGTAACCGAATTCCAAGCTTAGGTTCATTGTATATGGACGATTCTTGAGTAGAAAAAATCTTGCACTAACTCATCATATCTTTAGCATCATTATCTCTTCTTGAAAACTTTCATAATCGATTGGAGCTTTCCATTCTTCCATGCCATGCCAATCTTGTAAATTTGATTCCAAATAACTAAGGAATATTTTCTCAAGAGAATGGAATCTTTCACATGAGATTGGGCTACTCTTTGACTTGGTCCAAGGCTGATCTTATACACAAAATTCGTGGCTCTCCTCATAAAATTCGTCTTATGCCCAGCTGCTGAGTTGACTGGGTGAGTTAACTGGACAGGATAACTAAAAATTCATAAAATGATCTTTTCAAGCTCAAATTTCTCCATTCTTTCACCTACACCCAAAAAATATAAAATCAACATTAAATACCCGAGAAGCATCATAAATAGAATAAGAGATCTATATTTTATGCCCTAAATTCACACATAAAATGTGTTCATCACCCATCATATATGAACCAAACATGACATGGCATGTACGTGAAAATTAATAAGGCTGCACCCAAGCAAGGACCCCTCAATGGTAGCATGTTGAAATGCACCAATGTAATTATGTATTTCTTCACTAACCTAATTAATAAACTGTAAATAGGGTAAGCAAAGGTCGATCCCACAAAGAGTGATTTGATCAAGATTTATATTCTACTCAAACTAAATATACTAATTAATGCTAAGCAAACACAGTAACGAATGGAGGGTTTTGGTTGGTTGAATCAAACTAAAAGTAAATAGACAAAATTTAAATGGAGAAATAATTAGAGAGAAAGAATTCAGTTCTTGGTTTAATATCCACCCACACATGTAATAGGTAAAATTAATCGCAACGTTACTCTCTTCTTCACAATTAGAATTGAAGACCATAGATAAAAATAAGCTCTGTTACCCGAGTTTTCCCTTGATTATCTCTACAGAAACAAGCTCTTTAGAGAGATCTAACCATTAAACAACATTAAATAAGCTCTTAATGTTTAATTTAATGACAGCACTAAGTGAGTGAAAAATAGATTAATCTAAGCAGCAATCACATACAAGCGGAGATTATTTAACTTAGTTTATATTATTCACAAAGATAAGATGAAAACTTGGACATAATCATCCACCACTGTTTGCTACTTGTGATTAGAACTAGGACGATTATGTATCACAGATTCTAGATCTAATAATTAATATTATTTTAACCGATTCAGTAGGCCATTACTAAATTATTCAGACAAATATCATATATAAAGATAAAAGAATAACATAAGCAATTCCAATAAAAGAGAGAAGAAGAAAAATATTACTGAATAGGGATTACACCATTGACATGAGTTTAGGCTTCAATATTCCTTGAACTGAATGAATAAACCAGCCAGACATTATAATCCTTTCTGAGAGAGATAGAAATTTCCAACAAAAGAGAGAGATTCTGAGATCCTATCTTCAACACTAGTGCTCTGTATATAGAGCATTGGCAATCCTTTGTAGCTTAGAATTCTTTCTTTGTTTAGAATTCCTTCTTTATTTAGAATTCTGAATTGTAGAGTTTCCTTTCTTCCTTAGAGTCTTCTAGAATGGTAGTTTCCTTATCTACCTCAAATACCAAATCAATTAAACCTCTTCTATTATAGGTTTCCTAACTTGAGTAGGTAACTCTTTATGAAAATTTCATCTACCGTTGAATGCTTTAATCAGATCATACGGTCGCTCCAATTTGGATTCAGATCAGATTTTTAGGTTAGACTTTGAGGCAACGTTTGGAGGCCCAAACAAACTCAGATTTTTCTCTATAATATTATTCCAAAAAGCTTGAGACATCCTCTACAACTTTACTAAAGACCACTTTTCAATTCTAGAACTCTTTTCATGTCAAAAACCCACATGATGCTCAGAACATCAATATTAAGAATGCTGAAATTTTCTTATCTTTTGGCAACTAATTCACAAAGTCTCTATAATAAACCAAACTTACAAAATAAATTTTAATCAGCTCAATAAGGCATAAAACATATTAAAAAGCATAGTGCAAAGGGAATAAAAATATAGAAATCATACATTTATCACATGATTCCTCACTCCCATGGTTCGTCATATCCCTGCTAAAGTGCTAGTGATCCAACATGATCCATGTTCCATGCATCACCCTTCGAGTTTCGCATGTCTCATGAACCATCATACATGGTCATTATTAACAAGGTTGTACCCCAGTAGAGATCCTCAGTTCCCCACTCCCATGGTTCACTGTGTGCCCACTATGGTACAAGAAATTCCAACATGATCCATGTGTCCGCACATCACCCTCACCTGGGTATCCGCACATCATATGCACCATCATACATGGCCACACATACTATCTAAACATACATAGTTATAGTTGTTATGAAAATGCATACTCATACACAGTTGTTATTGGATGGCATGTTATAAAACATGAAAATAGATATGTTATAATTCAACAATAATAGTTAATACACATTACACATGCTCAAACTCTAAGGACTCAACCCCTCACCTGTAGGCACCAGGGGTGTTGTTAAGCCTTAAAGCAGACTGAAGGCTCCGCCCTTACCCAACATCAGGTTACCTACATTAATTAGATAGTTCCATTAGGTTAGCTTTGATTTCTTTTAGATCAGTATGGAGAGATTCTAAGTGTCCATATATAGTTTCAAAGATGAGTTGGGAACCCAACAGTTGGTCTCACTAGGTCCTAGCTAGGATGACTAACTAACAGAGTCAGAGATGGGTAGAGATTCTGGATGGTACAACCTCTGGTTCTTTCCTCAGAATAACACTTAGGAAAATCCCCTTGGATTGCACTGGAGGATGTAACGGATGTTATGTTGTAAGACCCGCACCCAAAATTTTGGTCCTAATTTGAAATTTTGACTTTGTAACAGGTCTTACTACAACGAATGACTCAAACCAAGGTGGAATGCACCAATGAAAATACAACCAAGGTAACCTAGTTTAACCCTGGCACTCAAAACTATAAATGCAGAACATAAACTAGGGGTCCCACACGTCGCACCTAGGTGCGGTCTATTACATACCGCACCCCTGTTTTAGAATTGGTTTAGAAAACCAACTCATATAGACCCAGGGTAAGACCTGCTTTCGGATTAAACCTTTTAAAAGAGATGTCCAAGTGTATTCTCAAATTTGAAATAGGCAGAGAGGAGGGAATCCTCCAATCCACCTTGAATGGAGCCCCAAATTTACTCCAACGAGAATAAAGTATGGGATTTGGCCATACTCCATCTCTTTTCTTCTTCATTCTCTGCAAAACCAAAAAAAGAAAAGAGAGAGAAGCTCTGCTATGCCTAGAGAAGAAGAAAGTAAAAGAGAAGGAGGAAGGAACCTCTGCAACCAAAGGAAATCACCATTTGAGGACACCGACACAAAAGATCCATAGCAGGTATCGATTTCCCCTATCTCTTTATTTCTTTTGAGTTCGAGTATAATAGGGATGAACACAAGGGATCCATGATTTGATTTCTTTGGGCCTTTTCTTTTGTACCTAGTACCAAGACTGATTCAACAAATTGAATCAAGGCAGGGATCAAAACCTATGAGAATTAAAATCCTAAGAATACTGAAATATGGATCAGGAAGTGTGCTGAGTGATTTTATGGACTCTAGACCTTAGAGATCTAATTGAATGAATTTATAGTTAATGTTAAGAAGAATTATCCCTAGTAATGCTGAAAAAGGATTTAAGGAATAGAAGCCAAATCCAGCAATATCGGTTTACAGGGAGATGAATTTGTATCATGGGTATGAGTTAGAATGGGATTTTTGGACTTAAACTCATAGATTAGACTCATAAAATCCAAGAAGAACACTGTGTAAAAATCGACATGTTCTGGCTACATTTCAATGTGCGATCTGTGACATGCCGCACACCCTACAGCCAGTGACCATGCGGTCGGTCACGTGCCACACGGTGAAATGAACTCTTATGAAGACCGTTGTTGGACTACATATTTTGGGTTTTAGGAACCTGCTTACGTGTTCATATGCGTGGAAACATATGTCTACATAGGTGTATTCGATCGTTTCGAGCTAGAAATTAATGTTCATTTTCCATATGCTTGTTGTTTAGGAATTATATGTGATGGAGATGCTAGGCAGCAACTATAAAGCACTTGATAATGATCAATAAACCTCTGAAAAGTATAAGTAAAATACTAGGCTATGCTTGGACAACTAATAGAGACAACTACTGCACTAATAAATTTAAATACTATTGTTAAGACAACTAAAGTACGAGAAGAGTATTGTAAAAGTTGCTCGAGGTTAAACTCTCAGTTACCTTTGCTATTGCCACATCTGGTAAGGGAATTAAACCTTTGTTTAATAGCTTAGTTACATTTATTTTGTTGGATGATGTAATGTGAGTGACAACTTGCTTTATGTTTAATAACATGCCATCCAATAAATTATATTTGGTGTTCATGCATATGCATTCTTTTGTATGTGATCAGTGAAACCTGTAGTGGTGTGGAAGCGGGGTGGAATGGGATGCCTTGTGACCTCTCCATGAAGGGTAGAGTTAGTCTTGGTTGTAAGACCCGTGTCAATCTAACCCGGTCTTACCACCTTGAACCAGGTTTACCCATTCTGGTTGAGTCAAATAGACCAAGGGCGTGAAGGAGATCGAGATCCCAGGTATCAAATCGACCCAAAAACACTTAAAATTGGGGAAGGGTCGCATACCCAACTAAGCAGGGTCGGACCTCCCAAAACAGAAAGTCAGACCCTTGGTTTTGGAGGGAGGGTCGGACAGCTTAAGACCCTAGGGTCGACGGGATCATCAACCCTCCCATCGACCCTTGGTTTCTGCCGAATATAGAAATTAGGAAATTTCTATATTTTTCGATTGTGATTCTTTCCTAATCTCAAAGGGACTTAGTTAGGATGTTCCTACTCTATTTAAAGGACGTCCCTAAGCCACTTTCACTCCTTTCACAACCCTAATCAAATTGAGAGAAAGAGAGGAGAAGGAAAGAGGAAGAAGAAAGGGAAGGAAGAGAAATTAAGCCAAAAGAGAAGAGTTGCAGAGAAAGAGTAATTTTCTCAGGTATGGATACTAATTCCATGAGTTTCTACAGACCTTAGGATAGTTATTGGAGAGAGTGTGATCTCAGAGAAACCCAAACCATCAATCTATGGTTAGGTTTTCATGGAAAACCATAGGAAAGTGCATGAAAGCTATCTAGGTGGGTTATACATGGTTTCAGACCATGGAATGAATGTAGAATGGAATGTAGGAGCAAGCCATAGGATCCCAAACACGAGGAATGGATTAAAAGAGGGAATTGGACCAAAGTGCACCAAGGGTCGCACCGAGGGTCGATGACCATCCGACCCTAGGTATTCCTGACCATCGACCCTCAGCATTCGGGAAGTCTAGAAAGAGGGAAGGGTCGATAGACCCATCGACCCTACCTCCGACCCTCAGTTAACAGAGTAGTTTTTAATTTTGAATAAATTCTAATTAAATTCCATCGACTTTGTTAGGTCTTCTAGCAATATAATAACATTATAAAGGTGATTTTAAAGCTTGGAAAAGTATCTTATAGCAAGCTAAGGTGAGGAACCTTAACCCCAAACTAAATTGGTTAATAATAAACTGTTTTCTATTTCTTGAGTCCTATGCTATGCTTGATTCTATGCGAATATGTTTGTAATGTGCATACAGCATGCCATCTAATATTTCTATTACTTGTTCATGTATATTTACTTTATTGTTTATAACATGATGATGATGATGATGATAGGAATAGGCATGTGCTTGTATGTGTGTGGTTGATGTGCTTGATGCGAGCGAGTATCAGGGGAGGTGTGATGAGAACGTCAATAAACGTTAACCTTTGGCGGGTCTCAGCACTTTAGCTCTATCTCTAACTCAAGTCTTGTGCATTGGCATCGTCGTATCGCCATTACCTTAGCAGAACTATTATGTCGTAGAGTATCAGGGGAGGTGGTCTCGGTCCTTGTAGTCTCTGACTCTACCGGGGGGCCTTAGCTCTATCTCTACGGACATTCTGAGGGATGCTGGGTGAGGCATTGGGTACACTGTTTGGCATTAGGATTGGTTAGTTGCGAGCCCAGTTTATAGCCCTCGCCAACAGGGGCTTACGTGTTGGTATGGCACTATATAGCAATAAACGTAACCTTTGTTATATAATGTTCATGGTTGGGTGCATGTGAGTTGACGATAAACGTGATCTTCGGGTAATGTCACACACTTGTGTATAGAGGCGGGGTCAATAAACGCGACCTTTGGCTACCTAAACCTTTCTATTGCATACTGCAAACTTTAAACCGAACCAAAGATATAAATTGACTTTTTACATGCATATGTATTGTTGCATTGTTTTGGCTACTCACTGAGCCGTGTTGTGTGTTCACCCCTCGACATCGAATATTTTTAGTTGATGATGCAGGTTATACCGTTGAAGACTATATGAATGCGTCTGCGTACGGGAACGTGGCAGTAATGGAATTTGAAGTTGAAGTGGATACACACGACACCTCTTGCGAGTGCAACTCGTGTGTATTTGATTAGATATTTTATAGGTTTCTTTATTTGGATTTATTAAAGAATTGTATTGATATTTATTTATGTCTCGGTTGATACAGAATAAATTGTTATTTAAATCTTAATATCACATTGATTCTCAGTTCATTTATTTACAAGATTTCCGCTATTGTGTATTTACTCTGATTATGATTACGGATGTGTATAAGTTTGGATAACGCGGGGATAGCCTATTTGAGATCCTGGTTGAACCATTGGTTATTTAGCGGTTCATCACACCATTCTGGTTAGACCAAAATTGGGGTGTGACAACTTGGTATCAGAGCATGTCAGGCCTTGCCCGCCGAACTAAAATACATTCGAGACAATTGTGAACTGAGATAGGATAAAAGTAAAACAGTAATATTAACACACTATAAGCACAAGTGATGTTTGAGACCAAATTTAAAAAGAGAATAATACACCTATTAAAGGGGAAACAAGTTACATACCATTAGAGAGAGAAACAAGATGTATATACATAATGAAAGCAGAGTACAGTCCACAACCTGGACAGTTACTCTGAAGTACAAGGAAATGAAGGTACAATCAAGAAGCAGGAGGCGAAGGAGGAGGCGGTGCCTCACGGTCTCTGTCGTAGTCCTCAGCATAGACTCTAATCAACCAGGCTATCTGAGTCTGGGTCGTCTGTAGACTAGCTGTGAGACCGGCTATCCACTGATCAGTCGCACGCTGCACCTCTAGGAGCTCTCCCATCCGCGCTTCTAATGCGTGCTGAGCAGCCAACAGCTCATCCATCCTCAGATCAGATCTGCGCTGAGCATCCCTAATCTCCTGCAGCATCTCCATCATGGCTAAAGGTGGAAGTGAAGGATCAGCCGAGTGGGAAGGACCAGTCTCGGGTGTAGGAGCCGCCACAGAAGAAGTACCAACTCCAGCCGCATGTGTAGGTGAAGGCAGGGGTATTGAGTCGACGTCCATATACATACGATTGTCATCGTCGACCGGATTCACAAGAGCTCTAGCAGCAGCAGTAGCAGCCTCAGCATCAGCCATCTCGACCTGAGTGTGAGGGCGCACCATCGCGTTCCTCTCCTCATCACTAACCTCAGCATCTCGCAGCCCCATCTTGCATATTGCCTCCCAATCTAGAGGCGACGAGAAGGTCTTCTCCTAAATCTTCTCATCTACTAGATCCACCCCTAGATGGGTCAGTAGAACTGTAATCATGCGTCCATAGGGTAGATTACCCCTATGACCGGACAATGTAGCACTAATCATCGTCCGCATGATGATGTAAGGAAGGCAGACCGGCTGGCGAGTGCAGCTCATCCGCCAATGATCGTGGGTGTAACAGCTGGTTGTCGATCTCTGCCCTCATCTCCATCTCAACAAACTGTGGTTCTCCTGGCGCACAGTACACCATGAGGCCATCATAGGGAATGCCCAACAGATCGGCCAGCTGCCGATAATCAAAGGAAATGTGCACCCCCTTGACGTAACTGGTGATGTGCAACTCCTGACCATGCTCAACGTCATTGTAATTCCCCACCACCTGGAGATTACAATAGAACTGGCGCACCAAATCTAGACATGTGCACGCGTCGTATGTGATGATAGGGAGCCACCCCATATCACCAAATGCTCCCTCTACATTGAACAAGGCTAGCTCAGCCAAGTTCACCATGCGACCCCCTTCCACTTTCTTACGGGCATAGTCAGCATACTGTGCCTCAGCTTCATTCGAACGGAAGCGAAGTGGATAACGCACTCTGGGTACCTTGGTACGAGCCATAGTATCTGCAAAATAAGAAAGAGAAAGAAAACAAGGAGTTTATAGGATAAAAATCCAAAATTTGATGTAATAATGACGTAAGTTGACCATAAAGCCCCATTTCTCACCATTCAAGTGGGCATGAGAACTTACGTAGGTTAAAACATATCCTACAACCCACATACAGTAGGAAATTTTAACTGACGAAGCTCAATTTGAAGAAATTCAAGAAAAATCAAAAATTTTGACAAATTAGGGCAAAAAGAGAAAATTTTAAGTTTCTCGATAACTAACCGATGAAACTCAAAATTTTTTTAGGGCTTTCGTTCCTCGAGACACCAATAACAAAAGCCCCCAATAAAAATCGAATTTTTACGATTGGAAAAGGTTTAATTTGGAAAATACAAGTTAAATGTGCAAAAACCTAGAAAAGAAAACCTAAAAACAGGTGAAGATGAGTGGATATACCTGTATGGATGACGTGGATGCCGAAACCCGAAGTCAAACCGACCAAAAACAGTAGAGTAGCACTGTAGCAACTCAGAGAGTAGAGACGAGTCAAAACGGAGGAGGAAAAGTGAGAAATGACCTAGAATCAGATCTTAAAAATCTGATTTTTGGTCCGAGGGTCGGACAATTCGACTGGACTCATCGACCCTCCCATCGACCCTCGGCTCTCGGGAACCTGACAGAAAACTAAGGGTCGGAACTGAGGGTCGGATACCTATCGACCCTCGCATCGACCCTCAGCTCTCAGGAAGAACAGGTCATTCCCAGGGTCGGATACCAAGGGTCGAACATACTAGCGACCCTCACCATCGACCCTGCATAGAAAAGACAGCATTTTTTTATAAAGTGAGCTAGAATTGGAATCGATTATTGGTTAGCGTGCCTACATGAAATATAAATGACTTCTCACCTATTTTGATGATTTTCAGGCACCACCAATCACCGAAAGGAATTATGTCTGGACGAAGAGTGACCCGACAGACCCGAAGTGCAGTCCCACCACCACCACCAGTGGAGGAGACTAGTCAAGAGAATAACTATGGATCGGGAAATCCAGAACCGGTAAACCCTATAAATTTGCCACCTCCACCACCAGAGCTAGCAATAGTGGTGATGAATCTGGCACAGCAGCTGCAGCAGATGCAACACGCACAGGCTCAGATGCAGGTTGCCATGGGAATTATGTTCCAAGCCACTCAGGCTGCACCCATGCACACCGGACAAGCTAGTGCAGCACCAGTAGGTAACCATCGAGCCCCTCAGACACCTCAACAACCGACTGCACTGATTCCAGTGCAGGTACCGAAAGTAGCTCAAGGGAATTTCCAGTATCCACCCTATATGTTTGGGGCAAACCCCCAAAACCAGCTAGATCACTCCCGACGAGTAGAGAGATTTCTGAAGATGAAACCCAGAGAATTCAACGGCAAACCGTCTGATCCATTGTGGCCAGCACACTGGATAGATGAGATGGAGAGAAACTTCCTCATGATGACTATTACAGAGGAAGAGAAAGTACTATGTGCCACCTTCATGCTCAAGGGCGACGCACATCATTGGTGGAAATCCACAAAGACATATTTACTGACCCAGCACGCCCTACTGACATGGGCTATATACAAAGAAGCATTCTTCGAGAAATATTTTCCACAAAGCTTCAGAGATTCGATGGAGAAGGAGTTTCTGAGTCTTTATCAGGGACAGATGTCAGTGGATGCATACCAACAGCGTTATGAAGAGCTGTTTTTCTTCGCACCACTGAGTATGCAAGAAGAAGAAACCAAAACCCGTAGGTTCGTCACGGGACTAAGAGGAAGCATCAGAGAACATGTTCTGGGCTTAGAGAAGACAATATATAACGAAGCTGTCCAGATTGCTCGAGTGATTGAATCGAGCCAGAAGGAGAGTTATTTTACTCAGAACAAAGGCATCAAAAGGCCAGCCGGAAATTCTTACAACGGAGGCAATAACAGGACGTATAAGCCTTTCCGTCCTCAGAACTTTACTACTGCACCCAAGACCACTTCAGCAGTGCAACCTCAGTCAAAGTAAAATTCTGAAGTCCTGAAGTGTTTTAACTACAACCAACCCGGGCATATGGCAGGGGAGTGCCCAAAGCCCAAGAAGCAGTTACATCAAGGATGGGTATATGCCGTTACATCAGATGATGCTGCCGCATCACCCGATGTGGTCACAGGTATTGTACCTATAAATGGCGTACCCGCCAGAGTACTCTTCAATTTTGGAGCTACTCATTCATTTATATCTGTGTCATTTGGAAAGAAGACAAAATTACCCATCAAAACATTAGACTACAAATTACTTGTAGGTCACCGATGGGGTTAGAAGTAGAACTAGAGAAGGGTTATGGACCATGTCCAGTTCTCATTGGAGAGCAGACCTTAGATGCAACCTTGATACAACTTGAGATGGCAGACTTTGATGTCATCTTGGGAATGGACTGGTTAGCTCGGCATTCTGCAAATCTGTTATGCGCCGAAAAGAAGCTAACGTTCAAAGACAAAGAAGGGGCAGAATTCAGTTTCTCGGGAACCAAACTTCCCCGAGACGCAAGCTCATACTTTCAACCTTAAAGGCTAAGAAGTGCCTTGACAAGGGAGCAATCTGGTATCTAGTATCAGTGATCGACCTAACCAAGGAAGCACCACGAATGGAAGACATTGATGTCGTGCGGGATTACCCTGATGTATTTCCGGAGGAACTACCCGGATTACCACCCGACTAGGCCACGGAGTTTGTAATAGACCTGATACCTGGAGCCGCACCCGTATCAAAAGCACCTTATAGAATGGCTCCTACGGAACTGAAGGAACTAAAAGTGCAACTACAAGAACTGCTAGACAAGGGTTATATTCGACCCAGTATATCTCCATGGGGGGCACCGTTGTTGTTCGTAAAGAAGAAGGATGGTAGCATTCGATTATGCATCAACTATCGGGAGTTGAATAAACTGACAATCAAGAATCAATATCCACTACCTCGGATCGATGACTTGTTCGATCAGTTACAAGGAGCAAGAGTATTTTCTAAGATCGATCTTCGATCAGGCTATCATCAGCTGAAGATTAAAGAAGGGGATATTCCGAAGACAGCTTTCAGGATCAGATACGGACACTATGAATTTTTGGTGATGTCTTTCGGATTGACTAATGCACCGGCAACGTTCATGGAAATTATGAACCAAGTTTTCCACGATATGTTGGATACGTCGGTTATAGTATTTATTGATGACATATTGGTATATTCCAAGGACAAGGAAACCCATATCAAGAACCTAAACGCAGCCCTACAGCGTTTAAGGAAAGAGAAGCTATATGCCAAATTTTCAAAGTGCGAGTTTTGGCTAAGTGAAGTCGCATTTCTAGGCCATGTAGTATCCGCTGAAGGAATCAAAGTGGACCCCAGCAAGATCGAGGCTATTGTAAAGTGGGAAGCACCAAAGAGCGTTTCAGAAATCAAAAGTTTTCTGGGTCTAGCTGGTTATTATCGGAGATTCGTAGAAGACTATTCTTGGATTTCCTTACCTCTCTCCAGTTTGACCAAGAAGGGTGAAAAGTTTGTGTGGACGGATAAATGTGAGAAGAGCTTCCAGACATTGACCAAATTGATATTCGCCCCGATTTTGACCATCCCCGTTCCAGGATAGACGTTTACCTTATACACCGATGCGTCGGGACTGGGATTAGGATGTGTGCTTATGCAAGGAGAGCAAGTAATTGCCTATGCTTCAAGACAGTTGAAGGTACATGAGAAAAATTACCCCACTCATGATTTGGAGTTAGCGGCAGTAGTACATGCGGTCAAGATATGGAGACATTACCTATACAGGGAGAAATTTCAGATTAAGTCGGACCATAAAAGTCTTACTTATTTATTTAATCAGAAGGAGTTGAATATGAGACAAAGAAGATGGCTGGAACTATTGAAAGACTATGATAGTGATATCCAGTATCATCCGGGAAAAGCGAACGTGGTAGCGGATGCATTGAGCAGAAAAGCAATGATAAAATCTCAAGGAGAAGTTAGCACGACTGCAGCAATGTGTACCAATGGAATGGTTTTCAATCACGGCAACGAACAGTATGTGATAGATACAACGGATGAATCAGCCAACCAAGGGTTTATTCATCGGTTTTCGAATATGTTCGCGTTATTGAAGATTATATCGGATATAATGGACGAAGTGAAGACAGCTATCAAAGTAGATCCTTACCTGAGAACAGTACAAGAAGATATTGAGAAAGGTAGGACTAACCCTGAGTTCACCTTGGATGACGAGAAGGTACTAAAATACAAAGGAAGAATATGTGTACCTGAAACAGAAAGTATGGACATTAGACACCGACTGATGAAAGAAGCCCATACCACCATCTATTCGATACATCCTGGAAGTACAAAAATGTATCATGATCTGAAGAAACTATATTGGTGGAGGGGAATGAAAGCAGATGTAGCTAAGTTCGTGCCTCAATGCCTAAATTGTCAGAAAGTAAAGGCTGAACGACAAAGACCCGCAGGACTGTTACAGCCATTACTGGAACCAGCATGGAAATGGGACTGCATCACTATGGACTTCGTCACAGGACTACCATTGACTCCTCGAGTAGTTGACGCAGTTTGGGTGATTGTGGACCGTCTGACTAAAACAGCTCGCTTCATACCTATACGACCTCAGTATACACTGAAAAGGTTAGCAAAGCTGTATATGGATAGTATTGTTCGGTTACACGGTGTACCAGAAAGCATTGTGTCTGATAGAGATCCACGATTTACTTCCAAGTTTTGGGAAGGATTGCAAAAGGCTATGGGTACAACATTGAAGTTCAGTACTGCATTCCACCCACAGACAGACGGACAGTCAAAGCGTACAATCTAGATTCTAGAAGATAGGCTACGAGCATGTGTAATTGATTTCAAAGGATCATGGGACGAAAAGTTGCCATTGATCGAGTTCGCTTATAACAATAGCTATCAGGCTACTATACAGATGTCACCTTATGAAGCACTGTATGTTAGGAAGTGTCGAACTCCCTTGTTTTGGAATGAAGTTGGAGAACGTAGTATTGTTGGACTGGAATTTGTTGAAGAGACTTATCGAGTGGTCGACATCATCAAGGAAAGAGTGAGAACAGCTTAGAATCGCCAGAAGCAATATGCGGATACTCGACAAAGAGATCTGGAGTTCGCCGTAGGTGATAAAGTATTTTTTGAAAGTATCGCCTATGTGAGGATTGAAGAGGTTCGGACAGAAAGGGAAGCTAAGTCCATGATATGTCGGGCCATATGAAATTCTAGCGAAGCATGGAAAAGTAGCCTATCAGTTAGCACTACCACCATCTATGTCAAGTGTGCATGACGTATTTCACATTTCCCTATTGAAGAAGTATGTCAAGGATCCAACGCATGTTTTGACAGTGGATTTGCCAGAATTGACTGATGACTGACATTTGAAGTAACACCAACAGAAATCACTAGTCGAAAGGTTCAACGTCTACACAATAGAGATATCTACTATGTTAAGGTCACATGGAAAAGTAGAGACATGGAAGAAATTACATGGGAAGAAGAAAATGCTATGAGAAAGCAATACCCTTACTTATTTGATTCAGAAGGTACGTACAATTTCGAGGACGAAATTTTTATAAGTTGGGGGGAGTTGTAAGACCCGTGTCAATCTAACCCGGTCTTACCACCTTGAACCAGGTTTACCCATTCTGGTCGAGTCAAACAGACCAAGGGCGTGAAGGAGATCGAGATCCCAGGTATCAAATCGACCCAAAAATACTTAAAATAGGGAAAGGGTCGCATACCCAGCTAAGCAGGGTCGGACCTCCCAAAATAGAAAGTCAGACCCTCGGTTTTGGAGGGAGGGTCGGACAGCTTAAGACCCTAGGGTCGACGGGATCATCGACCCTCCCATCGACCCTCGGTTTCTGCCGAACATAGAAATTAGCAAATTTCTATATTTTTTTATTGGGATTCTTTCCTAATCTCAAAGGGACTTATTTAGGATGTCCCTACTCTATTTAAAGGACGTCCTTAAGCCACTTTTACTCCTTTCACAACCCTAATCAAATTGAGAGAAAGAGAGGAGAAGGAAAGAGGAAGAAGAAAGGGAAGGAAGAGAAATTAAGCCAAAAGAGAAGAGTTGCAGAGAAAGAGTAATCTTCTCAGGTATGGATACTAATTCCATGAGTTTCTACAGACCTTAGGATAGTTATTGGAGAGAGTGTGATCTTGGAGAAACCCAAACCATTAATCTATGGTTAGGTTTTCATGGAAAACCATAGGAAAATGCATGAAAGCTATCTAGGTGGGTTATACATGGTTTCAGACCATGGAATGAATATAGAATGGAATGTAGGAGCATGCCATAGGATCCCAAACACGAGGAATGGATTAAAAGAGGGAATTGGACCAAAGTGCACCAAGGGTCGCACCGAGGGTCGATGACCATCCGACCCTAGGTATTCCTGACCATCGACCCTCAGCATTCGGGAAGTCCAGAAAGAGGGAAGGGTCGATAGACCCATCGACCCTAGCATCGTCCCTACCTCCGACCCTCAGTTAACAGAGTAGTTTTTAATTTTGAATAAATTCTAATTAAATTCCATCGACTTTGTTAGGTCTTCTAGCAATATAATAACATTATAAAGGTGATTTTAAAGCTTGGAAAAGTATCTTATAGCAAGCTAAGGTGAGGAACCTTAACCCCAAACTAAATTGGTTAAAAATAAACTGTTTTCTATTTCTTGAGTCCTATGCTATGCTTGATTCTATGCGAATATGTTTGTAATGTGCATACAACATGCCATCCAATATTTCTATTACTTGTTCATGCATATTTACTTAATTGTTTATAACATGATGATGATGATGATGATAGGAATAGGCATGTGCTTGTATGTGTGTGGTTGATGTGCTTGATGCGAGCGAGTATCAGGGGAGGTGTGATGAGAACGTCAATAAACGTTAACCTTTGGCGGGTCTCAGCACTTTAGATCTATCTCTAACTCAAGTCTTGTGCATTGGCATCGTCGTATCGCCATTACCTTAGCAGAACTATTATGTCGTAGAGTATCAGGGGAGGTGGTCTCGGTCCTTGTAGTCTCTGACTCTACCGGGGGGGCCTTAGCTCTATCTCTATGGACATTCTGAGGGATGCTGGGGTGAGGCCTTGGATACGCTGTTTGGCATAAGGATTGGTTAGTTGCGAGCCCATTTTGCTGCCCTAGCCAACAGGGGCTTACGTGTTGGTATGGCACTATATAGCAATAAACGTAACCTTTGTTATATAATGTTCATGGTTGGGTGCATGTGAGTTGACGATAAACGTGATCTTCGGGTAACGTCACACACTCGTGTATAGAGGCAGGGTCAATAAACGCGACCTTTGGCTACCTAAACCTTTCTATTGCATACTGCAAACTTTAAACCGGACCAAAGATATAAATTGACTTTTTGCATGCATATGTATTGTTGCATTGTTTTGGCTACTCACTGAGTCGTGTTGTGTGCTCACCCCTCGACGTCGAATATTTTTAGTTGATGATGCAGGTTTTACCATTGAAGACTATATGAATGCGTCTGTGTACGGGAACGTGGCAGCGATGGAAGTTGAAGCTGAAGTGGATACACAGGACTCCTCTTGCGAGTGCAACTCGTGTGTATTTGATTAGATATTTTATAGGTTTCTTATTTGGATTTATTAAAGATTTGTATTGATATTTATTTATGTCTCAGTTGATACAGAATAAATTGTTATTTAAATCTTAATATCACATAGATTCTCAGTTCATTTATTTACAAGATTTCCACTATTGTGTATTTACTCTGTTTATGATTACGGACGTGTGTAAGTTTGGATAACGCGGGGATAGCCTATTTGAGATCCTGGTTGAACCGTTGGTTATTTAGCGGTTCATCACACCATTCTGGTTAGACCATAATTGGGGTGTGACATTGGTGTATCCTAATGTTTGGTTAAGTCAGTAAGGAAGGTGGGTGGAATGGGATGCTTGCACCATTTGTTACTGATGATGCTTTGCATTTGACCATATGTAACTTAACCAAGTCACGATGTCCTAAGTGGGGACCAAATAGGGTTGGTAGCTTGGCGATGTTACGGTCCAGTAATTTTGAATAATAGAGAAACTTGGTTAATTGAATTGGAATTACCCTAATAACTGTACCCTTGGCCATTAAAAGGTTAAGTAGTGGCATGGGTTTAATAAAAAGGTGGTATGAACATAGCTGCGATGCTCTCCATGGCCGACATAATGGGATGAGATGGCGAGTTGACTAGTGGGATTACCATCTCTTCAAGTGCCCGATGAACTGTAGACTTGGGATGAGTTGGGTGCAGGCAGCTGACGAAATATAGACTTGCATTTCAACAACAGACCCATACTTAGGGAATGTTGCAGTACTCCATGTATGGGACAGTATTCGTTCTAATGGTGGTGACGTGTACAGCATAGAGACTCCATGTGTGGGTTGTCTTAGGCTGATGCTTACAGTTATATACTAAACCATAGTTGTTAATTCATGCATCTTGTATGTGCACGTTTGATTTCCTTGCTAAGCTCGGTGGTTGAGCTTACCCTTGTACACACAAACTCTTTTAGATGCAGGTATGATGGAAAACAATGCTATGGATGTTAGTGATGATGACATTCATGATGAGATGTGCGAGTGTGACGACTATATCTACGGATAGACATATAAAAAATTGATGAACAATTTAAATTTAGTTTACTTTATTTGAAGTTTGGGGGCGTGTTGTCCATTTGAATAATTTTACATTTGAAGGATTTATTTATTTAACTATTTATGTGTACAATGGTTTGGGAATTTATTATTATTATTATCATTGAATATTTCGGCAAACGAAAGTTAATATTATAGAACTTTCGCTATAATCTCTGTGAAGACCTTTTAAAATATGGTGGTGTGTTTTTATTTAACAGTTCTTATGTGATGCTATTTATATGCTGAATGTTCCATGTCTTGTGATCATGGAAGGGGATTTCCAACGCCTTAAATTAAGAGGTGGAGATCTGGTCCATTCCATAGTACTGATATGTCGGGAATGGGGTGTGACATATTTCATCCGGATACCTTTCTATTGACCAGATGACCATTAGCAAGAGCAGATAGTAGGTGATCTGGGGGCACCGTCGGGTGATGTTCCTTCTAGCATAACCTCCGGATAGGCCTAAGGCATGCCACCCTCAAGTGGGACTCTTGAATATGTATCAGGAGGGGGTGCCCCCAACCCTCCGGGTATTCTTCAGAGGCTCCGATACCCATCGGAGAAAGTGCCTCATGTGCTTAGCCCTTTGGAGGGTCCTTCATATTAGGGTTTCCAAAAAGAAGGTGGAGGCAAGGGCGGATGGTGTTCCCGTCATTTTAGCCTTCGACTTACTTGATACTCATTACCTAAGTCAAGGTCCTTTAAGTTATTTGGATGCAGTGGCCCTGGCTTAACCTCCAGACCAAGCCTCCAATCAGTGTCCAAAACTGGACACTAACCAGAGGGAAGGCCTTCTAAGGTTAGGGCCTTTGTCATTTACCATAATGCCACTACAATGCTTTGTGGGAAACTTGTTCCCACACTTAGTGAAGCCATTGGATTTCCCAAGAACTCCAATGCACCATGGTTCCAAGATGTGGAATCCAACCATAAGCTCTAGGTTAAACATGACCTCCATTAATGGACACCATTAACGGTGGTCAAGTTCTACTGCCATGGAGGGTGGGTGAAACTTCATTACAATGAGGAAAGAAGGGAATTCGTACTTACTTACTTACTTGGTGTAATGGAAGTTCCCACTTGAGCTCTAAGAATATTGCACAAGCTCCAATGGCCACCAAGGGTTGCTCCTACACTTACTCTCTTGTTTGCCTTGGTTTCAACAAGAAGAGGAGGGATTAGTGGGCTTCTATTTATAGGCCCAAGGAGAGAGAGTGCCTCACACACCTGATTCTAGCATATGAACCGGGGGCAGGCTACCTGGTGGTGTTCCATCTAGTAGATCCTCCAGTTAGTCCAAAAAGTGACCCCACCCTTAGTCCAGTAGAGCCACTACAATGGGCTTGATTATGCAGGTATCTAGGCCTTTCCTTGTACATGTCACCCCTATTGGGTGATCCTATGTTGACCCCAATACTATCACTTGGCTTTCGACTATCAACTGTCTACCAAGGGTTAACCTCATAAGACCCAGCACAGTCGAAATCTAATTTGGGTGGGGATTTTAGGTGCAGGTCTTACACGATTGGCTATCCACCCACAAAGCCAGCATCCTCTATGCATAGAGAAAAATCTTATTCAAGATAGATGATGGGAATATCAATTAATTTCTCTGGAAACAAGCCAAGAAAACCAAAGAAGATGTTCATCTCAGCCTTGTCTGCAAGTAAGATATTAGCACAAGGTTGTACCGGGTGCAATACATCTATAGGAGACACTATCTTAAAAGTCCCAAAACTCAAGGAGATTAGAGTAGTAAATGAGTTTCTAGATGTGTTTTCGGATGACTTACCAGGTTTGCCACCCGATAGGGCAACTGAGTTTGCAATCGACCTACTCCCAGGGTCGGCACCTATTTCGGCCCCATACCGAATTACACCCAGAGAATTAATAGAACTAAAAGTCCAACTGCAAGAACTATTAGACAAGGGCTCTTTAGACCAAGTATTTCGCCATTGGAGAGCACTTGTCTTGCTTGTAAAGAAGAAGGATGGAAGTGTGAGGCTATGTATTGACTATCAGGAATTTAACAAGTTCACTATCAAGAATTGGTACCCATTGCCCAGGATCGATGATCTCTTCAACCAACAACAAGGGGCTGCAGTGTTCTCAAAGGTCGATTTGCAGTCTGGCTTTCCATTAATTAAATATCAGTATAGCGAAGTCTCCAAAACAGCCTTCTGAAACCGTTATCATCATTGTAAATTTTTTGGTCATGTTGTTTGGGTTCACCAATACTCCTACCTCATTCATGGGGTTAATGAATAGGGTACACCATGACCTCCTTGATAGTTTTGTCATTATGTTCATTGATGACATCTCGGTATACTCTAACTACCTTGAAGATCACGAGAAGTACACGAGGAAAGTGCAAAAACAACTAAACGATGAGAAGTTGGTATTACAAATTGTATAATGAAAAGTTTAGTCAGAGAGAGTAATTTTCCAATTGGACACCTCAGGTAAAGAATCTATGTAGACCCCAGTAAGCCTAAGCAGTATTAGAATGGGGAACCCCAACATTGTCACAAAAGTTAGAAGCTCTCTTGGTTTAGTGGAATACTATCGATGATTTACCAAGGATTGTGTCCTTTTCGCTACTTCGTAGCACAGCTAACCAAGAAAGGCGAAGAAAATTGGATGAACTGACAAGTGAAAAGAAAGCTTCAAATGTTGATCGTACTGATAGAAACGCCTGGTTACACAATATACACTGGTGAATCCAACGAAGGGTTGGGATGCATACTGATGCAATATAACAAGGTTATTGCATATGCTTCTCGACAACTGAAGGAGCACGAGGAGAACTACCCCACTCACTACCTTGAGTTGACAGTGGTGGTTTTTACCTTGAAGACATGGAGTCACCATTTGTATGGTGGAGCATTCAACATCATGTCCAACTACATGAGTCTAGTTTACCTATATAACCAAAAGGAAATAAAAGGAGATAACGGTGGTGATTGGAGTTATTGAAAGACTATGAGATCAATGTACGGTGCTACCCTGAAAAGGTTAATGTAACAGTCGATGCCTTAGTTATGAGCCTCAAGCCATAATTATCAGAAGTTGGTATAAGGGAATCAGTACTTGAGGACCCCTACCTTAGTATGGTTGCCGAGGACCTTGACCAAGGAAAGTTAATTCCTGATTTCATAATGAGATGATGAATTATTATACTTCAAGGAATGATTTGTGTGTCGAAAAATGATGGAAACATTGAGAGAAACCATCACGATGAATGCCCACACCACTCTCTACTCCATGCACCAGAAAAATAAAAGGAGATACTATGGTGAAGGAAGAATTATTGATGGAGAGGATTCAAGGTCAAAGTGGCCAGATTTTTATAAGAGTCTAACTTGTCAGTATATTAAGACCTTGTATGGAAGAAGGTGTAGGACTTCATTGTTTTGGATTGATGTCAGTAAAAGAAGAATTTTAGAATGACATCAATTAAGAAACTTGTGAGAAGGTTGAAGGGTTTAGAAGAAAAATCAAGACCGCTCCACCTCGTTACTCCCTGAAGAAGCTAGTATCTTGAAGGTGTTTCCCTTCGAAGAACAAAGAGATTTGGTAAGAAAGGAAGCCGATTCCTCATTTTATCAGACCTTATGAAATACTGGGCCAAAGCGGAGCAATCTTACCAAACGGCTCTACCGCTAGCCCTACTCAACGTTTACATCGGGATCCACATGTCGATGATAAGGAAGTACATCAGAGACCCAACGTACGTGTTGGCCATGGAACCATCCCAAGCAAAGGTCTATTTGTTATATACAGTGGAATGTTCGACCATTGTAGACCAAGAAGGTAAATGACTCAAACGACAATACTTCTTTTGTCGCAGTCCTGTGGAAAGACCATAAAGACAAAAGAACTTAATGGTAAGAGGTGGATGATATGTGCAATTGATACCCATAATTGTTGAGGATGTAGGAACATTGAAATTTTGAAGACAAAATTTTTGTAAGGGAGTGGAGTTGTAAGACCCGTGTTAAAATTTCAATCCCAAGTTGGGAATTTTGGCTTGTAATAGGTCTTACCATGGCAAACGAGTCTGACCAACGTGACCAAAGTGGGCAAAACAATGGAAGAAGGTTAGACTGGATCCTACACCATACAAAAGGGTCTACACTCCGTTTTGGTCATGCAGATGGACAGGTGGTCAGGCTGGTCATGCATATGGAGAGTGCGGATGCGCATCAGCTGCACATAGTCGACGGACTGGTTTTTGGTCCTCAAGCTTGGCTCAAGCCCCAGGCTCAACTAAGACCTAAAAACTTATTCTACCAATGACTAAACCAAGGGGTATTGGTCTATGTTTGACCATGGTTGATTTCCAACCCATCAACGAACCACGAGGATGGACCCAAGACCATCTCTCAAATGGTTTGGGTTAGTTTTCACCAACCAACCATGGGACCCACCGAAAGGGATTATATTGTGACCCAATCTTGGTAATATGACTATGTACGATTCTAAGAAAGGAAGGGGAGAGGGAAATCCTCTATCTTAACTTTTTGAATCCTTGGAATGATCCCAAACCAATCTCCAACATTGGTAGAGTCTCTACACTCTACCATTTCCCCTCCTAGATTAATCGAGAAGAAAAGAGAGGAGAAAGAAGATCTGATGCATTTCTAGAGAAGGGAGGAAGAAAAAAGGTCTGATAAGAGGAAGAAGAAGAAGAAGAACAGAGAAGGGTGAGCCTTGGTGGACTCTCGAGTTGCAAGTTGGATGAAACTGTGACAAAGAACAATCTATTGGTAAAAATCTCAAATTGCTTTTATGTCTTCGATTCCATAATGTCTAATAGAACTTTGAGGATCGATACCTCTAAATGATCCCTTTGAAGAATCCTCATCTACCATTAATGGTGGTACCAAGCATGTAAGATCTGTGCGTGTAAATTTTGAAGACGAAATTTCTATTAAGGATGGTGGAGTTGTAAGACCCATACGCCATGAATCAGGTTTAGCCTTACATTCTCATGTCGTGACCAGTCTTCCCATCATAATTGACTCAAGTGAACCAATTGTATGAAGAACCCACAAGATGAGGTAAGCAATAAGACCAATTTAGTTGGTATGGTTGACTGTTTAAGTTTGTGTGGAAGCAACCAGTCAAAAATTAAAAACCAGTAAATTTTGGGCCTATGGTGGTAGTTTTGAGGGCTATGGTCGATCGTAGTGAGACCGTATGACCTATGATAGCATGTTTTGGTGGTATGGTCAATGGTTTATGCGACCGTATGATCGACCGTACGAACACAGAACCTACTCCGTGTTTAGGAAACTTTCCTAATTTGAGGAGGACTCTTTCCTAATTAAAGTGGGACTCTATATGGAGGTTTTTCCTCTATATAAGGGACGTTCCTTAGCCTATCTCACTCTTTTGGAACCCATATTGAAACTCTAAACCTAAGAAAGAAAGAGAGAGAGGAAGAGAAGGAGAAGGAGATTTGGAGAAGAAGGCTGAGAGGAAGGTTTTGCAGAGAAGAGTTCTATCTCTCTACAATAAGCTTAAGGTATGGACTTGAATATATAAGATAGATCAGATAGGATAGGTTCTTTTCCATCAAATTGATGTGTTGAATCTAATGTAACGATTTCGGTTTTAGAATTTCTAAGCAAAACCTTGAGAGAATAGGTTAAGGATAATTGATAAGGATAAACTATGATAAAAGGCCATAAAATGATTTTAGGATGAATCCCATTGATTATCCATGAGGAGAAATTCATATGAGAAGCAAAAATTAACTTGACTACGTATGGTTGCAGCTATGGTCGACCATAGGATGAGAAAAGAGTCAATCACAGCCATTCGGGAAGAATTCAGGAAACATACGGTCACAGGTACCGTCGCATGTAATGCGATCATAGGGTATCGATCGTATGTCCTACGGTGGCATATATTGCGACCATAGGATAGGATCGACCATAGCATCGACCGTAGGAAAACAACAAGCATATTTTAAGACCAAACAAGGTTTTTGACTACTGTAACTTGATAAACTTGAACCCTAACTTACATACATTAATTGATTAGGTTCCTAATAGATTCAAAGTGACTTTCAAAGCTTGGGAAAGGAACAAAGAGAGGAACAAACATCGATTAAAGGTGAGGGGACAAGACCTAAACTAATTGGATAATAACAAACTGTTTCTTTTATTGAGTCCAATGTCATGATTGATTCTATGCTTGTATGTTTGAATGTACATCTCACACGTCATCCAATATTTCTGTTACTATTGCTCATGCATATTTAATTATGTTTATTTATAACATGATGATGATGATGATGCTAGGAATAGACATGTGATTGTATATGTGTGGTTGGTGTGTTGGATGTGAGTGGAGCATCAGGGGGAGGACGTGGCATGGTGGTCTCTGACCTCGTCACTAGACTCTAGCTCTATCTCTACTCAAGTATTGCCCACTGACATCGTCGTATTGCCATTACCTTAGCAGAACTATTATGTTGTAGGGCATCAGGGGAGGTGGTCTTGGACCGTGTGGTCTCTGACTCTGCCGGGGGGCCTTAGCTCTATCTCTATGGACATATTGAGGGATGCTAAGGTGAGACCTTGGATACACTATATGGCATTAGGATTGGATAGTTGCGAGCCCATTTTGCAAGCCCTCGCCAGCAGGGGCTTACATGTTGGTATGGGTAGGGCATCAAGGGAAGTATTGGCGGTGTGTGATCCGGACACTTTAGCTCTATCTCTATTCCATGGTGGGTGCATGTGGGACAGCAATGATGTTTGATCCATTGGGCGGATTCATACACTCGTGTATAGAGGTGCAGGGGCCACCAAACCTTTCTATAGCACATTGCAAACTTGTAAACCAGACCAAAGATTTGAATTGAATGCATGCATATGTTTGTTGCATTGTTTGATTTACTCACTGAGCTCAAGTTGGAGAGCTGACCCTCGCACGCGTAATTCTTTTTAGTTTTTGATGTTGCAGGTGATATGGTTGAAGATTATATGAATACGCCAATGTGTGGACATGCAGCGGCTATGGATGTGCAAGCTGTAGAGGACGAATATGGCTCGTCAAGCTAGTATTTCAACTATGTTTACGCTTAGTGGTTAGCTTTCATATTGTGATACTTGTAATCAGTATTAATTATGTTTTGGTTACTTGAAGATAACTTGTTAAATATTTAATTATTACTGTAGACTCTCAATTCATTATTAATAAAACTTCTGCTATTTATTTATTTACTTTGATTATTATTGTGGAATGTGTTTTGGTTTGACATGGTTGGCATAGCCTATACGAGATCCTGGCTTGAACCGTTGGTTCTCATGATGTTCATCACACCACTGGTTAGTCCCGAATTGGGGTGTGACAACTTAGTATCAGAGCTCTTAGGCCTTGCCCATCAAACTTGAATACTTTCACTAGAGTCCATGAACTGAGTTAGGATAAATTAAAAGCTTTAATACAAACACACCATAAGCACCTATATTGGTTGAGACAGAACTTAAACAAGACAATAATATACATATAAATGGTTGAACCATATGTATATACAGACAAAAAAATCTAAATGTATCCTGATAAATAAATAATATAGGGTACGATCTAAAAGTTGGGCAGTTGTCTAAGTATACAGAGGATATAGTATAGTAGCAAGAAGGGAGCATCTATAAAGCAGAAAATTAGAATACCGAGGTGGTACTCACAAGATGTGAAACTTAATGTATGACAGATGAAGAAGAAAAATAACAAGTAACGCCTAAATCCCTATACAGGTAAAGGGAAAGATCTTGGGCTAAATCCAACAGAGATAGGAGAACAATGGTCATACACCAAAAATGAGAGTAACTATAAAAGAAGATAAAGCTATACTTCTGGGTGATGTTGAGACTCAGAGTGAGATCCACCACATGCTGATCCATCGCCCGTTGAGCATTAAGAAGAGGTTGCAACTTGACCCACCACTATTTGGGTCGAGAACGGGTAGTGAAAACTCATCTGAGCAGATGCTAAATAATGATAATCAGATTGGAGCAAATTAAAGGAGGTGAACAACCAGGCCACTCCAGCCAATCTACCTGGACTACCGGGTACCTTAGCTATGATTGTAATAAACTTGGCCTGACAAAATACAAGAGCAACAACAGATGAGACCAACTTGCAAGTTACCATGGAAATCACTATCCAAGTTGCTAATGCTACACCAGCACCTCCAGGTCAGACCAAGTACGGTACCAGTTGGTAGCAACACTATCTCCAGCACCTATTAGCTATAATACAGTGCCGACCATATAGAAAGTCCCAAACACACAACCCAGTGTAGAAGCTTGGTGCACAACAAGCAGTGTATCAAGGTGGTCACCCTTATCAGCCACCAAGGTAAGAAATAGCTACCCCATGGCAGAATGATCCAACAAGGGTTGAGGAATATTTTCTGAAGATGAAGCCTTAAACATTTTCAGTAAAGGATCAAATCTATTGTGGCCATATATCTAGACAGGTGTATATAGGATGCGGTGCATCATTGTCTTATCCTTATGATTATAGAGGATGCACATATCTAATTTTAAATTTTCGTGCCTTGATAGGATACCTTATCAATTCAACCTGTCAATTGGAGTTATAGATATTGTTTCTTTAGTATTAGTCTTGATTATACCAATCTAAGCTACTCTCATGATCGATAACATGAATAGAGATATCAACTGAATGAACAATTAAAGGTTTAATCATTTTGAACATACATCTTTTCGATTTATACCTGATTTATTGATGTGCCAAAACTTCTCTAGATTTACTCTTGTAGTGCGTTGACCAATGGCATTATATACCCGATGAGAACCTATAACCATGAGGTTAAAAGCTGTAGAACCTCTACTTCCATGTATTTGGACCACCTTGCAACTAACGGTCCTTGGTTGTTGGATCGATTACAATAGATTTACTTCTGATCCTTTAAATCGAAGTTTACTAGATAAAACAAGTGTTCATCATCATACTAAATTCAAAAGAAGGAAGTGAATCATTTTTGGATAAACATTCTGATTCATACATTTCCCGCCCTTCTTTAATAAAGATACTTAGTTAATAAGGGAATTATTAAAGGTAAAACGATTGAATTTAGATTAGTTTCTATAGCCAAAAAACCTCAGATAAAGTAATAGAGAATCTATTTTGAGATTGTTGGATGGATGGATAGGAGTCATGGTCTGTAAAAGAGTATATGAGCAAGAAGTGAAAACTTCCAAGAGTAGCTAGTAAATAATAGATAGCGCTCGAATAGAATTAAAGATGGCTATATCAGTATGAAGTTTGATAAGGAAGAAGATTTCTAAAGGCATATCTAAGAGTGGATGCAAGTATAAAATCGAAAATGGTGGCATTGATAGTATTCGGAGTAGTACAAGTAATATTGAGTTATGCCCAATGTTAAATGAAATGATTAAGTAAAGACCAAGAAAGTTTGGCAGAATTAATGAAATTATAAGCATAAACCCTAATGCTTATAGGTAAACTTGGGATATGAAGTGAGTAACAATCACAAATACTTTTCGAGGTACATAATAGAGAGATCAGGGTAAAATAGAAATGATAAAAGAGGTGTAAGCTAATGAGCTTTTTGGGATATGAGATTATTGGCATTAGTCTTTGAAAAAGCATAAGAGATGAATGAACTAGACAAGCTCTTAAGAACTTTAAACCAGATTTTACTAGTTCAAGCCCTTTCAAACTAGATGTTGTATTAGGTGAGTGTTATGAACAATTTTTGAATCGTATGGATTGACGAAAGTTGGATGCAACCTAATTCGACTTGAGATGGTAGACTTTGATGTCATCTTGGGGATAAACTGGTTATCTCAACACTCTACAAAGTTGTTATGTGCATGGAAGAGGTTGTCATTCAAGAATAAAGACTGCACATAATTTGGTTTTATTGGAAGCATATTACTTAGGAAGCGGAAGCTCATCATCTCTGCACCAAAGGCTAGGAGATGCTTTGAAAAGAAAGGAGTTGGATATATGGTATCTGTGGTGGACGTTACCAAAAAAATACCATAGATGGAAGATATTGATGTGATGCATAAATTCCCTGATGTGTTTCCAGGAGACTTACCTAGGTTATCACCTAATCGTACGCCGATGTCATACCCCAATTTTGGCTGAACCAGAAGTGTAAGTAAATCGTCACTGAACCAACGGTTCACACCAGGATCTCAATAAGACCGTGTCCACTCATACAAATCATTGCACATAACCACAATCAGAATAATAATGAATGCAACGTAAGTCTTAAAATAGAATGAACTGAGTAATCTATTGATAAATTTAAATAAATATCCAATTATTCAAATACCAAAACTTAATTAAATATCTTTACATCACTTGTATCTTCAACCAAAAATAATAAAAATAAATTAAATAAAATCCTAAAGGTGCACGCAGAAAGGGCACTCGCATGAAGCGTCATGCTCGTCCTCTCCTGCTTACACGTCCAGGGCAGCCATGCCTCCATACACTGGAGCGTCCACGTAATCCTCCACTGTGTAACCTGCATCAACATCTAAAAATAGTGTGTACACAAGGGTGAGCTCACAACTTAGCTCAGTAAGACAATCAGACAATGCAACAAACATATGCATGAGTAACATTCACTTCATGGTCTGGTTTTAAGTTTGCAATGTGCTATAGAAAGGATTGGCGATCACCGCACCTCTATACACGAGTGTGTGAAGCCACCCAATGGATCAAACACTATTGTCGTCCCACATGCACCCTACCATGGAATAGAGATAGAGCTAAGGTGTCTGGATCAAACACCGCCAACACCTCCCTGCTCTACCCATACCCACACGTAAGCTCATATTGGCGAGGGCTTGCAAACTGGGCTCGCAACTAACCAATCCTAAATATCATCACAGTAGGCCCTATCCCAGCATAGCTCCCTATGGCATAGAGATAGAGCTAGAGTCTAGTGGCCAGGCTCGAGACCATAGTGTAACTTCCTCCCCCTGATACCCTACCCGCACCAAGCATGCTAAGACAGAACGATACGCACCGTAGGCCCTATCCCAACACAGCTCCCTATGGCATAGAGATAGAGCTAGAGTCTAGTGGCCAAGCCAGAGACCACAGTGCCACTTTATCCCCCTGATACTCTATCCGCACCAAGCATGCTAAGATAGAACAATACAAAAAGGTGCTAGTGTGAGGAATGATCCCAGACCCCAGGCCCTTCCCATTCCACACACCAACGAAAACAATCACATGCCTAATAGTCACAACCTAGCATCACAAGTATGCATGAATAATAATAATAACTGAAAGTAAAGGATGACATGCGAGAATGCACAAACATCAATTCAAAGAACCATAATTATTAACAACGGTTTACTGTTATTAAATTATTAGGGTTTAGGTCTGATTCCCTTACCTGACTCTTGTTTGATAGCTTGCTCAGCGTCGCAAGGTCCAAACGTGCTACCACAAGGTCCTGTACGATATTAGGGTTTAGTTAGAATAGGTTTACGTTGGTTAAAAAACCAACAATGGCAAAACACATCTCACAGAGCTGACCGGTCACAGTACCGATCGTAGCACTGTGGGGAAACCTGTGACCGGTATGGTCGACAGGTCCCCACAGACCAGTCCTCGAGAGGTACCGGTCGCATATGGTGCGACCGGTATGGTCGACCGGTATGTCTCCGGAAGACCATACGTCCGGTTTCTCGACTGCCATCGATCATCCCCTATTGATCCTTGGGTTCCTCCTACACATTCTAGGTCTGAATACCGAGTTAGAGTTGTTTCAAACTCCATTCAAGTCCTAGTTTCGATGATCTCAACCTAGAACTCGAATATAAGGTTTACCGACTAGATTAGGGTTTGTCGGCAAAATAAGGTTTTAGATCAATACCTGCTTTGCATGGTATTGATCAAAGCAACCTAACCATCCTAGAGTGATAATGTGAGAGAGGCTTTAAGCACTTATCGTCGACTTGCGTAAGGTGTTCTTCGTCGAACGGCAATGACGGCTCTTCCTTCTCCTTCCTAGCTCCTTCTCCTTCTTCAATCTCCTTCTCCTTTCTAGGGTTTGTGAGGATCAATGGAAGGGATTCTAGGAGGTTTAGAGGGGTTTATAAAGGCTTGGTTTAGATTTAGGAAGCCTCCTAGGATTTGGAAAGTCCTAGGGTTCGGAATTTAGAAAGTGGGTCCCGCAGAGATCTGGTTCTGGATCTTCGTAATATGCCGCACAGGCTATACCGGTCGACCGGTACCAAGACCGGTACCATCGACCGGTATGAATAAAATTCATACTAAAATGGTCTGTTTCATACCTGTTTGTCATCCGCTCATCCCGTCTGGCCCGATGATGATTGGAAGACCTGTTACGACATGAATTCAAGGTTTAGATCTGGTTCATGGAGTGCGGGTCTTACAACTCCCCCACCCTTAAAAGAAATTTCGTCCCCAAAATTTGCATGTAGGTTTCACAACCAAGTTCATTATTAACTTGTTACAGGGACGACACCTATGTCTAAGGCACCCTATAGAATAGCTCTTATAGAATTGAAGGAACTAAAGACTCAACTACAAGGGTTATTAGACTAAGGTTTAATCCAGTCCAGTATACCACTTGGGAAGCACTAGTGTGGCCCATAAAGAAGAAGGATGGTAGTGTTCGTCTGTGTATAAACTACCAAGAATTGAACAAGCTCACGATCAAGAACCGATATCCACTACCTCAGAGCGATGACTTGTTTAAACAGTTATAAGGAGCAAACGTATTTTCTAAGATTGATCTTCGGTCAAGATATCATCAGCTGAAGAATTTGGACAGCGATATTCCAAAGATAGTTTTTAAAATCGAGAATGAGCAATATGAGTCCCTACTTATGTTATTGGATTAACCAATGCCCTTATATTTTTTATAGAACTTATGAACCGGGTATTCCACGATGTATAGGACACGTCAGTCATAGTTTTTGTAGACTATATATTGGTTTATTCCAAAGATGAAGAAAGTCCTATAACGAATTTTAGAGTAGCCTCACAACAGTTGAGAAGGGAGAAGCTTTATGCCAAGTCCAAGAAATATGAGACTTGATTAAAGAAAGTGATCTTCTTAGATGACGTAGCATCATCAAAAGGGATTAAAGTGGACCCTAGTAAGATAGAAGCAATCATAAGGTGAGAAACACCTAAAGAACATTGTAGAGATCAGAAGTTTCTTGGGTTTAGCTGGTTATTATAGACGATTCATAGAGGGCTATTCTAGGATCACAATACCTCTTACCAAGCTACCCAGGAAGGGAGAGGATTTTATTTGGACTGACAAGTGTGAAGAATGTTTTCAGACTCTAAAAGCAAGGTTGATATCAGCTCCCATTTTGATCGTTCTAGCACCAGGGAAACCTTTTACCCTATACATCGATGCTTTTGGATTGGGTCTAGGATGCGAGTTAATACAAGGTGAACCCACGATTACATATGCTTCAAGACAACTGAAGCAGCATCAAGAGAGTTACCCGACTCATGACTTGGAATTAGCGATGGTGATTCAGGCAATCGAGACTAGGAACCATTATCTATACGGAGAAGGATTTCAGAGTAAATCTAAGTACAAGAGTTTTACTTAGCTCTTCACCCAGAAAGAGTTTAACATGAGGCTAAGGAGATGGTTGGAACTCCTGAAGGACTAAGACTATGATATTCAATGTCACCCATGCAAGGCTAATATGGTAGCTAAGATTTTAAGCAACAAGGAATAATAAAGCCAAAAAGAGGACCTAGTACAATAGCTGCCTTGTGTTCCGCAGCAACAGATTAAGATTTGGAAGAAGAGTAACATATAATAGAAACTCGTGATGATCCAATTGAGCAAGAACTTATGGATGAACTTATGGAGCAATAGTTCCTCGGCTGCGCTTGTGGCATTAAAGATCATCTCTGAATTGATGGATGAAGTAAAAGTAGCAATTTTGTTAGATCCATATATAAGAACGGTACAAGAAGATTTAGAGAAAGAAAAACCTAACCCTAACTTACTTCAGATGCGAAAAAGGTCCTGAGATACAGAGGATGATTATGCATACCTGAAAGTGAAAAACGCTGATCATAGATACAAGATAATGCTAAAAGCCCATTATATTTCGTATTGGGTACATCTCAGAAGTACAAAATATACCAAAACATGAAGCGATTATTTTGGTGGAAGGAAATGGAAGTAGTTGTGGCTAGATACATGTTTTAGTGTTATCAGTAAGTAAAGGCTGAAAGAAAAAGACCAACATGGCATACTACAACTACTATCGGAGCCAGTCTGGAAGTGAAACTGCATTACCATGAACTTTGTCACCGATTTGCCACTGACTCCCAGATCGGTTGACGCAGTTTGGGTGATTGTTCATCGCCTTATGAAGATAGCTCATTCCATTGCTATACGACCTCGGTGTGCTTTGAAGCGGCTAACTAAGCTATATGTGGATAATATTGCTAGATTAAATGGTTTTCCTGAGAGCATAGTGTCGGTTAGAAGCTCATGCTTTATCTCAAAGTTTGGGAGGATCTACAGAAAACAATGGGAACGAAGTTGAAGTTTAGTACCGCATTTTACCTTAAATCGATGGGCAGTAAGAGCGAACTATACAAATCCTAAAAGATATGCCCCAAGCTTGTGAAATTGATTTCAAGGAGCTTGAGTTGAGAAGTTATCATGGATTGAATTCGCTACCAAGCTACCATGTAGATGTCACCTATGAAGCATGGTACGTTAGAAATGTCGAATTCCTTTGTTTTGGAATGAAGTCGGAGAATAAGGAATTGGAAAACCTGAGTTTGTTGAAGAAACCTGTCGAGTGGCAGACAAGATCAAAGAAAAGGGCCAAGATAGCTCAAGTTTGTCTGAAGAGACACCAAGACCTCGAGTTCGCCATAAGTGACAAAGTTTTCTTGAAGATATATGTATGGATTGAAATGATTCGACAAGAAGGGAAAGTTGTATCCTATATATGTTTTGGACCTCATAAAAATTTTAGAGAGACGTAGAAAAGTTGCATATTAACTAGCGTTACCGCTGTCCATGTCTAGTGTCCGTGAAGTATTTCTCGTGTCTCTATTAAAGAAGTACGTTGGAGATCCATATCAAAGGTATTGACCACGGATCCACTGGATTAGATAGAAGATATAACTTTTGAAGTGGTACCTAGTTCACTGGTTGGAAGGTATAATATCTCCAAAGCTGGGATAATTATTATATGAAGGTAACCTAGCAAAGACAAGACGTAGAGAATATTATAAGGGAAGCAGAAGATGCAATGCGGAAGTAGTAATCCCACCTATTTAACTCCGAAGTATATTCAAATTTCGAGGATGAAATTTCTTTTAAGGGTGGGGGAGTTGTAAGATCTATGCGTGTAAATTTCGAAGACGAAATTTTTATTAAGGGTGGTGGAGTTATAAGACCCACACACCACGAATCCGGTTCAACCTTTCGTTCTCATGTCTTGACTGATTTTTTCATCATAATTGAATCAAGTGAACCAATTATATGAAGAAACCACAAGATGAGGTAAGCAATAAGTCCAATTTAGTTGGTATGGTTGACTGTTTAAGTTTGCGTGGATGCAACCAATCAAAAACAAAAAAACTAATAAATTTTGGGCCTATGGTGGCAGTTTTGAGGGCTACGGTCACACCTATGGTCGACCGTAGTGAGACCGTATGACCTATGGTCGCATGTTTTGGTGGTATGGTCAACGGTTTATGTGACCGTATGATCGACCGTACGAATCCAGAACCGACTCCGTGTTTAGGAAACTTTCCTAATTTGAGGAGGACTATTTCCTAATTAAAGTGGGACTCTACATGGAGGTTTTTTCTCTACATAAGGGACATTCCTTAGCCTCTCTCACTCTTTTAGAACCCATATTGAAACTCTAAACCTAAGAGAGAAAGAGAGAGGGGAGAAAAGGAGAAGGAGATTTGGAGAAGAAAGTTGAGAGGAAGGTTTTGCAGAGAAGAATTCTATCTCTCTACAAGAAGCTTAAGGTATGGACTTGACTCTGTAGAATAGATCAGATAGGATAGGTTCCTTTACATCAAATCGATGTGTTAAATCTAATGTAACAATTTCGGTTATGGAATTTCTAAGCAAAACCATGAGAGAATAGGTTAAGGATAATTGATAAGGTTAAATTGTGATCAAAGGCCATAGAATGATTTTAAGATTAATTCCATTGATGATCCATGAGAAGAAACTCATATGAGAAGTAAAAATTAACTTGACTACGTATGGTCGTAGCTATGGTCGACCATAGGATGAGAAAAGAGTCAACCACAGCCATTCGAGAAGAATTCAGGAAACATATGGTCACAGGCATGGTAACATGTAATGCGACCATAGGGTATCAATCATATGTCCTACGGTGGCATATAATGCAACCATAGGATCGACCATAGCATCGACCGTAGGAAAATAGGAAGCATATTTTAAGACCAAACAAGGTTTTTGACTACTGTAACTTGATAAACTTGAACCCTAACTTACATACATTAATTGTTTAGGTTCCTAATAGATTCAAAGTGACTTGCTTGAGAGAGGAACAAAGAGAGGAACAAACATCGATCAAAGGTGAGGGGACAAGGCCTAAACTAATTGGATAATAACAAACTGTTTCTTTTATTAAGTCCAATGCCATGATTGATTCTATGCTTGTATGCTTGAATGTGCATCTCACATGTCATCCAATATTTCTATTACTATTGCTCATGCATATTTAATTTTATTAATTTATAATATGATGATGATGATGATGCTAGGAATATGCATGTGATTGTATGTGTGTGGTTGGTGTGTTTGATGCGAGTGGAGCATCAGGGGGAGGACATGGCATGGTGGTCTCTGACCTCGTCACCAGACTCTAGCTCTATCTCTACTCAACTCTTGCCTACTGACATCGTCGTATCGCCATTATCTTAGCAGAACTATTACATCGTAGGGCATCAAAGGAGGTGGTCTCGGACCGTGTGGTCTCTGACTCTACCGAGGGGCCTTAGCTCTATCTCTATGGACGTATTAAGGGATGTTGGGGTGAGGCCTTGGATACACTGTATGGCATTAGGATTGGTTAGTTACGAGCCTAGTTTGCAAGCCCTTACCAGCAGGGGCTTACGTGTTGGTATGGGTAGGGCATCAGGGGAAGTGTTGGTGGTGTGTGATCCGAATACTTTAGCTCTATCTCTATTCCATGGTGGGTGCATGTAGGACTACAATGGTGTTTGATCCATTGGGTAGATTTACACACTCATGTATAGAGGTGCAGGGGCCACTAAACCTTTCTATAGCACATTGCAAACTTAAAAACCAGACCAAAGATATGAATTAAATGCATGCATATGTTTGTTGCATTGTTTTGTTTACTCACTGAGCTCAAGTTGGAGAGCTAACCCTCGCTCGTGTAATTCTTTTTAGTTTCTGATGTTGCAGGTGTTACGGTTGAAGATTATATGAATACGTCAATGTGTGGACATGCAACGGCTATGGATGTGCAAGCTGTGGAGGATGAATATGGCTCGTCAAGCTAGTGTTTCAACTATGTTTACACTTAGTGGTTAGCTTTTGTATTGTGATAGTTGAAATCAGTATTAATTATGTTTTGGTTACTTGAAGATAACTTGTTAAATATTTAATTATCACTGCAAACTCTCAGTTCATTATTAATAAGACTTCCACCATTTATTTATTTACTCTGATTATTATTGTAAAATATATTTTGGTTTAACATGGTCGACATAGCCTATAAGATATCCTGGTTTGAACCGTTGGTTCTCATGACGGTTCATCACACCACTGGTTAGTCTAGAATTGGGGTGTGACAAAGCCTCAGATCTGTGTCAGATCCGATTTCGTATCAGAGACAAAGACCTAAGGATCAATTAAACCATGATGGAATCATTGTCTCATATTCCCTGGAACAAATCCTCACTCACCATAACCAATTAGCATCCATGTACTTATTGAGTGTGGGATTTGAATCAGTAAGGATGCCCAAGACCATATGAATGGTGAAAAAATAGGTAAAAACGATTAATACTGGGATCTGAGCATCCCAAGTTCCCAAGTTGTCACACCCCAATTCTGGTCTAACCAGAATGGTGTGATGAACTGCCAATAAACCAATGGTTCACCCAGGATCTAGCATAGGTCGTACCCACCATATCAAACCACACACACTTTCCACAATAATAATCAGAGGTAATAAACAAATAAGCGAAAGTCTTACAGATAATGAACTGAGAGTCTAACAGTGATAAATAAGTATTTAATCCAATTATCTCCAAACCACAAGACATAAAAATAAATAATCAATTACATATCCGACGTTCAAATTATAACTAAACTTAAGCAAAAACACATTGGTTGCACTCGCATGATGAATCACGCTCATCTTCTTCAGCGTCTACGTCCATCGCAGCAACGTGTCCATACGTCGGCGCATTCATATATTCTTCAACGGTTGGACCTGCATCATCAACTAAAAAAATTCGACGTCAAAAGGGTGAGCACACATCACGGCTTAGTGAGCAAACAAAACAATGCAACAAACATATGCATGCACTCAATTCATATCTTTGATCTGATTTTTAAGTTTGCAATGTGCTATAGAAAGGTTTGGTGGCTATCGTACCTCTATACACGAGTGTGTGAATCCGCACAATGGATCAAACACCATTGCCGTCCCACATGCACCCAATCATTGAATAGATATAAAGCTAAAGTGTTCGGGTAAAACACCACCAACACTTCCCCTGATGCCCTACCCATACCAACACGTAAGCCCCTATTGGCGAGGGCTTGCAAACTGGGCTCACAACTAACCAATCCTAATGCCAAACAATGTACCCAAGGCCTCATCCCAGTATCCCTCAATACGTCCATAGAGATAGAGCTAAGGCCCCCCGGCAGAGTCAGAGACCACACGGTCCGAGACCACCTCCCCTGATGCCCTACGACGTAATAGTTCTGCTAAGGTAATGGCAATATGACGATGTTAGTGGGCAAGACTTGATTAGAGATAGAGCTAGAGTTTGATGATGAGGTCGAAGACCACCATGCAACGTCCTCCCCCTGATGCTCTACTCACATCCAACACACCAACCACACACATACATTCACATGCCTATTCCTAATATCATCATCATCATCATCATGTTATAAATAAACGGAATTAAATATGCATGAACAGTAATAGCAGGAATATTGGATGACATGTGAGATGCACATTACAAGCATACAAGCATATAATCAATCATGGCATTGGACTCAATAAATAAAATAGCTTGTTATTAGCCAATTAGTTTAGGTCTTGTTCCCTCACCTGTTAGCAATTCTCGATGTCCTTTTAAGCCTTGAAATTCTCTTTGAATTGATTTAACAACCTAAAAGTTATATGAATTTAAGTTAGGGTTCATATGTGACATGTTACAATAGTCAAAAATCAAAACAGAGCACTGATAAGTACCTGATTGGTCCTATGGTCTCATGCTGTATCGACCTTACTGTCTACGGTCAATAACCTACGGTCACATATGGTGCGACCGTAGCTGCGACCATATGATTTCTAAAATCTTTCTGAATGCCTATGGTCGATCCTCTGGTCATACTGGTCAAGCTATGGTCGACCGTAGCTGCGACCTTGAGATTTCTGGTCACAGTCTACATGAAATTCGAGTTCTTCCTGGGTCAATTCTTCTGATTCTTCATTGGGGTTTATTCTAAGGTCATCCTATGGCCATCATTAGTAATTTCTTATCAACCCTAATCATCAAATTCACTCCTCATGGTTCTCTTTGGGATTCTCTCAAGGAAATCACATAGATCATAATAGGTTGATATTGCCTATCCTTCATAGAAGTCTTATTCCTTAGAGTTAGAGTTTACATCTCTAGAGATTTGTTTCATACATTGGCCTGTGATAGAGAGTCAATCTCTTCTCAGCAAACTCTTCTCCTTAGCTTTTTCTTCTTCTCCTTCTCTTCCTTCTCTTCCTTCTCTTTCTCTACGGTTTACTAATGTTTTAAAAGAGTGAAAAAGGACTGAGGGACGTCCTTTATATAGAGGAAAACTCTCTATATAGAGTCCTCTTTCAATTAGGAAAGTAATCCCTTAGTTTAGGAAAGTTTCCAAAACTCGGAGTCTGATCTGGGTTCTCACGGTCGATCATACGGTCGCATAAATCGTCAACCATAGGGTCAAAATCATCGACCGTGGGGTTCTGGATTTGAGATTTTTGGTTCCCTCCCTTATGGTCGACCATACCTACCTAGGCATGCGACCTTAGGTATGTTTTTAGTGTTTTTAACTCAGTTCCCATACCTGGTTTGTGATCTATCTTCACACGCTCGGTACACTTGGTCCAGAAATGATGGGAAGACCTGGCACGATACGGTTAGACCAAGTTAATAGACTGCGGGTCTTACAACTCCCCCCCTTTTATATAAATTTCGTCCTTGAAATTTGCACATTCCTTCCTAATCGAATAAGTGAGGATATTGCTTCCGCATAGCGTTTTCTTCTTCCCATGTAATTTCTTCTACATTTTGACTTCTCCAAGTAACCTTAACGTAGTAAATGTCACAGTTGGGAAGACGTTGCACCTTCCGGCTAGTGATCTCAAAAGGTACTACTTCGAACGTCAAATCTTCAGTCAAATCTGGTTGATCTGTTGTTAACACATGTGTTGGATATCTGACGTACTTCTTCAGTAATGAAATATGAAAATCATCTTGCACACTTGACATAGATGGTGGTAGTGCTAACTGATATGCTTCTTTTCTACGTCTATCTAGAACTTCATAAGGGCCAATATATCTGGGACACAGCTTTCCCTTCTGTCCAAACCTTTTCAAACCACATGTAGGAGATATTTTCAAAAATACCTTATCACCTATGATGAATTCGAGATCTCTACGTCGATTATCTACATACTGCTTCTGATGGATCTGAGCTATTCGGACTCTTTCCTTGATAATTTTGACTACTTGACAAGTGTCTTTAACAAACTCTGGTCCAACAATACTCCGTTCTCCAACTTCATTCCAAAACAAAGGAGTTCAACATTTCCTACCATACAGTGCTTCGTAGGGTGACATTTGTATAGTCGCTTGATAGTTGTTGTTATAAGCGAACTCTATCAATGGTAATTTCTCATCCCATTATCCTTTGAAATCAATAACACTAGCTCGAAACACGTCTTCTAAAATCTGAATAGTATGCTCTGACTGTCCATCTGTCTGAGGATGGAATGCAGTACTAAACTTCAATGTTGTACCCATAGCCTTCTATAATCCTTCCCAAAACTTTGAGGTAAAGCGTAGGTCTCTGTCAGACACAATGATTTCAGGTACACAATGTAATCGAACAATATTGTCTACATAAAGCTTAGCTAACCTCTCTAGGGTATACTGAGGTCGTTTAGCAATGAAACGAGCTGTCTTGGTCAAACGATCCACAATCACCCAGACCGCGTCAACTACTAGGGGAGTCAATGGTAATCCGGTGACGAAGTCCATAGTGATGTAGTCCCATCTCCATGCTAGTTTTGGTAGTTGCTGCAGCAATCCTACAGGTCTTTGCCTTTCAGCCTTTACTTGCGGACAATTCAGGCATTGAGACACAAATTTAGCTACATCCATTTTCATTCCTCTCCACCAATATAGTTTCTTCAGATCATGATACATCTTCGTACTTCCAAGATGTACCGAATAAGCAGTGGTGTGAGCTTCCTTCATTAGTCTGTGTCTAATATCCAAGTCTTCATTTTTAGGAACACATACCTTTCCTTTGTATTTTAGTACCTTTTCAACGTCCAAGGTGAACTCAGGAGTAGTCCTACCTTTTTCGAGGTCTTCTTGCACCGTTCTCAAATAAGGGTTTGATTTAATAGCGGCTTTCACTTCGTCTAATAAATCAGGTACCATCTTCAATGTAGCAAACATGTTTGTGAATACATGAATAAACCCTTGGTCAGTTGATTCATTTGAAACATCAATCACAAACTGCTCTTTATCGTGATTAAATACTCTCCCTGTAACACACGCCATAGCATTTGCACTAACTTCTTTTTGGGATTCTGTCATAGCTTTCTTTCTTAGTGTATCAGCAACTACATTAGCTTTTCCTGGATGATACTGAATATCACAATCATAATCCTTCAGTAACTCCAGCCATCTTCTTTGTCTCATGTTCAACTCCTTCTGATTAAAAAGATGAGTGAGACTCTTATGATTTGATTTAATCTGAAGTACTACTGCTGCTAATTCTAAGTCATGAGTGGGATAGTTGTTCTCATGTGCCTTCAGTTGTCTTGAGGCATACGCAATTACTTGTTCTCCTTGCATAAGCACACATCCTAAACCTAACCCAGACGCATCAGTGTACAAGGTAAATGGTTGTCCTGGGATTGGAATAGTCAAGATGGAAGCTGATATCAATCTAGCCTTCAATGTTTGAAAACACTCTTCACATTTATCGGTCCAAAAAAACTTTTCTCCTTTCTTTGTTAAACTGGTGAGAGGTACGGTAATTAGAGTAATCTTCCACAAATCGTCGTTAGTAACCAACTAAACCTAGGAAACTTCTAATTTCTGTAACATTCTTAGGTGCTTTCCATTTCACAATGGCTTCAATCTTGCTAGGATCCACTTTAATTCCTTCAGCGGATACAACATGTCCTAGGAAAGCGACTTCATTTAGCCGGAACTCACACTTTGTAAATTTTGCGTAAAGCTTTTCTTTTCTTAGTCGTTGCAGAGCGGCTCTTAGATTTGTGACATGAGTTTCTTTGTCCTTGGAGTAGACTAGTATGTCGTCAATAAATACAATGACTGAAGTATCCAACATATCATGGAATACCCAATTCAAGAGTTCCATAAAAGTTGCGGGTGCATTAGTCAATCCAAAAGACATGACTAAAAATTCATAATGTCCATATCTGGTTCTGAATGTTGTCTTTGAAATATCACCTTCCTTAATCTTCAACTGATGGTATCTTAACCAAAGATCTATTTTGGAGAACACTTTGGCACCTTGCAACTGATCGAACAAGTCATCGATCCGAGGCAACGGGTACTGATTCTTGATTTTAAGCTTATTTAATTCCCGATAATCTATACACAATCGAACGCTACCGTCTTTCTTTTTCACGAACAATACTGGTGCTCCCCATGGTGATATGTTGGGTCTGATATAACCCTTGTCCAATAATTCTTGTAATTGTACCTTTAATTCCTTCAGTTCAGTAGGAGCCATTCAATAAGGTCCTTTCAATACTGGTGCGGCTCCGGGTATAAGATCTATAACGAACTCTGTCGCTCGGTCGGGTGGTAGTCCTGGTAGTTCCTCAGGAAATACATCCAAAAATTCACGCACAACTTCAATATCCTCCATTTGTGGTGCTTCCTTGGTGAGGTCGACCACGGATACTAGATACCTAATTCCTCCTTTCTCGAGGCATTTTCTAGCCTTCAATGCAGAGAGAATGAGTTTTCATTTACGGGAAGTTTGGTTCTCGCAAAACTAAACTATGCTCCTTCTTTGTCTTTAAATGTCAATTTTTTTTTGCACATAATAGGTTTGCGGCGTGCTGAGCTAACCAATCCATTCCCAAGATAACGTCAAATTCTGCCATCTCAAGTTGAATTAAGGTTGCATCCAAAATCTTCTGGCCAATAAGAACTGGACATGGTCCATAACCTTTGTCTAGTTCTACTTCCCATAGGTGATCGTACAAGCAGTTTGTAGTCTAAAGGTCTGAAGGGTAGATTTAACTTCTTTCCAAATGACACAGATATAAAAGAATGAGTAGCTCTAGAGTCAAAGAGTACTCTGGTAGGTAAGCCATTAATAGGTACGATACCTGTGATTTGATTTAACTTAGTCTACATGCTTACACAAGGTAGTACAAAATGAAAGGTTCAGGTCATACCTGTGACCACATCAGGCGATGCGGCAGCATCCTCAGATGTAACTGCATAAATATTTCCTTGTTGTAGCTGCTTCCTTGGCTTAGGATACTCCCTTGAATAATGTCCTACTTGATTACAGTTAAAGCATTTAACTCCAGCACTACTTTGCTTCTATTGAGGTTGGGCTGTCAGAGTAGTCTTGGCTGCAGCATTGAAGCCTTGAGTATGGAAGGGTTTAAATGTCTTTGAGTTCCCTCCGTTGTATGAGTTTCCGTTTGGCCTTTTAATACCTCTGTTTTGAGCAAAATAACTTCCCTTCTGGCTCAATTTCAATACTCAACAATTTGTACAGCTTCATTATAAATCTTCTTTTTCAGTCCCAATACATGCTCACGGATGCTTCCCCTAAGTCCCATGACGAACCTTTGGGTTTTGGTATTTTCCTCCTGCATGCTAGAGGGAGCAAAGAAAAATAGTTCTTCATAATGCTATTGATATGATTCTACAGTCATCTGTCCCTGATACAGACTCAGAAACTCCTTTTCCATTTGATCTATGAAACTCCTGGGAAAATACTTCTCGAAGAAAGCTTCTTTATAGATAGTCCAGGTCAATTGGGCATGCTTTGTCAACGGATAACTCCGAGTAGGTTTCCACCAATGATGTGCATCACCTTTCAGCATAAAAGTGGCACATAATACCTTCTCTTCTTCATTTATAGTCATCATCATAAAGTTTCTTTCCATCTTATCGATCCAGTGAGCTGGCCATAATGGATCTGATGGCTTGCTTGTAAATTCCTTCGGCTTCAACTTCAGGAAATGCTCAATCAGTCTGGAGTGATCAAGTTGATACTGTGCATATGCTCCATACATAGGCAGTTGGTACTGATAATTTCCTTGGTTATACCCACCTTGCAGTGTTTCAAGGTTTAGCACTTGGCCTTGTACTGTTGGTGTTTGCAGTGCTTGGGGTACAGTGTTGCTACCACCAGGTGCAGTACTAGCTTGTCCTGTAGGTAGAGGTGTTGTGTTTGCAGCTGGGAGAGCAATTCCCATAGCAGCTTGCATGTTGGCTTGCACTTGCTGTATTTGCTATAATTGTTGTACTAAATTCATCACCGCAGTAGCCAAATCTGTAGGTAGTGCAGGTAGGTTGGTTGAGTTGGCTTGGGTATGCACATTCTAAGGTGCAGCATTTTGAGTCCCCATATTTCCTTCCTGTCCTTACTGACCATCATTGTCATTAGTCTCCATAGGTGGTAGAGATGGGTTTGCATTCTGTCTCCTTCTACTTACTTTGCGTTCAACCATTTAAACTCTTGGTTGAATGGTACTTGGAAAGGTTGTACATGTGAGACAAGATATGATGGTGGTATTGGGTTAGTCTCACAATGGAAGGTGAGAGAAAAACAAAATCAATAGGCAAAAGCTCAAACAAAATCAATTGCAAACAACAGTGGGTCATACGGTCGATGGCCTACGGTCGCTTGTTGTGCAACTATAGGTGCGACCATCACATACATCCCTGGAAACTTACAGAGACCCTATGGTCGATCATACGATCGATCCTACGATCGATGGTTTTGGTTGAATTGTGCGACCATAAGATCCAAAATCAGTTTTTAAAACCTATTTTCGAGAGTTTCCCTCTCATTCTCCTTCTTCCTCCTATGGTCTCTACTCAACTCACCACCAGTGAGTTGCTACAGTGTCAACCATACAAACTTGGTGATTTCTTCTTCGATCTACGACCTACATTCCTTTTCATAAGGTATGTTCTCTACTCTCTTTCATTTTTAAGCTTTCATACCTAGGGTTTTTGCCATTTGTAGGATTTTCTTCTAATTAATATTTTTCTAACCGTAAAAATTTAATTTTTATTAGGGGCTTTTGCTATTGGCCACCCAATGGATGAAAGCCCTCAAGAAAATTTGAGTTTCATCAGTTAGTTTAGTAGAAACTTGAAAATTCCCATTTTTTACCTAAATTTTGGGGTTTTTTTCCCAATTGTCAAAATTTCTTCAAATTCGACCTACTTAGTTTAAAATTCTGATTTTATGAGCCTTGCAGGATGGTTTGGGTCCTATGTAAGTCCTCCTGCCCAAATATTTGGGTGAAAAGTGAGGTTTTTTCCATTTTACATCGTTATGCTATCAAATTTTCAAATTTATCTAACTCGTTTTCTTATTTTCTTTTCTTACAACTATCATGGTTTGCACCAAAGTTCCTCGAGTTCATGACCCACTTCACTTCTGGTCTGTGGAAGCAGAAGTTTGATATCCTTGGTTTAACTGAAAGAAGGTTGAAGGGGGTCGGTGTGTGAACCTAGCCCACTTAGCCCTGTTTGATGTGGAGAGAGCATTTGGCGATATGGACTGGCTTATAATGATCCTATACGAGGCTTGCACTCACCCAGACTTGGTTAAGCAGTTCTACTATCACCTTCAGGTGGAGGGTGACCTAGAGGATGTAGAGAGGGGCAGAGAGCTTCGGATCACCAGCTGGGTGAAAGGGGTTCCGATTTCTTTCAACTGCCAGGAGTTGGTTGATCTTTTAGGTATCTCCAATGATGGGCAGTTGGTTTACTGTGCACCCAGAGAGCCACAGTTTCTTTCTACACAGATGCATGCAGAGATAGATAGTCAGATTCTTCGGGATGACCACTAGGAGGTAAAAGCAGTCAACCTGCGTCCAGAGCCATGTGTCTACTACAAGATTATCCATCATAATCTGATTCCCCAGGGCGGACATTATGAGATGATCTCACAGATGACTCAGTACCTTCTGTACTGTATCTGTACTAGGCAACATATCTGCCTCCCATACATTATTCTCCAGACCATGCACTGAGCTACGTTGCCTGACTCGAGAGGCAACTTGCCCTATGGGCGACTGATCTCCACCTTGCTCACTCATCTACAGGTGGACCTAGTGGATGAGAGGATCGTTGAGGACACCTTCTCAGTTGACCTTGATTGGGAGGCCATCAACAGGATGGGCATAAGAGAGATACAGGTCAGTGATGACAAGAGGAATGCTATGAGACGTCCTCTTACTCGGTAGTGACAGCAGATGCAGAGGCGGCAGCAACAGCAGCAGCAGAGGTAGCAGTAGAGGCACACGAGGGTGATGATGAGGAGGATGATGAGGAGGATGTACATGGATGTGGATGCCATCCCTCCTCCATCGCCATAGCATTCTACAGGAGCTGGCCCTTCTAGGGCTTCTCATTCAGCTAGCCCTTCACGCCTACCACCAGATGACATGATGGGGCTGTTATGTGAGATTAGAGAGGCTCAACGCGTGACTGATTGGAGAGTAGGAGAGCTTCTAGATGCACAGCACTCTACAGACCAGTGGGTAGCGGATCTAGCAGCTAGTCTTTGAGCGACTCAGACTCAGGTGGCCTGGCTCACGAGAGTATATGCTGAGGACTACGATAGAGATCCTGAGGCACCTCCTCCTCCAGCACCTCCAGCTCCATGATTGGTATTTTTATCTTTTTCCATTTATACTACAGAGTAGCTGTCCGGATTATGGACTGTACTCTGAATTTGATGTACATTTGTCTTATTCCCATATATATATCAAATTGGTTTCCCCTTTACATATGTGCATTATTCTCTTTCTTAGTTTATGTCTCATACAACACAGATGCTTATGGTGTGTTCTTATTACAGCTTTTAAATTTTATCCTAACTCAGTTCATGACTCATCTGGAAGTAGTTAGGTCAATGGGTAGAACCTAAGATGCTCTGATACCAAGCAGTTACACCCCAATTCTAGTCAAACCAGAATGGTGTGATGAACCACCAATAACCCAACGGTTCACCCAGGATCTAGCATAGGTCATACCTACCATATCAAACCAAACATACTTTCCACATTAATAATCAGAGGTAATAAACAAATAAGCGGAAGTCTTACAGATAATGAACTGAGAGTTTAATAGTGATAAATAAGTATTTAATCCAATTATTTCTAAACCAGAAGACATAAATAAATAATCAATTACATATCTGATGTTCAAATTATAACTAAACTTAAGCAAAAACACATTGGTTGCACTCGCATGATGAATCATGCATCTTCTTCAGCGTCTATGTCCATCGTAGCAACGTGTCCATACGTCGGTGCATTCATATATTCTTCAACGGTAGGACCTACATCATCAACTAAAAATATTCGATGTCGAAAGGGTAAGCACACATCACGGCTCAGTGAGCAAACAAAACAATGCAACAAACATATGCATACATTCAATTCATATCTTTGGTCTGGTTTTTAAGTTTGCAATGTGCTATAGAAATGTTTGGTGGCCGCCGCACCTCTATACACGAGTGTGTGAATCCACCCAATGGATCAAATACCATTGTCATCCCACATGCACCCAATCAAGGAATAGAGATAGAGCTAAAGTGTCCAGATCAAACACCGCCAACACTTCCCCTGATGCCCTATCCATACCAACATGTAACCCCTTATTGGTGACGGCTTACAAACTGGGCTCGCAACTAACAAATCCTAATGCCAAACAGTGTATCCAAGGCCTCACCCCAGCATCCCTCAATACGTCCATAGAAATAGAGCTAAGGCCCCCCAGTAGAGTCAGAGACCACACGATCCGAGACCACCTCCCCTGATGCCTTACGACGTAATAGTTCTGCTAAGGTAATGACGATACGACGATGTTAGTGGGCAAGACTTGAGTAGAGATAGAGCTAGAGTCTGGTGATGAGGTCGAAGACCACCATGCCACGTCCTCCCCCTGATGCTCCACTCGCATCCAATACACCAACCACACACATACATTCACATGCCTATTCCTAGTATCATCATCATCATCATGTTATAAATAAATCGAATTAAATATGCATGAACAATAATTGCAGGAATATTGGATGACATGTGAGATGCACATTACAAGCATACAAGCATACAAGCATAGAATCAATCATGGCATTGGACTCAATAAATAAAACAGTTTGTTATTAGCCAATTAGTTTAGGTCTTGCTCCCTTACCTGTTAGTAATTTTTGATGTCCTTCCAAGCCTTGAAATTCTCTTTGAATTGATTTAACAACCTAAAAGTTTCATGAATTTAATTTAGGGTTCATATGTGACATGTTACAGTAGTCGAAAATCAAATCAAAGCACTGATAGGTGCCTGATTGGTCATGTGGTCTCATTCTATATCGACCTTACTGTCTACGGTCGATACCCTTCGGTCGCATATGGTGCAACTGTAGCTGCGACCATATGATTTCTAAAATCTTTTCAAATGCCTATGGTCGATCCTCTGGTCATACTGGTCATGCTATGGTCGACCGTAGTTGCGACCTTAAAAATTTTTGTCACAGTCTACTTGAAATTTGAGTTATTCCTAGGTCAATTCTTCTGATCTTCAATGGGATTTATTCTAAGGTCATCCTATTGCCATCATTAGTAATTTCTTATCAACCCTAATCATCAAATTTACTCATCATGGTTCTCTATGGGATTCTCTCAAGGAAATCACATAGATCATAATAGGTTGATATTACCTATCCTTCATTGAAGTCTTATTCCTTAGAGTTTACATCTCCAAGGATTTGTTTCATACCTTGGCCTGTGATAGAGAGTCAATCTCTTCTCAATAAACTCTTCTCCTTAGCTTTTTCTTCTTCTCCTTCTCTTTCTTCTCTTCCTTCTCTTTCTCTAGGATTTACTAATGTTCTAAAATAGTGAAAAAGGGCTGAGGGACGTCCTTTATATAGAGAAAAACTCTCAATATAGAGTCCTCTTTCAATTAGGAACTTAGTTTAGGAAAGTTTCCAAAACTCAGAGTTTGATCTGGGTTCTCATGGTCGATCATACGGTCGCATAAACCGTCGACTGTAGGGTCAAAATCATCGATCGTGGGGTTCTGGATTTGAGATTTATGGTTCCCTCCCTTATGGTCGACCATACCTACCCAGGCATGCGACCTTAGGTATGTTTTTAGTATTTTTAACTCAATTCTCATACCTGGATTGTAATCTCTCTTCACAAGCTCGGTCCACTTGGTCCAAGAATGATGGGAAGACCTAGCACGACACGGTTAAACCAAGTTAGTGGAGTGCGGGTCTTACACAAGTGATCCATAATCAATTAGAACGGACCCTTTGTACACCAAAGCCAAGGAAATTTCCTTAAAGAAGTTACTGGAACCGGATCCAAGGTTTACAAACCAGATCTAATAATATCTGCTTTTAGAAAATTGAATCGGTATCAATAACATGATGTAGAAAAGGAATTCTGAGCCCAAACTCCTTATTCATGCTTAGAAAAATCCAAGAAACCCATCGTGTAAAAATCACAGTGTTTTGGTCATGTTTTGACTTGAGGTCGATGGCATGTGTAGCACGCCTAGTGGCTAGAACCGTGCAGTCGATGCCATCAACTACACAAGGTTTTGACCTCGATTTTTGACCATTTTTGGTCAGCAGCTCTCTGGGATTTTATTAGGCCTATTTATCCGTTTGGATCCCTGAGATCATTTTTATATATATGCATTTTCCATTATTTCAAATATTAACCATTGAAACTGATTTTATACTTGTTGTTCACTCTTAGTAACACTTGAAACCCTAGGACAGCTAGTGTATTATGTAAAAACTAAACTACCAGACTACTAAGAACTATTAATACTTAATTAGATGCTATGTTGAGCAAACAATAGAGACAAGTAATGAACAAAGGGATTAATAACAATTATTTATGATGATATTAAAGGTATGGGAGAACTTAGGGAAGCTATTCAAAACTGTGCTTCTTTAATATTTTATGTTTATTGATCATGTAAGGGGATTAGACCTTCGAATGCGTATGTTTTTCTCTATTATTGGACTGTGTGATGGTGTGAGATTGATAACATGTACTTGTGTGATAACAGGCCATCCTATACTATTTTGTGTGATCATGCATATGCATCCACGCATTTGGGGTCAGCAATGCCATGTAGTGGTGGGAACGAGTGGAATGGGATGCTCGTGACCCATGAACGCGACTGATCCATATTTGATTCTGTCAGCACCTCGATTTTGCCACTGCGGTGATCTCCGTTCTCATTGGGGTACCATACGCAATGAGAGGGGTGTGTCATAAAAATAAATAAATAAATAAAAGAATAAAATAAATAAATAAATAATAATAATAATAATAAATGAAATTGAATGATATATATATATATATATATATATATATATTTCGTAAAATGAAAAAAGGGGTGGGAGGCAATTTGGGTATAATAAAAAATAAAAAATAAATAAAAAGTCCAGATCATTAAAGAAGGGATCGGGAAAAAAAAAAGAAACAAACAAACGGCCCAAATCCCTAAAAAGAAGGGATCAAGGACAAAAAAAAAGAAAAAAAAGGGGGGCAGAAATCAGGGAAGAAGAAGAAATCAGGGGAGAGAGAGAGGCAGCAAAGAGGGCAGTGAGGGAGAGAGTTGCAGGGAAGAGGGAGGTCGACACCTCATCCCTCTTTCCCGAAATCTCTCCCCCAAAAGCCGCCGGGCTTTACTTCTCCCCAGCCGGCTTCACATCTCCATCCCTCTCCCATTGACAGGCATGAGGGAGGTCCCTCCTTTCCAGCAACCGGAGAACCCCCATTTGGAGGGACCGATGGACAGAAGAAGGAGGAGAAGAGATAAAAAGGAGGGCGGACTGAGCCCTAAGGAAGGTTTTTTTTTTGTCTCTGATTTGGGATGAGGAGAAAATCAGGGAGAGAGAACTATAAGAGGACGGAAGAAGAAGGAGAAGAAAAAGAGGAAGAGAAAGATTGAGTGAGAGAGAAGGTCGGGCTAAGAGGGAAGAAGAGAAGTGAAAGAGAGATTTGCAAGGGATAGGGAATCTATTTCTCCAAGATCCCATTGGCTGGGGTGGTTGCGGCTAAATAGAGAAGAAGTAGAAGGAATCGTGGCCATGGCAAACTAGGTGAGAGAAAAGGGAGTCAGAGAGAGAAAGAGAGAGAGTGTAACAGAGAGAAGAAAGAGTAACTGAGAGAGAAGAAAGAGAGAGAGAGAGAGTAACTGAGAGAAAAGAAAGAGAAGTGAGGAAGAAGGAGCAGCATCACTGCTGCTGCTCCAAGGAGTGAAGAAGAAAAAAAAGCAGAAGAGGAAGAAGAAGAAGGCGGCAGCAGGGCTGCTGGTCCAAGAAAAAAAAAAGAAGCAAGGAGAGCAAAAGAGGGAAGACAGAAGCTGAGATGAATCTGTCTTCCTCCCTCTCCTTGCCGGCAACCTCGGTCAATAGTGGAGGAGCGAAAGAAAAGGATGATGGCGGCAGCACAGCCGCCGCAGCCGTGAAGGAAGGAGCAGCTTCCCCTCCTTGCCGGCGATCTCGGTTGACAGGTATATCATTTTTTTCTTTTCTGTGGGTTGAGATAAGTTGCATTGCTTCTTATTGTGTTAATTAGGATCAATTCTCCATCTTAGTTGATTGTTTCCCACCTTAATTATTGTTTGGTTCCCAATTTTATTAAATCTGACCAATTTTAAATGCATCATTCCAGTTTTAATAGGAACAATCTCATGTTTGTTTGTTGTATTTGATTGGATCAATTAAATAATTCTTATTCATTATGTTGATTGATCCATTTATTATTCATTAGGTGTTTTATAAATTTTGGGCCTATTAATTCGTTTGGTTTCGGGTGGTCGAGTGGGGACACTGTTCATAGGAATAACACTTTGCTAGGATCGGGTTGAGTTGAGGCTGGTTAGACCACGTTGGTCTATTTTCATATGGAACCAGGTTTTGTTGATTGGTTTTGTTGTCAAACCTATCGGTTTGAATTTGTTTACATCTTATAACCTAGTTTCGGTTGGGGTTGTTTCCTTTAGTATCAAATCTAGTCCTGTTTATGGTGGTTTAAATATTAAGATCAAACCTGGTTCGGGTTAAACCATGTTTATTTTAATGACCAAGTCCGATTTGTGTGGGGGTGGATTGATTTGGTTCATTTGGCTTCAGTTTTATGGACCTGGTTTAGGTATAGCATGATTTAGGTTTTGCTTGACCTGAGTTAGGTTTGGTTCATCTCAGTCCGGTTCAATGTTGGTTCTGGTTTGGCTTAGTGTTGTGCTCATGTTTTCTTTTATCTTTTTATCTCATGCCCTTTCTTATGGTCAATCTATCTCAGGTAGGGTATGTAGGTCATTTCATTGTACATAATACATGCTATTTTTTATTTCTTTTTGCTTCATATATCCTGGTTCTCATTATGGTTTCCTGTTTTACACATTTGATGGTTCCTCCTGTTTTAACATCACATGTATATAGTTACTTTCTATTTTTGGTTTTTTATCACATGCTCTATTTAGTTTCCATCATATGCCTATATGCTTATATATTTGTATGATTTAATGTGAAGGCATCGTCCATACCCCCAAGTGATGTATCCTCATGCTTAACAGTTCATTGTAATGGATGTATGTTAGGATACATCCTTCCCGCAATGTGAGTGGCTAGGGGATTCCAAAGAGTCCGACCCCTTGTGGTCTCATTTAGAATGAGCCCACTGAACCCTAGGATTGGATCCAAGAGTGTGGGAAACCGTTGTATCGAATGCATAGTAATGAAAAATCTATGATTGGGTAGATGTATGCATAAGATTGGTGGTCCGACGGACAGTCCACCTGGGTATCCCGAATATGGGATATGAGTGAGATATTAGTGTACCCCCGTGTGTAGAGAGCTGAGGCATTTGGCCTTTCCTGAGTGTTGCCACGCGTGTCCATGGCTCGTCAATCCATGAAAACTACGCTTGACCTGATTCTGGAGAGACAGAGGTCTCGAGGGATACGTAGGCTGCGGGGGAGTTTGGTCGCTCCACGCTCGGTCAAATTGAGGTAAGTTCCATATATTATAAGATTACCTCACCGAGGGGACTTCCTTGTGATAGGGAGTACCTCAACACTGAGATGGGTCCCACTGTTGTGGGGACATCTCTCACCATTGGATGTGTTCCATGATTATGGGAGCATTCATCGCTTGGGATGCATTCCATCATTTTGGGAGCATCCATTCTCTTGCACACACTTGGTACGTACACACCCGCCTGAACTACGTTTGGCCTGAATCCCGCCATACAGGGATACGTAGGCGGCCTGGGATTTTCCCAGACCTCGGTCATATGTTATATATATTTTTTTTCCTTTCTTTTTATGTATGATTAAGCTATTCTTTGAATTCTTTGATTCATTTTGTAATTATTTTTCTTGTTTAATTTGTTTAATTTCAGCTTATGCCATGCCTAGTTAGCAAAGAATTAGAAATTAACTTAGGATTCCCCCTTTTACCTTGTAATGTATTTAGATAGCCCCAAGCATTCATAAATTGTAGGAAATGATAGGATTTAGCCGGGTGAGTTGGGTGCCTAACGCCTTCCCAACTCGTAATTTGGCACTTACCCGCCTTTGGTGGGACAAGATAGTCGTTCCATTTGTGCGAGTCATTAGTGTCCCTCCATTGAGGGACATCATTTATAGGTCCTAGACCTTATCTAGGTGGCGACTCCAGTCTTCTTACCTTCCACTGGCATGAGTGGATGGGATCTGAAGGTGAGAACTTTCCAGATCCCAGTCTAAGTGTAATGAGGGTAGACAACTTTAACTACATGAAAACTCAATTTTAAAAATGAGGATAAATTAAATTAAATTTTCAAATTTTTCCCCTTGTCCTCACAAATTCATGATGTCGGGTTAAGTCGGTAAGGAGGAAGGTGGGTGGTATGGGATGCTTGCACTACTTCTTACCGGCGTTGCTTTGCATTGACCATATGTAACTTAGCCAAGTCATGATGTCCTAAGTGGGGACTAGATGGGGTAGGAAGCTTGGCGGCCATACAGTCCAATAATATGGTAATTAGGAAATCATGGTTAGTTGTACAATAAATACCCGTATAACTGTACCCCTACTGAGATATGTATTGGCATGGGTTCAATAAAGGGTGGTATGAATATAGTTGTGATGCTCCCCATACCCGACGTTGTGTGGATAGGTGGACAAGTCAACTAGTGGGATTATCACATTCTCAAGTGCCACGTGGTGAACCTAGGATAAGTTGTGGTCATGCGGACTAAAATGACGGACCCATACATGGGGATGTTGTTGTACGCTGAGTGAGGCAGCATCATTCTGATGGAGATGACTCGTGCAACCTGGAGACTCTGTGTCACACCCCAAATTTTGAACCAACCAGAATGGTGTAATGAACCGTCTATGATCTAATGGTTCAACCAGGATCTCTAATAGGTTGTGTCCTTTTGCTTAAACCATACACATCCACAACCATAATCAGAGTAAATAAACAATAGCAGAAGCCTTTAATACTAATGAACTGAGTATTTAACAATGAGAACATAAATAAAGTATCCAATTATCTCCAAAAGACTAAGACATAAAAAAAATTAATCAATTACATCTTCTGAATAATCCAACTAATAAATCTAATCAAAGACGCATGAGTTGCACTCGCACGTGCGACTCCATCATAGCTTTTGCATCCATCGTCGCAACATTCCCGTACATTGGAGCGTTCATGTAATCTTCTACAATAGGACCTACATCATCAACTAAAAATATTCGACGTCGAAAGGGTGAGCACACATCATGGCTCAGTGAGCAAACAAAACAATGCAACAAACATATGCATGCATTCAATTCATATCTTTGGTCTGGTTCATAAGTTTGTAATGTGCAATAGAAATGATAGGTGGCCGCCGCACCTTTATACACGAGTGTGTAAAGCCACCCAATGGATCAAACACCATTGTCATCCCACGTGTACCCATCATGGAATAGAGATAGAGCTAAAGTGCCCGGACCAAACACTACATAACACTTCCCCTAATGCCCTACCCATATCAACACGTAATCCCCTATTGGCGAGGGCTTGCAAACTGGGATCGCAACTAACCAATCCTAATATCAAACAGTGTATCCGAGGCCTCACCCTAGCATCCCTCAATACATCCATAAAGATAGAGCTAAGGCCCCCGACAGAGTCAGAGACTACACGGTCCGAGACCACCTCCCCTGATGCCCTACGACGTAATAGTTCTGCTAAGGTAATGGTGATACGACGATGTTAGTGGACAAGACTTGAGTAGAGATAGAACTAGAGTCAGGTGACCAGGATGAACCATAGTGTCACATCCTCCCCCTGATGCCCTACTCGCATCAAGTACACTAACCACACACATACATTCACATGCCTATTCCTAGCATCATCATCTCATCATGTTATAAATAAACAGAATTAAATATGCATGAGCAGTAATAACAGGAATATTGGATGACATGTGAAATGCACATTACAATCATACAAGCATAGAATCATTCATGGTATTGGACTCAATAAATAAAAACAGTTTATTATTAACCAATTAGTTTAGGTCTTGTTCCCTTACCTTTGGTCGGTAATAGATCCTCGTTCAAGCTTTGTAGTTCACTCTTAGATCACTTGAAAACCTAACAAATTTATAGATTTTAAATTAGAAACAATTTCTATGAGTTTAGACAAAAAGAAACTAAGGGGTCGCAGGTGTGGCAGCACTTGTGGTCTCAGTTTCTGGAACCACAGGGCGTGGGGTCGCAAGGTGTGGTCGAACATACTCCGACTATACGTGAGACCACACCCTCCCTGGAAACTTCCCGAGGACATGTGGTCGGATATGTGTGTCTCGTGTGGTCGCACATCATGCGACCATACGTGCGACCACACGTGTGATGGTCGACCTTTCACTCTCCACTCCATTCCTTCATGTTTGAATCCTTTGGCTTATTATCATGGTCCTTCCTATGATTGTTTTATGGCTAAAATATATTATTTTATACACCATCCATTGTCCACATAATTTCCTCCATGGATTCTCTTGGAATTTATCCATGGATGAATGGTTTGGCTTTCTCCTAAATCCTATCTTCTTTATAAACTATTATAGGCTCTCAATTTATCATGGGGAAAATGTTCATACCTTAGGCTTGTTGAAGATTCAGAGTTTTCTCTGAATTTTCTTCCTCCTTAGTCTTCCTCTTCAATTTTCCTTCTCTTCCTTCTCTTCTCTTTCTCTCACTTTTAGTTAGAGTTCTAAAAGGGTGAAAGAGGCTAACGGACATCCTATTTATAGAGGAAAACCCTCCATAATATGCCCTAATGAGTTTAGGAAAGAACCCCCTTCGGATTAGGAAGGTTTCCTAATTTTTGGTTCTGACTAGGTTCCTTGTGGTCGGAGGTGGGGTCGCAGAATCCGTCAACCACACCTTTTGAAATGTCCAACCACACGACCAAAATTCATGTGGTTGGACTATTTTGAGGTATGGTCAATCTCACCTATTTAGGTATGCGACCACACGCTCATAATTGATTGTTTTTTGGTTGATTTCATAGCTGGTCTTGCAGTTTCTTCACGCACTTGGTCCACTTGGCTCGACCATGATAGGAAGACCTGATACAAGGTGGTAAGACCGGTTAGTTCGACACGGGTCTTACAACTCCCCCCCTCTTATTAGAAATTTCATCCTTGAAATTTGCACATACCTTCCGAATTGAAAAGGTGAGGATATTGCTTTTGCATAGCATTCTCTTCTTCCCATGTGATCTCTTCTATATCTTGGCTTCTCCAAGTGACCTTAACATAATAAATATCACGGTTGCATAGACGTTGTACCTTTTGGCTGGTGATTTCAGTTGGTGCTACTTCGAATGTCAAATCATCAGTTAGACCCAGTGGATCTGCTGTTAAAACATGTGTTGGATCTCTGACATACTTCTTCAGAAATGAGATATGAAATACATCATGCACACTTGACATAGATGGGATAGTGCTAACTAATACGCCACTTTTCCACGTTTAGCTAGAATCTCATATGGCCCGACATATCTTGGACTTAGCTTCCCTTTCTGTCCGAATCATTTTAAGCCTCGCATAGGTGATACTTTCAAGAATACCTTATCACCTACGACGAATTCAAGGTCTCGATGTCAAGTATCTGCATACTGTTTCTGATGATTCTGAGCTGTTCTAACTCTTTCCTTGATAATGTCTACTACTCAACAAGTCTCTTCAACAAATTCTGGTCCAACGATACTCCGTTCACCAACTTCATTCCAAAACAAAGGAGTTTGACACTTCCTACCATACAGTGTTTCATAGGGTGACATCTGTTTAGTAGCTTGATAGCTGTTGTTATAGGCGAACTCGATCAATGCTAATTTCTCATCCCATGATCCCTTGAAATCAATTACACAGGCTCGAAGCATGTCTTCTAAAATTTGAATGGTACGCTCCGAGGTCCGTCTGTCTGAGGATGGAATGCAGTACTGAATTTCAGCGTTATACCCATAGCCTTCTGTAATCCTTCCCAAAACTTTAAGGTAAAATGTGGGTCTCTATCGGACACAATGCTTTCAGGTACACCATGTAATCTGACAATATTATCCACATATAGCTTGGCTAACCTCTCTAGGGTATACTGAGGTCGTATAGCTATGAAGTGAGCTGTCTTAGTCAGACGATCTACAATCCCAGACCGCGTCAACTACTCGGGGAGTCAATGGTAACACGGTGACGAAGTCCATAGTGATGCAGTCCCATTTCCATGCCAGTTCTGGCAGAGGCTGCAACAATCCTGCAGGTCTTTGCCTTTCAGTCTTTACTCTCTGAAAATTTAGGCATTGAGACACAAATTTAGCTACATCTTCTTTCATTCCTCTCTACCAATATAATTTCTTTAGATCATGATACATCTTCATACTTCCAGGATGTACCGAATAAGCGGTGGTGTGAGCTTCCTTCATTAGTTGGTGTCTAATGTCCAAATTTTCTGTTTCAGGAACACATACTCTTCCTTTGTACTTCAGCACCTTTTCAACGTCCAAGGTGAACTCAGGAATAGTCCTACTTTTTTCGATGTCTTCTTGTACTGTTCTCAGATAAGGGTCTAATTTAATAGCGGCTTTCACTTCATCTAGTATATCAGGTACAATCTTCAATGTTGCAAACATATTTGAAAACCGATGAATAAACCCTTGGTTGGTTGATCCACCCGGTGCATCTATCACGAACTGTTTAATACCATGATTGAATACTTTTCCTGTAACACACATTGCCGCAGTCGTGTTAACCTCTCCTTGGGATTTTATCATTGCTTTTCTGCTTAGCGCATCAGCAACTACAATAGCTTTCCCTGGATGATACTGAATATCGCAATCATAATCCTTCAATAATTTCAGCCATCTTCTTTGTCTCATGTTCAACTCCTTCTGATTAAAAAGATAAGTGAGACTCTTGTGATCTGACTTAATCTGAAATTTCTCTCCATACAAATAATGTCTCCATATCTTGACAGCATGTACTACTGCTGCTAATTCCAAGTCATGAGTGGGATAGTTCTTCTCATGTGTCTTCAATTGTCTTGAGGCATATGCAACTACTTGTTCTCCTTGCATAAGTACACATCCTAAACCCAACCCAGACGCATCAATGTACAAGGTAAATGGTTGTCCTGGAATAGGAATAATCAAGATGGGAGCAGATATCAATCTAGCCTTCAATGTTTGAAAACCTTCTTCACATTTGTCGGTCCAAACAAACTTTTCTCCTTTCTTAGTCAAACTGGTGAGAGGTACGGCAATTCTGGAGTAATCTTCCATGAATCATCGGTATTACCCAGCTAGACCTAGGAAACTTCTGATTTCTGCAACACTCTTAGGTGCTTCCCATTTCACAATGGCTTCAATCTTGCTAGGATCCACTTTAATTCCCTTAGTGGATACAACATGGCCTAAGAAAGCGACCTCATTTAGCTAAAACTCACACTTTATAAATTTGGCGTAAAGCTTCTCTTTTCTTAGTCATTGCAGAGCGGCTCTTAGATTCATGACATGAGTTTCCTTGTCCTTGGAGTAGACTAATATATCATCATTAAACACAATGACTGACGTATCCAACATATCATGGAATACCCAATTCATGAGTTCCATAAAATTTGCGGGTGCGTTAGTCAATCCAAAAGACATGGCTAAAAATTCATAATGTCCATATCTTGTTCTGAATGTTGTCTTTGGAATATCACCTTCCTTAATCTTCAACTGATGGTATCCTGACCGAAGATCAATCTTGGAGAACACCTTGGCACCTTGCAATTGATCGAACAAGTCATTGATCCGAGGCAACGGGTATCGATTCTTAATTGTAAGCTTATTCAATTTCTGATAGTCTATGCACAGTCGAACACTATCGTCCTTCTTCTTCACAAACAATACTGGCGCTCCCCATGGTGATATGCTGGGTCTGATATAACCCTTGTCCAGTAATTCCTGTAACTGTACCTTCAGTTCCTTTAGTTCAGTAGGAGCCATTCAATAGGGTGCTTTAGATACTGGTGCGGCTCTGGGTATCAGATCTATAACGAACTCTGTCGCTCGGTTGAATGGTAGTCCTGGTAGTTCCTCATAAATTGCATCTGAAAAGTCACGTACAACATCAATATCTTCCATTCGTGGTACTTCCTTGGTGAGATCGACCACGGATACTAGATACCCAACTCCTCCTTTCTCGAGGCAATTTCTAGCCTTTAATGCAGAGAGGATGAGTTTTCGTTTACGGGAAGTCTGGTTCCTATAAAACTAAACTCTGCTCCTTCCTTGTCTTTAAATGTCTATTTCTTTTCTGCACATAATAGGTTTACCGAATGCTGAGCTAACCAATCCATTCCCAAGATAACGTCAAAGTCTGCCATCTCGAGTTGAATCAGGGTTGCATCCAAAATCTTCTCGCCGATAAAAATTGGACATGGTCCATAACCTTTTTCTAGTTCCACTTCTAATCCCATAGGTGATCGTTCAAGCAATTTGTAGTCTAAACATCTGAGGGGTAGATTTAGCTTCTTTCTAAATGTCACAGATATAAAAGAATGAGTAGCTGCAGAATCAAAGAGTACTCTGGCGGGTATGCCATTAATAGGTACAATACCTGTGATTTGTTTTAATTTAGTCTACATGCTCACACAAGGTAATACAAAAATGAAAGGTTCAGGTCATACCTGTGACCACATCAGGCGATGCGGCAACATCCTTAGATGTAACTGCATAATCCTTTCGTTGCTGTAGCTGCTTCCTGGGCTTAGGACACTCCCTTGAATAATGTCCCATTTGATTACAGTTATGGCATTTTACTCCTTCACTATTTTGCTTCTGTTGAGGTTGGACTGTTGGAGTAGTCTTGGTTGCAGCATTAAATCCTTGAGTACGGAAGGGTTTAAATGTCTTTGTGTTCCCTCCGTTATAAGAATTTCCATTTGGCCTTTTGATACCTCTATTCTGAACAAAGTAGCTCTCCTTCTGGCTCGATTCTAGCACTCGAGCAATCTGTATGGCTTCATTATAAACTTTCTTTTCTAACCCCAAAACATGCTCCCGAATGCTTCCCCTAAGTCCCATGACGAACCTTTGGGTTTTTGTATTTTCCTCCTGCATGCTAGAGGGAGCAAAGAAAAACAGCTCTTCATAACGCTGTTGATATGCATCCACAGTCATCTGTCCCTGATACAAACTCAAGAACTCTCTTTCCATAGCATCTCTAAAACTTCTGGAAAAATATTTCTCGAATAATGCCTCTTTATAGATTGCCCAGGTCAATTGGGCGTGCATCATTAATAGATAACTCCGAGTAGACTTCCACCAGTGGTGTGCATCGCCCTTCAGCATAAATGTAGCACACAGTACTTTTTCCTCCTCATTAACAGTCATCATCATAAAATATCTTTTCCATTTCATCGATCCAGTGAGCTGGCCATAAAGGATCTGCTGGCTTGCCATTATATTCCTTAGGCTTTATTTTCAGAAAATGCTCGATCAGTCGAGAATGGTCCAACTGATACTGAGCATAGGCCCCATACATAGGTGGTTGATACTAGTAACTGCCTTGGGCTACCTCAGGGTTCTGTACTGGAGCTTGTACAACTAGCGTTTGAGGTGCTTGGGGTACCGTGTTGCTGCCCCCTGGTACTGTGCTAGCTTGTTTGGCTGGCATAGGTGTAGTATGTACAACTGGAAAAACCATTCCCATAGCAGCTTGCATATTGGCTTGTACTTGTTGTATTTGCTGCAGCTGTTGTGCCAGGTTCATAACTGCTGTAGCCAAATCTGTAGGTGGGGCTGAAAAGTTTGTAGGATTTGCCTGGCCATTAGCTCCTGGTGGTGCCATATTCTGATTCCCTTGTTCTTTAGGATTTTCATGGCTATCTTCCTCCACAGGTGGTGGTGGTGGAATTGGGTTACGTCCTCACCTGGTTACTCTTCGCCTAGCCATTTTCTATTTCGGTGGTGGTAGTGTCTGAAAAATCATAGAACATATGAGGCAATCATAATATAAGTCATTCCCATGTCAAAATCCAACTAATCAATGTAAAATTCCAATTTTCCAAGTCATTCAGTCAAAATACTGTATTTTCCTTCATGTGGTCAATGGTGGGGTGGCAATATGTCCGACCACAGGGTATGCGACCTCACAAAACCCTGTCAGCTCACCGAGAACCTGTGATCGATCGTGGGGTCGGAATATGTCCGACCACAGGGTCCGACCACACGAGGTCTATCAACTCACCGAGAGCCTGTGGTTGATCGTGTGGTCGCAATATGTCCGACCATAGGATCCGACTACACGAGGTTTGGCAACTCACCGAGAGCCTGTGGTCGATCGTGGGGTCAGTTGTGTGGTCACAGATTTGGTCGAATTTTGCGACCACACAACTCCAAATCAGGTTTTTAAACCTGATTTTTGGAGTCATTTCCCACTTTCTCTTTTTCTCTCAACTCAACTCGCTTCCACTGAGTTGCTACAGTGTGGACCACTCGTGCTTGGTGATTCTTTCTTTCATTCACGACCTCTGCTTCGTTCCTTCGGGTATGTTCTCTACTGGTCGTCATTTTTAACCTTTCAAAACTAGGTTTTTCTCCATTTATAGCGTTTTCTTCAAATTAAAATTTTTCTAATCGTAAAAAATTAATTTTTATTGGGGGCTTTTGCTATTGGCCACCCAATGGACGAAAGCCCTCAAGAAAATTTGAGTTTCATCGGTTAGTTTTTGAGAAACTTGAAATTTTCCATTTTTGACCTAATTTTCGAGATCCAAATTGTCAAAATTTCTTCAAATTCGATCTTCTTAGTTTAAATTTCCAATTGTATGAGCCTTGTAGGATGGTTTGGAACATATATGAGTCCTCCTGCCCAACTGGTTGGGTGAAAAGTGAGGCTTTTGGCCAAATTACGCCATTATATTGCCAAAATTTTTGAGTTTTTCACTAAATCTAATATCTTGCTTATTTATCTGTGTCTTTGCAGATAACATGGCTCGCACCAAAGTTCCCAGAGCTCATGATCCTATTCGCTTCTGGTCTAATGAAGCAGAGGCTCAGTATGCTCGTTATGAGCGTAAAAAGGTGGAAGGGGGCCGTTGTGTAAACTTGGCTAATCTAGCCTTGTTTATTGTAGAGGGTGCTTTTGGTGACATGGGTTGGCTCCCCGTAATATTATATGAGGCTTGCACCTGTCCTGCTCTGGTGAAGCAGTTTTATTGCAACCTTCAGGTAGTGGGTGATCCAAATGATACAGACAGGGGTAGAGAGCTCAGGATCACCAGTTATGTTAAAGGGGTGGAGATCTCCTTTAACTGCCAGGAGTTGGCTGATCTCTTGGGTATTTCAAACGACGGCCCCTTGGTATACTGTGCACCTAAGGAACCCCAGTTCCTATCTTTGATGATGCGTGCAGAGATTGATCGCCAGCTTCTTAGAGATGATCGCTGGGAGATGAAGGTAATCAACCTACGGCCAGAACTTCAGGTGTACTGCAAGATTATTCAGCACAACCTGATTCCTCAGAGTGGGCATTATGAGAAGATTTCCCAGTTGACCCAGTATCTCTTGTACTACATCTACACTAGGCAGCCCGTCTGCCTTCCATACAATATTATCAGGACGATGCGCCATGCTGCGATGCCTGGTCAGATAGGCAACCTGCCCTATGGGCGTTTGATCACTACCCTGCTTACTCGCCTGCATGTTGACTCAGTGGATGAGAGGATTCATGAGGATACCTTCTCGTCTGACCTTGACTGGGAGGCCATCTGCAAGATGGGGATGCGAGATGCACAGGTCAGTGACGAGGAGAGGAATGCTATGGTGCATCCCCGTACTCGGATCGAGATAGCAGACGCTGAAGAGGCAGCAGCAGCAGGAGTCCATGGGGGTGATGCTGAGATAGCAAACACTGATGATCGTAAGTCCATGGATGTAGACGCCATACCTCCTCCATCACCTTTGCATTCCACTGGAGCTGTCCCTTCTCGGGTTCCTTCCCACTCAGCTGGTCCTTTGCACCCACCACCAGATGACGTGATGGGGTTGCTGCAAGAGATTAGGGAGGCCCAGCGCCTGTCTGATCAGTGGATGGCCGATCTGGCAGCTAGTCTCCAGGTGACATAGACTCAGGTAGCCTGGCTGACTAGAGTATACGCTGAGGACTATGACCGAGATCGTGAGGCACCTCTTCCTCCAGCACCTCTGGCTCCATGATGCATTCTTTTTACTTTTTCCTTGTACTACAAAGTAACTGCCTGGATTGCGGACCGTACTCTGATTTTGGATATATATATATATATATATATATATATATATATATATATATATATATATATATATGTATATATATATATATATATATATATATATATATATATATATATGATTTTTATTCGATGTGTATATGAAACTTGTATCTCATCTTAATAATGCATTATTCTCTTTCTTAATTTTGTCTCATAAAACACAGGTGCATATAGTGTGTTCTTATTAAAGCTTTTAAATTTTATCCTAACTCAGTTCATGAACTTTTGTGGAAGTATACCGGTTTAATAGACAGGGCCCGAGAGCTCTGATACCAAGTTGTCTCACCCCAAATTCTGAACCAACCAGAATGGTGTGATGAACCGTCTATGATCCAACGGTTCAACCAGGATCTCGAAGAGGCTGTGTCCTTTTTCTTAAATCATACGCATCCACAACCATAATCAGAGTAAATAAACAATAGCGGAAGCCTTTAATACTAATGAACTGAGTATCTAACAGTGATAACATAAATAAAGTATCCAATTATCTCCAAAAGACTAAGACATAAAATAAAATAAATTAATCAATTACATCTTCTGAATAATCCAACTAATAAATCTAATTAAAGACGCATAAGTTGCACTCGCACGATGAATCATGCGACTCCATCATAGCTTCTGCATCCATCGCCGCAACATGCCCGTACATTGGAGCATTCATGTAATCTTCTACAGTAGGACCTGCATCATTAACTAAAAATATTCGACGTTGAAAGGGTGAGCACACATCATGGCTCAGTGAGCAAACAAAACAATACAACAAACATATGCATGCATTCAATTCAAATCTTTGGTCTGGTTCATAAGTTTGCAATGTGCAATAGAAAGGATAGGTGGCCGTTGTACCTATATACATGAGTGTGTGAAACCGCCCAATGGATCAAACACCATTGCCGTCCCACATGCACCCATCATGGAATAGAGATAGAGCTAAAGTGCCTCGATCAAACACAGCATAACACTTCCCCTGATGCCCTACTCATACCAACACGTAAGCCCCTATTAGCGAGGGCTTGTAAACTGGGCTCGCAACTAACCAATCCTAATATCAAACAGTGTATCCAAGGCCTCACCCCAGCATCCCTCAATACGTCCATATAGATAGAGCTAAGGCCCCCCGACAGAGTCAAAGACTACACGGTCCGAGACCACCTCCCCTGATGCCGTACGACGTAATAGTTCTGCTAAGGTAATGGCGATACGACGATGTTAGTGGAAAGACTTGAGTAGAGATAGAGCTAGAGTCTGGTGACCAGGATGAACCACAGTGTCACGTCCTCCCCCTGATGCCCCACTCGCATCAAGTACACTAACCACACACATACATTCACATGCCTATTCCTAGCATCATCATCTCATCATGTTATAAATAAATGGAATTAAATATGCATGAGCAGTAATAACAGGAATATTGGATGACATGTGAAATGCACATTACAATCATACAAGCATCGAATCATTCATGGTATTGGACTCAATAAATAAAAATGGTTTATTATTAGACAATTAGTTTAGGTCTTGTTCCCTCACCTTTGGTCGATAATAGATCCTCGTTCAAGCTTTGCAGTTTACTCTTAGATCACTTGAAATCCTAAAAAAATTTATAGATTTTAAATTAGAATTAATTTCTCTGAGTTTAGACTAACAGAAACTGAGGGGTCGCAGGTGTGACAGCACTTGTGGTCTCAGTTTCTATGACCACAGGGCGTGGGGTCGCAGGGTGTGGTCGGATATACTCCGACCATACGTGCGACCACACCCTACTTGGAAACTTCTCGAGGGCATGTGGTCAGACATGTGTGTCTCGTGTGGTCGCACATCATGCGACAACACGTGCGACTACACGTGTGATGGTTGACCTTTCACTCTCCACTCCATTTCTTTATGTTTGAATCCTTTGGCTTATCATCATGGTCCTTCCTATGATTGTTCTATGGCTCAAAACTATTATTTTATACACCATCCATTGTCCACATAATTTCCTCCATGGATTCTCTTGGAATTTGTCCATGGATGAATGGTTTGGGTTTCTCTTAAATCCTATCTTCTTCATAAACTATTCTAGGCTCTCAATTTATCATGGGGAATATGTTCATACCTTAGGCTTGTTGAAGATTCAGAGTTTTCTCTGAATTTTCTTCATCCTTAGTCTTCCTCTTCAATTTTCCTTCTCTTTCTTCTCTTCTCTTTCTCTCACTTTCAGTTAGAGTTCTAAAAGGGTGAAAGAGGCTAAGGGACATCCTATTTATAGAGGAAAACCCTCCATAATATGCCCTAATGAGTTTAGGAAAGAACCCCCTTCAGATTAGGAAGGTTTCCTAATTTTCAGTTCTGACTGGGTTCTGTGTGGTCGGAGGTGGGGTCGCAGAATCCGTCGACCACACCTTTTGAAATGTCCGACCACACGACCAAAATTCATGTGGTTGGACTATTTTGAGGTGTGGTCGGTCACACCTATTTAAGTCTATGACCAAACGCTCATAATTGACTATTTTTGGGTTGATTTCATACCTGGTCTTGTGGTTTCTTCACGCACTTGGTCCACTTGGCTCGACCATGATAGGAAGACCTGATACAAGGTGGTAAGACCGGTTAGTTCGATACGGGTCTTACACTCTGTGCATAGGTTGTCTTGAGCTTGCACTTACAGTTACTGTAGTTTGTAATTCCATGCATTTTGTTTGTTTCGTGTCTAATTTCCTTGCTAAGCTTGGTGGTTGAGCTTACCCCGTGTACATACAATATTTTAGTTGATGTAGGTGTAACCATTGGTGACTATATTGATACTCTGAGGTACTATCCATCTGGTGTGGAGGATGTTGATGGTGATAGCAACGAAGATGTCCATAGCTCCAGTTGCGAGTACGATGACTATGTCTATGGATAGGCATAAACCTTCTTTCATAATACTATTAGTGTTTAAGAAAATAATTTTAATTGGGGACGTATTGTTCGAATCCTTTAAATAATACTTAAGCTCCTGTAAACACTTTTACTTGGAATAATATTTTGAATATTACTTTATAAATTGCAGATGTTGGCTACTTTTGACTTGAGATAAGACTTCCACTGATTTATTTGAGAATATATGTATTGTTTTCTTTAATTATTCTGAATAGGGATATTTATTACTTTGTGTGGGTATCGTTATGGATTTATGGTTGTGTATCCTATGAAACGTGATCCTGGAAGGGGATTTTCAATGCCCTAATAAGATGAAAAGATCCCGTTACATTCCATAGTACCGATACATCAGGAATGGGGTGTGATACTGGCTTGATTGTATGTAAACCAAATAGTTAGTCTACACGGTGTACCTCAGAGCATAGTATTGGGCAGAGACCCTCGACTCACCTCTAAGTTTTGGGTAGGTCTACAATGTGGAATGGGCACCAAACTAAAGTTTAGTACAGCTTTTCATCCTCAAACAGATGGTCAGTCAGAGAGGATGACTAAGATCCTAGAAGACATGCTCCGTGCATGCACAATTGACTTCAAAGGAGCATGGGATGAAAAGTTACCTTTGACGGAGTTTGCCTACAACAATAACTACCAAACAAGTATCGATACGGCTCCATATGATGCCCTTTATGGAAAGAGATGTCGAAGGCCATTGTATTGGGAAGAAGTTGGTGAAAGGAGAATAGTCGGACCAGACTTCGCCCAAGAGACTTGTCAAGAAGTTGACATAATCAGAAAAAGGATCAAGGCAGCCCAAACTCGACAGAAAAGCTATTCTGATGTCGGAAGGAAGGACATAGAGTTTTCTGTGGGAGATAAGGTATTTCTGAAGATTTCACCTCTGAGGGGACTAAAGCGCTTCAGCACGAAAGGAAAGCTAAGCCCTAGGTATGTAGGACCATACGAAATCATAAAGAGATGTGGAGCTATGGCATACCAACTCGCATTACCACTATCCCTATCAGGCGTACACGACGTATTCTACATTTCCATGCTAAAGAAGTATGTTCTGAATCCGTCTCACATATTAGAAGCCGATTCTCCTCAGTTAGAAGACCTGACATTCGAACATAAACCTCAGATGATTCTAGACAGTAAGATTCAGCACTTGAGGAATCGAGATGTTCACTACGTCAAGGTGATGTAGAAGAACCAGCATGTGGAAGACCTATCTTGGGAGGAAGAACAATCCATGAAGAAGTACCCTCATCTGTATAAGGTTACGAGTAAGTAGAAATTTTGAAGATGAAATTATTTTAAGGGGGGGGTTGTAAAACCAGCACCCAAAAAATCCGGCCTAACTTGGTTTTCTTCCATGCTAAGGTTTTCCACTGCTGACGAACCCGAATCAATGCCACTCTAACTAGGAGTCCCACTCCAAGATGGAGACTCTAGTTATCAAACCCTATCAAAGTCCTCTCCTCTGAGAATATATCATTCACAAGAAAATTCTAACACATTCTCAGAAAGGGAGAGAGTTAAAGGAGAAAGAGAAGCTTGGAGGAATGTGTGCTTGAAGAATTGTCGGTGTTGTTCATCGCTTTGCACCTCCATCAGAACGGTCATCGGTAAAACTCCTTAAACCATGTTCTAATATCTTATGTAAGTAGTATTGACTTGTTAATTGATTTAGACTGTTGCTCCATGAGGGAGCTCCGCTCTCCATTAATAGAAGAGTAGAGTATCGCCTTCCAGATCTCAAAGGGATTTTCTCTTGATGAACGGTGTTTTGTCCAGATTTTGTATCCACGGTCCACAATGGTAATTGGATCTACAAGACAAAATATAAGGCAAAGGGGAGGCGGGTCTATGGCCCTGGGCCCACTCCGATGCCTAAGTTAGAGATCTATGAATAGTCAATGGGCTTGGTATTCGAGCCAACTTAAATATTTATGGGGTAAGTGAGGGATTTTCAATCCGAGGTGTCAGAGCAATAATCCCTAGGATAATGAGTATAAAATGAGAGGTACCTTAAGCTTTGGGATTTGTGGGCTATTTATAGTGAATTGTTGTCACACCCCAATTCTGGACTAACCAATGGTGTGATGAACCATCATGAAAATCAATGGTTCAAACCAGGATCTCGTATAGGCTATGCCAACCATGTTAAACCAAAACACATTCCATAGTAATAATCAGATATATGCAAGTAATTAATGAAAGTTTTATTAATAATGAACTAAGGTCTACATGATAAATAATTAAATGATCCAGTTATCTCCAATTAACCAAAACATAATTAATACATATTACAAGTATCAAAATATGAAATTTAAACACTAAGCGTAACCATGGTGGAAACACGAGCTTGACGAGTCTTGCTCATCCTCCACAGCTTGTGCATCCATAGCTGATACATGTCTATACGTTGGTGTATCCATGTAGTCTTCAACAGTAACACCTGCAACATCAAAAACTAAAAAGAATTACGCGCATGAGGGTCAGCTCTCTAACTTGAGCTCAGTGAATGTAAGACCCGTATCGAACTAACCGGTCTTACCACCTTGTACCAGGTCTACCAATCATGGTCGAGCCAAATGGACCAAGTGTGTGAAGGAAATAGTAAGACCAGGTATGAAACAGACCCAAAAATAGTAAAATAGGGGGTAGGGTCGCATACCCAAACAGGCAGGGTCGACCCCACCTCATCAGGAAGTCAGACCCCTGAATTTTAGACCTAGGGTCGGACAACTGAGACCCTAGGGTCGACGGGATCTCCGACCCCCTCATGGACCCTAAGATCACCGACAGAAACCGTAAATAGGAAACTTTCCAAATTTTAAAGGGATTCTTTCCTAATCTCAATGGGACTTATTTTGGGAGGTTTTCCTCTATAAATAGGACGTCCCTTAGCCACTTTCACTCCTTTTGAAACCCTAATTGAAAGAGAAGAGAAGGAGAAGAGAAGGAAAGTTGGAGAAGAAGACTAAAGAGAAGAAATTCAGAGAAACCTCTGAATCTCAGCAAACCTAAGGTATGGATATGCTTTCCATGAATTTTTTAAGACCTTAGAATAGTTCATGAGGAGGGTATGATCTAGGAGAAACCCAAATCATCAATCCATGGAAAGATTTTAATGAAATCCATGGAGGGAATCTAGACAAAGTAAGGAAGTAACCTGGAGTTTTAAGCCATAGAATAAGCATAGAATGGACTGTGGAAGGAAGCCATAGGACCCAAACTTGAAAGATTAGACTGTAGAATGAAAAGGTCAACTCAAACCACGTGCGGCCGCACGTAGGGTCGATTGGGAATCGACCCTACCAGACCACAGGATCGACCCCTAGCTTCCGGGAAGACCAGGGAAGCTACGATCGCACCAAGGGTCGATGGAACATCCGACCCTAGCATCGACCCTATACCCTGGGGTCGTAGAAAACTGCTACCCTACCTGCGACCCGTCCTGTGACCCTAGCTTAACAGCAAGCCTAAAATTGTATGAATGAATTCTAATTAAAATATATCGACTTGTTAGGTTTTCCTATTGATATAAAGGTGATTCCTAGAGCTTGAAAGAGGATTTACACTCAAGCAAAGGTGAGGGAACAAGACCTAAACTAATTGGCTAATAATAAACTATTTTTATTTCTTGAGTCCAATGCCATGACTGATTCTATGCGTGTATGCTTGTAATGTGCATTCAACATGTCATCCAATATTCCTGCTATTAATGTTCATGCATATTTAATTTTATTTATTTATAACATGATGATGATGATGATGCTAGGAATAGGCATGTGAATGTATGTGTGTGGTTAGTTTGCGACGCGAGTGGAGCATCAGGGGGAGGACGTGATATTGTGGTGTGTCCTGGTCACTAGACTCTAGCTCTATCTCTACTCAAGTCTTGCCCACTGACATCGTCATATCGCCATTACCTTAGCAGAACTATTACGTCGTAGGGTATTAGGGGAGGTGGTCTCAGACCGTGTAGTCTTCGACTCTGCCGGGGGCCCTTAGCTCTATCTCTATGGACGTATTGAGGGATGCTGGGGTGAGGCCTTGGGTACACTGTTTGACATTAGGATTGGTTAGTTGCGAGCCCAGTTTGCAAGCCCTCACCAGCAAGGGCTTACGTGTTGGTATGGGTAGAGTATCAGGGGAAGTGTGATGCGGTGTGGTCCTAAGCACTTTAGCTCTATCTCTATTCCATGGTGGGTGCATGTGGGACGACAATAAATGTTATCTTTAGGCGGCTTCACACACTCTTGTATAGAGGTGAGGAGGCCACCGAACCTTTCTATAGCACATTGCAAACTTAAATACCAGATCACATATATGAATTGAATGGTTGCATATGTTTGTTGCATTGTTTTGTTTGCTTACTGAGCCGTGATGTGTGCTCACCCTTTTCGAATTTGAATATTTTTAGTTGATGATGCAGGTACCACTGTGGAAGATTATATGAATGCTTCTGTGTACGGGCACATGGCTGCAATGGAGGCTGAAGATATAGTGGAGACGCATGACTCCTCATGCGAGTACAACTCATGCGTTTTTTATTAGATTTTTATTTAGAATATTAAGGAAATGTAATTTGATATTTTATTTATTTATGTCTCGATTGATATAACATAATTTGATATTTTATTTATGATTATCACAGTTAGATTCTCAGTTCATTTAATATTAAGACTTCCACTATTGTGTATTTATTCTGATTATGGTTGTGGATGTGTATGATTTAATTTAAAGGGACAGCCTATTAGAGATTCTGATTGAATCGTTGGTTTATTAGCGGTTCATCACACCATTCTGAAAGGTATGGAAATGGGGTGAGATAACTTGGTATCAGAGCTCTCAGGCCCTGTCTCTTAAACCAGTATACTACCATAAAAGTTTGTGAACTGTGATAGAATAAAATTTAAAAGCTGTAATAATAACACATTATAAGCACCTTTGTTGTTTGAGACAAAAATTGAAAGAGAATAATGCATCTATTAAATGAGAAATAAATTTATATATACTGGAAGGAAAAACAAACGTACATACACATATCTAAAGTAGAGTACAGTCCACAATCCAGACAATTACTCTGTAGTACAAAAGAAAAAAAATAAAAGAAAAATACATCAGGAAGCTGGAGGTGATGGGGGAGGCGGTGCCTCGCGGTCTCTGTCATAGTCCTCAGCATACACCCTAGTCAACCAGGCTATCTGAGTTTGGGTCGTCTGAAGACTAGTTGTGAGATCAGCCACCCGCTGATCAGTCATGCGCTGAGCATCTAGAAGCTCTCCCACCCTCAGATCAGACATGCGCTGAGCCTCTAATCTCATGCAGTATCCCATCATGTCATCAGAAGGTGGGTGTGAAGGACCAGCTGCATGTGAAGGACCAGCTCCCATAGTATGTGTAGGTGATGGAGGAGGTATGGAGTCCACATCCATGTATAAATGATCATCATCCCTAGCATTGCCCCCATGAACCCCTGCTCCAGCGGCTCCTGCTACTGCCTCAGCGTCAGCCATCTCCACCCGAGTACGGGGACGCACCAGAGCATTCCTATCATCGTCGCTGACCTGAGCATCCCGCATGCCCATCTTACAGATGGTCTCCCAATCCAGAGGTGATGAGAAGGATTTCTCCTGAATCCTCTCATCCACCAAATCAACACCCAGGCGGGTAAGCAATGTAGTGATCATGCGTCCATAAGGCAGGTTGCCAACATGACCGGGCAGTGTGGCACTGATCATCGTCCGCATAATAATATAAGGGAGGCAGACAAGCTGCCTAGTGCAGATACAGTAGAGTAAGAACTAGGTCAACTGGGAGATCCTCTCATAATCCCACTCTGAGGTATCAGGTTGTGCTGAATGATCTTACAGTACACCCGAGGCTCTGGACGTAGGTAAATCGCTTTCATCTCCCAACGATCCTCTCTGATAAGCTGACGGTCTATCTCTGCCCTCATCTCCAAGGAAAAGAACTGGGGCTCTCCGGGAGCACAGTACACCAAGGGGCCGTCGTAGGAAATGCCCAAAAGGTCCGCTAACTGCCGATAGTCAAAGGAAACCTCTACTCCCTTGATGTAGCTCATGATCCTGAACTCTCTACCCCTCTCAGTATCATTGTGATCTCCCACCACCTGGAGATTACAATAAAACTATCTCACCAAGTCTAGATGGGTACAGACATCGTAGGTGATCACGGGAAGCCAGCCCATGTCACCAAAAGCTCTCTCTACATTAAACAAGGCCAGGTTAGCCAAGTCCACCCGACGACCTCCCTCTACCTTCTTACGAGCTTAGCGGGCATACTGCGCCTCAGCCTCGTTAGAACGGAAACGAACTGGGTCGTGAACCCTAGGTACTTTGGTACGAGCCATATTATCTACAAAAACAAAGAAAAATAGATACTGGCTTAGTAAAGATGAAAAACATAACAATTTTGGCATTGTAACGCCATAAATTGGTCAAAAGCCTTACTTTTCACCCATACACATGGGCAGGAGGACTTATATAGGTTCTAAACTATCCTGTAACTCATACAGTCGGAAATTTTATCTAAGAAGATTGAATTTGAAGAAATTTCAAGAAATTCAAAAATCTCGACAAATTAGGGTAAAAAGGGGAAATTTCAAGTTTCTCGATAACCAACCGATGAAACTCAAATATTTTGAGGGCTTTCGTCCATTGAGTCACCAACAAAAAAAGTCCCCAATAAAAATCGAATTTTTACGATTGGAAAAAATTTAATTTGAAGAAAACGATATGAACGAGCAAAAACCTAGTTAAGAAACCCTAAAAACATGAAACTGTAGAGAACATGCCTGTAGAGGAGGAGTAGACGTTGAAAAGAGAAGCAAAAATCACCAATGGGTGGGAGTTGTCACTGTAGCAACTCAGAGGAACGAGCCGAGTCGGAAAGGAGGAGAAAGAATGAGAAATGGATTCAAAAATCGGTATTAAAAACCTGGATTTCAGTCCTAGGGTCGGATAATTCGACCAAAACATCCGACCCTACCTCCGACCCCCTCATCGAACCTAGCCTCTCGGTGATCTGACAACGAACTAGGGGTCGAACCTAGGGTCGGACACCCATCGACCCTAGGCTCTCGTAAGTAACAATGATTCTCAGGGTCGCATACCCTAGGGTCGGACATCCATCGACCCCATCATCGACCCTACGATGGAAAATACTGTATTTTTTACAGAATGATCTAAAAATTTTGAAAATATTATTGACTAGTGGATTTAAATATGAGAATGAAGTATATGATGATTGCCTCACGTATTCTATGATTTTCAGGCATCACCACTACCAGAGCAGATAATGGCTGGACGCAGAGTGACCAGACAAAGTCGTAACTCTATTCCACCACCACCACCTGTGGAGGAAGACAGCCATATACATCCTGCAACACAGGAGAATCCAAACACGGCACCGTCCGTAGTTAATGGGTAGAAAAATCCTACAAATCTGCCAGCTCCACCTACAGACCTGGCTACAGCCGTAATGAATTTAGCACAACCGCTGCAGCAAATACAACAGGTACAAGCTACTATGCAAGCTACCATAGGCATGGCTTTTCCAGCTACACAGATGACACCGTGGCCAGCAGGACAGGAAAGCACAGTACCAGGGGGGAGTAACACAGTACCCCATGCACCTCAGACTCCCACCATGCAGGCTCAAGTACAAAATCCTGAAGTAGCTCCAGGTGGATATCAATACCAACCACCTATGTTTGAGGCTTATGTTCCTCATCAACTAGACCACTCCAGATTGGTGGAGCGCTTTCTGAAGATGAAGCCCAAGGAGTATAGTGGTAAGCCAGTTGATCCATTGTGGCCAGTACACTGGATCGATGAGATGGAGATAAACTTCATGATGATGACAGTGAACGAAGAAGAGAAAGTATTGTGTGCAATGTTCATGCTAAAAGACGATGCACACCACTGGTGGAAGTCCACACGGACGTATCTGTTGACAAAGCACGCCCAACTGACCTGGGATATATATAAAGAGGCATTCTTTGAGAAGTATTTTCCTATGAGTTTCAGAGATTCTATGGAAAAGGAGTTCCTGAGTTTGTATCAAGGAGAGATGATTGTCGATGCATATCAACAGCGTTATAAGGAGTTGTTCTTCTTTGCACCAGTCAGTATGCAAGCGGAAGATACAAAAACCCGAAGGTTTGTCATGGGACTTAGGGGAAGCATACGTGAACATGTTCTGGGACTTGACAAGAAAATCTACAATGAAGCTGTACAAATTGCTCGAGTGATAAAGTCGAGCCAGAAAGAGAGCTACTTTGCTCAAAATAGAGGAATCAAAAGGCCTAATGGGAATTCTTATAACAGAGGGAACACCAAGACATTCAAACCCTTTCGTACTCAAGGCTTCAATGCTGCAGCCAAGACCACTTCAGTAGCCCCACTACAACCAAAGCAAAATGGTGAAGGAATAAAATGCTTTAACTGCAATCAATTAGGACATATGGCAAGGGAGTGTCCTAAGCCCAAGAAGCAACTACAACAAGGCAGAGTTTACGCTGTTACATCTGAGGATGCTGCTGCATCGCCTGATGTGGTCACATGTATGACCTGAATCTTATCATTTTGTGTTACATTGTGTGAGCATGTAGACTAAATCAAAACAAATCACAGGTATCGTACCTATTAATGGCATTCCCGCCAGAGTACTCTTTGATTCAGGAGCTACTCCTTTTTATATATCTGTGTCATTTGGAAAGAAGCTAAATCTACCCCTCAAATCCTTAGACTACAAACTGCTTGTACGATTGCCTATGGGATTAAAAGTGGAATTAGAAAACGGTTATGGACCATGTCCAGTTCTTATTGACGAAAATACTTTGGATGCAACCTTGATTCAACTTGAGATGGCAGACTTTGACGTCATCTTGGGAATAGACTGGTTAACTTGGCATTATGCAAACCTATTATATGCCGAAAAGAAGCTGACATTTAAAGACAAAGAAGGAGCAGAGTTCAGTTTTGCGGGAACCAAACTTTCCCGTAGACAAAAGCTCATACTCTCTGCATTAAAGGCTAGGAAGTGCCTTGAGAAAGTAGCAGTTGGGTATCTAGTATCTATGGTCAATCTTGCCAAGGAAGCACCATGAATGGAGGATATTGATGTCATGTGCGACTTTCCAGATGTATTTCCTGAAGAACTACCAGGACTACTACCCGACCGAGCTACAGAGTTTGTTACAGATCTGATACTCGGAGCCGCACCAGTATCTAAAGCACCTTATCGAATGGCTCCTACTGAACTGAAGGAATTAAAAGTACAACTACAAGAACTGCTGGACAAGGGTTACATCCGACCTAGCATATCACCATGGGGGGCGCCAGTATTATTCGTAAAGAAGAAGGACGGTAGTGTTCGATTGTATATAGACTACCAGGAACTGAATAAACTGACAATCAAGAATCGATATCCATTGCCTCGGATCGATGACCTGTTCGATCAGTTGCAAGGTGCCAAAGTGTTTTCCAAAATTGATCTTTGGTCAGGCTACCATCAGTTGAAGATTAAGGACAGTGATACTCCCAATATAGCATTCAGGACTAGATATGGACATTATGAATTTTTGATCATGTCTTTTGGATTGACGAATGCACCAGCAACTTTTATGGAACTTATGAATCGGGTATTCCACGATATGTTGGACACGTCGGTTATTGTATTCATCGATGATATATTGGTCTACTCCAAGGACAAGGAAACTCATATTAAGAATCTAAACGCTGCTCTGCAGTGATTACGAAAGGAGAAGCTCTACGCCAAATTTACAAAGTGTGAGTTTTGGCTAAAGGAAGTCGTTTTTCTAGGCCATGCTGTATCCGTTGAAGGAATTAAAGTGGATCCTAGTAAGATCGAAGCTATTGTGAAGTGGGAAGCACCGAAGAGCGTTGCAGAAATTATAAGTTTCTTAGGTCTAGCTGGGTATTATCGACGATTTGTGGAAGACTATTCCCGAATTACCGTACCTCTCACCAGTTTGACTAAGAAGGGCAAAAAGTTTGTTTGGACTGAAAAATGCAAGAAGAGTTTCCAAACATTGAAGGCTAGATTGATATCCGCTCCAATCTTGACCATTTCGATTCCAAGACAGCCATTTATTTTGTACACTGATGTGTCAGGATTGGGATTAGGATGTGTACTTATGCAAGGAGAACAAGTAATTGCTTATGCCTCAAGACAATTGAAGACACATGAGAAGAACTATCCCACTCATGATTTGAAATTAGTGGCAGTAGTACATGCTGTCAAGATATGGAGACATTACTTGTACGGAGAGAAATTTCAGATTAAATCAGATCATAAGAGTCTTACTTATCTCTTTAATCAGAAGGAGTTGAATATGAGACAAAGAAGATGGCTGGAACTATTGAAAGACTATGATTGTGATATCCAGTATCATCCAGGAAAAGCTAATGTGGTTGCTGACGCACTGAGTAGAAAGGCAATGATAAAATCTCAAGTGGGAGGGTAGCACAACTGCCGCGATATGTACCACCGGAAAAGTATTCAATTACGGTAATGAGCAGTTTGTGATAGATGCACCGGGTGAATCGACCAACCAAGGGTTTATTCATCGATTTTCAAGTATGTTTGGCACATTAAAGATTGTACCCGATATAATTGATGAAGTGAAAATAGCCATTAAATCAGACCCTTATCTAAGAACGGTACAAGAAGACATCAAAAAACGTAGGACTATTCCTAAGTTCACCTTAGATGATGAAAAGGCACTGAAGTACAAAGGAAGAATATGTGTACCTAAAACAGAAAGTTTGGACATTAGACATCGACTAATGAAGGAAGCCCATACCACTGCCTATTCGATACATCCTGAAATTACAAAAATGTATCATGATCTAAAGAAATTATATTGGTGGAGAGGAATGAAAGCAGATGTAGCTAAGTTCATGTCTCAATGCCTAAATTGTCAAAGAGTAAAGGCTGAACGACAAAGACCTGCAGGACTGTTATAGCCGTTACCAGAACCTGCATGGAAATGGGACTGCATCACTATGGACTTCGTCACAGGGTTACCATTGACTCCCCGAGTAGTTGACGCAGTTTGGGTGATTGTAGACCGCCTGACTAAAACAGCTCGATTTATAGCTATACGACCTCAGTATACACTGGAGAGGTTAGCTAAGTTGTATGTGGATAATATTGTTAGATTACACGGTGTACCTGAAAGCATTGTGTCCGACAGAGATCCACGATTTACTTCAAAGTTTTGGGAAGGATTGCAAAAGGCTATGGGTACAATATTGAAGTTCAGTACTGCATTCCATCCATAGACAGACGAACAATCGGAGCGTACCATTCAGAATCTAGAAGACATGCTCCGAGCCTGTGTAATTGATTTTAAAGGATCATGGGATGAGAAATTACCACTGATTGAGTTCGCTTATAACAATAGCTATCAAGATACTATACAGATGTCACCCTATGAAGCACTGTATGGCAGAAGTGTCAAACTCCTTTGTTTTGGATTGAAGTTGGAGAACGTAGTATTGTTGGACTAGAATTTGTTGAAGAGACATGTCAAGTAGTCGACATTATCAAGGAAAGAGTAAGAACGGCTCAGAATCGTCAGAAGCAATATGCAAATACTAGACGCCGAGACCTTGAATTTGTTGTAGGTGATAAGGTATTCCTCAAAGTGTCACCTATGCGTGGTTTGAAACGGTTCGGACAGAAAGGGAAACTAAGTCCAAGATATGTCGGACCATATGAGATTCTAACTAAACGTGGAAAAGTGGCTTACCAGTTAGCACTACCACCATCTATGTCAAGTGTGCATGATGTATTTCATATCTCCTTATTGAAGAAGTATGTTAGAGATCCAATGTACATTTTGATTTTGAAGTAGCACCAACTGAAATCACCAGTCGAAAGGTTCAACGACTACGCAACCGTGACATCTATTATGTTAAGGTCACCTGGAAAAGTAGAGATATAGAAGAAATCACATGGGAAGAAGAGAATGCTATGCGAAAGCAATACCCTCATCTATTCGACTCGGAAGGTATGTATAAATTTTGAGGATGAAATTTTTATTAGCAGGGGGGAGTTGTAAGACCCGTATCGAACTAACCGGTCTTACCACCTTGTACTAGGTCTACCAATCATGGTTGAGCCAAATGGACCAAGTGCGTGAAGGAAATAGCAAGACCAGATATGAAACAGACCCAAAAATAGTAAAATAGGGGGTAGAGTCGCATACCCAAACAGGCAGGGTCAACCCCACCTCATCAGGAAGTCAGACCCCTGAATTTTAAACCTAGGGTCGGACAACTGAGACCCTAGGGTCGACGGGGTCTCCAACCCCCTCATCGACCCTAGGATCACCGACAGAAACCGTAAATAGGAAACTTTCCAAATTTCAAGGGGATTCTTTCCTAATCTCAATGGGACTTATTTTGGGAGGTTTTTCGCTATAAATAGGATGTCCCTTAGCCTCTTTTACTTCTTTTGAAACCCTAATTGAAAGAGAAGAGAAGGAGAAGAGAATGAAAGTTGGAAAAGAAGACTAAAGAGAAGAAATTCAGAGAAACCTCTGAATCTCAGCAAACCTAAGGTATGGATATGCTTTCCATGAATTGTTTAAGACCTTAGAATAGTTCATGAGGAGGGTATGATCTAGGAGAAACCCAAATCATCCATCCATGGGAAGATTTTAATGAAATCCATGGAGGAAATCATGGTAGACAAAGTAAGGAAGTAACCTGGAGTTTTAAGCCATAGAACAAGCATAGAATGGACTGTGGAAGTAAGCCATAGGACCCAAACTTGAAAGATTAGACTGTAAAATGAAAAGGTCGACTCAAACCACGTGCGGTCGCACGTAGGGTCGATTGGGAATCGACCCTACCAGACCACAGGATCGACCCCTAGCTTCCGAGAAGACCAGAGAAGCTACGATCGCACCTAGTGTCGATGGAACATCCGACCCTAGCATCGGCCCTATACCCTGGGGTCGTAGAAAACTGCTACCCTACCTGTGACCCATCCTGCGACCCTAGCTTAATAGCAAGCCTAAAATTGTCGGAATGAATTCTAATTAAAATCTATCGACTTGTTAGGTTTTTCTATTGATATAAAGGTGATTCTTAGAGCTTGAAAGAGGATTTACACTCAAGCAAAGGTGAGGGAACAAGACCTAAACTAATTGGCTAATAATAAACTATTTTTATTTCTTGAGTCCAATGCCATGACTGATTCTATGCGTGTATGCTTGTAATGTGCATTCAACATGTCATCCAATATTCTTGCTATTAATGTTCATGCATATTTAATTCTACTTTTTTTAACATGATGATGATGATGATGCTAGGAATAGGCATGTGAATGTATGTGTGTGGTTAGTGTGCTTGATGCGAGTGGAGCATCAGGGGAAGGACGTGATATTGTGGTGTGTCCTGGTCACCAGACTCTAGCTCTATCTCTACTCAAGTCTAGTCCACTGACATCATCGTATCGTCATTACCTTAGCAGAACTATTACGTCGTAGGGTATCAGGGGAGGTGGTCTCGGATCGTATAGTCTCTGACTCTGTCGGGGGGCCTTAGCTCTATATATATGGACGTATTGAGGGATGCTGGGGTGAGGCCTTGGGTACACTGTTTGACATTAGGATTGGTTAGTTGCGAGCCCAATTTGCAAGCCCTCGCCAGCAGGGGCTTACGTGTTGGTATGGGTAGAGTATCAGGGGAAGTGTGATGCGGTGTGGTCCTTAGCACTTTAGCTCTATCTCTATTTCATGGTGGGTGCATGTGGGATGACAATAAACATTATCTTTGGGCGGCTTCACACACTCGTGTATAGAGGTGAGGCGGCCACCGGACCTTTCTATAGCACATTGCAAACTTAAATACCAGACCATAGATATGAATTGAATGCATGCATATGTTTGCTGCATTGTTTTGTTTGCTCACTGAGCCGTGATGTGTGCTCACCCTTTTTGAATTCGAATATTTTTAGTTGATGATGCAAGTACCACTGTGGAAGATTATATGAATGCTTCTGTGTATCGGCACATGGCTATACTGGAGGCTGAAGATATAGTGGAGACGCATGACTCCTCATGCGAGTGCAACTCATGCGTTTTTTATTAGATTTTTATTTGGAATATTAAAGAAATGTAATTTGATATTTTATTTATTTATGTCTCGGTTGATACAACATAATTTGATATTTTATTTATGATTATCACAGTTAGATTCTCAGTTCATTTAATATTAAGACTTCCGCTATTGTGTATTTATTCTGATTTTGGTTGTGGATGTGTATGGTTTAATTTAAAGGGACACAGCCTATTAGAGATCCTGGTTGAACCATTGGTTTGTTAGCGGTTCATCACACCGTTCTGAAAGGTGCGCAATTGGGGTGTGATAGTGAATGAACAAAACAATGCAACAAACATATGCATGCATTCAATTCTTATCTTTGGTTTCGTTTTTAAGTTTGCAATACGCTATAGAAAGGATTAGTGGCCACTACACCTCTATACATGAGTGTGTGAATCCGTCCAATGGATCAAACACTATTGTCATCCTACATGCACCCTGTAAGCACCCCATTTTTGCTACCCTCAGCATAAGTGAATCCATATGGCAGGTTTTCGACTTTTAACTCAAAGGTTTGTGATTTTGTAATGAACCCCATAGTAGGGTCATAGGATATTACCTACTTGGATGTGTAGGTCATGAAATTATCTTCAAAATGAGACCGAAATCATCAAATTTTGACATCAAACAAGGAAGATATCACAGTTTGAAAGTGCAAGGGCATTTACGTAATTATCGTATGATGCATGCATTATCATTTAAACTTCAAATCATCATATCTTGGTCATCTGATATCGGAATAAGATGATTCAAAGGCCAATATTCCTTATTTTCAGTCCTCTTCAAAGTGGACATTAAAAATCCCAGGCAAAGGTCACTGGTGGGCCCCATGCAAGCTTTCATGCAAAATTATCGATAGAACTTCAAAGCTTCATATCTTTGTTGTTCTACGTCGAATTCAGATGATTCCAAGGTCATTATTCTTCATTTGTGGTATTCTACAAAGTGGACGTGAAAAATTTAGTACAAAAGTGTCCAAAGGGTCCCATGTAAAATTTTAATCTTTGAAAATTCATATTTTGGTCACCCCACATCCAAATATGGTGATTTCAATTTCAATATGTTACATTTTTAGTACTCTACAAAGTGGATGTAAAGGATTGCCGGTAAAAGTCTCCAAAGGATCCCATGCAGAATGGTTAGCCAAATTATCGATAATTGGTCCGCTTAAACTTTAGAAATTCATAAGTCAGCCATTTTATTTTCAAATGAGGTGATTCAAGTTCCAATGGTCCTCATTTTTAGTGTTCTACAAAGTGAACATAGAAAATTTGAAATAGGGGCTATCAGAAAATTTCATGTGGAATGGTGGTAGAAATGGACTATGAAATGATAGAAGAAGTCAACTTGGTCCAAACCAGCTAAACCCAACTTAGTCCAACTCAGCCCGACCCAGCTCAGACCAATCCAGATCAAGTCACGTCAGCCCATATGCATGCATTATATATATATATATATATATACATATATAATGATATATTATTATATATAATATATGTATATATATCTTATAGGTATATTACATTATATATATTAATATATATATATATATATATATATATATATATATATATATATATATATATATATATATATATATATATATATATATATATATATATAATGTATGATATATTATTATATATAATATATGTATATATATCTTATAGGTATATTACATTATATATATATATATATATATATATATATATATATATATATATATATATATATATATATATATATATATATATATATATATATATATATATATATATATATATATATATGATAGGAAAAAAAAGGAAAAAACGTGAGAAGAGAAGGGTTTCTAGAAGGAGCTGTGAGAAGGAGAGAGGGAGAAGAAGAAAAGGAAGGAAGAGAGAAGAAGGAAAGAAGGAAAGAAGAAAAAAAGGAAGGAAGAGAGAGAGAGAGAAGGAGACATTCTAGAAGAGAAAACGTGAAAAAGGAGGGAGAAGAAGAAAAGGAGGAAGAGAATAGAAGAAAAAGAAGGAAAGAAAAGAAAAAAAAAGAAAAAAATAGAAAGAAAGAGACGTTTTCTAGAAGAGAAAACGTGAAAATAGAGAGGGAGAAGAAGAAAAGGAAGGAAAAGAGAAGGAAAGAAAAGGAAAAAGGAAAAAAAAGTTTTCTAGAAGAGAAAACTTGAAAAGAGAGAGGGAAAAGGAAAAAAAGGAAAGAGAGAGGGAGAAGAAAAATGAAAGAAAAGAAGAAGGAAAGAAGAAGAAAAGGAAGGAAGAGAAAATAAGGAAAAGGGGAGTTTTCCAAGAGAAGAAAGGGAGGCCGTGAGTTAGAGAGAAGGGAGAAACGAGAGAAGAGAGAAAAAAAAGAGAGAATAGGGGAGAAAGAAAAAAATTGAGGAGATAGAAAAGGAGAAAGGGGATTTTTCTAGAAGAGGGTTTTCCAGCCAAGAGAAAAGAAAGAAAAGAGAAAGAGAGAAGAAGAAGAAGAGAAAAGAAAGAAAAGAGAAAATGTGAAAGAGAGAAAGAGAAGGGAGAAAGGAGCAGAGAAGAGGAGGATGAGGATTCATCTTCAAAAAGCTTGATACGATCTCCAAAAATCCTACATCAAAGGTTTCGCTCCATTCGAGCACAAGGTTGGTACCCTAAAACAAATTTAGGGTTCTTTAGAATGCTAGAATATTGATTTTGCTTGAAAAAGGCTTATTTTTATTAAATCTCGATCAAGAATGCTTTATTGCATGCATGTTGATGTTAGGCTGCTCATGTCTAGGATTTTTTATGTATGATGATTTTTTTAAACTATTCAATGATGAAGCTTTGAATGCTATATGATGATGTTTGATGTTTTTGACAAATTTTACAAAGTGGAATTCTAATCTGAAATTTCCAGATTTAGGATCCAAATTTAGGACGTGCATCTCATGTGGTTTTTCTTAGATTTAGAAACCCAAATTTTTATGAGAGTCTCTCTGAAATATTAGAAGACTCCCCTAAAAATTTTGTTCCATTTGAAAATAGAAAAGTCTATCGAAAAAATTCTTCTTTGGCATTGCTGTCCTACTCGGGTATAATGCAATCCCCTATCAGAAAGTCTCTAGAAAAGGGTCTTATGGCCATAATCAGAAAAGAACTTCATATGAATTTTTTAGATATTGAAGTCTTCTAAAAAATGGCACTGGTTTTGGATTTTTTTAATTTTTTATTGAATTGATATTGATTTCTAAGAACTCTTCTAAAAAATGGCACTGGTTTCGGATTTTTTGATTTTTTATTGAATTGATATTGATTTCTAAGTACATAGTGCTCTGATTTTGAATCTATTAGGATATTCTAATTTGCATGATTGAAAATGATCTTTTTTCACAAAGAGAATGTTCTGTTTTCACTTGTTTTTCTTGATGAAATTTTAGATCTGACAATTATCTATATGGACATTTGTCTAGATTTAATTTTCATTAAGTATGGGATTTTATACGGAATTTATAGTGCAACTGGTCAAAAATATAGAATAGACTTGACCAGTGCACATATCCGGTCTTGTGGCATTCATTTGACCTATTTTTGCTCTCTATTGGGATTCGACCCTTTCAGATGAAATATAGCATGTCAAGTCATCTTTCTGTTGAAAAAAATAGAGATTTATTTGAGTTATAGAAGACCTACTTATGGTCATTTTGGTGTAATGTGACAGAATCTGAAAACAGTTCATAGTTTGTCCAATATTTGAAACTTTGTGTCACAATTTTGACATTTTTGAGTCAATATTCATTCCAAATGTTTTCATAAAAGTTACAATATTTTCAAAGAACTTATTAAAGATATGTTTTTGATAATTTTGGATTTTTTAGAAAGGTTTCATTGATGTCTCATTCACTGTAACATACAATTGATTGCTTGAGTGAATTCTACCATATTTGATTGCATACTTGCTATATTTAGAGTATCTATTTTCCATATTTGGATAAATGGCTATATTTAGAGCATTCATATGCTTTGTTTGGATTGTGCATATACCATGTTTGTCATATTCCATGTGTTGCTATATTTGGTAGAATAAATGATTTTTACCATATTTAGCAAAATCTTGATAATTATCATTTTTAAGTCTTACTATGCTTAGAAAATAGCATATAAGATCTTACCTTTTTTTGGATAATTCATGTCATATTTTGCATTCTATGTTTGATACTTACCATATTGATATATAGGTGCATACATTAATTTATTACCATTTTTAAGTCTTACTATGCTTAGAAAATAGCATATAAGATCTTACCTTTTTTGGATAATTCATGTCATATTTTGCATTCTATGTTTGGTACTTACCATATTGATATATAGATGCATTCATTAATTTATTGCCATATTAGGTCTTACCATGTTTAGAAAATAGCATATAAGATCTTGCCATATAGGTTCTTGCCTTATTTGCAATACATGCCATATTAGGAGATTTTTAACAATCTTGCTATATGTGTATTTCTTGCCATAAATGTATTATATGCCATGCTTAGATAGAATATTTATTTTTTGGCAATAATTTTATTTTTGCAACACCCTAGTTGAACTACCATGTATGCACACTTCTAAAAGACAATCTAGGCATGGGGACGTGCATTTAGGCACCCACATTCTTGGGAAGGGCATCATGGAAAATAATAAAAATCTTAATAAGAAAAGAGAATGTTTCGCCAAACCTTCCAAAATTAGAACTTAAGATGAAAAGGGTAGCTCAGGACTTTTTCCACCCCTCAGTAAACCCTAAACCTATAATAGGTTTTAAACCCTAAACCTAGAACAGGTTCTAAATCCTAAACCTAGAATAGGTTCTCAATCCTAAACCTAGAACAGGTTATTTCAGTCACTTCCTGAACTACGTGGATTCTGATTCCTAGGGCAAACCCTAGGATACGTAGGCCATTTGGGAGAAACCCAAATTCGGATCCATACCTTAGTCCACTCGAACTATCCATAGATCCACTAAGATATCCATCCATATTTTTTACCCAAATAGGATTATCTACATTCCAACCCAAATAGGGTTATCCACATTCAAACCCAGAAAGGGTTATCCATTCTTAGATCCATTAGAACTATCTATCAGTTCATATGGACTATCCAGATCCTAACCCATAGGGTTTCTCATCCTTTCAAGCGTAAACGTCAACTTGAACAATGAACTTAATCATGCACAAGCATAAATCATAACCATAAACTTTAATCACACCTGAACTACGATGGTGAACCTAATTTTTGGAATAATTTCGTGATATGTAAGCAATCTGATGGATACAGATTCGGTTCAATGATATCAAACCACTTGATTTGGTTCGGTTTAATAGATAGAGTCTAGCATAGGAAAGGTATAGGAGACCGATTTCGATTGGGCGGTTTGGGTGCCTAACCCCTTCCCATAACCGTAACCTGACGCTTACCCAATCTCTGATGGACCAGAAATCCAATCTAAGGGTCATGAGTCAATCGAAGTTTTACCTTAGGGTAAGATTTCACATTTCTAAGGTCCTAGACCTTAATCTAGGTGGCGACTTCCAAAAAAAGATCACAATCTTTGTCCTCACACACCTACCATAGAATAGAGATAGAGCTAAAGTGTCCGGATCCAACACTGCCAATACTTCCCCTGATGTCCTACCCATACCAACGCGTAAGCCCTTATTGGCGAGGGCTTGCAAACTGGGCTCGCAACTAACCAATTCTAATGCCATACAGTGTATCCAAGGACTCACCCCAGCGTCCCTCAATACGTCCATAGAGATAGAGCTAAGGCCCCCCGACAGAATCGAAGACTACACGGTCCGAGACCACCTCCCCTGATGCCCTACGACGTAATAGTTCTACTAAGGTAATGGAGATACGACGGTAAGTAAGACTGCACTGACCGCTTTAAGTGATACTGCAAGATACAACTCTAGATTGTCCCCAACCTTAGGCTTGTCCAAGAGTGGGGGGGATGCTAGGTAGGCCTTCAAATCTTCAAATGCCCGTTGGCATTTAGCTGTCCACTGGAAAGTTTTGTTTCCACTGAGAGTTTGGAAAAAGGGGAGACATTTGTTGACTGACCATGACATGAATCTACTTAGTGCAGCTATACGTCCTGTCAGCTCTTGGACTTGCTTCACCTTCATGGGAGCTAGCATGTTAAGAATAGCTGAGATTTTAGCTGGATTTGCCTCAATGCTATGGCTGGAGACCATAAATCCTAGAAATTTTCCAGAGGTGATGCCGAAGGCACACTTTGTCGGGTTTAGCCGCATTTGCTATTTCCTAAGGACACGAAATGCCTCTTTCAGGTCCTTGACGTGGTCACCTCCTACTAAACTCTTTACTAACAAGCTGTCAATGTAGACTTCAATGTTTCTTCCAATTTGTTCTTCAAAGATGCGGTTAACTAATTGCTGATATGTGACTTCGGTATTTTTGAGGCTGAATGGCATGACATCATAGCAAAACAGTCCACGATTGGTAACGAAGGTTGTCTTCTCCACGTCCACCGCATGCATTCTGATCTGATTATAGCCTGAATATGCATCTATGAAGCTAAGTTGCTCGTGTCCGATTGTGGCGTTGATTAGTTGACCAATGCAAGGTAGTGGAAAACTGTCCTTAGACAAGCTTTGTTTAGGTTGGAAAAATCGATACATATTCATCACTTGCCTCCTGGCTTGGGGACCATCACCACATTGGAAATCCACTCTAGATAACTGACCTCTCTGATAAAATTAGCTTTTAATAGCTTCTCCACTTCTTCATCTATAATCTGCTGCCGAGTAGGGGCTAAAAACCTCTTCTTTTGTCTAATGGGATGATGCTAGGTGTCTATGCTCAAACAATGCTCTACCACTTCCCTAGGGATACCAGGCATGTCTACCGTAGACCATGCAAAGATGTATACGTTGGTACATAGGAAGTTTATCAATTATGTCCTCTTAGGTTCTACAAGTGTTGAACCCATTTGGACTATTTTCTCCATATCTTCCTTGTCCAGGGGGATCTTAACCAAGTCTTCGGCAAGGGTTCCTCTTTGTTGCTTGGAATCATCCCGCAAATCTTCAATGTGGATGGGCATGGCTTATGCTGGCTTCTTGTAGTCCGTGAGTTTTGCAAAGTAACATTTGCACGAAACCAATCGGTCGGTTCCACAATTTCTTTCTCCTCTCGACGTAGGGAACTTTATGACAAGGTGATACGTAGAGGGGACCGACCAAAGAGCACACAGACCAGGTCGTCCAATTGGCAATGTGCGAGGAGGGCACGTCCATAACCAAGAAATTCATCATGACCCTAGATTCCTTAGGGTAGGTCCTCGCTCAGACAGGAAGTCTGATGGAACCTTTTATTGGAACCAAGTCACCAGAAAAACTTACAAGTGGATAGTTGACTGGCAGTAGGCGATACAGGGAAATCTCCATACGTTGAAAGGCTTGCCAATAAATGATATTATCGAAGCTTCCGGTGTCGACCATTATCATATGCACATCACTATCCTCAATGCATATGGTGATGACTATTGCATCCTTATGAGGGACTTTAAGTTACACAAATCTTCATCACTAAAAGTCAAGAAATCGCCGGTACGGGCCCTCTTCCTTAGCCATTTGGTGGACCTCACACTCCTCTCATAAGCTTTTCTAGATTTTAAGGATGTGCTTCCTGATGCTAGGCCTTTAGTGATAGTTTGAATAGCTTTTCTTCCTTCTTTGAAGAGATTGTATTCAAGTCCCTCTACCAAGGCCGAGGTGGGATTCTCGGTCAAATATGGTCTGTAATTCTGAGCCATGTTTACTGATGCCGAATTGACATCTTCTTCCTTGACGCTTAAGCTCTTGTGGGCTGAATGTATCCTGGGTGTGCAATCCTAATGACATCTACTCTATCAAACGGCGAATTCATACATGGTACTGGTGTGTCCAAGATTAGCCGTGGTAGAGGAGGTCGAGTCTGATCTTGGCACTGCCGACTGATCCATGGGTCAATTTTAGATAAGGGCCTTTCTCTTGTTTCCAGGGAATTGGGGGTCTTTCCTTTCTCATATACTTATTGTGGCACTAGGTCAAGTTTAAAAGCAAAGTGACTATGGATGACACCTACATCCCTGTAGGCGGGGGTAGGACCTTTCTCAATCCTTTCCTCATTATGTCAAGGTAAGTGCTCATGGCACTGGTCCCGATATCGCCTCTCGTTTCTTCTTTCCTCTCTTTTGTGTTCTCTCCTGTCTTCTCTCCTGATTTCTCTTGTGGGTTCCCTTACGGGAGTTCTCTCGTAAGGTGGCGGAAGAGGAATCCTTCGTTCTTCTTGGGGGCGGTTGGTATCCTAGGTGCATCTTAATCAATATACTGTCCATAATATCCTCTCCAGATAAGGTCTTCAATCTCTGTCTGCAGGTTCTAGCATTCATCCGTTGTATGACTGATGTCATGATGGTAGTGACAATACTTGTTTGGGTTCCTTCTCCGTGCTACTGTTACGATTTTGGGGAGCCTCTAGAGATATCCATCCTTCACAATGAGAGTGTATATGTCTGCAAGAGGGCTGTTCAGGGGAGTGTAATCGTCGAATCTCCTTAGGGCTCCCCTGGCTCGGGCTTCTTCTCTCCTTGATCTCTTCTGTTCTCCTTGGCAGAAGGGGTCTCTCCCTTCATCTCCCCTTTTTCCTAGGGCATTAGCTATACCTTTGTTCACTTCCAGGACTTCATTCATAGTGGCATACTTTTCATAACAGGCGAGTAATTCTTAGAGGCCAGCTATGTCACAATTCATTCTGGGAAATCGGCGTGATATCCAAGTCATCCATGAGATAACCCGAATCATCCAGCAACCAAAAACCAAAGTGATCTACCAAACAAACCCCATAGTCTACACACACAATATCCACAATAATCAATAATATATAATAATATTTACAGCGGAATCATCGAGTTGCAGTGGAATTCATAATATAGGACAAGATGCCAGCTAGTATTACTTTAACATAATAATTATGTTATGCTTTACAAAGAGTTTTCACCACATCCATCATATTACATACATTCCATACTACATAGACCTATAGTATGGGAAATCAAAAAATTCCTTTACCCTCACTACTGTTAACAACAACAAACAAGCCGTTTTTATTTTTCTTCCTTTCCTAAATCCGAGAAAACCCTATAGATAGACCAAACCGTCATCTATCTACAAGCGGAAAAATCATAGAGGCAAGGCACTGACTCAGGTCCCGTAAATGCAATCCCTATAGGTATAGCCCTTTACATGATCTCTGAGAGGAAACCACTAAGAGAAGCACCATCAACATCATTAGGATCCATGATTGTAGCAGTAAAAGAAGTACCTATAATCAAAGCTAAAAGAAATTCAATATCGAGGGGTGAGCTCACATCCCAGCTCAGCGAGAAGTCAGGTATCCAATGCAATCCTATGAAATAATTTAATGAATGCAGTACAGAAGCAAATAAACAAGCAATTGTGAGTAACATACAAGTGTGTATGCAATCATGGCCGACCTGTACCCTAGCAAGGATCTCGCCCCATACCCCACCGCTTGAGCTGTGCCCCTTACCCCACCGCCTGAGCATGTACCCTTACCCTACTGCCTGAGTAAATACTTGTACCTCACAGCCTGAGTACCTTGTACCCCACCGCCTAAGTTAAGTTCCCCTCACTAAACCACAAGTCATTTGGCCAAGTTGATGCATGATGCATGAGCATATTATAAATAGGGTTACACCCCAACAGAGATCCCCATTCCACTCCAATGGACTGACTGTGCCCCTACTAAGGCGTAATAGGGTATATGGCTGTATAACATACTCCCATACGTCACACGATCGTCTACCCCACAACACAACACAACCATATCCAAATCAATCAATCACCCAAGGTGGCATGTGAATGCGATAAGTAAAACTATACTCTGGCAGGAATCCTCGTTCCACTCCAATGGAATGACCTTGTCCCCACTAGAGTATAGTGTGCCAACATGGCATGTGTATTGTGCTTCCACACTCTATATGCCGATCATGCATGGCCTCAACAAAGACTACACCCAGCAGAGAACTCTGACTCCCCACTCCCATGGTTCATCGTACCTCCACTAAGGTACAGCCACTCCCAATGTGATATAAACCACTATACATGGATGGCATCCCAATAAAGAACCCCGGATCCCGGCTCTCATGGATCACCGTGTCTCCACTAGGATACCGGCACACCAACATGGTAAGCATGCCCATACTACAATACGTCACATGCACCATCAAACATGGTTATACACGCAAATGATATTAACAACAACTCCTTGTAGAGAACCCTGGATCCCCACTCCCATGGTTCGCCGTGTTTCTACAAGGTACAACAACTATTAACATGGCTCATGTCTTGTACTCCCATACACTACACATCCATCATACAACATCCAACATAAATAGTTATAGTTATATGCAAATGCATGAACAGTTATACAAGTTATTGGATGACACGTTATAGTAAATCAAATGCACACGCAGCAATCACATGCTCAAACTCTACGTGATCCGACCCCTCACCTATAGACACCAGTGGTGTTGGAGAAACTTGAAGCTGCCAGAAGACTTCGTCCACTACCCTTGTTTTACCTAATTAATTAAATAAGCTTCATTAGGTTGGTGAACATCTTTTAAACCAGCATGGACAAATCCTAGTGTCCATGCACGGGTCCCAAGGAAGGTCGAGAACCGAAAGGATGGTCTTCTTAATCAGTACTAGGCTTATAAGTCAATACAGACTGAACCAGCAGATAGAACCGGTTGGGCGTTCCTCCTGTACATGAGGCTGGTTAACACTTAGTTATTTCTTACATATACTGAATCGGAAGATGAATCAGATGATTGATCACCCAATTGGTCATCTAGTTCACATATTGTTTACAGTATGAGGCTTCCAATGGGTCATTTAAAGGCTAGGCTGGGTGATCGGTCATCCGACAATGGCTCCGCTTGTAATTAAGCCTACGCGAAGGCATGGCCAAATGGCACCATGAACTTAGCTGGTGTGACGGACCCAGAGGGTCGTTCTTCCAATCAGGTGGCTCCGACTTAGTGACTTCGGATATGTGGCTCTAGATACTACTTGGTTCGTTAAGCCAAGGCATTGCCCCTGGTGAAGGACTGGTTTGAGTCAACTGGTATTAGGGCCACTGCCAATTTGTTGGCTTATGCCTCCAGTTCTGGCCCAAAAGCTAAGCACGAACCAGAGAAGGTTTCCTTCTTTGGGGAAGGTTTTCCATCATGGTTTCCTTCATTCTGAGTGGTGGAAAACACATACCTACTACTATTGAACACAATGGGAGTCATTTAGACTTCATTATCATCTCCATTCATGGAGAGGGGGATAATTTAGTTTCCTAGGTCAAGCTCCAGTCTCCATTCATGGAGGCCATTAATGATGGAGTTTCACCATGGTCTCTAACATACATTCTCCCACAAGGATGGAATGAAGAAGAAAGGATGAGGACCTACCTCAAGTTAGAATGATGCTGGAGCTTGAGCTCCACACCTTAACCCTCATTCACTCTCCTACGGTTCAGCAAGAGAGAAACAAGGGAACATGGGTACCCTTTTATATGACCCATGGGGAGAGAGTGCCCTACTCTTGTCAATCGATGAAAGCCAAGCAGAGGATTGTTCATCCAGTTATGCCTCTGGTTGAGCTTAAAATACAATTGAGCTTAGTTTCGTGGGCCCAATTCGATGGAGATGCTTCCTAGGCTTTAAGTACCACCTCCCACACAATCTAGTATGACTAAGTGATCCAAGAGGCTAACCCACAACATATAGAGGGTCACAAGATAGGGTGTCAAGGGTTAGCATAGTATGACCCGATACGGAGAGATCCGAATTTGACGATTTCAGAGTGGGACATAAAGGCTGGTTCCTTTTTTGCAATGGAGAAATGAAAATTTTCATTAGTGATGGACATATTGGACTGGATCCTCAACATCCCTGATTTGAAGTACTTCTAGGTTGAACCTAGCCATAAACACGTGCAATGATTCCCCCGATCTTTACTTCATGTTCATCAAGTGAGTTGTCGTCTTCTTTTGGACCTTGCTCCTCTGGAAGTATATTTGGAAGAACCAGCTCATCATCTGAAAAGAATTAATTAACCTCGGAAGTAAGTTATTGAACCACATTATTGCTGCACCTTTTAAGGTCAGGGGAAAAGCTCTGGACATGATCGCGCCTTGATATGCATGTAGTATCATGGCATTCATAAATGCGTCCAAGTGTTGTCCTGGGTCAGTCGACCCATCATAAGGATCTACAAGGGGCATATGGAAATTCTTCGGGAGAGAGATCCTCATGATGATATCAGTGAGCGATTATTAGTTAAATAATCCTTCTCCTCTACAGGAGCAACGCTCGATCTTGCCATAGCCTCCACTTTTTGTTTTAAAAGGGCCAATTGATCCTCTATTCTGGCGGCTACCTTTGGGGACATCTGTGCTTTTCCCTTGTCTGCACCAATGACGACCTCTGGTAGGGGTATATGCTGGGGGACCAAGGGTTCTCCCAATTCTTCCTCGATCGACCCCTAGTAAAGGTCTGAGTCTCTCCTTAGCTGGTATTCTCCTTTGATGCGATGTGGAACCTGTCCCGCTTTCATCTCGTATAGCGAACAACCCCTCTACCCCACCCTCGCCATCCCTGTCCCTTGGTTGCCTTACTCGGTGATGGCAAGGGGGCTCTGGGTGGTAGTCTACCTGGACATTCGGAATAGGATAGGGAGGTACTTCCACCTATGTTCGAGAGGCGGTTCCTGCAATGGGGACTTGAAATCCTTATAGCAATCTGGTCAAGACTTCTAACTATTGAGCTACTACATCAAGCTGTTCATAAGTAACATAGGCTTCGGATGGCAGTGCTAGGTTCGTAGCCCTCTTACCCTTCTCTTTATGCAGCCTGGGCTCTGATCTGGTAGCTTTATTGGGATTTAAAGGGGGACAATTGATTGTTGGTGGGTTAAGGTTCACCGTATGACTTCTTGTTTTCCTAGGACTCATACCTTTGGATTTCCCTTTGATGATTGTCTTCAAACTTTGATCACTTAGGCCCCATAATGGGCACCAAACTGTTTCATCCAGATTTTGTATCGATGGCCCACGACGGTGATTGGACCTGCAAGACAAAATAGAAGGCAAAGAGGAGGCGGGTCTATGGCCTTGGGTCCACTCCGATGCCTAAGTTAGGGATCTATGAATAGTCAATGGGCTCGGTATCCTAGTCTACTTAAATATTTATGGGGTAAGTGAGGGATTATCAATCCAAGGTGTTAGAGCGATAAACCCTAGGAGAATGAATATTAAATGAGAGGTACCTAAAGCTTTGAGATTCGTGGACTATTTATAATGAATAGTACTCCTTTATAAAAGTCATTTTTACCCTTGTCTCTAGCGGGGATGGACAAAAATAACCTTCAAGATTGGTGAGGAGACCTCTTTGTCCTTGTCCTTTGGTAGAAATTATGAAAATTCCCTTTAAGCCCTTTTCAAAGGTGCTTATATGGATTATAATACTGTCGTCATCTTATTGATGATGTAGGAAATTTACCTAACAAACAGTTCAGGGAAAACCTCGAATCTGTCATTGGTTTAAACTCAAGAAAACAATACCTATACCTAGGAGGTACACTTTTAATCGACCATACTAGGCTAACAAATAGAAGGATAAATCAATGGGAAAACTCTGATCAGAAATGGACTCCCACAGAAGAAGTCCATAAGCATGATCAGAAGGGACCCCAGAGGTGAAATCCGTACCTCCGGCCATGTCAATATACCCTGACCAACCTTTAGGGGAGTAACCGGACACAATACTGGAGTCGAGACTGAACGACTGGGGTTGCGATTGGCCAAGCACAGTAGGTTTCGATAAGTTACCGGATGCAAAGCCGGACTTGAGACTGAGCAATAGGGATTGCGACCAGCTACTGGCAGAAGGTTCGGGTTTTAGCTGGATGCGACATCGGACTTGACCCTGTACCTCCATATTTGCGATTGACCAGTGTTAAAAAGCTCTAAAACTCAGTATAATAACATGAACAATTAACTAACACTTTCACATACTACCCAGATGTCGCATACAACAAGGATATTGACTCCTGTGGTGTGGTAAATTATATTCACAAAACCTCAATTGAGGAACAGAACCCTGATTAATTTTTAGAGTGTTTCTGATCTTGTGTATGTCTATGCCGCATGCTTTCTGTGAATAACATGTCATTCAATAACTACCTTTTTGCATGTATTTGCATTTAATATCTATGTTGGTTATGAATATATGCGGTTGATGCTTGGTGGGCAATGGTGAAATGGTCGAGGACCACTAGATCTGACCTGCCAGGCATACTCTTGCCATGTCTTGCCCTAGTGTCCCAGTGGGATGAAAGCATCTAGGGGGTAGACAGATGGACTAGGATTCCTGCTAGGTTATCGTGGGGATGCATATGATGACATATAGGATAGGTTAGTGGCATTACCCACATATGCAACCCTGGCCAGTAGGGGGTCAGGTACTGGTATGGATAAGGGTTGAGGGGAAGGTGGTGGCAATGTTCGTTGGTGCATCATTGGCCAAACCTTTATTCTATCACTGTCTATATAGGAGACGCATTGCTTCACCAGGGCTGTAGGTACAAGCTGGCAAGTGTCCATTCTTGTCACACCCCAAAACCACAGTGTTTTAGTATGACCATGGGTTCCTAGCAATGCAAGTACTTTTATACCAGAATTCATTCATAGTACTTAAATAACACAACTCTTCCATTAATCACAACATAGACGGGAACATCATTGGCGAAATCAGAATAATAACAAAAAATCAATAAATAAAACTAGAAACCATATCTAACTGTGTCAAATATATACCATAAAAGTTTATTTGTCTTCAAACCAAGACATAAATAAAACAATACCAAATACTTAATACTTAATCAAAACCATCATGAGTCAAATAATGCCCAAAAACAAAGTAAATAATTAAAATAAAATCTAAATACTCTTAATAAAGTCTTGTCTCTCAGATAGAGACATCTTCTTTTCTTTATAAAACTTGTCATCTAGCCATAGAAACAATCATCACATTCACACGAAGAGTCATGCAAATCATCTTTAGTTACGTCTTTTTCAATCACATCATTTTCAGCTAAATCATTACCTGCAAAACAATCTAAAAATTTTCTACGTACAAAGGGTGAGTAAACCATACGCCCAGTGAGAAATTAGCACACATAAGCACACAATGCATGATAGTTTATTAAGGTTTACATGGTCTATGACTAGCATGCACAAGTCGTGTCACACCTAAATCTTAGAAATAAACACTCAAGCACGGGTGAGGTGAATGCAACACACTTGGTCACGCTGCATGTGAAACACTACCCAAAGAATGAAGATACAACCCAAGCACACCTACCTAACATCATACTAGCATTCCCCCATCATAAGATTCCTCCTGGCATCATAGTAGTAAGCCTCACTTTACTTCTTCGGGTGTGCTCTTGGCATCATACGAGCACTTAAACTGGACTCATCCCTAGCTCTCACCTGAGACACTAGAGGTTGGTGCCCAGTCCATGTCCGGAACCCTGCTCTAGCAGTGAAAGAGTCTGAAACCATAGCTGATTCATACATAAGACTATGACAATACCTAAACCCCCATTGGCAAGGGTTGCATGACACGGGATGTTGAAACCTAAACCAAGAATACTACTAATGCAGGTATCCGTATCCTAGCTCAATGGACCAAGATGAACCATTCCATTCTAGCCATCTAGATCCACTAAGATACAAGCAAATGACAAGTAATCATGTTATCAAATATCCACATGTTATCAAATAGTCCATAATTTACCAATCCAATACAGAGTTAATAATATACAAGAATGCATCAACAATTATCACAGTTATTGGATGGCATGTAATCACACAGTAATCTAAACAATTAGAAAGCAAATGTGCATAGAAAATAAAAAAAAAATAAAACAAAGCTAATCCCTCATCTATACTGGTGAACTAATCCCTACTCTGTAGTAGATGGAGTCCTTCTCTTGTCTTCCTACATCAGCTTACCTAGTGTAATCGATGTATGATTATTACTTATAATTGTTTAGTCATGCTTGTAATAGGTCTAGGGTTTCCTCATTAGTCTTAAGAACATGTCCTAGGGTTAGTTGGTCAAGTCTCAAAGTCCCCGGTTGAAGATTCAACCAAAACAGGTCTAATGTTTAATAGGTGGTCGATGGAGGTGGTCCATCAGGCCGATTTTATCAATCGGTTAGGTATTTTGGCTAATATGGATCATAGAGGCTTGCACCTCTCTAGGGTCACTTCTACAGATGCTTTATGATAGGTTTCAACCACTGGTTAGGATAGAATCCTATTACCATAGGTTGTATGCAAGTATGGTTCTCAATTGTGAATCTCGGTTGTGCAACCACACGTGCATACACACTTGGGAGTATGTTCTAAGCAAACCAATCATTCCAATATGTTTATTATATCATTCTTGGAGTGTGGGATGGTCAACATATTCCAATTGGTCAATTTGGGATTAAAAGAACTAAGAATACCCCTCACTATGACACAGGAAGTCGAAGACAGCTGAGGCGATTGATCAAGTGAATTTTGTCACCGCCCTCGTCAATCACCTTGTACCAGTGAGCTTGGACTGATACTGATTTGATCCGATCTCTATGGCACAGGGTCCAGGGCTATTCCATAGGGTTTCTAAGGGTTTGTACTACAATAATGATCACTTCCCAACATAATTCCATATTATAATTCAATAATATGATCTACATTCATGCTTTTATATCCGTTTAACCATCATAAGCATTAGTGAGCAATTCTAGACTAATGTTTATTAATGGATATTGGAATTTTATTCCAACATGATCAGAGGTTTGGTTTTTTCTGATAGGATCCATCATAAGGTCGTTCTAAGTAAGAAAGAGTAGTTTAGAGGTTACCTTATAGCTTACGCTAGGTGTAGTTACAATAAGAAGCATAAGGGAGGACCTTCAATGGTGGTTCTTCCGCTTCTTCTTCCTTCAATCATGTTCCAATGCTCTCTCTCTCTCCCAAAACATGTTAGAGTTTCTAATGTTATCACTTTAGGGTTTTTATAGAGTCTTTATTAGGGTGTTATCCTATAGTTTGAGTTGCGTTGCAACTCCTTCCTTGAGAGTCCTACTTTAAGTAAAAGAGTGCTAAAGGAAGCTAGGGAGTTGTCAATTGGCACTCAAACACAGTTAAAGGTGCATCCCATATGATTTGGGACAATCATGGGTATTTGGGAACCAATTGGAACCAAGCCCAACTAATTAGACTCAAATTGGCCTAGTTCTAGGCATGGACGGTCAATGACAGTACGTGCGGTCAATCAAACTCATTTCATCGACCACCTTAGTCAACCGCCAAACCTGAATTGGTTCATGTTGACCAAGTCAAGGTTGGTTCGAATATTTCTCCTTAAACAAAGCTTCTACACTTAAAGTAAAAGAGTTTTGGCTCTTACGTAGAGTTCAATACACTCCAATGAAGATGCAAATGTTAGACATATGTAGGCAGGAGAACCTGTTATGTAAGAAAATTCAAATTATCCCGTATTTTTGGATGCGGGTTTCATAATTCCCCCCACTAAAAAAAAAATTCATCCTTGATATTGTCTTACCTTGTTCCTCGAACAAATAAGAGTATTTCTTGGGGATCTCTTCTTCCTCCTCCCATGCGCTTCATCCTTAGGGTAGTTCTTCCATTGTACCTTGATATAAGCACTGAATCAATTTCTCAGTTGATGAACCTTCCTATCCAGGAATCCTAGCGGTTCAACTTCGTAACTCAGTTTTGTATCTATCACAGGGAGTTCCATGTTTAGCACATGCATCGGGCCAGTGATGTACTTCTTCAGCATTGACACATAGAACACAACATGAACACCAGCAAACGAAGGAGGAAGAGCTAGCTAATAGACCACAGCTCCACTTTGACTAAGTATCTCATAAGGTCATATATATCTCGGACTTAGCTTCCCCTTCTTGCCAAACCTTTTGATTTCTTTGAAAGGAGATACATTCAAAAAAAATTTGTCACCAACTTTAAATTCAAGATCTTCACGGTGAAAATCTACATAACTCTTTTGTCTTGACTGAGTAGCTTTAATCCTTTCTCTTATCAAATCAATATTTTAGCAAATCTCTTGGATGATATCTGGTCCAAGGATTCTTCTTTCACCAACTTCATTCCAATATAGAGGAGTTCTGCATTTCCTTCTGTGCAATCCTTCATATGATGCCATCTTAACTGATAGCTTTTATTATAAACAAACTCCATCAATGAAAGATTCTAATCCCAATTTCCTTTGAAATCCAGAGCGCAAGCTTTGAGCATATCTTCTAATATTTGTATTGTTTTCTCAGACTGTCCATCCATTTAAGGGTGAAAGGAAGTACTAATCTTTAGTTGCCTACCCATGGCGTTCTATAATCCTTCCCAAAACTTTGATGTGGATCTTGGGTCTCGATCAGATACAATACTAGCAGGGACTCCATTAAGTTATAACTTAATCAATATACAGCCTAGTTAGCTTATCCATGGAACACTGAGGTTGAACTATAATAAATCTTGCAATTTTCGTGAACCTATCCACAATAACCCAGACTGCATCCACAAAGCGTGATGTCAATGGTAACCCTATGACGAAGTCCATGGTAATGTGATCCCATTTCCATTCTAGTACCAGTGATGGTTTAGGTTACCAGATGGCCTTTTACATTCAGCTTTGACTTGTTGGCATGCCAAACACTTATAAACAAACTTAGCCACATCGGCTTTCAAACCTCTCCACCAGAATTCCTTTTTCAGGTCATGGTACGTCTTTGTACTTACAGGGTGCATAGAGTATGGAGATGAATGAGCTCTAATCAGAATCCTTTCTTTCAAATCTTCTGTCGATTTCGATACGCATACTTTTCCACAATAATAGATAATTCCATTGTTTAGAATGAAATCAAGCTTGCCTTCCATTCTCGAGTTTACTCTTCAGTACCTAGGTGATGATCCAGTATTGTTGCTGATTTGATCTCTTGCAACAACATCAGTTGTATTTGGAGGGCACCTAGAGTGGCATGAGCTTCAGATAGCACATAGTCGCTGCTTTAGCTTCTTTTTTGCTTACAATTTTTCTATTGAGAGCATCAGCTACCACATTAGCTTTTCCCAGATGATAATGGATATCGCAATCAAAATCCTTCAGTAGGTCTAACCACCTTCTTTGTCTCATATTGACTTCTTTCTGGTTGAATAAGTATGTGAGACTCTTGTAGTTAGACATTATCTAAATTTTTTCTCCATAGAGGTAATGTCTCCATATCTTGAGCGTGAATACCACAGCGCCTAACTCAAGATCATGAGTTGGACAATTCTTTTCATATTCCTTCAGCTATCTAGAGGCATAAGCGATTACTTTGCCTTCTTGCATCAGAATGCAACCAAGTCCTAGTTTGGATGCATCAGTATACACTACTAAATCTTTTGATCTAGACAAAATAGTCAAAATGGGAGCAGATTTTAGCTTTTCTTTTAGTAAGCTGGAAACGCAGCTTTACACTTCTCTGACCATGCAAATTTAGTTTCCTTCTTTGTTAGTTGCGTCAGAGGAATTTCTATCCTTGAGAAGTTAGCAATAAATATTTTATAATATCCTTCTAATCCAAGAAACTTCAAACTTTGGCGACTGTCTTCGGAGCTTCCCAATGGAGTACTGCTTTGACCTTGCTTGGATCCACTGATATTCCTTCTGTAGATATGACATGACCCAAAAGGTAACTTCTCTCAACCAGAATTCACACTTCTTGAACTTGGCAAACAGCTTCTGTGAGACCCGCACCCAAAATCCCTTACTAAGCCAGATTCCTCCTGTGCTAGGTCTCAACACATCGTCTGATGGAGCACCTGATGTAGATGCAATGGTGGTATCTAAGCCATAGGTAAGTCTTTACTACTTGTATTTGGTAGGGCAAGGTGCTCTAGTAGACCCTAGGTGGTATTAGTATGCATCCCAAAACATCCGGGCCAATTAGCTAACCAACAGGTCATTTTTTGGCCCAATCGGATGACCAACCGAATGATCGACCACCCAGTTATCAGCAACCAGTTGATCTTGAGATTAAACCTTCTCTCTCCCCGATTTCTATAAAAGGGAGGACCCAGCCTCTGTTTCTCTCTTCTTAGAAACATGGGAGAGTGAGAGAAAGGAAAAGAGAAGAAGAAAAGAGGAAGAAGAGCTTGAGGCTAAAGAACTCCAAGCCCTAGCTCCCTTAGAGGTAAGTCAATGAACCTCTCTTTCCTTTTCCTTGGTGTTTAAGGTTAAACCTTGGGTGGTTGAGCTCTATTAATGGAGACTCCATTAATAACCTAGAAATATTAGGTTTTCTCACCCACTCTATCAATGGAGTTAAATGAGACCTTAAATGACTCCATTGAGTCACATTTTGGGTGGAATAATGATTCCCACCGACCCTTGGGCAAGCATTGAAGTGGGAACCAAGTTCCCAAGCTTGGAGACCAAGCATGATTTGTGACCTGGTTTTTGGCTCTAAACCAAAGCCTCGTACTGGAGGCATGGATCTCACACCCCAATTTTGGTCTAACCAGAATAGTGTGATGAACCGCCAATAAACCAATGGTTCACCCAGGATCTCTCATAGGTCGTACCCACCATATCAAACCAAATACACATTCCACATTAATAATCAGAGGTAATATACAAATAAGCAAAAGTCTTACAGATAATGAACTGAGAGTCTAACAGTGATAAAAAAGTATTTAATCTAATTATCTCCAAACCACAAGACATAAAAATAAATAATCAATTACATATCCAATGCTCAAATTATAACTAAACTTAAACAAAAACACATTGGTTGCACTCGCATGATGAATCATGCATCTTCTTCAGCGTCTACGTCCATCGCAGCAACGTGTCCATACGTCGGCGCATTCATATATTCTTCAACGGTAGGACCTGCATCATCAACTAAAAATATTTGACGTCGAAAGGGTGAGCACACATTACGGCTCAGTGAGTAAACAAAATAATGCAACAAACATATGCATGCATTCAATTCATATCTTTGGTCTGGTTTTAAGTTTGCAATGTGCTATAGAAAGGTTTGGTGGCCGCCGCACCTCTATACACAAGTGTGTGAATCTGCCCAATGGATCAAATACCATTTTCATCCCACATGCACCAACCATGGAATAGAGATAGAGCTAAAATGTCTAGATCAAACATCGCTAATACTTCCCCTGATGCCCTACCCATACCGACACGTAAGCTCCTATTGGCGAGGGCTTACAAACTGGGCTCGCAACTAACCAATCCTAATGCCAAATAGTGTATCCAAGGCCTTACCCTAGCATCCCTCAATACGTCCATAGAGATAGAGCTAAGGCCCCCCGACAGAGTCAGAGACCACACGGTCCCAGACCACCTCCCCTGATGCCCTACGACGTAATAGTTCTGCTAAGGTAATGGTGATACGACGGTGTTAGTGGGTAAGACTTGAGTAGAGATAGAGCTAGAGTATGGTGACGAGGTCGAAGACCACCATGCCACGTCCTCCCCCTGATGCTCCACTCACATCCAACACACCAACCATACACATACATTCACATGCCTATTCCTAGCATCATCATCATCATCATCATGTTATAAATAGACGGAATTAAATATGTATGAACAGTAATAACAGGAATATTGGATGACATGTGAGATGCACATTACAAGCATACAAGCATAGAATCAATCATGGCATTGGACTCAATAAAAATAAACAGTTTGTTATTATACAATTTGTTTAGATCTTGTTCCCTCACCAGTTAGCAATACTCGATGTCCTTCCAAGCCTTGAAATTCTCTTTGAATAGATTTAACAACCTAAAAATTATATGAATTTAAGTTAGAGTTCATATGTGACATGTTATAGTAGTCGAAAATCAAAACAGAGCACTGATAGGTGTCTGATTGGTCATATGGTCTCATGCTGTATTGACCTTACTATCTACGGTCGATACCCTACGATCGCATATGGTGTGACCATAGCTACGACCATATGATTTCTAAAATCTTTCCGAAAGCCTATGGTCGATCCTCTGGTCATACTGGTCATGCTATGGTCGACCGTAACTACGACCTTGAGATTTCTGATCACAGTCTACATGAAATTCGAGTTCCTCCTGGGTAAATTCTTCTGTTCTTCAATGGGTTTTATTCTAAGGTCATCCAATGGCCATCATTAGTAATTTCTTATCAACCTTAATCATCAAATTCACTCCTCATGGTTATCCTTGGGATTTTCTCAAGGAAATCACATAGATCATAATAGGTTGATATTTCCTATCCTCCATGGAAATCTTATACTTAGAGTTTACATCTCCAGATATTCGTTTCATACCTTTGCCTATGATAGAAAGTCAATCTCTTCTTAGCAAACTCTTCTCCTTAGCTTTTTCTTCTTCTCCTTCTCTTCCTTTTCTTCCTTCTCTTTCTCTAGGGTCTACTAATGTTCTAAAAGAGTGAAAAAGGACTGAGGGATGTCCTTTATATAGATGAAAACTCTCCATATAAAGTCTTCTTTCAATTAGGAAAGCAATCCCTTAGTTTAGAAAAGTTTCCAAAACTCGGAGTCTGATCTGGGTTCTCATGGTCGATCATATAGTCACATAAACCGTCGACCGTAGGGTCAAAATCATCGACCGTGGGGTTCTGGATTTGAGTTTTTGGTTCCCTTCCTTATGGTCAACCACACCTACCCAGGCATGTGACCTTAGGTATGTTTTTAGTGTTTTTAACTCGATTCTCATACCTGGTTTGTGATTTATCTTCACAAGCTCGGTCCACTTGGTCCAATAATGATGGGAAAACCTAGCATGACACAGTTAGACCATGTTAGTGGAGTGCGGGTCTTACAATGGATAGGTCTGTTCTTCTGGTTAGCTTAAACCAAGGCTCCGCCAAGGCAAATGCCTTGGTTTATGACCAATGAACTAACAGGAACCTCGTACCGCAGGACCTCCCCAAGGCATGGCCCTTCGATTACCTCTTGGTCATCGAACTGGTTTTCCAGTGGGTCTGATTGACCTGGACCCTCCGTTTAGGCTTAATACTAAGTGGACGTGGTGCTAGATCAATGACCACCTAACAAAGCCTCTGAAAAAACCTATTGGAACCCCAGTATGTATGACAGCATAGGAGCCTGATGATCTGCTGGATGCTCAATCATTCGCTCGTTCCTCCTATTGTATCTACTTAGAAAATACTCTAAGTATTAACCGGATGACTGTACGAAAGGCACCATCAACCGGTTTCATCCTCCAGTTTAGTCTATTTGAACCAGTTTGCCTAGTAATGATTAAAAGGACCAATAATGGAATTTATGGCTTGTCTTAGGACCCGTATATGGACATATAAGGCATATCCATAATGATTAAAAGCTATGAAACCAAATTAATGAATCCTTATATGGGTGTTTGACACAAGTGATTGTTGAAGCCTTCTATTGGCTTTGGACTAGTGTTGCACTTCTTGTGCAATCAGGTGAGGGGTCTAATCCGTAGACTTAGGGTATTCTTAATAACATGTCTACTTTGCTTAGTAACATGCTTAGGTTATATTTAATGATATGTTTCATTATTGCTATGTATGAGCATGCATTGCATTATAACAACTATGAATGTTTATATGATTGTTTAAGCATCATGGATGTATGGCTTATGAGAGCACAATACACGGGCCATATTGTTGATGCTAGGCTCTAGCGAGAGCATAGTGATCCATGGGAGTGGATCCAGGGTTCACCGATTGGGCATAGCCTTCTTTATATATGTATATGTGTACAACCATGTATGATGGTCCGTGTAATGCATTGGAGTGCGGGTACCAGGATCGTGTTGGATTGTAAAAGGATTGACTATGTATGATGGTTTGTGTAATGCATTGGAGTGCGGGGAAACAGGTCATGTTGGAATGTAAACTCACTAGTAGGGGCACGGTGATCCATAAGAGTGATGAGCTGGGGATCTTTGCTGGTGTAAGTCATGATGGTTTTGTCGACATGCTAATGGGGGCACGATGATCCATGAAAGTGGTGATCTAGGGACTTCTATTGATGGGTAACAAGAATGAAATGAATGCACATAATAGACACAGGTGGTGTCATTCCCTATTTCCTATGCCCTTCCAGTAAGGATCAAGATACTGGTATAGCTTCGCACTTTCGAAGGTTGGGTGACCCTAGGAGGAGTCAGTAACGTATGGGTATACGGTAGCTAGCGTTTGTGAGGTCTATGATGGGAGGCAATGAACTTCGTAGGGATTGGTGTCCCAAAAGGGGGAGTTTGCTTGGAGAAGCGGTTTAATTGCCCAGGGTTGTCTATTCAACTTCTATCTTCGCCCAGGATGTAAAAACACAAACCTGAAACCTAATATAAAATGAAATACATTTCATATCATTTGATGTTATATGTTGCACGTATGTGATACTAGATTTCTCACTGAGCTGGGATGTGAGCTCATCCTCTTATCGATACTTCTTTTCAGATTCTGTTGCAGGTGACTTCTCTATCTCGGATTTTATGGAGTCCCCTCTGGTGAGTGTGGTCGCTGGTACTAATGACGTTGGTAGAGAGCACGGCGAGGGCTGCACCTGCAGCGACTGTGTCTCCTCCTTGCTAGGTGGGAATAAGAACAGAGCTTCTCTCTATTTCTTTTTCTTCTTCTCTTTTCCTTTTTCTTCCTCCTTCTCTCAAGTTCTACTCTCGTCTTCTCCCTTTCTCAGAGTTGCATCAGAGACTTCTCTTCGACTAAATATTTTGGTTTGATAGATTGGAATGAGAGAGTAGAGAGAATGGAAGCCCATTCTTCCCAAATCAGCAGGCATGAGCATTCCAGAATGGAAAGGGAATGATTTCCTCCTCTCTTTCCATTCATGGGTCAATCAAGGTTGCTTACCATGTAAAATTCATGGGTGATAAGCTTTCCATGCAGGGAAAAGGAGTTTAAATTCAAATGGAGGGTCTCGCAGCCAATCGGTCATCCATTTAGTTCGCGCACAGGGGGTGCAACTAGACCATGCGGCATCTGATTGACCACACCTCCTTGGTCACAAGTCGGACCTCCTTTTGGTCGGCCAGTTTAGGTGCACACCTACTAGACTCTTGGGAGTTCTTATAAGCTAGGTCCGAGACACCTTCTAGTGCACTTTCTCACATTCTAAGGACCCAGGAGGCTCATGATAGTATTTTGTGTCCTCAGGAATATGTCCTTACCTTTGGTCATGTCGATATGATATGTTCATAAGTGGGAAGACTAGACACATGCCCATAATGGTCATATCATAATGGGATTTGGACACGGGTCTTACAACTCCACCCCTTTACAAAAATTTCATCCTCAAAATTTAGGCGTAACCATGCCCTTGATCATAGGGTAAAACTTATGTTTATCCTTCTTCCACCTTTTTTTAAACTTTTAAAATCCTTTGACCTTGCGGTCCTCTTTACTAGTCTCTGGTTCCATAAAATACTGGGATGTAAGTCCTTTACCTTCTTGTTGTACAATAGTTGAAGGTTTCACTGTATTAAATGAACCTACCTAGATTGGGTCAGTTAGGTGGTCTATTGGTAGGGTTTTGATATTTTCTGGTTGTTCTTTTATGGAACACGATAGGACTATTGGAACAGTTAGTGGCAAATCTGCTTGACAATATAGCTTCTGCATTGTCAAGCTTCTGCCGGCTCATCACTTTCCAATCCCATCACAACAACTTTATTATTTCTCCTTACTTAGCTTCCTTCCTACGTTGGGAAGAATATACTTCATTATACCAACTCTGTAAGTTCTCATACATTCTTCAACGCTCTAATATGCCCTAACAATTTCATTCCACTTTGACCCCTTTCCTATTTGAGAGTCAAAGTCACTAACCATCTTCAATCTGAACACCCAATGTTTTAGATTTTGATATCAACTTCCCAAATCCAAATTTTCGATATTTCATAGATTATTAATCTCACTTCTCTTCAACTATTTGATCATCAATCTCAGTGTCCATATATCATGATTTGTACCTGTACCAAATTTAATTTTCTCCAGGTAAGAGGAGTAAAATATGGCATAAGCATTCATTAACATACCACATATATTTCATCATCTTCCAATGCTCACGTTTGTTCCTTGGAGCACAAAAATTCACTGACCTTAAATACAGTTGCCGTTTGATTAACCTCGATCAATATCTTTAATAGCTTACTTAGATCTGAATTTCCAATATGGATTTTCTCGTATCAATTTTTCAACTGTAAGACACGCTTACCAATTCTTATCCATGAGTATATGGTAGTTCCATATAATTACTTTAATATGTCTTCGATCTTGGACAAAAATGTCTTTTTCGCATTTCATACCGTAATCCATCAATGGATTCTTTTCCCATGACAGGTTATATCCTGTAGGAAACCTTTTAATATGAGTACCAGTCCTAGGGGTAGGTCAGCACCGCACTCAATTCCCTTATCTGTACTAATAATAATTCTCACAAGCAATCAGAATCTTTCTCCTATTTTCCTCAATTTGTCTCAAGAAGCATAATAGATTTTCCATCATCATTTATCACAATCTATTATTCTTCCATACTAGTATTGTTTCATAGATCCTGGGATTAATTATTTGATTTATTATTGCCATTTCCTTAATCACAATGACTTAATTAGTATCAATAACTTCTTGTTAACTTTCTGCTCTACATGGTGCTAATCACTATAACTTCCAAGTTATTTTTCTGAGTGATCCTTACCTTTCATATTAGGTTTCCATAAGCCTCGATCATTTATCAAATTTTCAATTGCTTCCTCAAAATTATATCATGCAATTTATGGGTCATAACAATTTAACATTTCCTATCTCCAACTATATATAGCAAATTACTATTTATGCACCAATTCAGATTCCACATGCATGAGTAAAGCTTAAAATATGGCTCTGGAGGCGAAAGAAATACCTGTAATCCTTCAGGCAATCGTAGGCTACTTCTTCCATTTCCAAAGTGAAAACCTCACCCTTTCATTGCTCTAATTATTCCTAGCTGGGGTAGTTCTCTCATGAGTAGATGTCTCAGTGGCCGAGAGTGTAACAACAACAGATGGTGCTATTTGCACAGGAGCACTTTCCTGGATCACCACCATTGGTACTTGGGCAAGTGCATTAGCCATGGCATGAGACTCCACCACAGGGGCAGGTACCAGTACTGGGGCTACTGGAGGCTCAGGTCCTTTTTAAAGGGCAGCTAGGAGTTCCTCAGTCATTCTCTGTTGCTGCTCCTTAATGTCAAGGGCTATACCCCTCAAAATCTCTATGACATCTTCGATCGTTGGAGAACTCAATATAGGAAGCATCGGTATCGTATTCTCTTGAGCCTCAACAACTGTGGATACAGGCTCAGCATTCCTTGCAGTAGCCACCACCTCTGATGGGGTGACATTCCTGGCAAGCACTCTCTTACAAGTTTTGGGTGCCATTGGTATGAGGATTTGCCTAAAACCTGGAGAAATTTAGTTGTTAGTCGTGTCATGAAAAAAGAATGTTCCATAAGGTCATCATGCAATGCAAAAGATATGCTCAAGGTCAACAATAAAGGTGTACAGAGGCATTGCAGATGTATAAGCAAATTACACTCAAATGAAGAGACAACAACAAAAGGTAGGACGTGCGGCTACACGCTAGTTGCAGTAGGGGTGTGCGGTAGGTGTTCGACTACACGTCAGCAACCTCGGGTTTAAAATAGGGTGCGACATGCTTTTCCTCATTCCCTTCAATTTAGCTGGTGTGCAACTGGGAAAGCACACATATCTATCATAATACCTTCTCTTTGAGGTTTCTTAGGTGATTCAAGGGTTGTATCCAATCAATCAACATTCTTGCACATCACCCAAGTATTCTCATATTGTTTTTCTCATTTTCCTACCCTAGGCAATTTCAGTTTCGATTCTTGGGATAACATCCTTTATAATGGTCCAAAATGATGGGGTTTCATTCTGAAATCTCTTAAAGGAGTTTCTCTCATACTTACTCTTGCCTTTGCATTCCTTTTCATTGACTCATGTTAGTCACCCAAGCAAAAAAATTGAATTTTATCACTTTTCCTCAAATTTGGAAATATATTTTTGTTCATCGTTACCCTTCTACAATCATTGATATACTTTGTCATCATAGTCTTTCCATGAATCATTCACCTCAACATGAGGACATTAATCATTTCATCGATAATTAATTTTTAGATTCAAATTGTCTCTTCTTTATTTAATGCTTGCATTTTAACTTTTTCATTACTATTATCTACATCATCCAAAATTTTCCTCCAATCATAATTGAATATTAGCACATGTGCTTCACCTTATCTACTAATACTAGAACTTTTTTCTTTCAACATATTTTGTTGCCTTGCATTTGCCCAGTAGCAATGACTTTTCCCGACATTTTAATTTATTTAAGGAAGGAGTCATCCATTGCAAGGGCAACAAGACGTGCATCGTCTCGGTCACAAGGGTATGACCAGTGACAATTTCGGTCAGCAGAGGTAGCCAGTAATTGGCATTGTTTCTAACATAGTCCGGTGGAATTAGGTCGTTTCATCATTTGCAACGAACTAGAGAGATTTGCTATTCATCAAGCATTTTTTTATATGGGTTGGTTATCAGTTCTTCAATATCAGATACCTACCCGTTCTAACCTTGTGAGGCAGTTCTATTGTAACCTTCATGTAGAACAAGGTATAGAAAACGATGCAGACGATTAGTCCATACAGATTTCCAATTGGGTATTGTAAAAAAGATTATCTTGGACATTCATAGTCTTGCCCATCTTTTAGATGTCTCTATGGACAGAGAACTTGTTTATTGGAACCAAAAATTCCAGTTGTAGATGAATGGGAGCTTTCATTGGTACGAGAGTAGATGATGTTGGGTCTCGGATTAAGAGAAGGTAACTGTCGACCAATTCCCAGAGTATAAAGTCGCATTATTCAACACAACATCATTCCCAAAAGCGGTCATAGGGATGCTATTGTACATTTCTACAAGTTTGTCGCTTATTATGTCAAGGTGCAATGACAACTCTATCTACCATATTTGATTCTAAGAATACTGATTACTTCGGCATTCTATTCTCGGTCAGGCAATCTTCCTTATGGTAGGTTGCTCAATCACTTATTTATTCAGCTGGGGATAGACCTTCCTCAAGGTGATTGTGTACAATTGTCCGTCCATTCAGACTTTAGTTGGAATTCACTACACAGGCTCGGTCTTCAAAAGATCGTTCTCAGCGATGACAAGTTAGAGGGAATTTCTAGTCCAAATCTACGGTCTTGGCAACAGCCAGGTAAGAAAATTCAGCGTAGGGTATGTCCATCTTCATATTTTAGGATTGTGTTTGCTTCAACTGAAGATAGCGGTGATCCAACATATACTCCTACAGATTTTGCTCCTACTCAAAGCTCAGAAGATATAGAGTTGTTGGAACTTGAGCAAGAAAGAATGCCACGGCGGCAAGAGGTTTGCAATGATGTGTACTTGTGATGGTTCCTCAGACTATGGCCCTTGATGTTGCGGAGCTGCAAGATGTGTTGGTAGATGCTCGCGCTCTGGTGTCTGAGTTATAGGAGTATCAACAGGGGGCATGAATAGGTTTGTCTTCATACAAGAGGCGTATGCTGTAGAGCATCTCAGGTGTAGAGTGGCGTGTGATAGCAACTGAGAATGTTGTGTTGCAATTACGTAATACTCTTGAGATTACTCGGAAGGAGGTATCCTCTATGGGGAACACATTGACTTTGGCCGATTTAATCTCACCAGCTCTTGCAAAAGTAGAGGAGAAGATTACGACAAAGCGTAAGGGAGTTCACAAGCGTAGAGTTCGTTTCGTAGTTGGGGTTCAATAGGTAGAAGGAATTAATGATCATCCTTCATCAGTTGATCGGCTAGGTTTAATCAGCTTGTTTGATAGCATGAGTCTAACCTTTTTCAGATGGTTGTTAACTCGTAGTTAATACTTCTTTCACTTGAGTCCTATTGTCTAGAACAGAGGTCTCGTCTTAATCTACCTACCCTTCCCGCTTAAACATTGTTTCATTTGTTACTGTTTATCTAGTTTGGTATATCCATTATGCTTTTCAGTTCTAGTATTCATTTTTTGGTCTCTACTTACAGCTTATTTGCATTTGTATTTTATATTTATTCACCTAATGTCAGTATCTTTTATCATCATGTGAGTAATTCTAGTAATAGGTTATTATGACATGTTCTGATATACCAAACATTATCGTGTATTAGAGTTCAATGGATTGATAATGATATAATGTGACCTGCTCTGATACCAAACTCTAGTATCAGAATATATATATATATATATATATATATATATATATATATATATATATATATATATATATATATATATATATATATATGGTTTAATAGCAGTCTAGCGTTATGAGCTCTAATTCTAAACTCTGTCACACCCCATTTTTTGACGTATCAGTACCATGGAGTGTAAAGGGATCTCTCCATCCTATCAGGGCATAAGAAATCCCCTTCTAGGATCACAAGTCACTATACTCCACAAGTTAATCCAGAGTAAGAAATTATCAGAGTAAAAATTTACCATCTTATTATTAAACAATATCATTTCTAAACGAAAGAAAGTAATTTAAACGGAAGACTTAAAACTTAAACCAATTATTGAAGAGCTGACAAATTACAAAACCAAAATTAATATTTAAGTTCCAATAAAATTTCTAGTTTAATTATAAATCTGTTATTCCAAAGATAAAGAAAATCATTACTCAAATGTTCTGAATTAATCCCAAGTAAATAATCCAACATAAATCATAACCATTGTTTTAAAGCTTATTTAAACGTAAATTCAATAAACAACCCAAGTCCTAAACAAAAACGAAAAAGGCTCAGCCAAGGCCTAGTAGCAAATCTACTCATCGATTGATGGATCAGAGACGTCTTCCTCAGGTTCTTAGTCCTCATCCTTCACACACGAAGGACTGCAACCCAAAGTGTCACGAGAAGAACCTGCAACATTTGAAAGAGTTTATGCGCACAAGGTAAGCTCAACCACCGAGCTTAGCAAGAAACCCAGACATGTACAAACAATATGCATGCAATTACAAACTACAGTCAAGTATATAACTGTAAATGCCAACTCAGGACAACCCACGCATGGAGGCTCCAGTCTGCATGGGTCTCCTCCTATTAAATGATACCGCCTCCCTCGGCGTACAGTATCACCCCCAAAGTATGGGTTCGTCGTTAAGGTACAAGCCTGTATTACGCCAGCTACTTTCCTACAACTCATCCCAAGCTTGTATTACTCTAGCCACTTGAGGAGATGGTAATCCCACTAGTCGACTCACCCACGCACTGGTATTATGTCGACTATGGGGAGCATTGCAGCTATGTTCATCCACCTTTTTATCGAACCCATGCCATTACATAATCCCCTAATGGCTAGGGGTATAGTTATTCAGGATAAATCATGTGCAACTAGCCATGTCCACCTCATTAACCAATTTAATAGATCGCAACGTTGCCAAGCTTCCGACCTCGTCCGTCCTCCTACCTAGGACGTGGTGACTTAGCTTGGTTACATATGGTCAATGCAAAGCAGCATCAGTAAGAAGTGGTGCAAGCATCCCATTCCACCCACCTTCCTCCTAACTGACTTATCCAGACATCATGAATCAAACACAGGTCAATTGCTTTTTTGAAAAGGTAGCAAGTATCCCATTCCACCCACCCTCCAATCCTTACCAGCACTACTGACCCTAAACTCAAGGATGCATATGCATATCACACAAGGAACTTTATTGGATGGCATGTTATCAAACAAGAGCATGTTATCAATCGCATCCATCACACAACAAGTTCAAATATAACTAATACTACCAAGCAAAGGTATAGTTTCCTTATAGAAAGATAGAGAGTAAGATCCATGGCACTCCGATCCGATAGCCTTCTACCAACGTCCTCGTACCTCTAACAAAATCATAACTAACGTAATTTCATTAGCGCATTATTCAATAGCATTATTTATGTTTCTCTTTATTATTCTCTGTATTCATTATTCTAGTGCTTTCATCTTTATTTACTTGCCTGATAACCATTAAGCCAATTATTTACTGTCTGCTTGTCATGACCTAGCATCTAGAGGTCCATTATTAAGTCTTATTCGTAACTATTTAGAAAATAAGGATGACTTCTAACACATAAGAGTATGCTGTCCAAAACAAGTTAGGTAATGAGTGAGTAGTTCTCATAAGATAGCACACCCAAGGTCAGAAATTTTCTTTAAGGGTCTTAATACTAAGAAGTACTTCCTCTAACAAAGTCAAGGGTGTTCTAACACCACGCACAGGGTCAGATTACTAGCTTCTAAGGTTCCACACTTACCGTCCAAGGTTCTCTTGTCACTTAGGGTAATGAACAGCAAGCTACCTAAACAAGTCATTAAATTATTAATTGAAATGACGGATAATGCACACTAACTAGTAGGGTTTCCAAGGATCTAACCCTGCAAATACGTTCCTAAAATTCCCAGAAGATCACTGATCGAAAAATGGTCAACAACAGGGGTCAAAACCTTGTGCAGTACGTGACCTACCGCACGGTCTTCAACCACCAAGCTTATGGCTCTTGTCATCGATCGCACATCGAAACATGGTCTTTTGACTATGCCAGCAGCCCAGAAAGTTGCCTATCTCCTGTAGGGTTGAGTTTACAGTCTTCCTCACAGAGGTGGTCTGTGGTTGGTCATTTGATAGGGTAAGATGAACTTGCTTCGGTATAAACAATGTACAACGGGTTTTACATAAAAGGAAAAACCAAAACTAAGATCTAAGCCTTTAATTAAATATAATAAAATTCCAGGAGGTTACTGGCCAATTTTGGCCTAGATCCAATGTCAAAAAGGCATGTGGCTGATGCCATCGACCGCACGTCTCGACAGCCAGGTCGTGCAGCTCGTGCCATCAACCGCACGTTGAAACATGGTCCGATGGTCACCAAATTTATTCCTGAATTTTCTTTGTATTTTTCTTAGTCTAATCCTAGAGTTTGAGCTCCAAAATAAATTTCTACCCTAGGTTTTGGGGTACGGTTTCAATTGTCCGTACAGCCAAGATTTCAGATCTGGTTTTAAACTTCAGATCTGGCCTATTAGAATTTGGATTCTAATATTGATTCATGATCTGAGTCTCCAATGGTCAACTCAGACACCTAAGGGTACTATGGCTTCCAAAATCCATGGATCATTTGTTTACAATTTCCTATGATCCGATCTCACCAATTCAACATACTCTGCATGCTACTGTCCACAGTTCGTCTATGTGAACAATAGTCTGCAGGTTCATGGCTCCGCCATGGATGGTGAATCACTATTCATTCTTATTTGATCATGAAGGTATTCCATCAAAACATTACAGATCATGACTGTAAGCTACTTTTATTTTCCATCGATTTATTTCTACCTTATAATGGTACTATGTATACCATCATCCAACATTCAAACCTGTGAACAGTGATCTACCTACTCATGGCTTCGCCATGGATAATGGATCCTTAATTTCTTCCATAGGGTTATCTTCAGAGGTCCCATTACCGTGGCACCAACTAATAAGCGAGAGACTTCGTCTCTTAAATCCTTAATTTCGTCGTCTCTTAAATCCTTAATTTCCCATTACCCAACAGCCATTAACCGAATCAAACCTTAAAACAAAGAGAGATACTTACAAATGATTCGATTCCCTGTTAAGCTTTCGAGAAATGGAATACCGATCGAGAGGTTGGTCTCCTTCTCTCTTCCTCTTCTTTCTCCTCTACATCTCCTCCTTGCTGGGCAGGAATAAGAAAAGTGCTTCTCTCTTTTTCTTCTTCTTCTCTTTTGCTTCTTCTTCCTCCTTCTCTCAAGTTCTTCTTTCGTCTTCTTCCTTTCTTAGAGGTGCATCAAAGACTTCTCTCCCACTAAATCTTTTGGTTTGATAGATTGGAATGAGAGAGTAAAGAGAATAGAAGCCCATTCTTCCCAAATCGGTAGGCATGAGAATTCCAAAATGGAAAGGGAATGATTTCCTCCTCTCTTTCCATTCATGGATCAATCAAGGCTGCTTACCATGTAAAATTCATGGGTGATAAGCTTTCCATGCAGCGAAAAGGAGTTTAAATTCAAATGGTGGGTCCCTTAGCCAATCAGTCACCCATTCAATTCATGTACAGGGGGTTCGGCTGGACCATGCGGCATGTAATCGACTGCACATCCTTGCTCATGAGCAGGACCTCCTTTTGGTCGGCCAGTTAGGTGCACACCTGCTAGACTCTTGGGAGTTCTTATAAGCTGGGACCGAGACACCTTCTAGTGCACTTTCTCACATTCTAAGGACATGGGAGGCTCATGATAGTGTTTTGTGTCCTCACATATGTCCTTACCTTTGGTCATGTCCATATGATATGTTCATAAGTAGGAATACCCGACAAATGCCCATAATGGTCATATCGTAACTGGATTTGGACATGGGTCTTACAATATGGAAAAAGAGCATGACGTTTTTGTAAGGTGATCAACTATCACCCATACTGCATCGACTGATCTAGGAGTCAATGGTAACCCAGTAACAAAGTCTACAGTGATGCAGTCCTACTTCCATGTAGGTTCAAGTAGTGGTTGTAATAATGATGTCGGTCTCTATCTTTCAGCCATCACTTGTGTGAGGACAAATGTCCACCCATGCTAAATGGACGGTGAATGATTTGGAGTCGCCACCTAGATTAAGGTCTAGGACCTAAAATGTAGTATCATCATGAGATAAAACTTCTATTGACTCATGACCCAACATATCAGCTTTGGTCTATCAGAGAACGGATAAGCGTTCAAGGTACAGTTTGGGAAGGTGTTAAGCACCCAAAGCTGTTCGATCCAAAAATCGACCTCCTATATGATTCTACTTTCCTTACACTATGTAGTTCTAACTGTTCATAGTCAATGGATGATGACTAGGGTTCATGGGGGATCCTATGCTAAGTTGCTAAATTCTTCCAACCTAAGTTCAGCCAAAAATATGTTCCCAAAGTAAATAAACAAACAAAATATTATACAATGAACCGAACCTCGGATGGTTCGGTGATGGACTAAATCTGAGATGTCCAAAACATCTCAAATTACCTACGTATTCCAATCCTGAAAATCAAGTCCAAAACATAGTTCGAAACAGAATGTGATTAAATTCTATGGATGTGGATTATGATTAAGCTTTCTTAGATTCAATTGTTCAAGTTGAAGTTTATGCTTAATGATGATTAAGATTGAATCTAGAGATAGCCTAATGTGGATTGAAGTAAATATAGATATGAATATAGATATGGATATGGATATAGATATGGAGGACCTAAGGATACTATGATGTGGTACCGTACTTGGAGAGTCCTCCAAATTACCTATGTATTCCAGATGTCCAGGAAATCAGGTACAACGTAGTTCGTTGTTGGGTGGATTAGGGTAGTCTCAGGGACTAACGTATGCACTCTCAGGGAGTAGGATAGCTAAGCACTCTCAGGGAGTAACTATGTGTCCTCTCAGGGTGTAGGTGTGCCTCTCAGGGAGTAAAGTATGTATACTCTCAAGGAGTAGAGTATGTGTATACTCTCAGGGAGTTAAGATGTATCTCCCAGGGAGTAGGGTATGTCTCTCAGGGAGTAGGGTATGGAACTGTATCTAGGAATCTTCCCAGACTACCTATGTATCTTAGGGTTTGCCCTAAGAATCAGGATCCACGTAGTTCGAAAAGAATGTGGATTGCTCATTGGGCAACCCGCTTGGGTCGAAATATGGGTGATCCCGCGGGACCGAAAGATGATCCTAAATGATCTATGTTTGGATTCACATCACACCTATTTAAGTCTCTGTACCTTATGAGAAATGAACCGAGGGGTAAGGATCGTCCTAAAACTACCCTTGTAACCTACAACCCTGATTTTTGGAATTGTGTTGGGCTCGGCTTTATGATTCTTGATTAAAACTTTTCTCATTTTCCCATTAGTACCCTTCCCATGAATGTGGGTGCCTACATGCACATCCCCACACCTAGGAATGTCTTCTATCAGTGTGCATGCACGGCAATTCAACTAGGGCGTAGCAGAAAGTAAGTTTTTTGCCAACAACAGATATCATTCAAGCATGACATTAGCAAGCATATCAAACATGGTAGTGTGCACAAAGCTAGCAATGTAAGCATTCTAAACATGGTAGTGCACAATATGGCCGTGTAATCAAGTGAACACGATAGATGCATGGATATAACAATGTAGACAACATCAGATCCTCAATCTAACGGTTATATCTCTTCAAAAATTGATGATCATGATCAACACTTAAATTTCATCAAAACAGCCAAGATCAACGACTCAAATCTCACATCAAGTTATAATCATGATCAATGACTTATATCTCATCAAAATAGCTAAGATCTATGGCTTAGATCCCACAAAAAGATAATCTGGCGGTTCAGATCACTCATCATGATAATCCAACTGCTCGGATTCATAAAAAACACTCATGATCAAGATCCAATGGTTCAAATCACTCAAGATCATAATCCAACCATTCAAATTCATTTAAATCATTCCCAAAGATAATCTAGCAGTTCAAATCACTCATCATGATAATTCAACCATTCAGATTCAAAAAAGTCACTTATCAAGACATCTAACGGTTCGGATCGTTTATCATGATAATCTAATCGCTCAAATTGATTAAAGTCACACCCAAAGATAATCTAACGGTTCAGATTGTTTATCATGAAAATCTAGCCGTTCATATCCATTTACATCACTTTTGATGACAATCTAACGGTTCAAATCACTCAAGATCATAATCCAAATGTTCACATTCATTTAAAACACCCACAATGAAGATCCAACGGTTAAAATCATTTAAAATCACTCACAATAAAAATCTAACGGTTGAAATCATTTAAAATGATAATCTAATGGTTCAGATCATTTAAATCACTCATGATATCAATGCAACGGTCCAAATCAACATCAAATGGCTCATATTTCATCCACCAAGATACAAGATCAATGGCTATCTTTCATCACATCAAAATTTATAATCAATGGGCTAGATTTAATATTAACTCATTCAAGATTGATGGCCAATATGAAAATACATCAATCATGAGGATCACGACATCAGCGCACATGTCATACATCATTTAAGATCATGATTATCGAAATAGACATATTTGGGCAAATTCTGATACTTGAGTTCCATGAAAGCAATCAAAACAAAGCCTGGGGTACCAACCTTGTCCCCAACAGTGGGCTGGAGCCTTTGATGATGGTTGGAAATGATCCACGGTATGAGCGGGAAGCTTTCCCTCCTTCTTTCGTCCTTTCTCTCTCTTTGAGGCTTTGCTTCCTCTCTACTCTTACTCTCTAACTCTCATGGCTGCAAAGCAAAACCACCTCTATTCTCTCTTTCCTTTCTCTTTCTAAATTTCCCTTCCCTATTCTTTTTTTTCGCTTTCTCTCTCACTATAATATTTTCTATCCTCTCCCTTTCTTTTTTCTCAAACTCACTTCCGTTTCCATCTTTCTTTCCTTTTCTTTTCCAGCCCCCCTTTCCTTTTGGTGTTTGGTTGGATTTATAGAGAGTCATTGGGTGAAGGAGCATGGCTCAAGGAGATTAATTGTGGTGGAGTTGGGCTCAAGGAAGTGAGGTGATGGGTGATGGAGTAAACTTACGGCCGGGCAGGGATGAGGTGTTGATCGGATGTAGCATGGGGTTGGGTGTGTTGTCGAATGGAGGTAGTTTATGGGGTGGCTCAAGGAGAGAGCCGGTTTTTGGGGGAGGAGTGAGACGGTTGGGCAGGTTTGTAGTAGGTGGTTAGCAGCAAGTGCACTCAAAGAGGTGGGCGGTGGTATGGTGGAGTGATAGGTGTCGATGGGAGTGGAAGTGGGATGTTGAATTCGGCTGATTTTTAGCAAAATAGGTAGGTAGGTAGGTAGGTAGAGGCACTTCTTTCTCTCCCCTTTCTCTCCCTTCTTTCTCTCCCTCTTTCTCTCTTCGGCTTTTTCTTCCTCTCTCCCTCCTTCTCACGTCTGTCCTCTCTCTCTCTCTCTCTCACTCTCTCTCTCTCTCTCTCTCTCTCTCTCTCTCTTTATGGTTTCTCCCTTTTCTCTCTCTCTTCTCTCTTTCCATTCTCTCTTCTTTCTTTCTCTTCCGTTCTCTCCCCCCGTGCCCTTCTTTATGCTCTCTCTCTCTCCTCTCTCTCTCTTATCAGATTCCACTTTCTTGGTCCTCTTTATATATACATTATATATATATATAATAATATAATATATAAATATATATAATATAACATATATAAATATATATATATGTTATATAATATATAAATGCATATGGTATATATCATATATATATAATACATAAAGTGCATGCATGCACATGGGCTGACCCGACTCGGTCCGGATTGGTCTGGGCTGGGAAAGGCTGGACTGGTCGAGTTCGATGGGGTTGGACTAAATTGGGCTTGAGAAGGGTTGGGCTGAGTTAGATTTGATTGGCTTCTCTCTCTCTTTTGTGGGCCACTTCAGCTTGTAACTCCGCATGGAATATTCTTAGATTTTTCACGTCCACTTTGCAGAGTAACCAAAATGAAAAACAGTGGCGCTTGAATCATTTGATTCCCGGATATAAAATTATGAAGGATCGAAATTTAGGCGGGTATATCGGCTTGCAGCTCTGCATGGGATCCTTCAGAGGTCTCTGCTCTGGATTTTTCACGTCCACTTTGAAGAGTATCCAAGATGAAGAACACTGGCACTTGAGTCACTTGATTCGGAAGTCGGATGATAAAATTATGAAGGAACAAAGCTTAAACGGGTTTATCAGTTTACGGCTCCGCATGGGATCCTTCGGAGATCTCTGCTCTGGATTTCCACATCCACTTTGAAGAGGGTGGACAATGGAGCACACTGGCTCTTGAATCGCAGGATTTTAATGTCGGAAGATCAAGATATGAGGACGTAAAGTTTAAATAATTAAACTCACGACAATTTGCATGCAGGCCCTTGGATAATTTATTATTATTTTCGGGAAAAAAACCCTTGTACTTGATTTTAGACTGAAATTGCCATATCTTCAAAGGTATTTCCAAGACCTACGCATCCATGCAACAGCCCATGACCTTGCTGTGGGGCCTGCCAAAATCAGCCTCGAAGTCGTCGCTTACCGTTCAAAGATTGAAATGAGCCACAACCTTTTTCGAAAATGATCACCACAGCTCTCGCACACTGGGGCACTTTGGTGAGCTCAAAACACCATAGAGGACACACAGAGATTGATTAAAATGTCAGATTGAGAGAGTTTCACTTGCCTCTCTGGTATTTTTTTTTTTTTTTTTTCATTCTCCTCCCCTCTTTTGCTATCTATACACCAGTAAAGCTTTGTCTGGCCGGGGATGGCAAAAATGGGGTGCTTATAGATACCCCTCTTTATCCAAGATTGTACCAATTGTGGGTAAAGATAAAAAGAAGCACATTTTTGCCTCACGAATCGAGAGATGAAATTTTCCAAGATGCAAGACCTTCAGACCTATCAACTTATCCTTCACACAAATGCCATGGCAATCACACTAACATTAAGACCTAGCAAAATATTTTTATCATTCACATCATGCAATCAAAACAAATGACAGTTAGTGTACACATTTTGAATGAAACTGGGATGACTGCTTGAAATTGAAATAATGCTCATTGGGGCTAAACTTTGTCTGATTACATAGTTACAAAGAACATTCAAATGCATCAGGTAAGTCTAAAGAACCCTCTAAAGAGTCCTCTGATCCCACCCGGTAGCAATAGCCTTAACCATATCGAGGTCCAATTCTTTAGGAGCTTCACAACTGGTTCCCATCTTGCTGATGTCTCTCAATGCCCCATATTGACGGAACAACCTTGCAGGTGAATAAAATGAAGTGTGTTTCAGTCCCATGATCTGAACATCTGCACTACCTGGAGTGTTTGTAACAACTTTCTCTGCATTCCACCAGCTACACCTCCATCGGATGCTTGAAATGGTCATCTGCTTAAGACGTGATGGCCAATCTGTATCCACTTGATAAGTAGTAGGATCTGCCCTTCTCACCATTTGATAACGGTCAAGACTTGTTGCCTCGAGTTCCTCTACCAAACCCAACCTCTCAACTAACCAGATTTGAAGTAAGTATAATGATCCATTGAACTTGTCCAAATGACATCGGCCTTGGAGATCTACCGCAAGATCGAGCCCCCTCAGTGTCTCTGCTAATACAGTGGGTACAACTCTCTTTGCCCTCTACATGTTCGATGAGATCAATGATGATAGGAGACCCTATGCCTTCTTGACTCTTCAATAACTTTCGAGCAATGATGCAATAGAGATATACCCGTCTCCTTCGTATTTTTGCTTCATCATCCTCAGGTTCTAGCCGCGCATAAGCCTCTATCATGGGTCGTAATTTTAGTCTCTGGCCTTAAACGAACATTCTCACTTCTTCTTCATTCCAGCCAAAGAAGTTTCTTATCCCTTGCTTGTAGTCTTTCTTAGGGGATGGTCTAAACATCATACCCTTTGGTGGAGAAAGGAGGCATGCTCTGAATTCCTCAATAATAGGACACAATTTCACATCGCCAAACCTGAATACATGAGTCGTTGGGTTCTAGCATTGGATTGCTGCTTTCAGCAAACCTAAGCACAACTTTATTGTCATCATTTAGAGGAGGACATCCAAGTGGCTCTTCATTAAAAATGAATGATCTTCAGTGAATTCCACACGCCAACTCCAATCTCGTAGTGCTTTATCCATTTTGGCCATGCTGTCTGACGAGTAAAGGCTCTAGAATGCTTACTGAAATGACCTGCAGAAAATCCCGACCTAGGACAAGGTTAGTAGGGAAACATTAGAACTTTCTTTCACTGTAATTGTTAGACACATTGAAAACCTTAGTAAGTTGTCCATGAAATGTGTGCATATGTATGACCTTGTCTGGACCTAAGTTTCTAAGTCAAAAGTCAGGTGAGAGAGAATAAAGTCCAAATTTGGCCGATATGAAGCTATCCAAATGAGATTCCTATCAGGAGGATCTTTTTGGTTGTTTATGTGGAATGGTCGATCCCTCCGAAGAGATACCACTTTATGGGCTTGAGAATGAAGGGCTCTTTGGAACCCTTGGATGCCGTTGAATGTAATGAACAACAGATAAGAGTTCCAGCTAGATTATCATTATAATTTTTCAGAATGACATACCCACTAGGGTTGATATCAAAAGATATGAAAGATGGGCTTGATATGTGACAATTGGGAAATCCGTTGGATAGATGAATGGATGAAAGAGTTCAGCCAAAAAGCAGGAAGTTCCTTCCTTGATCATGATGAGATGATGTAACCATTCTCGAATGGTGGGATGAAATAACCTCGTTAAAAAATCGAACCCAAACGTGACGTGAAGTCCATCCGAGATGGTAGAATTTCATTGTCGACTTCTGCGAGTGAAGTGACCAACTGCACCCTCCTTTTTTCTTTTCTTTTTTTTTTTTTTTTTTTTTTTTTTTGGAAAGGTGCAGAGGGCAAACATGATACCTCTTCAGCTGATCGAGGTTGGTCAGATATTGTAACTCTTCACCATCCAGATCTGTTAATCGAACTGCCTTTCTTGGTAAGATTTCTTTCACTATGAATGGTCCGCTCCAGTTCGAACGAAACTTACCCCTAGGGTCATGGATAGGCGCTCTTTGTTCCTTTAATACAAGATCTCCCACCGTCAGGTGACGAAACCTGACCTTCTTGTTGAAAGTGACAGCCATTATCTGTTGTTACTTCTTTGCATTATCAGTTGCTTTCATCCTCCTTTCGTCAATGAGACTCAACTCTTCATAACGGGATCGAAGCCATTCAGCTTCAGGGATTTGGGATTCCATTAGGATCCTTAAGGATGGTACTTCCATTTCTACTGGGAATACTACCTTCATACCATATACTAGAGAATATGGCGTGGCTCAAGTCGAGGTTCTTATAGAAGTTCTGTAGGCCCATAGTGCATATGGTAGCTTGTCTGCCCAGTCAGTGTGTGACTCTGCCATTTTCTGGAGGATGACCTTGACGTTCTTATTAGCGTCCTCTACTGCTCCATTAGTTTGTGGCCGGTAAGGGGAAGAATGGTGCCTTTTGATACTGAAATTCTCACATAATTCTTGTAACTTTCCTCTGAAGTGTTAACCCTAATCTGAGATTAGAGCATGAGGCATCCCATGCTGACAGATGATATGCTCTTGAAGGAACTTGGCTACTTTATTCGCAGTGAGCTTGGTGTATGATTGAGCCTCTACCCACTTGGTAAAGTAGTCGATGGCTACTAAAATGAACTCAGGCCCAGTTGATGCCTTTGGGTGAATCTTTCTGATCACATCTAGACCCCAAGTTGAAAATGGCCAAGGTGAACTGAGAGTGTGTAATTCTGTAGGTGGTATATGTATCAGATTGGTAAAGATTTGGCATTTGTGACACTTCTCCACAAACTTCGTGTAGTCTACTTCCATTGTATTCCAATAATACCCCATTCTCAGAATCTTCTTCGCAAGCATCCTAGCATTCATATGAGGTCCGCAAACTCCTTGATGTATCTGCTCAATGAGGACTTATGCTTGTTCTTTTTCGACACCTACCAATTGTACCTCATCATAGGATCTTTTATAAAGGATATCTTCACAGAGGATGAACTATGTAGCATATCGCCTTAATGACTTCTTCTCTGCCGACATTGCTTCTGTTGGGTATCTACCTTCTCTAATGAACTCCACTATGGGTGCAAACCAAGGTCTACCATTAATTGTTAGTACATCGATTTCTGCATATGCCGGCTATCTCCTTCTTTCTATTACCAGGGGCCTTGTGCGTTCAATAAGATCATCACCAATCATTGAAGCCAAAGTGGCCAATGCATCATCATATTTATTTGTGTCCGTTGGAGAATAGTCGAACTCGATCTCTGTAAAATTCTTTGCTAAACTGCTTGCCTGCTGCTGATAAGGTATCAATTTTTCATCTTTTGTTTTCCAATCTCCTTTAACTTGGTAGATCACAATAGATGAATCTCCATAGACTTTTATTTTCTTGATACCTATGGACAATGCTGCTTTGAGTCCCATGATACAAGCTTCATATTCTGCCGTGTTGTTTGTGCATTCAAACTCTAAACAGAGGGAGAAAGGTACAAATTCACCTTTCGGATCTTTGAGAAGTACATCTGCTCCGTGCCCTCTATGATTGGTTGCACCGTCAAAGAACATCATCCATATGTCTTTCTTTATCTCTTCCTCAGCCATATGAACTTTCTCATCAGGAAATACATCCTCCAGGTTTCTAAAATTGTCCTCAAATGGGTGGGCAGATAGATGATCTGCAATCACACTCCCTTTGATGGACTTCTGCATAACATACGTGATATCAAATTAGGATAACAATAGGAGCCATCTAGCCAATCTCTCCATCAATGCTGGCTTCTCAAACAGATACTTCAGAGGGTCCATTCTTGAAATGAGTATGATGGAATATGATAGCATATAGTGCCATAACCTCTTGGTTACCCAAACTAGAGCTGCACATGTTTTTCCAGCGGTGAGTATTTGGCTTCATAGCCTGCAAACTTCTTGCTCAAGTAGTATATGGCATTTTCTGTTCGTTTATCGTCATCATGTTGGGCTATCATTGACCCCATGGAGTCTTCTAATACTGATAGGTAAAGGAGCAGTGGCTTCCCAGGGACCGAAGGGGCCAACATAGGTGGATTTAACAGATAGGTCTTGATCTTGACGAAGGCCAACTGACATTTGGGGTTCCACTATTTGGGTTGATTCTTCCTTAGCAACTTGAAAATTAGATCGCACGTTGCAGTGAGGTGTGCAATGAACCGATTAATGTATTGGAGTCTCCCCAAGAAACTTCTTATCTCCTTCTCTGTAGACGGGGGTGACATTTTAGATATTGCCTTTATCTTAGCAGGATCTATCTCAATTCCTCTCTGACTGACCATGAAGCCTAGCATTTTGCCTGCCGTTACCCCAAATGCACACTTTTGTGGGTTAAGCCTGAGCTTGAACTGCTTGATTCTCTCGAAGAATTTTCTCAATGTTGTGATATGGTCTCCTCTGGTAAGTGATTTTACAATCATGTCATCCACATATACCTCGACCTCCTTATGGATTAGATCATGTAGTACCGTCGTGGCCATCCTTTGATAGGTCGCCCCTGTATTTTTCAGTCCAAACGGCATTACTGTGTAGCAGTAGGTACCCTAATCTGTGGTGAAGGCGGTCTTCTTCTTGTCTTCAGGTGACATCTTGATCTGGTTATGCCCTGAGAATCCATCTATGAATGACAAGAGTGCATGGTTAGCCGTGTTATCAACTAGGATATCTATCTTTGGCTGCAGAAAGTCATCCTTGGGACTGGCCTTATTTAGATTCCTGTAATCCATGCACACTCTCAGTCTACCATCTTTCTTAGGCACAATTACCACATTAGCCAACCATTCTGGGTATTTTGATACTTCTAAAAACCCGACGTCAAACTGTATCATTATATCTTGTTGACTTTTAGAGTCCACTTGGATTTTAAGCACCTCAACTTCTGCTTATGTGGCTTAGCATTATGGATCAGAGGTATCTTATGTTGCACCACTTTTGGATCTATGCCTCGCATATCTTCATAAGACCATGCGAACACCTCCTGGAATTCCATCAATAGTTTTATCAACTGGACAGTTTCCTCATCTGTTAAGGTCATGCCAATTTTGATTTCTCGTGGTCGCTCTTCTGTGCTGAGATTGATCATCTTGAAATATTCACCGATAGGTTAGGCATTCTTCTCTTCTGTGGCTTCGATGGATTGTAGAATTTTAGGAGGAAGTTCATCACTTTCATCATCATCAAAGTTAGAGTTAAAAGAAAGGGTATTGGAAGAAGTAGACGTAGTATAATTGGAAAGATTTCCTTTATTAATGCTTGAAAATAGAGGTACAGAGGAGGAGGTTCCAAGTGAAACGGACACAAAGCTTTTTAAAGACTCGACTCTAACTATGGACTCTTGGACTTTGGCCCAGACATGGCCATATTATAATGATTACACGACAACCCCTTTGGGTAGACAAAAGCATCTAAACAAGTCCAATTAGGGATTGTTCCATTGATTGGAAGGATGAACTGTTGTGGATCAGGATTTAAATCTTGATCTTCTCCATTGAGCAATAAAACTTGGTCTTCTTTGAACAAGTTACCGATGCTGATTGACCCCATCTCTGACTTTTGCTCTTCTTCCTACCTTTGGATCTTGATCTGCTCTAGCTCTACCCAATCAATGGTGCAGTCAAAAAATATCTCAAAGTCGGGTACTCATCTCTGGAGGTTTATGTCTAGCCATGGTTCAGAAAAACCACAAAATGCAACATTCTCTCCCTCTTTGATGAAATACCCATTGAGTGTCTTTGAGTGTGGAATGACTTGTTCATCTTCATCCAACTTGCCGAACTGTGCTTGAAAGACTGGTTCATATGTCATTTGTTGTTGTCATCTTCTACAACCCATGCCTGTTGCCTTTATTGTACCCCTACTGTTACTCCCATATTTCCTCCTCTCGAGCCTCCAAAATGCATCATCGGCTCTCCTCTGCTTTTCTCCTATCAAACTCAAATCATGCCTGGTGGGGGTATACCCCAGTCCAAATCTATACTCATTGGTTAAAAGAGACAACATGTTGACATTACCCTGTTGATTTGAACCAAGGCCCATACCTGGGAAATAAGACATGTTAAGTAATTGACGAAAAAGAAATGACAAAAACGTACCTAAGGGATTTGGTTCTGTGGTAGCTAGGATGTTACTGATCTGAAACCCTCTGAGAGGATGGTCTTGGGGCCCATTTTGTCCTGATCCCGCATCACTCTGTCTGGTAGCTAGTGCATCCACAGCTGTCGAATCTATAAATATTGTCATTGTGGTGCCATTGTGGATGAACTTAACTTTCTGATGCAAACTAGACATCACTGCATCAGACATATGTATCCAAGGTCTGCCTAGAAGTATACTAAAAGATGATGAAATGTATTTGACTTGGAATTCAGTTAGAAACTCTACAGGTCCAACTTGTATTGGCACAATGAAAACACCCAAAACAGCCCACCTTGTATTATCATATGCTCGGATGGTCATATCGGAAGGCCTGAGCTCAGATTCACTAAACCCCAAATGCTTAAAGGTACCAACGGGGAACACATTTAGAGTTGACCCAGTGTTAATAAAAACTTGAAAGATGCTCTTACCCCAGCATTTGATGGTGATGTACAAAGGATTGTTATGATTTTTGCCTTCCAGGGGAAGATCTTCATCTTCGAAGACGATGGAGTTTACTGCATACTTTCCCCCTACTATTTTTGCCAGCTCATGACAATCAGTTGAAGTTGGGACTTGAATACTTGCCAAAGACTTAAGGACCACATCTCTATGAGTTTTGGAGGCCATCAATAGCCCCCATATGGACACATTTGCTTGGGTCTTTTAAAGCTACTTCAACATCGGGTCCTGAGGTTCTGGTTGACTACTCTGACCCTTGTCCTTCTCTCTCATCAAATGAGCTGGGTTCTCAACTGCAAGGTGGGCTGGTTTGAAATTTTTACCAATCCTAGTTTCTGTTATTTCTTCTTTGTCTTCCAGGAAGACCACTTCCATTACCACAAACTGCTTGTTCAATTGAGCTATCTCTGAATCATCCTCTGAAAGATAGATGATGAGTGGTTCCTCTGAATCTGCTTCTACCAATGAGTACTGATGATCCTCGGGAAAGATTACCTCTATTTTTATAGATTGATTGGTCATATAAGTGTCTTCCGCTTCATCATCCGATTGATAAATAATGAGCGACTCTTCTTGTCACACCCCAATTCCGCACATCTCAAAATGGTGTGATGAACCGCTAATAAACCAACGGTTCAACCAGGATCTCAAATAGGCTATCCCCGCGTTATCCAAACTTACACACATCTGTAATCATAATCAGAGTAAATACACAATAGCGGAAGTCTTATAATAACATGAACTGAGAAACTAAGATGATATCGATAATTTAATTGCAAATTATTCTATTTTCAACTGAGACATAAATATTTAAATACCAATACATGTCTTAATAAATCCAATAAAGAAACCTATAAAATATCTAATCAAATACACACGAGTTGCACTCGCAAGAGGAGTCATGTGTATCCTCTTCAGCTCCAGCTTCCATTGCTACCACGTTCCCGTACACAGACGCGTTCATGTAGTCTTCAACGGTATAACCTGCATCATCAACTAAAAATATTCGACGTCGAGGGGTGAGCACACATCACGGCTCAGTGAGTAGCCAAAACAATGCAACAATACATATGCATGCAAATCAATTTATATCTTTGGTCCGGTTTAAAGTTTGCAGTATGCAATAGAAAGGTTTAGGTAGCCAAAGGTCGCGTTTATTGACCCCGCCTCTATACACGAGTGTGTGACGTTACCCGAAGATCACGTTTATCGTCAACTCACATGCACCCAATCATGAACATTATATAACAAAGGTTACGTTTATTGCTATATAGTGTCATACCAACACGTAAGCCCCTGTTAGCGAGGGCTGCAAACTGGGCTCGCAACTAACCAATCCTAATGCCAAAAGTGTATCCAAGGCCTCACCCCAGCATCCCTCAGAATGTCCATAGAGATAGAGCTAAGGCCCCTGGTAGAGTCAAAGACTACAAGGATCGAGACCACCTCCCCTGATACTCTACGACATAATAGTTCTGCTAAAGTAATGGCGATATGACGATGCCAACGCACAAGACTTGAGTTAGAGATAGAGCTAAAGTGTTGAGACCCGCCAAAGGTTAAGTTTATTGACGTTCTCATCACACCCCCCTGATACTCGCTCACATCAAGTACATCAACCACACACATACAAGCACATGCCTATTCCTATCATCATCATCATCATCATCATCATGTTATAAACAACAAAGTAAATATGCATGAACAAATAATAGAAATATTGGATGGCATGCTGTATGCACATTACAAACATATTCGCATAGAATCAAGCATGGCATAGGACTCAAGAAATAGAAAATAGTTTTTCTTATTAACCAATTTAGTTTGGAGTTCTGGTTCCTCACCTTAGCTTGCTAATAGATACTTTTCCAGGCTTTATAACCACCTTTATATTGTTATTGTATTGCTAGAAGACCTAACAAAGTCAATATAATTTAATTAGAATTAATTCCAGATTTAAAAATCATTCTGTTAACTGAGGGTCGGAGGTAGGGTCGGAGTCCTGATCGACCCTGGGTGCGACCCTCCCCAGATTCTGAACTTCCCGAACACTGAGGGTCGATGGTCAGGAACACCTAGGGTCGGATGGTCATCGACCCTCGGTGCGACCCTCTGTGCACTTTGGTCCAATTCCCTCTTTTAATCCATTCTTCGTGTTTGGAATCCTATGGCTTGCTCCTACATTCCATTCTACAATCATTCCATGGTCTGAAACCATGTATAACCCACCTAGATAGCTTTCATGCATTTTTCTATGGTTTTCCATGAAAACCTAACCATAGATTAATGGTTTGGATTTCTCCGAGATCACACTCTCAACATTAACTAACCTAAGGTCTGTAGAAACTCATAGCATTAGTATCCATACCTGAGAATATTACTTTTTCTCTGAAATTCTTCTCCATTTTTGCTAAGTTCTGTTCCTTGCCTTTCTTCTTCCTCTTTTCCTTCTCTTCTCTTTCTCTCAATTCAATTAGGGTTGTGAAAGGAGTAAAAGTGGCTTAGGGACGTCCTTTAAATAGAGTAGGAACATCCTAAAATAAGTCCCTTTGAGATTAGGAAAGAATCCCAATCGAAAATTAGGAAATTTTCTAATTTCACTTTCGGATACAACCGAGGGTCGATGGGAGGGTCGATGATCCCGTCAACCTTAGGGCTCAAGATGTAGAGGGTGGTCGTAGATCAGCTCGACCATCCCTTGATCCTAACCCCCCTATTGACGTAAAGGGCGACAGACCCTGCTTAGCTGGGTATGCGACCCTCCCTTCAAAGTTAGTATTTTTGGGTCGATTTGATACCTGGGATCTCGATCTCCTTCACGCCCTTCATCCATTTGACTCGACCATGATAGGTAAACTTGGTTCAAGGTGGTAAGACCGGGTTAGATTGACACGGGTCTTACACTTTTGACTCTGTCCCCGCCACCGTATGTTGAGGAATTTCTGGGAAGTATGCTTCATACTCACCCCCTACTTCTTCGATGCTTCATACTCACCCCCTACTTCTTCGATGGAAACTAAGTTCACTTCATCACCAGGTGTGGCACTTCTTCCATTTACAACTTGGACTGTTTCAGTTGGAATACCCTTGTCTGAATACATCTCCCCCCATTCTATAAAATTCACTACAAGGGGGTTGTTTGCGACAGACACTTGCCTTGGTTGGAGCTTAAATTTCTCAGAATCTAGTAGATCTTGTAAGGCATGCCTCAAAGCGGTGCAATACTCAGTATCGTGCCCATTTTGATTATGGTACTTGCAGAATTCATTCGGGCGCCAATAGTGAGGTAATGGGTTCGGAATAGACCGCGTTTCCAGAATTTTGAGCTTCCCTCCTTTAACTAGCTTGTCAAGGAGCGATGTTCTGGTCATGCCCAGTTCTATGAACTGTCTTCTGGGTCCGAACCTTTGTGCGGTAGAGGAAGGAGCTGTAGTCTCTACGATCAATAGTGCTAAGCTTGTAGCGGCCACTTGCTTCGACGCTGCAGGTGGGTTAGATCCTGAACCCCTGGATGGGTATGACTTTCGATTCAAGCCAACTTCTAACCTTTCTGCCTTGGTCGAGAGGACATCTCCGTGATTGATGGCGTCTTACACCTGCTGTCCCACAACCAGGAGTCCTTCGAAAGTGAGTATAGCTTGTCTAAAGATATAGGTCTTATAGGTCTTGTTCAAGCCCCTCATCATCATTTGGACCTGATCCCTCTCAAACGGCCGGTCCCAAAGTTTTGCCGCCAATGACCTGAACTGGGACAAGTATTATGTGAAAGTTTCATCTGACTTCTGTATCATGGTTTCGAGCTGCCTCCTATGGGTCTCAATCTCAGTATTGTAAGAATAGAAGTTTATGAATGCCCTGGTAATATCCGACCATGAGTGGATCTATGACGGATTCAGATTCATTAACCACCTGTGGGTCCCACCTGCCAGTGAGAATTGGAATGCTTGTGCCAACTGCTCATCAGTGAAACCTTGGTCTTGTTTCATTAGACTGGTGAATGACCTTAGATGGGTTTTGGGATCACCCGTCCCATCAAATTTCTCTGTGGTCCATTTGAATTTAAGAGGCAACTTCACTTCCGGGAAGAAACATAAACCTTTGGCATCAATAATCTGACTCTCTACCCCTTTTAGACCTCTCAGAATCTTCTCTACTTGGCTCAACCTATCTCTGTATGGGCCATCCTCATCTCTTTATTTCTTAATTGTGAAAGCCTTTTGTATAATTGGGGATTTCCTGTGTTCAATTTCTTCTACCTCCTCAGGTGCAAAGCTCGAAGGTAAATGTGGTGTCTCCACTCTTTTGGTCCCTGACTCTTAGGACTGCAGTTTTGCATCCATTTTCTTCATCAGGGTAGCCATCATGGTTATGGCATCTTCCATCTTCGCCATCCTAGCTTCTGTTACCTCTTGGACGAGATTTTGTCCTTCACTCATTGCTTCAACTGGTCTTATCAAGGCAGGGCAAATGGGTTTAGGTGTGGACTCTCTTGATAACCTCCCAGCGATGGGATCTCTCACCCACGAGGTAGAAATGATTGTTGACTAGGGTGACTCCTGATATAAGTCCTAGAAAATGCCAAAGTTGACAAGTATTAGGATTCTTGGAATAGAGATAGGACAGAGAGGAATTAGCATGCACAAACAGAGCTGACTCAACCATACAAATGTTAGCTATCTTATGAAACCCCTTAAACAAACATTATCTACACCAATTTAGTTGCTTTGAATGACCACGTGATCGGGTTTGGGCCTCTAGACCCAAAACGGGTCATTGGGGTGACAAGGTCCAACCACTTGGTTTATCAAAAACAAAGATATTGAAACGGATATGCTCATCCTTAAACTTTCATAAGGAATAAGTTAGCAAAAGCGGTTTATGACTGAACAAATTGGTAAACTCCCATTCGATCACAATATCCATGCCATGATAGAGATTTTCCCATCGTTTTTAAGACTTGATGTATCAATAATGAAAGGTTCGACACATTGAATCATCAAGTGTGAATCCAAACATGTTGATAGATCGAGAATCAAAATGGGCAGAACTTCGACGTCATAGGCATAGATGTCGTAATCGATTTGGAATTTACATAGTCGGTTCATGGATAAACCAAAAATAACAAGCACGTGGCTCACTCTAGGTTAAGACCGGCAAAGGCTACCTTGATGAGGAGTGTGGACCTATTCCCGTCTACACGATGAATCATGGGCCCCTCGATTCCTTTTGATATACCATTTTGCAAAATATCAAATGACCTAGAGAAGTATAATGCCTCCCCGGGCGGACCCGAGAAATAAACGTCAGAGGCTCTCTACAGTTGAGACTTTTACAAGTTACGTGTTAAGGTTGTGCTTTTCACCTAGCGGGTGATCCCATATGCATGAGGACCCGGGTCGGCTAATAGCACGATGTGTAACTGAACCCAAACCCCCTAAAACAATATGTACAAACATAAATAATAATAGCCCTAGATCTAGCATCCAATGTTAGTCAATCAATGTAAGGAAAGTGAATCAGGAGTCTGAATGTAATATCCCCAGTGGAGTCGCCACTGTGAGGACAAATGTCCACCCACGCTGAATGGATGGTGAATGATTTGGAGTCGCCACCTAGATTAAGGTCTAGAACCTAAAATGTAGTTTCATCATGAGATAAGACTTCTATTGACTCATGAACCAACATATCGACTTTGGTCTATCAGAGAACGGGTAAGCGTTCAAGGTACAGTTTGGGAAGGTGTTAGGCACCTAAAGCTGTCAGATCCAAAAATCGACCTCCTATATGATTCTACTTTCCTTAAGACTCTGTGGTCCTGACTGTTCATGGTCAATGGATGATGACTAGGACTCATGGGGGATCCTATGCCAAGTTGCTAAATTCTTCTAACCTAAGTTCAGCCAAAAATATGTTCTCAAAGTAAATAAACAAACAAAATATTATACAATGAACATACTGGATCATAGTCCTAATGATGATATATGGTAGGCAGACAGGCTGCCTAGTGCAAATGCAGTACAGAACATACTGGGTCAACTGAGAAATCCTATCATAGTGGCCACTCTGGGGGATCAGGTTGTGCTGGATGATCTTGCAGTACACCCGAGGCTCTGCCTGTAGGTTGATCACTTTCATCTACCAGCGATCACCTCTAAGGAGCTGACTATCAATCTCAGCAGGCATTGCCAACGATAGGAACTGGGGTTCCTTAAGAGCACAGTACACCAAAGGGCCATCATTTGATATGCCCAGGAGATCAGCCAACTGTTGGCAGTTAAATGAAACTTTCACCCACTTTACATAGCTAGTGATCCTGAGCTCCCTACCCCTCTCTGTATCATTGCGATCTCCCACTACCTGGAGGTTGCAGTAGAACTGCTTTACCAAAGCAGGACAGGTACAAGCCACATAGGTGATCATAGGAAGCCAGCCCATGTCACCGAAGGCACCCTCTACGTTAAACAAGGCTAGACTAGCCAAGTTTACACAGCGACCCCCTTCTACTTTCTTACGCTCATAGCGAGCATACCGAACCTCTGCCTCGTTGGAGAGGAAACAAATGGGATCATGAGCCCTAGGAACCTTCGTACGAGCCATACTATCTGCAAAGACACAGAAAAATAAACAAGAAATTAGATATGGTGAAAAACTCAAAATTTTGACATTATAACGGCATGATTTGGCCAAAAACCTCACTTTTCACCCAAACAGCTGGGTAGGAGGACTTACATAGGTTCCAAACCATCCTGCAAAGCTCATACAGTTGGAAATTTAATCTAGAAAGATTGATTTTGAAGAAATTTCAACCATTTGGAAAAATCTCGAAAATTAGGTCAAAAATGGAAAATTTTAAGTTTCTCGATAACCAATCGATGAAACTCAAATATTTTTTAGGGCTTTCATCCATTGGGTGACCAATAGCAAAAGCCCCCAATAAAAATTAAATTTTTATGATTAGAAAAATTTTAATTTGAAGAAAACAATGAAATGGATAAAAACCTAGTTTTGAAAGCATAAAAATGAGAAACAGTAAAGAGCATACCTGAAGGGAAGGAACGGAAGTCGAGAACGGTATTAGAAATGATCACCAAACACTAGGAGTCGATACTATAGCAACTCAAGGGAAGCAAGTTGAGTTGGAAGAAAAGAGAAAGAATAGGAAATGAATCCAAAATCAGGTTTAAAAACCTAATTTTGGATCGTAGGGTCGCAAAATTCAACAAAATGTACGACCCTACGACCGACCCTACCATGGACCCTAGGCTCTCAGTGATCTGACAGAAACCATGGGTTGGACCTAGGGTCGAACATATACCAACCCTACGATCGACCCTAGGCTCTCGGTGATCTGACAAAAACCTTGGGTCGGACCTAGGGTCGGACATATACCGACCCTACGATCGACCCTAGGCTCCCGGTGAGCTGACAGGGTTTCTGGGGTTGCATACCCTAGGGTCGCATAAAGATCGACCCTACGATGGAAAATTCTGTATTTTCACTAAATGACTTAAAAAATTGGAAATTTATATTGATTAGTTGGAGTTTGACTTGGGAACAACTTATATTGATTGTCTCACATGTTCTATGGTTGTTTTCAGACACTACCACCACCAGAACAGGAAATGGTTGGGCGAAGAGTGACCAGACGAGGCCGTAACCCAATTCCACCACCACCACCACCACCTGTGGGGGAGGACAGCCACGAAATTTCTGAAGTACAAGAGAACCAGAATGCGGCACCTCTAGTAGCTAGTGGCCAGGCAAATCCTACAAACTTGCCAGCCCCACCTACAGATTTGGCTACAGCGGTAATGAACCTGGCACAACAACTGCAGCAAATACAGCAGGTGCAAGTCAATATGCAAGCTGCTATAGGAATGCTTTTTCCAGCTGCATATATGACACCCATGCCAGTCGGACAAGCTAGCACAGTACCAGGGGGAAGCAACACGGGACCCCACGCACCTCAAACGCCAGTTATGCAGGCTCCAGTGTAGAATCCAGCTAAAGGCAGTTACCAGTATCAACCACCTATGTATGGGGCCTATGCTCAGTATCAGTTGGACCACTCTCGACTGATCGAGCATTTTCTGAAGATAAAGCCTAAAGAATACAATGGTAAACCAGTAGATCCTTTGTGGCCAGCACACTGGATCGATGAAATGGAAAGAAATTGCATGATGATGATGGTTAATGAGGAGGAGAAAGTACTGTGTGCAACATTCATGCTGAAAGGCGATGCACACCACTGGTGGAAGTCCACTCGGACTTATCTGTTAACCAAGCACGCCCAATTGACCTGGGCTATCTATAAAGAGGCATTCTTTGAGAAGTACTTCCCCAGAAGTTTCAGAGATGCTATGGAGAGAGAGTTCCTAAATTTATATCAGGGGCAAATGATTGTGGATGCATACCAACAGCGTTATGAAGAGCTGTTTTTCTTTGCACCCGCTAGCATGCAAGAGGAAAATACTAAGACCTGAAGGTTCGTCAGGACTTAGGGGAAGCATTCGCGAGCATTCTCTGGGACTGGAGAAGAAAGTCTACAATGAAGCAATACAGATTGCTCAAGTGATAGAGTCGAGCCAGAAAGAGAGCTATTTTACTCAAAATAGGGATATAAAAAGGCCAAACGGAAATTCATACAACGGAGGGAATACAAGGACCTTCAAACCCTTCCGTATTCAAGGCTTTAATGCTGCAGCCAAGACTACTCCAGCAGCTCAACCGCAACAAAAGCAAAATAATGAAGGAATAAAATGCTTTAACTGCAATCAAATAGGACATTATTCAAGGGAGTGTCCTAAGCCCAGAAAGCAGCTACAGCAAGGAAAGGTTTATGCTATTACATCTGAGGATGCTGCCGCATCGCCTGATGTGGTCACAGGTTTGACCTGAACCTTACATTTTGTGTTACATTGTATGAGCATGTAGACTAAATTAAAACAAATCACAAGTATCGTACCTATTAATGGCGTACCCGCTAGAGTACTCTTTGATTCTGGAGCTACTCATTCTTTTATATCTGTGACATTTGGAAAGAAGCTAAATCTACCCCTCAAATCTTTAGACTACAAACTGCTTGTACGATCAACTATGGGATTAGAAGTGGAATTAGAAAAAGGTTATGGACCATGTCCAGTTATTATCGGCGAGAAGACCTTGGATGCAACCTTGATTCAACTCGAGATGGTAGACTTTGACGTTATCTTGGGTATGGATTGGTTAGCTCAGCATTCTGCAAACCTATTGTGTATAGAAAAGAAGCTGACATTTAAAGACAAGGAAGGAGCAGAGTTTAGTTTTGCGGGAACCAAACTTCCCCGTAAACGGAAACTCATCCTCTCTGCATTAAAGGCTAGAAAATGCCTCGAAAAAGGAGGAGTTAGGTATCTAGTATCCGTGGTTGATCTCACCAAGGAAGCACCACGAATAGAGGATATTGATGTTGTGCGTGACTTTTCAAATGTATTTCCTAAGGAACTACCAGGACTACCACCAAATTGAGCGATAGAGTTTGTTATAGACCTTATGCCCGGAGCAGCGCCAGTATCTAAAGCACCCTATCGAATGGCTCCTACTGAACTGAAGGAATTAAAGGTACAGTTACAGGAATTACTGGATAAGGGTTATATCAGACCTAGCATATCACCATGGGGAGCGCCAGTATTATTTGTAAAGAAGAAGGACGGTAGCGTTCAACTGTGTATAGACTACCGAGAATTGAATAAGCTTACAATCAAGAATCGGTACCCATTGCCTCGGATCAATGACTTGTTCGATCAGTTGCAAGGTGCCAAGGTGTTCTTACAATCAAGAATCGGTACCCATTGCCTCGGATCAACTCCTATTTTTCAAATTAAACTTTTTTCAACCGTAAAAATTTGATTTTTATTGGGGGCTTTTGTTATTGGTGTCTCAAGGAACGAAAGCCCTCAAAAATTTTTGAGTTTCATCGGTTGGTTATCGAGAAACTTAAAATTTTCTCTTTTTGCCCTAATTTGTCAGAAATTTTGATTTTTCTCGAATTTCTTCAAATTGGACATCGTCAGTTAAAATTTCCTACTGCATGTGGGTTGTAGGATATGTTTTAACCTACGTAAGTTCTCATTCCCACTTGTATGGTGAGAATTTGAGGTTTTCTGGTCAACTTACGTTACTATTAAATAAATTTTGGATTTTTATCCCACTAACTCCTTGTTTCTTTTCTCTTTCTTATTTTGCAGATACTATGGCCCGTACCAAAGTACCCAGGGTGCGTGATCCACTTCGCTTCCGTTCGAATGAAGCCGAGGCACAGTATGCTGACTATGCCCGTAAGAAGGTTGAAGGGGGTCGCATGGTGAACTTGGCTGAGTTAGCCATGTTCAACGTAGAGGGAGCCTTTGGTGACATGGGGTGGCTTCCTGTCATTACATACGATGCATGCACATGCCCGGATTTGGTGCATCAGTTCTATTGTAATCTCCAGGTGGTGGGGAATTACAATGACGTTGAGCATGGTCAGGAGTTGCGCATCACCAGTTACGTCAAGGGGGTAGATATTTCTTTCGACTATCGGCAGCTGGCCGACTTATTGGGCATTCCTTATGATGGCCCCATGGTGTACTGTGCACCTGGAGAGCCATAGTTTGTTGAGATGGAGATGAGGGCCGAGATCGATAATCAGTTGCTTCATCCTGATCGTTGGCAGATGAGAGCTTGTTACTTGCGTCCAGCTCCACGGGTCTTTTGTAAGATTATCCAGCATAATCTGATTCCGCAGAGTGGGCACTATGAGAGGGTTTCCCAGCTGACCCAGTTTTTGATCTATAGCATCTGCACCAGACAGCCGGTCTGCCTTCCGTACATCATCATGCGGACCATGATTAGTGCTACATTGTCCGGTCATAGGGGTAATCTACCCTATGGACGCATGATTACAGTGCTACTGACCCGTTTGGGGGTGGATCTGGTAGATGAGAAGATCCAGGAGAAGACCTTCTCGTCGCCTCTAGATTGGGAGGCTATCTGCAAGATGGGGCTGCGAGATGCTGAGGTTAGCGATGAGGAGAGGAATACGATGGTGCGCCCTCACACTCGGGTCGAGATGGCTGATGCTGAGGCTGCTGCTGCTACTGCTAGAGCTCGTGTGGATCCGATCGACGATGACGATCGTATGTATATGGACGTCGACTCGATACCACCGCCATCACCCACACATGCGGCTGGAGTTGGTACATCTTCTGCGGCGGCTCCTACACCTGAGGCTGGTCCTTCCCATTTGGCAGATCCTTCACTTCTACCTTTAGCCATGATGGAGATGCTGCAGGAGATCAGGGATGCTCAGCACAGATCTGATCTGAGGATGGAGGAGTTGCTAGATGCTCAGCGTATGAGGGTGGATGAGCTGTTATCGGTCCAGCGGGCGACTGATAGGAGGGTAGCCAACCTAGCAGCTAGTCTCTAGACGACCCAGACCCAGGTGGCCTGGTTGACTAGAGTCTATGCTGAGGACTATGACCGAGATTGTGAGGCACCGCCTCCTCCTTCACCTCCAGCTTCTTGATTGTACCATATTTTTCTTGTACTACAGAGTAACTGTCCGGGTTGTGGACTGTACTCTGCTTTCATTATATATATATATGTTTTGTTTCGCTCTCACTGTTATGTAAACTTGTTTCTCTTTTTAATAGATGCATTATTCTCTTTTAGATTTTGTCTCGAACATCACTGGTGCTTACAATGTGTTAATATTACTATTTTTATTTTTTATCCTATCTCAGTTCACAATTGTGTTGAATGTAAGCTAGTTCAGCAGACAAGGCCTGAGATGCTCTGATACCAAGTTGTCACACCCCAATTTTGATCTAACCAGAATGGTATGATGAACCACTAATCAACCAATGGATCAACCAGGATCTCAAATAGGCTATCCCCGCATTAACTGAACTCCCATACATCCATGTCATAATCAGAGTAAATACACAATAGCGGAAGACTTATAATAAAATGAACCGAGAAACTAAGATGATATTAATAATTTAATAGCAAATTATTATGTTTCCAACTAAGACATACATATTTAAATACCAAATACATGTCTTAATAAATCCAAATAAAAAAACCTATAAAATATCTAATTAAATACACACGAGTTGCACTCGCAAGAGGAGTCGTGTGTATCCTCTTCAGCTCCAGCTTCCAACGCCGCTACCATCCTGTACGCAGAAGCATTTATATAATCTCCAACCGTATAACCTGCATCATCAACTAAAAATATTCGACGTCGAGGGGTGAGCACACATCACAGCTCAACGAGTAGCCAAAACAATGCAACAATACATACGCATGCACATCAATTTATATCTTTGGTCTGGTTTAAAGTTTGCAGTATGCTATAGAAAGGTTGAGGTAGCCAAAGTTCGCGTTTATTGACTCCGCCTCTATACACGAGTGTGTGATGTTACCCAAAGATCACGTTTATCGTCAACTCACATGCACCCAATCATGAACATTATATAACAAAGGTTACGTTTATTGCTATATAGTGCCATACCAACACGTAAGCCCCTGTTGGCGAGGGCTACAAACTGGGCTCGCAACTAACCAATCCTAATGCCAAACAGTGTATCCAAGGCCTCACCCCAGCATCCCTCAAAATGTCCATAGAGATAGAGCTAAGGCCCCCCAGTAGAGTCAAAGACTACAAGGACCGAGACCACCTCCCCTGATACTCTACGACATAATAGTTCTACTAAAGTAATGGCGATACGACGATGCCAATGCACAAGACTTGAGTTAGAGATAGAGCTAAAGTGCTGAGACCCACCAAAGGTTAACGTTTATTGACGTTCTCATCACACCTCCCCTGATACTCGCTCGCATCAAGCACATCAACCACACACATACAAGCACATGCCTATTTCTATCATCATCATCATCATCATGTTATAAACGATAAAGTAAATATGCATGAACAAGTAATAGAAATATTGAATGGCATGCTGTATGCACATTACAAACATATTCGCATAAAATCAAGCATGGCATTGGACTCAAGAAATAGAAAATAGTTTATTATTAACCAATTTAGTTTGGAGTTAAGGTTGCTCACCTTAGCTTGCTACAAGATACTTTTCCAAGCTCTAGAATCACCTTTATAATGTTATTATATTGCTAGAAGACCTAACAAAGTCGATAAAATTTAATTAGAATTAATTTCCAGATTTAAAAACCATTCTGTTAACTGAGGGTCGATGCTAGGGTCGATGGGTCTATCGACCCTCCCTTCTTTCTGGACTTCCCGAATGCTGAGGGTCGATGGTCAGAAACACCTAAGGTCGGATGGACTATCGACCCTGGGTGCGACCCTCGGTGCACTTTGGTCCAATTTTCACTTTTAATCTATCCTTCGTGTTTGGGGTCCTATGTCTTGCTTCTACATTCCATTCAACACTCATTCCATGGTTTGAAACCATGAATCATCCTCCTAGATGGCTTTCATGCATTCTCCTAGGGGTTTTCCATGAAAACCTAACCATGGATGGATGGTTTGGGTTTTTCCGAGATCACTCTCTCTCCAATAACTCTCCTAAGGTCTGTAGAAACTCATGAAATTAGTATCCATACCTGAGAAGATTAATCTTTCTCTGCAACTCTTCTCCTTTTTTGCTAGGTTCTCTTCCTTGCCTCTCTTCTTCCTCTTTTTCTTCTCCTTTCTTTCTCTCAATTCAATTAGGGTTGTGAAAGGAGTGAAAGTGGCTTAGGGACGTCCTTTAAATAGGCTATAACATCCTAAAATAAGTCCCATTGGGATTTGGAAAGAATCCCAATCGAAAAATATAGAAATTTCCTAATTTCTATATTCGGCAGAAACCGAGGGTCGATGGGAGGGTCGATGATCCCGTCGACCCTAGGGTCTTAAGCAGTCCGACCCTCCCTCCAAAATCGAGGGTCTGACTTTCTGTTTTGGGAGGTCCGACCCTGCTTAGCTGGGTATGCGACCCTTCCCCTAATTTAAGTATTTTTGGGTCGATTTGATACCTGGGATCTCGATCTCCTTCACGCCCTTGGTCCATTTGACTCGACCATGATGGGTGAACCTGGTTCAAGGTGGTAAGACCGGGTTAGATTGACACGGGTCTTACACAGGATCTCTAATAGGTTGTGTCCATGTAAACTAAACCATACACATCCACAACCATAATCAGAATAAATACACAATAGCGGAAGTCTTAATAATAAATGAACTGAGGAATCTAACTATGTTAATCAATAATAAAGTATCAAATTATGTTGTATCAACTGAGACATAAGTAAATAAAATATCAAATTACATTTCCTTAATAATTCGAATAAAATCTAATTGTAAACCCATGTGTTGCACTCGCATGAAGAGTCATGCGTTTCCACAAAGTTTTCAGCTACCATCACAGCGACGTGCCCGTACACAGAAGTATTCATATAGTCTTCCACCATGGTACCTGCATCATCAACTAAAACTATTTGACGTCGAAAGGGTGAGCACACATCACGGCTCAGTGAGCAAACAAAACAATGCAACAAACATATGCATGCATTCAATTCATATCATTGGTCTGGTTTATAAGTTTGCAATGTGCTATAGAAAGGTTAGGTGGCCGCCTCACCTCTATACACGAGTATGTAAAGCCGCCCAATGAAAACGGGACTGTCGTCCCACATGCACCCACCATGGACAATATACATCCCATGAAAACGGCATGGCTGTACCGGTTGCCCACATCAACACGTAAGCCCCTGCTGGCGAGGGCTTGCAAACTGGGCTCGCAACTAACCAATCTTAATGTCAAACAGTGTATCCAAGGCCTCACCCCAGCATCCCTCAATACATCCATAGAGATAGAGCTAAGGCCCCCCGGCAGAGTCAAAGACTACACGGTCCGAGACCACCTCCCCTGATACTCTACGACGTAATAGTTCTGCTAAGGTAATGGCGATACGACGATGTCAGTGGACATGACTTGAGTAGAACCATGGCACAATATACACCCCATGAAAACGGCATGGCTGTACCGGTTGATACCATCCCCTATCCGCACCATATACACTAACCACACACACATTCACATGCCTATTCCTAGCATTATCATCATCATCGTCATGTTATAAATAAACAGAATTAAATATGCATGAACAGTAATAGCAGGAATATTGGATGACATATTAAATGCACATACAAGCATACACTCATAGAATCAGTCAAGGTATTGGACTCAAGAAATAAAAACATTTTATTATTAGCCAATTAATTTAGATCTTGTTCCCTCACCTTTGCTTGAGTGTTGATCCTCTTTCAAGCTTTAAAATCACTTTTATATCAATAGAAAAACCTAACAAGTCGATAGATTTTGGTTGGAAGTCATTCTGGCATCATTAGGCTTGTTTTTAAGCATGGATCGCAGGGTGGGTCACAGTTAGGGTAGCAGTCTACATCGACCCCCAGGGTAGGGTCAATGCCAGGGTCGAATGTTCCATCGACCCTGAGTGCGACCACCCCTATTCTGGACTTCCCGAATACTGGGGGTCGATCCAGTGGTCTGGTAGGGTCGATTCCCAATCGACCCCATGTGCGACCCCCCGTGGGTTGAGTCAAGATTTTCATTCTACAGTCCATTCTTTCACGTTTGGATCCTATGGCTTACTTCTACAATCCATTCTAGGCTTGTTCTATGGCTTAAAACACTAGCTTTCTTCCTTACCTTGTCTACCATGATTTCTCCATGGATTTCATCAAAATCTTCCCATGGGTGTATGATTTGGGTTTCTCCTAGACCATACTCTCTTCATGAACTATTCTAAGGTCTTAGATTATCAAATAGAAATCTTGCCTATACCTTAGGTTTGCTGAGATTTAGAGATTTCTCTGATTTCTTCAATTAGGTCTTCTTCTCCAACTTTCCTTCTCTTCTTCTTCTCTTCTCTTTCTCTCACTCTCAATTAGGGTTTCAAAAGGAGTGAAAGAGGCTTAGGGACGTCCTATTTATAGAGTAGAATCTCTAAAAATAAGTCCTATTGAGATTAGGAAGGAATCCCATTGAAATTTGGAAAGTTTCCTATTTGCAGTTTCTGTCGGCAAACAGGGGGTCAATGAGGGGGTCGGAGATCCCGTCGACCCTTAGTTCCTAAGTTGTCCGACCCCCAGTGGAAAATCAGGGGTCTGACTTCTATGTGAGGGGGGTCGACCCTGTTGGTCTGGGTATGCGACCCTACCCTCATTTTGACTGTTTTTGGGTCAGTTTAGTACCTGGTTTTGCCATTTCCTTCACGCACTTGGTCCATTTGGCTCGACCATGATGGGTAGACCTGGTACAAGGTGGTAAGACCGGTTAGTTCGATACGGGTCTTACAACTCCCGCCTACTTATAAAAATTTCATCCTCAAAATTGTTCATATCTTTCGAGTCGAATAGATGAGGGTATTGCTTTCGCATAGCATTCTCTTCTTCCCATGTGATTTCTTCTATATCCCTGATCCTCCAAGTGACCTTAATATAATGAATGTCATGGTTGCGTAGTCGTTGCACCTTTCGGCTGGTGATTTTAGTTGGTGCTACTTCAAATGTCAAATCCTCAGTCAAATCAGGGAGATCTACTGTTAATACGTGCGTTGGGTCTCTGACATACTTCTTCAATAAGGAGATATGAAATACGTCATGCACACTTGACATAGATGGTGGTAGTGCTAACTGGTAAGCAACTTTTCCATGCTTAGCTAGAATCTCATATGGTCCGACATATCTCGGACTTAATTTCCCTTTCTGTCCGAACCGTTTCAAACCTCGCATAGGTGACACTTTGAGGAATACCTTATCACCTATGGAAAATTCAAGGTCTCGGCATCTAGTGTCTGCATATTTCTTCTGACGATTCTGAGCCGTTCTTACTCCTTCCTTGATAATGTCGACTACTCGACAAGTCTCTTCAACAAATTCTGGTCCAACAATACTACGTTCTCCAACTTCATTCCAAAACAAAGGAGTTCGACACTTCCTGCCATAGAGTGCTTCATAGGGTGACATCTGTATAGTAGCCTGATAGCTATTGTTATAAGCGAACTCAATCAGTGGTAACTTTTCATCTCATGATCCTTTGAAATCAATTACACAAGCTCGAAGCATGTCTTCTAGAATCTGAATGGTGCGCTCCGACTGTCTGTCTGTCTGAGGATGGAATGCAGTACTGAACTTCAATGTTGTACCCATAGCCTTCTGTAATCCTTCCTTAAACTTTAAGTAAATCGTGGATCTCTGTAGGACACAATGCTTTCAGGTACACCGTGTAATCTAACAATATTATCCACATACAACTTAGCTAACCTTTCCAGTGTATACTGAGGTCGTATAGCTATAAATCGACCCATTTTAGTCAGTCTGTCTACAATCACCCAAACTGCGTCAACTACTCGGGGAGTCAATGGTAACCCTGTGACGAAGTCCATAGTGATGCAGTCCCATTTCCATGCTGGTTTCGGTAACGGCTGTAACAGTCTTGCTGGTCTTTGTCGTTCAGCTTTTACCTTCTGACAATTTAGGCATTGAGATACAAACTTGGCTATATCTGCTTTCATTCCCCTCCACCAATATAATTTCTTTAGGTCATTATACATTTTTGTACTTCTCGGGTGTATCGAATAGGCGGTGGTATGGGCTTCCTTCATTAGTCGGTGTCTAATGTCCAAACTTTCTGTTTCAGGTACACATATTCTTTCTTTGTACTTCAGTACCCTTTCGTCATCTAAGGAGAACTCAGGAGTAGTCCTACCTTTTTCGATGTCTTTTTGTACCGTTCTTAGATAAGGGTCTGATTTAATCGTTGTTTTCACTTCATCAAGTATATCGGGTACAATCTTCAATGTGGCGAACACATTTGCAAACCGATAGATACCCTTGGTTGGTTAATTCCCCCGGTGCATCTATCACAAACTGTTCATTACCATAATTGAATACTTTTTCGGTAGTACACAGTGCAGCAGTGGTGCTAACCTCTTCTTGAGATTTCATCATTGTCTTTCTACTCAGTGCATCTGCAACCACATTAGCCTTTCTCGGATGATACTGGATATCACAATCATAGTCTTTCAATAGTTCCAGCCATCTTCTTTGCCTCATATTCAACTCCTTCTGATTAAAAAGGTAAGTAAGACTCTTATGATCAGATTTAATCTGAAATTTCTCTCTGTACAAGTAATGTCTCCATATCCTGATAGCATGTACTACTACCGCTAATTCTAAATCATGAGAGGGATAGTTCCTCTCATGTGTCTTCAATTGTCTTGAGGCATAAGCAATTACGTGTTCTCCTTGCATAAGTACACATCCTATTCCTAGTCCAGACGCATCGGTGTACAAAATAAATGGCTGTCCTGGAATTGGAATGGTCAAGATTGGAGCCGATATCAATCTAGCCTTCAATGTTTGAAAACTCTTCTCGCATTTATCAGTCCACACAAACTTTTCGCCCTTCTTAGTCAAACTGGTAAGAGGTACAGCAATTCGGGAATAGTCTTCCACAAATCGTCGATAATACCCAGCTAGACCTAAGAAACTTCTAATTTCTGCAACGCTCTTCGGTGCTTCCCACTTCACAATAGCTTCGATCTTGCTAGGGTTCACTTTAATTCCTTCAGCGGATACAACATGGCCTAGAAATGCGACTTCCTTTAGCCAAAACTCACACTTTGAAAATTTGTCGTAGAGCTTCTCCTTCCGTAGTAGCTGCAGAGCGGCGTTTAGATTCTTAATATGAGTTTCCTCGTCTTTCGATAGACCAATATATCATCGATGAATACAATAACCGACGTATCCAACATATCATGGAATACCCGATTCATAAGTTCCATAAAGGTTGTTGGTGCGTTCGTCAATCCAAAAGACATGACCAAAAATTCATAATGTCCATATCTGGTCCTGAATGCTGTCTTGGGGATATCACCATCCTTAATCTTCAACTGATGGTAGCCTGACCGAAGATCGATCTTGGAGAACACTTTGGCACCTTGCAACTGATCGAACAAGTCATCGATCCGAGTCAATGGATACCGATTCTTGATTGTCAGTTTATTCAGTTCTCGGTAGTCTATACACAATCACACGCTACCGTCCTTCTTCTTCAAGAATAATACTGGCGTTCCCCATGGTAATATGCTAGGTCGGATGTAACCCTTGTCCAGCAGTCTTGTAGTTGTACTTTTAGTTCCTTCAATTCAGTAGGAGCCATTCTATAAGGTGCTTTAGATATTGGTGCGGCTCCGGGTATCAGATCTATAACAAACTCTGTAGCGCGGTCGGGTGGTAATCCTGGTAGTTCTTCAGGAAATACATCTAGATAGTCACGCACGACATCGATATCCTCCATTCGTGGTGCTTCTTTGGTAAGATCAACCACAGATTTTAAATACCCAACTGCTCCTTTCTCCAGGCATTTCCTAGCCTTTAATGCAGAGAGTATGAGCTTTTGTTTACGGGGAAGTTTGGTTCCTGAAAAACTGAACTCTGCTCCTTCTTTGTCATTAAATGTCAGCTTCTTTTCGGCACACAATAGGTTTGCAGAATACCAAGCTAACCAGTCCATTCCCAAGATAACGTCAAAGTCTACCATCTCAAGTTGGATCAAGGTTGCATCCAAAGTTTTTTCATCAATAAGAACTGGACATGGTCCATAACCTTTTTCTAACTCCACTTCTAATCCCATAGGTGATCGTATAAGCAGTTTGTAGTCTAAGGATTTAAGGGGTAGATTTAGCTTCTTTTCGAATGACACAGATATAAAAGAATGAGTAGCTCCTGAATCAAAGAGTACTCTGGCGGGAATGCCATTAATAGGTACGATACCTGTGATTTGTTTTGGTTTAGTCTACATGCTCACATAATGTAACACAAAATGATAAGATTCAGGTCATACCTGTGACCACATCAGGTGATGCGGCAGCATCCTCGGATGTGACCGCGTAAACTCTGCCTTGTTGTAGTTGCTTCTTGGGCTTAGTACACTCCCTTGCCATATGCCCTACTTGATTGCAGTTAAAACATCTTACTCCTTCAATGACTTGCTTTTGTTGTTGTGGAGCTGCGGGGGTAGTCTTGGCTGCAGCATTAAAGCCTTGAGTACGGAAGGGTTTGATTATCTTGGTGTTCCCTCCGTTGTAAGAATTCCCATTAGGCCTTTTTATTCCCCTATTTTGAGCAAAGTAGCTTTCTTTCTGGCTCGACTCTATCACTCGAGCAATTTGTGCCGCTTCATTATAGATTTTCTTTTCAAGTCCCAGAACATGCTCGCAGATGCTTCCCCTAAGTCCCATGACGAACCTTCGGGTCTTGGTGTCTTCTACCTGCATACTGACTGGTGCGAAGAAAAATAGCTCCTCATAACGTTGTTGGTATGCATCGACAGTCATCTGTCCCTGATATAAACTCAGGAAATCCTTCTCCATGGAATCTCTGAAACTCCTAGGAAAGTACTTCTCAAAGAATGCCTCCCTATAAATATCCCAAGTCAGTTGGGCGTGCTTTGTTAATAAATATGTCCTGGTAGACCTCCACCAATGGTGTGCATCTCCTTTCAACATAAAGGTGGCACACAATACTTTCTCTTCTTCATTTATTGTCATCATCATAAAATTTCTTTCCATTTCGTCAACCCAGTGTGCCGGCCATAAAGGATCTGCTAGCTTGACATTAAATTCTTTGGGCTTCATTTTCAGGAAACGCTCCACCAGTCTAGAGTGGTCTAGTTGTTGCGGGACATACGCCCCATACATAGGTGGTTGGTATTAATATCCACCTTGAGCTACCTCAGGATTCTGCACTTGAGCCTGCATGATGGGAGTCTGAGGTGCATGGGGTACTGTGTTACTTCCCCCTAGTACCGTGCTTGCCTGTCCTGCTGGCATTGGTGGTGTCTGTGCAGCTGGAAAAGTCATGCCTATGGCAGCTTGCATAGTAGCTTGTGCTTGATGCATTTCCTGCAGCTGTTGGGCAAAGTTCATTACGGCTGTAGCCAGGTCTGTAGGTGGAGCTGGCAGATTTGTAGGATTTGTCTGCCCATTAATTACAGACGGTGCCGTGTTCATATTCCCCTGTGTTTTCGGGTGTGTCTGGATATCTTCCCCCACAGGTGGTGGTGGAAGGATAGAGTTACGAATTTGTCTGGTCACTGTGCGTCTAGCCATTATCTAATCTGGTAGTGGGATTGCCTGAAAATCATAGAACACGTGAGACAATCATTATATACTTCATTCTCATATTTTAAAATCACTAACAAATGCAATTTTCAAATTTTTCAGATCATTCTGTCGAAAATGCTATATTTTCACTGCAGGGTCGATGGTGGGGATCGATGGATGTCCGACCCTCAGTTTGCGACCCTGAGGAATCATTGATTCTTCCCGAGAGCCGGGGATCGATGAGGGGGTCGGAGGATGTCCGACCAAGGGTTCGACCCCTGGTTCTCTGCCAGATTACCGAGAGCCGAGGGTCGATGAGGGGGTCGGAGGGGGGGGTCGGATGTCTTAGTCGAATTCTCCGACCCTCGGACCAAAAATCAGGTTTTTATTTCCGATTTTGAATCCATTTCTCATTCTTCCTCCTCCTTTCCGACTCGACTCGTCCCTCTGAGTTGCTACAGTGCCAACTCGGACTCTTTGGTGCTTTTTGCTTCCTATTTCGACGTCCACACCTCGTCTACAGGTATGTTCTCTACATTTTCATGTTTTCAGGTTTTCTTAGCTAGGTTTTTACCCATTTAACTCGTTTTCTTCAAATTAAACTTTTTCCAACCGTAAAAATTCGATTTTTATTGGGGGCTTTTGTTGTTGGTGACTCAAGGAATAAAAGGCCTCAATAATATTTGAGTTTCGTCGGTTGGTTATCAAGAAACTTGAATTTTCCCATTTTTGCCCCAATTTGTCGAGATTTTTGAATTTCTTGAAATTTCTTCAGATTCGATCTCTTTAAATGAAATTTCCAACTGTATGAGTCTTGCAGGATTGTTTAAAACCTTTATAAGTCCTCCTGCCCACGTGTATGGGTGAAAAGTGAGGCTTTTGATCAATTTACGTGTTATACTGTCGAAATTTTTGGATTTTTCATCTTTACTAACCCAATATCTGTTTCTCTTTGTTTTTGCAGATACTATGGCTCGTACCAAAGTACCCAGGGTTCATGACCTAGTCCGCTTCCGTTCTAACGAGGCGGAGACACAGTATGCCCGCTATTCTCGTAAGAAGGTAAAGGGAGGTTATCGGGTAGACTTGGCTAGCCTGGCCCTGTTCGATGTGGAGAGGGCTTTTGGTGACATGGGTTGGCTTCCTGTGATCACCTATGACGCCTGCACTCGGCCGGATTTAGTGAGACAGTTCTACTATAATCTCCAGGTGGTAGGAGATTACAATGATACAGAGAGGGGCAGAGAGCTTTGGATCACCAGCTTCGTCAAGGGGGTCGAGATTTCATTCGATTATCGGCAGCTAGCCGACTTGTTGGGCATTTCATATGACGGACCCTTGGTGTTCTGCGCTCCTAGAGAGCCCTAGTTCTTTTCATTGGAGATGAGAGCTGAGATTGACCGCCAGATCATCAGAGAGGATCACTGGGAGATGAAAGCGATCTATCTTCGTCCAGAGCCTCAGGTGTACTGCAAGATTATTCAGCACAACCTGATACCTCAGAGTGGGCACTACGAGAGGGTCTCCCAGTTGACCCAGTATCTGTTGTACTGTATCTGCACTAGGCAGCCCGTCTGCCTTCCTTACATCATCATGCGGACGATGATCAGCGCTACGTTGCCCAGTCATACTGGCAACCTACCATATGGACGCATGATATCTATGCTGCTTACCCGCCTGGGTGTTGACATGGTGGATGAGAGGATTCTGGAGAAATCCTTCTCGTCACCTTTGGATTGGGAGGTCATCTGCAAGATGGGCATGCGGGATGCCCAGGTCAGCGACGAGGAGAGGAACGCTCTGGTGCGTCCACATACTAGAGTGGAGATGGCTGACGCTGAGGCAGCAGCAGCAACCACTGGAGCAGGGGTTCATGGGGATGATGACGATCGTCTGTACATGGATGTAGATGCCATACCTCCTCCATTACCTACTCATGCTACAGGAGCTGGTCCTTCTTATTCATCTGGTCCTTCACATGCAGTTGGTCCTTCGTATGCACTTTCTAATGACATGATGGGGATATTGCATGAGATACGAGAGGCTCAGCGCATGTCTGATTTGAGGATGGGAGAGCTTCTAGAGGCTCAGCGCTTGTCGGATCAGCGGGTGGGAGAGCTTAGGGATGCTCAGCACGTGACTGACCAGCGGGTGGCTGATCTCACAGCTAGTCTCCAGACGACCCAAACTCAGATAGCTTGGTTGACTAGAGTCTATGCTAAGGATTATGATAGAGACCGCGAGGCACCGCCTCCACCATCACCTCCAGCTTCTTGATGTATTTCTTTTATCTTTTTTTTGTACTTCCGGGTAACTGTCCGGGTTGTGGACTGTACTCTGCTTTAGTCATGTATATATACGTTAGTTCTTCTTTTGGTTGTATATAAATTTGTTTCTCATTTAATAGATGTCTTATTCTCTTTAAATTTTGTCTCAAACAACACAGATGCTTATGGTGTGTTATTATTACATTTTTTAAATTTTTATCATATCTCAGTTCACGAACCTTTGTGGAATTATACTGGTTTAACAGACAGGGCCTGAGAGCTCTGATACCAAGTTGTCAAACCCAAATTCCACACTATTTAGAATGGTGTGATGAACCGCTAATAAACCAACGGTTCAACCAGGATATCTAATAGGTTGTGTCCATGTAAACTAAACCATACACATCCACAACCATAATCAGAATAAATACATAATAGCGAAAGTCTTAATAATAAATGAACTGAGGAATCTAACTGTGATAATCAATAATAAAGTATCAAATTATGTTGTATCAACTGAGACATAAGTAAATAAAATATCAAATTACATTTCCTTAATAATTTAAATAAAATCTAATCGAAAACGCATGCGTTGCACTCGCATGAAGAGTCATGCGTTTCCATGAAGTCTTCAGCTTCCATTGTAGCGACGTGCCCGTACACAGAATTATTCATATGTCTTCCACCGTGGTACCTGCATCATCAACTAAAAATATTTGACGTCGAAAGGGTGAGCACACATCACGGCTCAGTGAGCAAACAAAACAATGCAACAAACATATGCATGCATTCAATTCATATCTGTGGTCTGGTTTATAAGTTTGCAATGTCCTATAGAAAGGTTCGGTGGCCGCCTCACCTCTATACACGAGTGTGTGAAGCCACCCAATGAAAACAGTACTGTCGTCCCACATGCACCCACCATGGACAATATACACCCCATGAAAATGGCATGGCTGTACCGGTTGCCCACACCAATACGTAAGCCCCTGCTGGCGAGGGCATGCAAACTGGGCTCGCAAACTGGGCTCACAACTAACCAATCCTAATGTCAAACAGTATATCCAAGGCCTCACCCCAGCATCACTCAATACATCCATAGAGATAGAGCTAAGGCCCCCCGGTAGAGTCGAAGACTACACGGTCTGAGACCACCTCCCCTACTACTCTACGATGTAATAGTTCTGCTAAGGTAATGGCGATACGACGATGTCAGTGGACATGACTTGAGTAGAACCATGGCACAATATACACCCCATGGAAATGGCATGGTTGTACCGATTGATACCATCCCCTATCCGCACCATATACATTAACCACACACATACATTCACATGCCTATTCCTAGCACCATCATCATCATCATGTTATAAATAAACAGAATTAAATATGCATGAACAGTAATAGCAGGAATATTGGATGACATATTGAATGCACATACAAGCATACACGCATAGAATCAGTCATGGTATTGGACTCAAGAAATAAAAACAGTTTATTATTAGCCAATTAGTTTAGGTCTTGTTCCCTCACCTTTGCTTGAGTGTTGATCCTTTTTCAAGCTTTAAAACCACTTTTATATCAATAGGAAAACCTAACAAGTCGATAGATTTTGGTTAGAAGTCATTCCGGCATCATTAGGCTTGTTTTTAAGCACGGGTTGTAGGGTGGCTCGCAGGTAGGGTAGCAGTCTACATCGACCCCCAGGGTAGGGTCGATGCCAGGGTCGGATGTTCCATCGACCCTGGGTGCGACCACCCCTATTCTGGACTTCCCGAATACTGGGGCTCGATCCTGTGGTCTGGTAGGGTTGATTCCCAATCGACCCCACGTGCGACCCCCCGTGGGTTGAGTCGAGATTTTCATTCTACATTCCATTCTTTCACGTTTGGGTCCTATGGCTTACTTCCACAATCCATTCTAGGCTTGTTCTATGGCTTAGAACACTAGGTTTCTTCCTTACCTTGTCTACCATGATTTCTCCATGAATTTCATCGAAATCTTCCGATGGGTGTATGATTTGGGTTTCTCCTAGACCATACTCTGTTCATGAACTATTCTAAGGTCTTAGATTATTAAATAGAAAGCTTGCCCATACCTTAGGTTTGCTGAGATTCAGAGATTTCTCTGAATTCTTCAATTAGGTCTTCTTCTCCAATTTTTCTTCTCTTCTTCTTCTCTTCTCTTTCTCTCACTCTCAATTAGGGTTTCAAAAGGAGTGAAAGAGGCTTAGGGACGTCCTATTTATAGAGTAGAATCTCTAAAAATAAGTCCCATTGAGATTAGGAAGGAATCCCATTAAAATTTGGAAAGTTTTCTATTTGCGGTTTCTGTCGACAAACAGGGGGTCGATGAGGGGGTCGGAGATCCCGTCGACCCTCAGTTCCTAAGTTTTCCATCCCCCAGTGGAAAATCAGGGGTCTGACTTCTATGTGAGGAGGGGTCGACCCTGCTGGTTTGGGTATGCGACCCTACCCTCATTTTGACTGTTTTTGGGTCAGTTTAGTACCTGGTTTTGCCATTTCCTTCACGCACTTGGTCCATTTGGCTCGACCATGATGGGTAGACCTAGTACAAGGTGGTAAGACCGGTTAGTTCGATACGGGTCTTACAATTGTTGCAGCCACTGCCAGAACCAGCATGGAAATGAGACTGCATCACTATGGACTTCATCACCGGGTTACCATTGACTCCTCGAGTAGTTGACGTGGTCTGGGTGATTGTAGATCGTCTGACTAAGACAGCTCGCTTTGTAGCTATATGACCACAGTATTCCTTGGAAAGGTTAGACAAGCTATATGTGGATAACATTGTCAGATTACATGGTGTACCTGAAAGCATTGTGTCCGATAGAGACCCACGCTTTACTTCAAAGTTTTGGGAAGGATTACAGAAGGCTATGGGTACAACGTTGAAGTTCAGTACTGCATTCCATCCTCAGACAGATGGGCAGTCGAAGCGTACTATTCAGATCTTAGAAGACATGCTTCGAGCCTGTGTAATTGATTTTAAAAGATCATGGGATGAGAAACTACCATTGATCGAGTTCGCTTATAACAACAGCTATCAGGCTACTATACAGATGTCACCCTAAGAAGCACTGTATGGTAGGAAGTGTCGAACTCCTCTGTTTTGGAATAAAGTTGGAGAATGGAGCATCGTTGGACCAGAGTTTGTTGAAGAGACTTGTCAAGTAGTCGACATCATCAAGGAAAGAGTTAGAACAGCTCAGAATCGTCAGAAACAGTATGTAGATACTCGACGTCGAGACCTTGAATTTGTCGTAGGTGATAAGGTATTCTTGAAAGTATCACCTATGCGGGGTTTAAAATGATTTGGACAGAAAGGGAAGCTAAGTCCAAGATATGTCGGGCCATATGAGATTCAAGCTAAACGTGGAAAAATGGCTTATCAGTTAGCACTACCACCATTGATGTCAAGTGTGCATGATGTATTTCATATCTCATTATTGAAGAAGTACGTCAGAGATCCAACACATGTTTTGACAACGGATCCAACGGATCCACCAGATCTAACTGATGAGTTGACATTCGAAGTAGCACCAACTGAAATCACCAGCCGAAAGGTTCAACGTCTACGCAACTGTGACATATACTATGTTAAGGTCACCTGGAGGAGCCGAGATATAGAAAAGATCACATGGGAAGAAGAGAATGCTATGCGGAGGCAATATCCTCACCTTTTCGACTCGGAAGGTATGTGTAAATTTCGAGGACAAAATTTCTAATAAGAGGGGGGAGTTGTAAGACCCGTATCAAACTAATTGGTCTTACCACCTTGTACCAGGTCTACCTCTCATGGTCGAGCCAAGTAGACCAAGTGCGTGAAGAAACCACAAGACCAGGTATGAAATTTAACTCAAAATAGTCAAAAATGAGTGTATGGTCGCATGCCTAAATAGGTATGTCCGACACCACCTCAAAAGAGTCTAACCCATGAATTTTTGGTTGTGAGGTCGCATGACTAAAAAAACGTAGGGTCGATGGATTCTGCGACCCTACGATAACAGACAGAATCCAGAAATTAGGAAACCTTCCTAATTCAAAGGGGGTCTTTCCTAAACTCATTGGAACTTATTATGGAGGGTTTTCCTCTATAAATAGGATGTCCCTTAGCCTCTTTCACTCCTTTAGAACCCTAATTGAAAGTGAGAGAAAGAGAAGAGAAGGAAACTTGAAGAAGAAGACTAAGGAAGAAGAAGTTCAGAGAAACCTCTGAATCTCAGCAAACCCAAGGTATAAACCTAAATCCCTACATGAATTGAGAGCCTAGAATAGTTTATGAAGAACATAGGATTAGGAGAAACCCAAATCATCCATCCATGGACAAATTCTAAGAGATTTCATGGAAGAGATCGCTATGGACAATGAATGGTGTATAAATTGTAGTTATGAGCCATAGAACAATCATAGGATGGACCATGATAGTAAGCTAAAGGATTCAAACATGAAGGAATGGACTTTAAAATGAAAGGTCGACTCAGAACACGTGTGGTTGCACGTAGGGTCGAAAGATATCCGACCTTACGAGACCACATGATCGACTACATGCCCTCGGGAAGTCCCAGGGAGGGTGTGGTCGCACGTAGGGTTGAATGGTATCTGACCCCACCTGCGACCCTATACCCTGGGGTCACAGAAACTGCTACCCTAGGTGCTACCCTACCCTGCGACCCTACCCCTGTGGTCGCAGAAACTGCTACCCCAGGTGCTACCCCACCTGCGACCCTACAGTTTCAGTTAGTTTAAACATATTGGAATTAATTATAATTAAAATCTATCGACTTATTAGGTCTTTCCAGTGGTTTAAAAGTGAATTATAAAGCTTGAACGAGGATCTACTAGCAATCAAAGGTGAGGGAACAAGACCTAAATTAATTGACTAATAATAAATTATTTTTATTTATTGAGTCCAATACCATGAATGATTCTATGCTTGTATGATTGTAATGTGCATTTGACATGTCATCCAATATTCCTATTATTACTGTTCATGAATATTTAATTCTGTTTATTTATAACATGATAATGATGATGATGCTAGGAATAGGCATGTGAATGTATGTGTGTGGTTAGTGTACTTGATGCGAGTGGAGCATCAGGGGGAGGACGTGACACTATGGTTCATCCTGGTCACCAGACTCTAGCTCTATCTCTACTCAAGTCTTGTCCACTAACATCATCGTATCGCCATTACCTTAGCAGAACTATTACGTCGTAGGGCATCAGGGGAGGTGGTCTCGAACCATGTAGTCTCTGACTCTACCGGGGGGCCTTAGCTCTATCTCTATGGACGAATTGAGGGATGCTGGGGTGAGGCCTTGGATACACTGTTTGACATTAGGATTGGTTAGTTGCGAGCCTAGTTTGCAAGCCCTCGCCAGCAGGGGCTTACGTGTTGGTATGGATAGGGCATTAGGGGAAGTGTGATGCGGTGCGATCCTAAGCACTTTAGCTCTATCCCTATTCCATGGTAGGTGCATGTGGGGGTGGCAATGGTGTTTGATCCATTGGGCGGTTTCACACATTCGTGTATAGAGGTGCGGCGGCCACCTATCCTTTCTATTGCACATTGGAAACTTATGAATCAGACCAAAGATATGAATTGAATGCATGCATATGTTTGTTGCATTGTTTTGTTTGCTCACTGAGCCGTGATGTGTGCTCACCCTTTCGACGTCGAATATTTTTAGTTGATGATGCAAGTACAAATGTAGAAGACTATATGAATGCTCTTGTGTACGGACATGCGACGGCAATGGATGCAGAAGTTATGATGGAGTAGCATGATTAGTCATGCGAGTGCAACTCATGCGTTTTCAATTAGATTTTGTTTAAGTTATACAGACGATGTAATTGATTAAATTATTTTAATTTATGTCTTAGTTCTTTTGAAGATAATTGGATAATTTATTTATGATATCATCTTTAGACTCTCAGTTCATTAAATATTAAAGACTTCCGCTATCGTGTATTTATTCTGATTTTTGTTGTGGATGTGTATGGTTTAAGCAAACGGACACAGCCTAATCGAGATCCTGGTTGAACCGTTGGTTTATTGACGGTTCATCACACCATTCTGGTTGGTATAGAATTGGGGTGTGACAGTAGTTGAAAGTAAGTTCTTTGCCAACAACAGATATCATTCAAGCATGGCATTAGCAAGCATATCAAACATGGTAGTATGCACAAAGCTAGCAGCGTAAGCATTCTAAACATGGTAATGCACAATATGGCCGTGTAATCAAGTGAACATGATAGATGCATGGATATAACAATGTAGACAATATCAGATCCTTAATCTAATGGTTATATCTCTTCAAAAAGTTGATGATCATGATCAACACTTAGATTTCATCAAAACAGTCAAGATTAACGGCTCAAATCTCACATCAAGTTATAATCATGATCAATGACTCATATCTCATCAAAATAGCTAAGATCTATGTCTTAGATCCCACAAAAAGATAATCTTGCAGTTTAGATCACTCATCATGATAATCCAACTGCTCGGATTCATCAAAAACACTCATGATCAAGATCCAATGGTTCAAATCACTCAAGATCGTAATCCAATCATTCAAATTCATTTAAATCATTCCTAAAGATAATCTAGCGGTTCAGATCACTCATCATGATAATTCAACCATTCAGATTCAAAAAAGTCACTTATCAAGACATCTAACGGTTCAGATCGTTTATCATGATTACCTAACCACTCAGATTGATTAAAGTCACACCCAAAGATAATCTAACGGTTCAGATTGCTTATCATGAAAATCTAGCCGTTCATATCCATTTACATCACTTTTGATGACAATCTAATGGTTCAAATCACTCAAGATCACAATCCAAACGTTCACATTCCTTTAAAACACCCACAATGAAGATCCAACGATTGAAATCATTCAAAATCACTCACAATAAAGATCTAACGGTTGAAATCATTTAAAATGATAATCTAATGGTACAGATCATTTAAATTACTCATGATATCAATCCAACGGTCCAAATCAACATCCAATGGCCCATATTTCATCCACCAAAATACAAGATCAACGGCCATCTTTCATCACATCAAAATTTATAATCAATGGGCTAGATTTAATATTAACTCATTCAGGATTGATGGCCAATATGAAAATACATCAATCATGAGCATCACGGCATCAACGCACATGTCATACATCATTTAAGATTATGATTATCGAAATAGACATATTTGGACAAATTCTGATACTTGAGTTCCATGAAAGCAATCAAAACAAAGCCTAGGGTACCAACCTTGTCCCCAACAATGGGTTGGAGCCTTTGATGATGGTTGGAAATGATCCACAGTATGAGCGGAAAGCTTTTCCTCCTTCTTTCGTCCTTTCTCTCTCTTTGAGGCTTTGCTTCCTCTCTACTCTTACTCTCTAACTCTCATGGCTGCAAAGCAAAACCACCTCTATTCTCTCTTTCCTTTCTCTTTCTAAATTTCCCTTCCCTATTCTTTTTTTTTTCGCTTTCTCTCTCACTAGAATATTTTCTATCCTCTCCCTTTCTTTTTTCTCAAACTCACTTTCGTTTCCATCTTTCTTTCCTTTTCTTTTCCAGCCCCCCCTTTCCTTTTGGTGTTCGATTGGATTTATAGAGAGTCATTGGGTGAAGGAGCAAGGAGATGAGGTGTGGTGGAGTTGGGCTCAAAGAAGTGAGGTGATGGGTGATGGAGTAGACTTACGGCCGGGCAGGGATGAGGTGTTGATCGGATGTAGCATGGGGTTGGGTGTTGTCGAATGGAGGTAGTTTATTGGGTGGCTCAAGGAGAGAGCCGGTTTTTGGGGGAGGAGTGAGACGGTTGGGCAGGTTTGTAGTAGGTGGTTAGCAGCAAATGCACTCAAAGAGGGGGGTGGTGGTATGGTGGAGTGATAGGTGTCGATGGGAGTGGAAGTGGGATGTTGGATTCGGCTGATTTTTAGCAAAATAGGTAGGTAGGTAGGTAGAGGCACTTCTTTCTCTCCCCTTTCTCTCCCTTCTTTCTCTCCCTTCTTTCTCTCCCTCTTTCTCTCTTCGGCTTTTTCTTCCTCTCTCCCTCCTTCTCACGTCTGTCCTCTCTCTCTCTCTCTCTCTTTACGGTTTCTCCCTTTTCTCTCTCTCTTTTCTCTTTCCATTCTCTCTTCTTTCTTTCTCTTCCGGTTCTCTCCCCCAGTGTCCTTCTTTATGCTCTCTCTCTCCTCTCTCTCTCTCTCTTGTCGAATTCCACTTTCTTGGTCCTCTTTATATGCACATTATATATATAATAATATAATATATTTAAATATATATAATATAACATATATAAAACATATATATTATATAATATATAAATGCATATGGTATATATCATATATATAAAATACATATAAATACATAAAGTGCATGCATGCACTTGGGTTGACCCAACTCGGTCCGGATTGTTCTAGGCCGGTAAAGGCTGGACTGGTAGAGTTCGATGGGGTTGGACTAAGTTGGGCTTGAGAAGGGTTGGGCTAAGTTAGGTTTGACCAGCTTCTCTCTCTCTTTTGTGAGCATATCAGCTTGTAACTCCTTATGGAATATTTCGACGGCCTCTGTCTCAGATTTTCTACGTCCACTTTGCAGAGTATCCTAAATGAAGAACAGTGGCGCTTGAATCATTTTATTCGGACGTCGGATAACAAAATTATGAAGGATCGAAGTTTAGGTGGGCATATCGGCTTGCAGCTCTGCATGGGATCCTTTGGAGGTCTCTGCTCCGGATTTTCCACTTCCACTTTGAAGAGTATCCAAGATGAAGAACACTGGCACTTGAATCACTTGATTCGGACGTCGGATGATAAAATTATGAAGGAACAAAGCTTAAACGGGCTTATCGGCTTGTGGCTCCGCATGGGATCCTTCGGAGATCTTTACTGCAGATTTTCCATGTCCACTTTGAAGAGGGCGGACAATGGCACACTGGCTCTTGAATCGCAGGATTTAGATGTCGGATGATCAAGATATGAGGACGTGAAGTTTAAATAATTAAACTCACGATAATTTACATGCAGGCCCTTGGACAATTTATTATTATTTTCAAAAAAAACCCCTTGTACTTGTTTTCAGACTAAAATTGTCATATCTTCTTCCTTTTGACATCAGAATTGAGCAATTCTGGTATCATTTCGAAGGTATTTCTAAGACCTACGCATCTATGTAGATTACAGCTCATGACCTTGCTGTGGGGCCCACTGAAATCGGCCTCGAAGTCGTCGCTTACCGTTCAAACCTTGAATTGAGCCGTGCCTTTTCCGAATATGATCACTACAGCTCTCGCACACTGGGGCACTTTGGTCAGCTTAAAACACCATAGAGGGCATACGGAGATTGATTAAAATATCAATTTGAGAGAGTTTCACTTGCCTCTCCTGTATTTTTTTTTTTTTTAATTTTCATTCTCCTCCCCTCTCTTGCTATCTGTACACCAGTAAAGCTTTGTCTGGCCGGGGATGGCAAAAATGGGGTGCTTACAACTTGCTAACAATTTAGGCACTAGAATACGTACCTAGCCACATCTGCTTTCATTTCTCTCTAATAATATAATCTCTTCAAGTCATGGTACATTTTAGTATTTCTTGGGTGTACCGAATACAGGGTGGAATGGACTTATAGCATTATTCTATCTCTAAGGTCTGAGTCTTCACTTTTAGGTATACACAATCGTCCTCTATATCTCAAGATCTTATCTGCGTCCAATATAAAGTCAGGATTTGGCTTACCCTTCTCCAAATCTTCTTGCACAGTTCTCAAGTATGGGTCCAATAGAATTGTTACTTTCACTTCGTCCGTCAAATCTAGTAGAATCTTCAAAGCCGTGAACATAAGTGAGAACTTGTGTATCAGCCCTTGCTCTATTGGATCATCACGAGTTTCTATTATATGCTGCTCTTTATCCCAATCTGAAACTGTTGCTGTGGAATACAAGGCGGCGTTTGTACTAGGTCCTCCTTCTGGCTTCATTATTCCCTTTTTGCTCAAAGCATCAGCTACTACATTAGCCTTGCCTAGGTGATACTGAATATCACAGTTGTAATCCTTCAACAATTCTAGCCACCTTCTCTGTCTCATTTTCAACTCCTTCTATGTGAAGAGATAAGTAAGGCTCTTGTGATCCGACTTTATCTGGAACTTTTCGCCATATAGGTAATGTCTCTAAGTCTTGATTGCATGAATCACCGCTATTAATTCCAAATCATGAGTAGGGTAATTCTTCTCATGCTCCTTCAGTTGCCTTGAGGAGTAAGCAATCACTTGTTCACCTGGCATCAGCACGCATCCCAAACCCAATCCAAAGGCTTCTGTGTATAGGGTAAGGGTTTCCCTGGTGCCGGAATGGTCAAGATGGGTGCTAATATCAACTTCGACTTTAGAGTCAAGAAACAATTTTCACATTTGTCAGTCCACACAAACTTTTCCCCTCTATTGGTCAACTTGGTAAGATACACTACGATCCTTGAGTAATCCTCGACAAACCATATGTAATAACCAGCTAAACCCAAGAAACTTCGTATCTTTACAACGTTCTTAGGTGCTTCCCACCCTACAATTTCTTCAATTTTACTAGGGTCCACTTTTACTCCACCTTATGAAACTACATGGCCCAAGAAGGTCACTTCTTTCAAGTAGAACTCACACTTCTTGAACTTGTCGTAAAGCTTCTCCCTTTCCAGCCATTGTAAGTCTACTCTGAGATGTGTTGCATGAGTGTTGTTGTCCTTGGACTAAACAAAAATATCATTTATGATGACCATGACTAAAGTATCCAACATGTCATGAAACACTCGATTCATAAGCTCCGTAATGATGTAGGAGCACTGGTCAATCCAAATGACATAATCAGAAACTCATAATGTCCATACCTGGTTTTAAATGCAGTCTTAGGGATGTCACCATCCTTGATCTTCAACTGATGATACCCTGACCAAAGGTTGATCTTAAAGAACACCTTTGTACCTTTCAACTAATCGAATAAATTGTCGATCTGAGGCAATGGGTACCGATTCTTTATGGTAAGCTTGTCCAACTCTCAGTAATCAATGCATAACTGAACACTACTAGCTTTCTTCTTTACAAACAGCACTGATGCTCTCTACGACGTGATACCTGGCCGGATAAAACCCTTATCCAACAACTCCTGAAGTTGAGTCTTCAGTTCCTTTAGCTCTATAGGAGCCATTCTATAGGGTGCCTTAGACACTAGTGCTGACCCTAGTGGGAGGTCTATCACGAACTCGGTTGCTCGATTTGATGGCAACATGGGTAGGTCCTCTAGAAACACATCAGGGAATTCTCGTACTATTTTTATGTCTCACATCTACTGTGCTTCTTTGGTAACATCAACCACGGATACCAGATAGCCAATTCCACCCTTCTCGATGTACTTTTTTTTTCTTGAGAGTAAAAAGGATGAGCTTCCTCTTCCTAGACAATTTACTTCCAATGAAACTAAATTTTGCGTCGTCTTTGCCCTTGAATGACAACTTCTTATAGGCACATAATATCTTTGTAGAGTGTTGAGACAACCAGTCCATTCCCAAGATGACGTCAAAGTCTACCATCTCCAGTCGAACTAGGTTTGCATTTAAATCCCATCCATCAATACTAATCGGACGTGGTCCGTAACATTCATTTAACACCACCTCTAGTCCAAAAGGGGATCGAATTAGCAAACTCTGGTATAAAGGTCTTAAGGGCATGTCTAACCCCTTTACCTCTTATGGTTTTCAAAGACTATCACCAATAATCTCACATTGCACTCATTAGCTTACATCTATTTTATTATTACTACTCTACCCTAATCTCTCTTTCATATATCCTAACAATCAAAAGATGATTGTTTACTTACTACTTATCCAACATGTCTACCTATAAGCAATAGGGTATATGCTTATATTTTTATTAATTTCGCCAAACTCTTTTGGTTTTTACTTAATCATCTCACTTGACATTGGGAATAACTCAATAGTAATTGTACTAATCTGAGTACTATCAATGTCACCACTCTCAATTCCATCCTTGTATCCACACTTAAGTATGCTTTTGGGAATCTTTTATTTTGTCAAGATTCATATCGATATAGCCATCTTTAACCCTACTGGCTATCTACAATTTACTAGCTGCTCTTGGTAGTTCTCACTTCTTGCTCATACACTCTTTTACAGATCATGACTCAAATCTATCTATCCAACAATCTCAAAAGCAGATACTCCATTACTTTATCTAAGATTTCTTGGCTATAGAAATTAATCTGAATTCATCGTCTTCCCTCCCATAATTCCCTTATTAACTAAGCATCTTAACAACGGAGGTCAAGAAATGTAAGAATCAGAATGTTTATCCAAAAGCAATTCATTTATTTATTTCAAATTCAATATGAAGACAAACATTTGTTTTATCCAGTGAACCTAGATTTGAAGGATCAAGAGTAAATCTATGATAACCAAACCAACAACCAAGGGCAGTTAGGTTGCAAGGTCGTCCAAATACGTGGAAGTTGAGGCTCCACAGTTCTTAGAACCTGTGGTTTATAGGTTCTTTCGAGTAAGTGGTGCCGTTGGTTAAGGCAATATGAGAATAAATCTAGAAGAAAATTTTGGTACATCAATAAACTCAGGTATAAAATCAAAAAGATGTACATTCAAAATGATTAAACCTTTAGGCTATTCTATCAGTTCATATCTCTATTCATGTTGTCGAACATGAGAGTAGCTTAGATTAGTATGATCAGGACTAATTCTAAGGGAACAACATCTGTAACTCAAATTGACAGGTTGAATCGAAAAGGTATCCTATCAAGGCACAATAATTTTAAAATCAGGTATGTGCATCATCTATAATCATAAGGGTAAGTCAACGATGCACTGAATACTATTATACACCTGCCTAGATATATGGCCATTGCAATGAGATATCTCAGCTCACTCAGTACGTTCTTTATTGTGTCTGCACCAGCCAACTTGTATGCCTACCCTATATTATCATTCATACCATGCATCAAGCTACGACGCTCAATCTGACATGCAATCTGCCTTATGGTTGCCTGATCACTACTATTCTTGATCACCTTGGCTTGAACATGGAGGGTAAAAGAATGTACAAGGAGACAGTCATGGCAGATCTAAACTGGGATGCTATCACCAAGATGGGCTTGCATGAGGCAATCATCAGTAATGCTAAGTTAGAGGCACTAAAGCGACCTCTGGGTCGAGTAGCAGTAGTAGCAACAGCTGAGGCTGAGGCAACCAAAGCAGAGGAAGCAACAGGGGCAGAAGCAGGGGCAATAACAAGGGGTGGAGAGGATCGGATGTATATGGATGTAGATGACATCCCTCCCCCTACAGCACAACATACATCTAGGACTGGCCCTTCACGTCCCCCTCTAGATTCGATGATGTCACTCATCTTATTTATTCAAGGGTCTCAGCATACGATGGAGTGACGCATAGGAGAAATCTTGAAGGCACAGCGTGTGATAGATGGTCGAGTGGTGAGCCTTGCTGAGAGTCTCTGAACTACCCAAGAGCAGGTGGACTGGCTCTGAAGGACCTATAAGGATGATTTCGAAAGAGATCGGGAGCCACCACCTCTAACAGCAGCCCAGGGATAGAGTTTTATCTTCTTTTGTAGATACTTTTATTTTTGGTGTATATTCTTAAGGTAACTATCCGGATTGTAGACTGTACCCTATGTTATTTGTTTATCAGGATACATTTATATTTCTTTTTTTTTTCTATATATATATATATATATATAAAATATATTCCACCAATAATTATGTGTATTATTGTATTGTTTAAGTTCTGTCTCAACCAACACATGTGCTTCAATGTGTTTGTATTACAGTTTTTTTTTAAGTTTAACCTAACTCAGTTTATAGACACAATGTGAATGTATTTAGGTTTGGTTAGTAGAGCCCAAGTGCTCTAATACCAAGTTGTCACACCCCAATTCTGGTCAAACCAAAAGTGTGAATAAATTGTCTAAAAAACCAATAGCTCAAGCTAGGATCACATAGGACCATGCCAACCATCAAACCATACACTTCACATAATCAGAGTAAATAAATAAATAACGAAATTGTATTCATAATGAACTGAAAGTCAATAGTGATAAATAATAAATAACCAATTATCTCAGTGTACTAAAACATAAAATATCAAACTATTACAAATCCCATAAGTCAAATACGAAAAACGAGACCCTAAGCTTGAACATAGTGGAAACACTCGCATGATGAGTCATGCTCATCCTCCACAGCTTACATGTGCATTATAAGACCCGTATTGTACTAACCGGTCTTACCACCTTGTATCAGGTCTCCCTATCATGGTCGGGCCAAGCGGACCAAGTGCATGAAGAAACTACAAGGCTAGGTATGAAATTGAATCCAAAATTAGCTAATTAGGAGCATGTGGTCGCATACCTAAACAGGTGTGGTTGACCACACCTCAGAATAAAGCAACCATAGAAGTCTGGGACATGTGGTCGCAGTTTTTTACTGTGTGGTCGACGGGTTCTGCGACCACACCTGCGACCATACGAAGTCAGACAGACTCCGTGATTAGGAAACCTTCCTAATCTGAAGGGGGTTCTTTCCTAATCTAAGTAGGACTCTATATGGAGGGTTTTCCTCTATATATAAGATGTCCCTTAGCCTCTTTCATCCGTTTAGAACTCAAACTGAAATAGAGAGAAAGAGAAGAGGAGGAAAAGAAGAAGAATTGAAGAGGAAGACTAAGAAAAAGAAATTCAGAGAGAACTCTGAATCTTCAACAAGTATAAGGTATGAAACCATCCCCCACATCAGTGGAATACCTAAAATAGATCATGGAGGAGATAGTGATTCAAAGTGAGACCCCAATCATCAAACCATGGACAAATTCTAAGAGATCCATGGAGAGAATCTATTAGAATGATGGATTGTGTAAAATATAAATTTTAAGCCATAGAACAATCGTAGGAAGGATCATGAGGATGAGCTAAGGAATCAAAACATGAAGAAATTGAGTTGGGAGTGGAAAAGTCAACCAACACATGTGTGGTTGCATGTGTGGTCGCATGATATGCGACCATACGAGACACACATAACCGACCACACACCCTCGGGAAGTTCTAGGGAGGGTGTGGTCGCATGTATAGTTGCAAGATATGCGACCATACGAGACCCACATAACCGACCACACACCCTCGGGAAAGTTTCAGGGAGGGTGTGGTCGCATGTTTGGTCGCATGATATGCTACCACACATAGCGACCACATGCCCTCGGGGAAATTCAGGGAGGGTGTGGTCGCATGTATGGTCACATGATATGCGACCACACCTTGCCACCACACACCCTGTGGTAGCAGAAACTGAGGCCACAGGTGCAGCCGCACCTGCGACTACTCAGTTTCTGGAAGTCTGAATTGCTGGAAATAAACTCTAATTTAAAATATATAAATTTGTTAGGTTTCCAAGTGGTCTAAAAGTGATTTACAAAACTTGAAGAGGAACAACCATCGACCAAAGGTGAGGAAACAAAACCTACATTAATTGGCTAATAATAAACTGCTTTACTTATTAAGTCCAATGCCATGAATGATTCCATGCTTGTATGCTTGTAATGTGCATTTCACATATCATCCAATATTTCTGTTATTACTATTCATGCATATTTAATTCTGTATATTTATAACATAATGATGATGATGGTACTAGGAATAAGCATGTGAATGTATGTGTGTGGTTAGTGTGCTTGATGTGAGTAGAGCATCAGGGAGAGGACGTGACATTGTGGTTCATCCTGGTCACCAGACTCTAGCTCTATCTCTACTTAAGTCTTGCCCACTAACATCGTCGTATCGCCATTACCTTAGCAGAACTATTACGTCGTAGGGCATAAGGGGAGGTGGTCTCGGACTTTAGTCTCTGACTCTGCCTGGAGGCCTTAGCTCTATCTCTATAGATGTATTGAGGGATGCTAGGGTGAGGCCTTGGATGCACTGTTTGACATTAGGATTGGTTAGTTGCGAGCCCAGTTTGCAAGCCCTCACCAATAGGGACTTACGTGTTGGTATGGGTAGGGCATCAGGGGAAGTGATATGCGGTGTTTGATCCGGGTACTTTAGCTCTATCTCTATTCCATGATAGGTGCATGTGGGACAACAATGGTGTTTGATCCATTGGACGGCTTCACACACTCGTGTATAGAGGTGCGGCGGCTACCAATCCTTTCTATTGCACATTGCAAACTTATAAACCAGACCAAAGATATGAATTAAATGCATGCATATGTTTGTTGCATTGTTTTGTTTGCTCATTGAGCCATGATATGTGCTCACCCTTTCGACGTCGAATATTTTAGTTGATGATGCAGGTCCTACTATGGAAGATTATATGAATGCACCAATGTACGAGCATGTTACTACGATGGATGTGGAAGCTATGGTGGAGTCGCATGATTCGTCGTGCGAGTACAACTCATGTGTTTTTTATTAGATTTAGTTGTTGGATTATCGGAATATGTAATTGATTTATTTATTTTATTTTATGTCTTTAGTCATTTGGAGATAATTGGATTATTATTTATGTTATCACTGTTAAATACTCAGTTCATTAATATTAAAGACTTCCGCTATTGTTTATTTACTCTAATTATGGTTGTGGTTATACTAGTTTAATCAAATGGACACGGCCTATACGAGATCCTAGTTAAACCGTTGGATCATAGACGGTTCATCACACCATTCTCGTTGGTTCAGAATTAGGGTGTGACATCTATAGCCGCCACATGTCCATACGTAAGCCATTGGTATAATCTTTAACGGTAGTACTTGCAACATCAAAAACTAAAAGAATGGTGTACGCGAGGGTTAGTTCTCCAACATGAGCTCAGTGAGAAACAAAACAATGCAACAAATATATTCATGATGTCAATTCATATCTTTTGTCTAGTATAAGTTTGCAATGTGCTATGGCAAGGATAGGCAGCCACTACACCTCTATGCATGAGAGTGTGAGCACGCCCAACGGATTACACACTACTGTCGCCCCACATTACTTACTACAAGATAGAGATAGAGCTAGGACCTGATGGATCACACAACGCTAATGCCCCTTGATACCCTATCCCGTATTAGTATGTATGTCCCTACTAGCGAGGGCATGCAGACTGGGTTTGTGACTAACCAATCCTAAATGTCATCAAAGGTGTATCCAAGGCCTTACCCCAGCATCCTTCAATACACCCACAAAGATAGAGCTAGAGTTCGCTGGCTAGACTAGGGCCCACACCACGATCACTCCCCCTGATACCCTATGACAAACTAAGTCCGATAAGGTAACAATGATTCGATGATGTCAAAGTAATAAATGTTTTGATGCTCCAACCTCTCCCTATTCAACATACTAACCACACACATACACATGCATATCCCTATCATCATCATCACATAAGGAAATAATAAAATATGCATGAACAATAATAGTAAATATTGGATGACATGTTGTATGCATAAACAACAGAACATGGCAACAGGCAATAGAACAAAATCAGGCAAAGTAAGGCAAAAAAGTTTGTTATTAGCCAATTATTTACCAGTCATTTTTTGCTTTTCGAGCTGGAAACATTTAGGTCTTGTCCCTCACCTATCGAGTAGTGTTTGTTCTCTTCCAAACCTTGGAAACTATCTTAAACCAGTGGAAAGCCTAAACAATTAATGCACTTATTAGGGTTTCATTCCATCAAGTTTTTGTACTCTGTTTCGTTATCCGGTCTCCAATATATGCCTTCCAGACATTGTCCGGTCAAGTCACCAGTCATGCATTGGCCGACCGATGAGCCATCTGGATAATCCCTATCATACTTTTCGAGAGTAACTAGTCGCCTCCCGGTCTCCTATATGGCCAACCGGTCAAGGGACTAGACAACCCCTGAGTCATATTCCAGGTTTACCTTTCAGTCTGAAATCCTTCTGAGTCGTTCTTTGGCTCAACAATGGGATCCATAGGATCATTCTATGGTCATTAATTCCTTAAGGTTGGTCCTTCAAAGAAACCCTACCTTCTATAGTTTTTTAAGGAGTTTACATGGGAGATCCTATGATTACAATAACTATGTTGGGTACAATCTGCCAATACTGTGATTGATATCCCTATCCTAATTAAGTTTTAACTTTCTACAAAATAGGAGACTTACCATTGGCTTTTCAATGTAGTGGGCTTGAAACCGACGACAACTTCTTCTTCTGTAGAGATTTATTTCTTTCCTCAAGCTTTCTTCCTCTCCAAGCCTTTTACTCCTTCTTCTCCTTTCTTTTTCTCAATTCTAGGGTTTGAGAATGATCAAAAGAGAGAGAAAAGGTAGAGGGACATCCTCTATATAAAGAGAAGGTCTTCATGTAAAGTCATCTCTTAATTAGGAGAGTAATCTCCTCATCTTAGGAAACTTTCCTAATCTCAGAGTTAGATTCTGGGCTTTACCTATTGACTGACCAATCGCCCAATATGAGGACCAGACAATCTAATACTATCGACCCGACAACCTACAAAGGTAAGGTTTGTACCTGACATCTTGGTTCTTTCATCCTATTGGTTAACTTGAGCCGGTTATGATGGAAAGACCTAGCACGACACGGTTAGACCTAGTTAGTGGAGTGCGGGTCTTACATTTAGGCAAGAGATCTGGACTCAATTGAGAATATTAGGATGAAAACATGTAGAGTCCAAGTTTCGACCACTTCCCCGGGTTTATAGCCAGATTATTCAGCAATACATCATCCCAAGGAGCGGGCATAGGGAGGCAATAGTGATTTTCAATGAGTCTGTGACGTCTGTGTCTGTACTCATTACTAGTTGTGCTTACCCTATATTCTTATGAGGATGATGATCGTGGCTGCGCATGGCAACGAGAAGAATTTGCCATATGGTCGACTGCTTACACATCTATTTCAGAAGTTGGGAGTAGACATTTTTGCTAATGAGGGAATGGAGATGTTAGTTCATTCTGATCTTGGCTGGCATGTACTAAGTTGCATGCGAGGGTTATAGGATGTAGTCCTCAGCAATGACGAGTTGGAGGCTATACTTCCACTAGATATTATTACTATAGCTTTTGACAGAGTTGCAAAAGAGGAGGCACTTGCTAACGCTGTTGCAATGGCTGCAGAGGGTGCACAGGCAGAGGACGTTCCGATGGATTCTGCCAGTGGTGATGATAAGATAGAGGGTGACAATGCAGTTGATGTGGAGGGTGCTCAGCAGCAGGGTATACCCGTCGTTGAAGGCAGAGGTGTTTCACAAGCATCGACAGAGGTTCGCAGTCCTATGCCTATAGTTCCTGATCCTACTATTAGAGATCTGTACGCCATCATTCAAAGACTTAGTGATGACATTCAGCAGATGCGAGAGGCTATGAGAGTTGCGGGGTTTGTCTTTCCACCTTCCAATGGGAGTCATTAGTTTTACCTAATGGAAGGAAGATTTTCATTTCTTTTTATTTTAGTCATAGTTTTTACCTTTTGATGTATTTTTGCTTCTCTTTGGTTGGTCGGTAATGGATCGGGTTGTGATATGTACTCTCTTTTGTGTCAAACATCAAATTGTAATGAGAATCGAAATGTTTGCACATTTAGTATATTATGATCTTTTTAAAATTTATGCTAATGTCTCAACAATGAATGCTTATTATTTGTTGTTTTACAAGCTTTTATTTAATCCTAACTGACTTCCGTTCGACTCATCTGATTGCAGTTGTGCATGTAATGTAAGGTAACCTGGCTCTGATACTAGCTTTTGTCACTCCCCAAAACCATGGTATTTTGGTATGACCATGGGTTCCTCACAGTGTAAGTACTTCCATACTAGAATCCGTTTATAGGACTTACATAACACAACTCTTCCATTAATCATAACATAGACTAATGAGAACATTAGAGGCAAAATCAGAATAATAGTGGAAAATCAATAAATAAATCTAGAAGTCATATCTAACTGTGTTAAATATATACCATAAAAATTTATCTGTCTTCAAACCATGACATAAATAAATAATACCAAGTACTTAATACTTAATCAAAACCATCACGGGTCAAACAATGTCTGGAAACAAAGTAAATAACTAAACTAAAATCTAAATAGTCCTAGTAAAGTCTTGTCTCTCAGATAGAGACATCTTCTCATCTTTATAAAACTTGCCATCTAGCCATAGAGACAATCATAGCATTCACACGAAGAGTCATGCAAATCATCTTCAGTTACGTCTTCTTTAATCACATCATTTTCAGCTAAATCATTACCTGCAAAACAATCTAAAAATATTATACGTACAAGGGGTGAGCAAACCACACACTTAGTGAGAAATTAGCACACATAAACATACAATGCATGATAATTTATTAAGGTGTACATGGTCTATGAATTGGCATGCGCAAGTCGTGTCACACCTAAATCTTAGAAATGAACACTCAAGCACGGGTAAGGTAAATGTAACATACTTGGTCACGTCGCATATGAAACACTGCCCAAAGAAAGAAGATACAATCTAAGTACACTGACCTGGCATCATACCAGCATTCCCCCATCATAGGTTTCCTCCTGGAATCACAGTAGTAAGGATCACTTTACTTCTTTAGGTGCACTCCTGGTCCATTGTACTAGCACTTAAACTGGACTCATCCCTAGCTCTTACCTAAGACACTAGAGGTTGGTACCTAGCCCATGTTCGGAACCCTGCTCTAGTTGCGAAAGAGTTTGAAACCATGGCTGGTCCATACATAAGCCTATGAGAATACCTAAACCCTTATTGGCAAGGGTCGCCTATCACGGGATATTGAAACCCAAACCAAAAATATTACTAATGCAGGTACCCATATCCTAGTTTAATAGACCAAGATGAACCGTTTCATTCCAGCCATCCGAATCCACTAGGACACAAGCAAATGACAAACAATCATGTTATTAAACATCCACATGTTATCAAACAGTCCATAATTTACCAATCCAATACAGAGTTAATAATATGCAAGAATACATGAACAATTATCACAATTATTGGATGGCATATTTGTGAGGACAATGGAAAATCGACGTGATCCTCCTCGGGATGGAAATGTGTATCCTGTATCGATGAAGATCGATTGTATTCTGTTGGAGTCGCCACCTAGATTAAGGTCTAGGACCTCTAAAAATGTAGCCTCACCCTAAGGTAAGACTTCTATTGACTCGTGACCCAATGTATCGGTTCTTTGGTCTGCAAGAGATCGGGTAAGTATTCAGGGTACGGTTATGGGAAGGTGTTAGGCACCCAAACCGCCCGATCAATATCGGCCTCCTAAACTTTCCTTAAATTCTAATTTTGACTGTGCTTGGTCAACTGGATGACTAGGGTTCAATGGGGGATGTCCTAAACCAAGTTGCTAAGTTATTCTAACCTAGGGTTCAGCCAATCATGTTTTAAAGCAAATAAACAAGCAAATATAATGTACAATATTATACAGTGAACCGAACCAAAGATGGTTCGGTCTTGGACTGAATCTGAGACATGTAAAACATCTCAAACTGCCTACGTATTCCAATCCTGGAAATCAAGTCCAAAAACGTAGTTCAAAAATGGGTTTTGTGATTAATGATTATGGAAGTGATTTATGCATTTGCTTCAATTAGATTCTTTTTTGTTCAAGTTGAAGTTTATGCTGGATGTATGGTTGATGGGTGGCTTTGTACCGTATTTGGGATTCCCAAATTACCTACGTATTCTAGGGTTTGCCCTAGAAATCAGGTACGACGTAGTTCGAAAATTTTTGAGAATCGGATTTGGAATGTGTACCAAATTCCTTCCATTTTTGTCAATAGGATCTAGGGATGAGACCTAAATTTCTATCATTTTTATTTGGGATGTGTACAAATTCTTTCTATTGTTGTTAATAGGATCTAGGGATGAGACCTAAAATCCTATCATTTTTATTTGGGATGTGTACTAAATTCTTTTTATTTTTGTTAATAGGATCTAGGGATGAGACCTAAATTCCTACCATTTTTATTGTTTCCATTCTTAGGATTTTAGGGTTTCCTATCCCTTTTCATTGTGATTTTCATTTTTTTAGGGTTTCATACCCTAATTATTCTCTTTATTCTAGGGTTTATTTTGCCCTAATTATTCTTTTCATTTTTAGGGTTTCACTACCCTAATTGTTCAATTCTTTCCATCTTAGGGTGTATCTTGCCCTAGTTGTTGTACAATGTAAACAATCTAACAAAGCAATGTGAGCTTAAATATAGCAGTGTAAGCATCCAAATATAGCATGTTGGAAATATATTCAAATTTAGCAACACATCAGTCAAAAATGGCAAGTGAGCATGTGAATCAATACAAACATGGTAAGTGTGCATCCAAACATGGCAGTAATATGTGAGCAAGTGTAGTAGACAAATATGGCAATAAGCATGTGTAGCATTCCAATCATGGCAATGTGATTATTCCAATTATGGCAATGTGATCATTCCAATTATGGCAGTGCGACTATTCCAATTATGGCAGTGTGACCATTCCAATTATAGTAGTGTATGCATACGAGCATTCGAACATAGCATGTGAACAAATATAGCATCAAATATGGCATGTGAGAAACAACCAAAGCATATGAGAATCAATCAAAACATGATGGAACACGTAGCAAGATGACAGCTTTGTCAGGCTGGACCAAAATGGGCACATAGGGCACTGTACTTACTCAAAAAATTCTTAAAAGATATCCCTGGAAATAAGACTCAGAGGCCAACATTTTGTCTCAAGGAAGCTAATCCTAAAAGAGACCATAGGCAGGTCGAAAATATTCCCCAATTACAGGCAAATACACTGGTCAGGTCTGTTCCATATTTTTGACCAGTTGCACCATAAATTCCAAATAAAATTCTATTCTTAATGAAAATTAAATACAGACATATATCTATGTAGATAACTGTCTGATCTAAAATTTCATTAAGAAAAACAAGTTAAAACAGTATATTTTCTTTGTGAAAAATGACTCTTTTCAATCATGCAAATCAGCACATCATGACAAATCTGAAATCAAAGCACTATGCACTTAAAAATTGATATCAATTCAACGAAAAATGGAAAAAATATGAAACCAGTGCCATTTTTTAGAAGACTTTCATGTCTAAAAAGTTCATGTTAATTGGATTTTCTGATTATGGCCATAAGGCCTTTGTCTAGAGACTTTCCGATGGAGGATTGCATTACATCCGAGAAAAATAGCAATGTCAAAGACAAATTTTTTGATATATTTCCCCAATTCCAAATGAGACGAAATTTTTAGGGTAGTCTTCTATCATATCAGAGAGACTCCCATAAAATTTTGGGCTTCAAAATCTTAGAAAAAATACATATGATGTACGTCCTAAGTTTGAACCCTAAATCTGGAATTTTCAGATCAGAAAATCACTTTATGAAATTTACAAAAAACATCAAACATCATTGTATATCAATCAAAAATTCATCATTGAATAGCTTAGAAAAATTATCATTCATGAAAAATATTAGACATAGGCATCCTAACATTAACAAGCATGTAATAGAGCATTCATGATTGAGATTTCATGAAAATTAGCCTTTTTCAAGCAAAATTGGCATTCGGGCATTATAACGACCTCTAAATTTGTTTAGAGTACTAACCTTGGGCTCAAATCGAGCAAAACCGTTGATGAAGGGTGATTGGGGGTTGTATCAATCCCCTTTGAATGTGAATCCTCCTTCTCCTCTCTTCTGCTTCTTTCTCTCTTCTCTTTCTCTCTTTTCTTCTTCTCTTTTCTTTCTTTTCTCTTTTCTCTCTCTTTCTTTCTTCCTCTCTCACGTTTTCTCTCTCTTACTCACGTTTCTCTCTCTCACCCACGTTCCCCTCTCTCTCTGGTCTGGAAAAGGATCCCTCCTCTCTCTTATTTATAATTTTTCACTCATTTTCTAGAAGATCCTTCTTTCCTTTTCTTCTTTTTTCTAGAAAATCTTTTTTTCTCCATTTTTTCTTCTTTCCTTTCTTTTCTTCCTTCCCACGTTTTTTTTCTTCCTTTCTTTCCTTTTTCTCATTCTTCTTCTAGAAAACCCCTTCTCTCTTTCCTTTCTCTCCTTCCTTCTTCTAGAAAAATCCTTCTCTCTTTCCTTTCTTTCTTCTTTCCTTTTCTTCTTCATTCTTTTCCTTCCTTTTTTTCTTTTCTCCCTCTCTTTTCTTTCACGTTTTCTTTCTAGAAAACGTGAAGGGGAATCTTTTTCCCCCCTTTTTTTTTTTTTTTTTTATTTCTCCCTCTTTCCTTTTTCTTCTCAAGATCTTTTTGGATTATCTCAAAACCCTAAATCCCCTTCTCTTTCACGTTTTCTCTCCCCTCTTTCATTTTTCTTCTCAAAATCTTTTGGATTATCACTTACATATAATAATTTATATTATACACATATATACACATATATTTTATAACATACATACATATAAATATATATATATATATATATATATATATATATATATATATATATATATATATATATATATATATATAATATATATAATATATATAAATACTATGCACATGAATGAACTGGTTCGAAACGGGTTGAGACTGACTTAGGTTGACTGAGTTAAACTGATATGGGTTGAGCTAGGTTGGACCAAAACTGGCTTGAACTGAGTTGACTGGATTAATTGGAATTAATTGGGTTTTCTCTCCTTGTCATTTCATGGGTCATTTCCGCTGTCATCCCGCATGGAATTTTCCAATGGCCTCTATTCCAAATTTTTTTACGTTCATTTTGTAGAACATTAAAAATGAGGAATATAGGAACTGGAATCACCTGAATCCGATGTAGAACGGAAAAGATATGCAACTTTGAAGTTCTGACGATAATTTTGCATGCAAGCTTGCATGGGACCCACTGGTGACTTCTACCCGGGATTTTTTACGTCCACTTTGTAGAACATCATGAATGAAGAATAATGGTCTTGGAATCATCTGAATCCGATGTCGGATGATCAAGATATGATGATTTGAAATTCAAACAATCCAACTTAGGATAATTTGCATGAAGGCCCCTAGGATTATTTATAATAATTTCATAAACCTCCCTCATATGTATCATCTGACTAAAATGGTCATATCTTCTTCATTTGATATCAGAATTGAGCAATTCTGGTCTCATTTCGAAGATAATTCTATGACCTATACATCCATGCAAAATTATAACCCATGACCTTGCTGTAGACCCATTGAAAACTTCCTCAAATTCACAGTCAAGAATCCAAACTTTCGATCACCTTTCTTCCTTTTTTTGTCCACACACCAGCAGGACTTTGTTTAGCTGGGATGGCAAAAATGGGGTGCTTACAGATGCCCCTCTTCGACCGAGATTGTGGGCAATTGAGGCCGAAGATAAAAGTAGCCCATTTTTGCATTATTCTGCACTTGATCCGAATTCTACCATTGCTCTCTTGAACCGATGCTGTAACTACTCTCCTCCCCCCCCTTTTTTTTTTTTTTTTTTGTTCACACTGTACAACAAACAACTGTAGATGTCAAGCTCCTTGAGTAGCGACCTCATCAGGTCTGTGACTTTGGCTCAAGACCGCTCATGATGTAACTGTAACTATCAAGCTTCTTGAGTAGCGACCCTATTAGGTCTGTGACTTTGGCTCAAGACCGCTCATGATGTAACTGTAACTGTCAAGCTTCTTGAGTAGCGACCTCATCAGGTCTGTGACTTTGGCTCAAGACCGCTCGTGATGTAACTGTAACTGTGCTTTGTGCTCTGAATTTGTAACCTCTGAATGTATAGCCTTTGGCTGTGTAGCCTTTGGATGTGTAGCCTTTGGACCGAATTTGGGGTGTCCCAAATTGCCTACGTATCCTTTGGGATTTCCATCCCTCCGGAATCAGGTTCCGCGTAGTTCGGGCCGGTTGCTTTCTCTCTTTTCCCATGATCTTTCTTTCTTTTCTTTGCTTGTATCTTGTTCTCTTTTCCATTCTTATTCTACTTTCATTCAGTCTTCTTTCTTCTCTGTACTTTCACCTTTCTTTCCTTTTCTCTTTTTTTTTTTTTTCTCTTTTCTTTTTCTTGTTCTTTTCAATTCCTTTCTTCATCTTTCTTCATTCCCAAAATGGGTTGAACTTTCCATAAATATTGAGGTAGCCACAATGGGGCTCAGCATCTGCACTTTGTCCACTAACATTGCTCGGAATCCAAGAGGAACTAGAGATCATGATTTGATCGACTTTCCTTGACTTGACTTAATCTAGACCGAGAGAAACATGTTTCCTTTCTTTAAAAGGCAATTTTGATATGTTTTGCATTCCTGCCAAATTTATATGGGTTTCACTTTGATCAAAGGGCAATCAGGTCTTTTTAATGAGGGGCAAATGATGATAACGACTCAAATTTTTATGAGTCATCTTTCTCTTACATGCAAATGAACTCAGCTAGAGTTTCAAACAAGGGGCTCAACTAAACTCATGATGTTTGGATAAATGGGTGATTTTGCCCCAGTGTCTAAGTTCAAGTCTGCACACATTGATAGACAGGCAACTTTTGAGCCATCAATAGATATAACCTTAAGGAGATGCAACCTTACACTAATTAGAAAAAAACATCAAAGAATGCTTTCTCCTCTCGGTATCATTCAGATAGAAAACAAGTTTCAACAAACTATGCTCAGATGTTGAATCAGTTATAACCACGTTTGGGCCCAAATCCTTTAAGTCTGTATACAAGTATGACGACGAAGGTCCAGATGGACAGATAAGAAACGGTCCAATGGGTCTGCCATTGGGAGAGTGTTTGGTTGTTTATGTAGAATGGCTTGATCTCCACTAGGCAATGCCATTTTATTGGCTAGCAACAAAGGACTATGGAATTCTTGGACGCCGTCGAAATGATGAACGACAGATAGATATTCCAGTCAGATTTATTGAACAATATTTATGCATAACAAGACGATATGTTCACAAGAAATGATACCATAAAATGTTGTGACATTTGAAGTAAGGGCATGTAATGTCGACTCTGTGGAAGACCGTCAGATTGATGGACAGGAGAGAGAGTCTTCAGCCGAAAAGAAAAATCCTCTGATGATAACAAAGTGATGAGACCACCCCCTGAATGGGCGGGATGTAGTGACCAATATCAAAAATCCAGCTCAACACACAACGTGAACCACGACAAACGATCAGCTCTCCAATCAGGTTCTAAGAAATGGTGTCTATATGTCATTGTACGAGAACCAATTGTCTTATTACTCTATAACTGAACTCGTCCATCCGTAGGGCTCCAAAGGAGTTGCCCCATGTACATGCCTTGTAATCAAACTCACTCATCATTAGTGTTTCAAAGTAGTTGCTTCATGTCTATGCACCATAGTTGAACTTGTCCACCATCGTTGTTCCAATGTAGTATGCTAACCAACCTCATTATTTTGTATAGCTCTTTCTTTTTTCTTTTCTTTTTTTTTTTTTTTTTTTTTTTTTTTTCTTTCTTTTTTTTTTTTTTTTTTTTTTTTTTTGAGCTCATCTTTGACGTTGAGGTTGATCTGTTGCATGTTTTATGTCTGTAGACTTCATGCACTTGTAGAAAACTTGATCACTTGGATTGATGTAAACTTGATAATGCCTTGTGTGTAGACCCTTCTTGTAAAACTAAATGAACCACTTGTATGAGTCTGTAAATGTTCTCTACTTTCAAGGAATATCCCAAAAAATTCTTTCTATAAATCGACCAAATGGGAGGACATTTTGATGTTACAACTTGTATCTTTGAAAATGCTTCCATGACTTTAACTTAATCATTTGTAACTTTCACATGTGTGTTGAACTTTCATTTCTCTAAAGGTCGGTGGAGTAGAAGTTCAGGTTGTGGCTCATCATCCCAATTGTCATCAGAGTCAGAATTAGCAACGGACATGGAAGAGGAAGAAATATCAAACTGGGAAGGAATGGATTGGAAGTAGTAAAGCACTGTTGTTGATGTCTCAAATGAGATGATTATTGTTTATTTTTTTGGCAGCATTTTGGACTGGATTTGTCTACAAACGTATCGGACTCGAGTCCAAACATAGATGACCTATCAGATACCAATGGTAGCCAGTTTAGACAAGTAATTCACCGAGTTACCCCAATTGGATACGACATCATTGACGCCAACTTATGATTGGTTGTAGGACCGAATCTCCGTTCAGACTTTCGCTAGTAAGGCTCATTACGCCTATCTATCAACATGTGTTTGACCATTTCCATCTTGAGATAAACCCCTTTTGGGTCTATTACCATTTTGATTTATGCCCCAATTCGGGTTTGACATTCACTTGGCCAATGCCTCAATTTGGGGTAAATGTATTCCAATCTTATGCCCCAGTTTGGATGTCATGAAACTTTGACCTATACCCTTGTTGGTCCATCACCTTTTTGGTTTGTCCCACTTTGAATCCATTAACATTTTAATTATGCCCCAGTTTAGGGTGCACTGATATTTTTGTTGTGCCCCAATTTAGGGTATACTGACATTTTGGTTTTGCCCCAGTTTAGGGTGCACATGAAGTTCATTTTCAGGCTACCTTAATTTTGGGATATAATTGACCACATGGTCTTCCTTTTCATCCTGGATTTTGGGAGGTGGGTGGGACATTCTTGAAGGTTCAAGGGCTACTCCTTTGAGTTTGGGTCACCTTGGGTGATGAAAGTAATTTGGGAGTCAACACTCCGTCGGTCAAAGTGGCTCAGTCGCCAAAGGTGAATGAAATGCTTTCAAATCTCGGTTTTTTCCATTTAAATTTGGCAGGTATGCTAGGATGGGAAAGAAACATGTAATCTCTCAGAATCTATGATTCTGCTTTCTAATCTCTTGGATTCCTTAACTCCGATCTTGGAATTCAATTCCGCTCTGTAATATTTGGGCTCTCAATATACTGTCTTCTAACCATTCCAACATTTTGAGGTACAAAAGTCCTCCTTATGACCATGAACCGAGACATGAACCGGTGATGATGAGACCTTCTTATGAGAGGATGTAATAAGAGTGGATGCTTTGTCTACACACTCAGGTGTTCTCTTAAGTCTAGACAATTATATCCTCCCTAGTTCAACCTTTCTTTCTTTTTTTCTTTTTCTTTTTTTTTTTTTTTTTTTTTTTTTTTTTTTTTTTTTTTTTTTTTTTAATTTTATTTTTATATAAACAATGAACGAAGGTTAAGACTCAGAAGTGACTGGACATGAGAAGGATGCATATACAGATACAAGCTGACTCGACCAAACAAAGTTAGCTCCTTCATGAAAATCGACCGTTAGACATCATCTGTAACAATTTATTTGTATTTGAATAACCCCATGATTGGTCTTGGGGCCTCAAGATTCCGAATGGATCATTGTAGCACCAAGGTTCGACCATCTGGTTCATCAAATTTCAAGAAATTGAAACGGATATGCTTATTTGTAGTTTTCATGATGGATGACAAAAGTGGTTCATGATTGAAAAAACCGGTAAATTTCTACTTGATCATAGTATCTATACCGTGACGAAGATTTTTCGATCGTTTTTGAGATTGATGTATCAATATTGAACGGTCAACACAATGAGCTTTGTACGATGGAGGGCGTGTACAGACCGCCCACACTAATGTGTATGCGGGTATACGTAACCTTCACGCTCCCAACAAGTGAGAGACAAGAATACTCAAGTGTAGATCCAAACATGTTGACAAGTCATGGACAAAAACGGGCAGAACTTCGACGTCTCAGATGTAAATATTATGATCGAGTAGATTTTACCATGTTGGTTCAAAGATGGACCAAAAATAACATACATATGGCTCAAACTAGGTTAGGACAGAAAAGGCCACCTTGACGAGGATGGGGTAACCTATCACCGAATGCTCGATGAATAATGGGCTCCCAATCCCTTTATATACTATGTTGCAAGGATCCAAGCGACGTGGAGTAGCATAACGCATTCCCAGGCGGACCCAAGAAACGCTCGTTAGAGGCTGCTCGCCGGTCATGGTCTTACAAAGTACAGGCCAAGGCTGTGTGTTTCTCCTAGCGGGCTGCCCCACATGCATGGGACCCGGTTCGGCTACTCGCACGAAAGTGTGACTGAACCCATTCCCCCCAAAGCAATATGTACAAACAATAAATATAGTACCCTAGATCTAGCATCAAATGTCAAGCAAATCAATATAAGGAAAGTATCCTAGGAGTCTGAATATTAATCCCCAGTGGAGTCGCCACTGTGAGGACAATGGAAAATCGACGTGATCCTCCTCGGGATGGAAATGTGTATCCTGTATCGATGAAGATCGATTGTATTCTGTTGGAGTCGCCACCTAGATTAAGGTCTAGGACCTCTAAAAATGTAGCCTCACCCTAAGGTAAGACTTCTATTGACTCGTGACCCAATGTATTGGTTCTTTGGTCTGCAAGAGATCGGGTAAGTATTCAGGGTACGGTTATGGGAAGGTGTTAGGCACCCAAACCGCCCGATCAATATCGGCCTCCTAAACTTTCCTTAAATTCTAATTTTGACTGTGCTTGGTCAACTGGATGACTAGGGTTCAATGGGGGATGTCTTAAACCAAGTTGCTAAGTTATTCTAACCTAGGGTTCAGCCAATCATGTTTTAAAGCAAATAAACAAGCAAATATAATGTACAATATTATATAGTGAACCGAACCAAAGATGGTTCGGTCTTGGACTGAATCTGAGACGTGTAAAACATCTCAAACTGCCTACGTATTCCAATCATGGAAATCAAGTCCAAAAACGTAGTTCAAAAATGGGTTTTGTGATTAATGATTATGGAAGTGATTTATGCATTTGCTTCAATTAGATTCTTTTTTGTTCAAGTTGAAGTTTATGCTGGATGTATGGTTGATGGGTGGCTTTGTACCGTATTTGGGATTCCCAAATTGCCTACGTATTCTAGGGTTTGCCCTAGAAATCAGGTACGACGTAGTTCAAAAATTTTTGAGAATCGGATTTGGAATGTGTACCAAATTCCTTCCATTTTTGTCAATAGGATCTAGGGATGAGACTTAAATTTCTACCATTTTTATTTGGGATGTGTACAAATTCTTTCTATTTTTGTTAATAGGATCTAGGGATGAGACCTAAAATCCTACCATTTTTATTTGGCAAGTGTACCAAATTCTTTTTATTTTTGTTAATAGGATCTAGGGATGAGACCTAAATTCCTACCATTTTTATTGTTTCCATTCTTAGGTTTTTAGGGTTTCCTATCCCTTTTCATTGTGATTTTTATTTTTTTAGGGTTTCATACCCTAATTATTCTCTTTATTCTAGGGTTTATTTTGCCCTAATTATTCTTTCCATTTTTAGGGTTTCACTACCCTAATTGTTCAATTCTTTCCATCTTAGGATGTATCTTGCCCTAGTTGTTGTACAATGTAAACAATCTAACAAAGCAATGTGAGCTTAAATATAGCAGTGTAAGCATCCAAATATAGCATGTTGGAAATATATTCAAATTTAGCAACACATCAGTCAAAAATGGCAAGTGAGCATGTGAATCAATACAAACATGGTAAGTGTGCATCCAAACATGGCAGTAATATGTGAGCAAGTATAGTAGACAAATATGGCAATAAGCATGTGTAGCATTCCAATCATGGCAATGTGATTATTCCAATTATGGCAATGTGATCATTCCAATTATGGCGGTCACGACTATTCCAATTATGGCGGTGTGACCATTCCAATTATAGTAGTGTATGCATACGAGCATTCGAACATAGCATGTGAACAAATATAGCATCAAATATGGCATGTGAGAAACAACCAAAGCATATGAGAATCAATCAAAACATGATGGAACACGTAGCAAGATGACAGCTTTGTCGTGGCTGGACCAAAATGGGCACATAGGGCACTCGTACTTACTCAAAAAATTCTTAAAAGATATCCCCTGGAAATAAGACTCAGAGGCCAACATTTTGTCTCAAGGAAGCTAATCCTAAAAGAGACCATAGGCAGGTCGAAAATATTCCCCAATTACAGGCAAATACACCGGTCGGTCTGTTCCATATTTTCGACCGGTTGCACCATAAATTCCAAATAAAATTCTATTCTTAATGAAAATTAAATACAGACATATATCTATGTAGATAACTGTCTGATCTAAAATTTCATTAAGAAAAACAAGTTAAAACAGTATATTTTCTTTGTGAAAAATGACTCTTTTCAATCATGCAAATCAGCACATCATGACAAATCTGAAATCAAAGCACTATGCACTTAAAAATTGATATCAATTCAACGAAAAATGGAAAAAATATGAAACCAGTGTCATTTTTTAGAAGACTTTCATGTCTAAAAAGTTCATGTTAATTGGATTTTCTGATTATGGCCATAAGGCCTTTGTCTAGAGACTTTCCGATGGAGGATTGCATTACATCCGAGAAAAATAGCAATGTCAAAGACAAATTTTTTGATATATTTCCCCAATTCCAAATGAGACGAAATTTTTAGGGTAGTCTTCTATCATATCAGAGAGACTCCCATAAAATTTTGGGCTTCAAAATCTTAGAAAAAATACATATGATGTACGTCCTAAGTTTGAACCCTAAATCTGGAATTTTCGGATCGAAAAATCACTTTATGAAATTTACAAAAAACATCAAACATCATTGTATATCAATCAAAAATTCATCATTGAATAGCTTAGAAAAATTATCATTCATAAAAAATATTAGACATAGGCATCCTAACATTAACAAGCATGTAATAGAGCATTCATGATTGAGATTTCATGAAAATTAGCCTTTTTCAAGCAAAATTGGCATTCGGGCATTATAACGACCTCTAAATTTGTTTAGAGTACTAACCTTGGGCTCAAATCGAGCAAAACCGTTGATGAAGGGTGATTGGGGGTTGTATCAATCCCCTTTGAATGTGAATCCTCCTTCTCCTCTCTTCTGCTTCTCTCTCTCTTCTCTTTCTCTCTTTTCTTCTTCTTCTCTTCTTTCTTTTCTTTTTTCTCTCTCTTTCTTTCTTCCTCTCTCACGTTTTCTCTCTCTTACTCACGTTTCTCTCTCTCACCCACGTTCCCCTCTCTCTCTGGTCTGGAAAAGGATCCCTCCTCTCTCTTATTTATAATTTTTCACTCATTTTCTAGAAGATCCTTCTTTCCTTTTCTTCTTTTTTCTAGAAAATCTTTTTTTCTCTCCATTTTTTCTTCTTTCCTTTCTTTTCTTCCTTCCCACGTTTTTTCTTCTTCCTTTCTTTCCTTTTTCTCATTCTTCTTCTAAAAAACCCCTTCTCTCTTTCCTTTCTCTCCTTCCTTCTTCTAGAAAAATCCTTCTCTCTTTCCTTTCTTTCTTCTTTCCTTTTCTTCTTCATTCTTTTCCTTCCTTTTTTTCTTTTCTCCCTCTCTTTTCTTTCACGTTTTCTTTCTAGAAAACGTGAAGGGGAATCTTTTTCCCCCCTTTTTTTTTTTTTTTTTATTTCTCCCTCTTTCCTTTTTTCTTCTCAAGATCTTTTTGGATTATCTCAAAACCCTAAATCCCCTTCTCTTTCACGTTTTCTCTCTCCTCTTTCATTTTTCTTCTCAAAATCTTTTGGATTATCACTTACATATAATAATATATATTATACACATATATTTTATAACATACATACATATATATATATATATATATATATATATATATATATATATATATAAATATATATATAATATATATAAATACTATCACATAATATATATATATAGTATATAATATATATAATATATATAAATACTATGCCATGAATGAACTGGGTTCAAACGGGTTGAGACCGACTTAGGGGCTGAGTTAAACTGATATGGGTTGAGCTAGGTTGGACCAAAACTGGCTTGAACTGAGTTGACTGGATTAATTGGAATTAACTGGGTTTTCTCTCATTGTCATTTCATGGGTCATTTCCGCTGTCATCCCGCATGGAATTTTCCGATGGCCTCTATTCTAAATTTTTTTTGCGTTCATTTTGTAGAACATTAAAAATGAGGAATATAGGAACTGTAATCACCTGAATCCGATGTAGAACGGAAAAGATATGCAGCTTTGAAGTTCTGACGATAATTTTGCATGCAAGCTTGCATGGGACCCACTGGTGACTTCTACCCGGGATTTTTTACGTCCACTTTGTAGAACATCATGAATGAAGAATAATGGTCTTGGAATCATCTGAATCCGATGTCGGATGATCAAGATATGATGATTTGAAATTCAAACAATCCAACTTAGGATAATTTGCATGAAGGCCCCTAGGATTATTTATAATAATTTCATAAACCTCCCTCATATGTATCATCTGACTAAAATGGTCATATCTTCTTCATTTGATATCAGAATTGAGCAATTCTGGTCTCATTTCGAAGATAATTCTATGACCTATGCATCCATTCAAAATTATAACCCATGACCTTGCTGTGGACCCATTGAAAATTTCCTCAAATTCACAGACCCATTGAAAACTTTCTCAAATTCACAGTCAAGAATCCAAACTTTCGATCACATTTCTTCCTTTTATTGTCCACACACCAGCAGGACTTTGTTTAGCTGGGATGGCAAAAATGGGGTGCTTACAATATTATCACACAATAATCCAAACAAGTATCAAGCACATGCAAACAGAAAACAAGAAAATAAAACAAAGCTAATCCCTCTTTTGTACCAGTGAACTAATCCCTACTCTGTAGTAGATGGAGTCCTTCTCTTGTCTTCCTACGTCAGCTTACCTAGTGCAATCGATGTATGATTATTACTTATGATTATTTAGTCACACTTATAATAGGTCTAGGGTATCCTCATTAGTCTTAGGAACATGTCCTAAGGTCAGTTGGTCAAGTCTCAAAGTCCCGAGTTGAAGATTCAACCAAAATAGGTCTACTGTTTAACAGGTGGTCAATGGAGGTAGTTGATCAAGCTCATTTCATCAACCAGTTAGGTATTTTGGCCAATATGGATCCCAGAGGCTTGCACCTCTCTAGGGTCACTTATACAAATGTTTTGTGATAGGTTTCAACCACTGATTAGGATAAAATCCTATTCCCATAGGTTGTATGCAAGTATGGTTCTCGATTGTAAATGTTGGTTGTGTAACCACGAGTACTTACACTCTTAGGAGTATGTTTTAAGCAAACCAATTATTCCAATATGTTTATTATATCATTCTTGGAGTGTGGGATGGTCAACATAGTCCAATTGGTCAATTGGGATTAAAAATACTAAGAATACACCTCACTATGACATAAGCGGTCGATGACAGCAAAGGCGGTCGATCAAGTCAATTTTGTTGATGGATCTCATCGACCACCTCGTACCAGTGAGCTCGGACTGATACTGATTTTATCTGATCTCCATGGCACGGGGTCAAGGGCTATTCTAGAGGGTTTCTAAGGGTATGTACTACATTAATGACCACTTCCCAACATAATTTAACATTATAATTCAATAGTATGATCTACATTCATGCTTTTATATCCATTTAACCATCACAAGCATTAGTAAGTAATTCTACCCTAATGTTCATTAACGGCTACTGGACATTTATTCCAACATGATCAAAGGTTGGATTTTACCTCATAGGATCATCATAGGGTCGTTCTAAGTAAGAAAGAGTAGTTTAGAGGTTACCTTGTAGCTTATGCTAGGTGTAGTTACTGCAAGAAGCTTGAAGGAAGACCTTCAATGGTGGTTCTTCCTCTTCTTCTTCCTTCAGTTTTGTTCCAATGCTCTCTCTCTCTCTCTCTCCCAAAACGTGCTCGAGTTTCTAATGTTCTTAATTTAGGATTTTTAGAGAATTTTTATTAGGGTGTTATTTTATAGTTTGAGTTGCATTGCAACTCTTCCCTTGAGAGTCCTACTTCAAGTAAAAGAGTGATAGAGGAGGCTTAGGAGTTGCCAATTGGCACTCAAACATAGTCAAAGGTGGGTCCCACATGATTTGGGACGATCATGGGTGCTTAAGAACCAGTTGGAACCAAGCCCAACTAATTAGACTCGAATTGGCCTAGCTCTAGGCACAAGCAGTCGATGATAGTATGGGATGTCAATCATGCTCATTTCATCGACCACCTTAGTTGACCGCCAAACCCAAATTGGTTCAGGTTGGCCAAGTCAAGTTTGGTTCAACTGTTTCTCCACAAACAAAGTTTCTACACTTAAAATAAAAGGGTTTTGGCTCTTACTTAGAGTTCAATACACTCTAATGAAGATACGGATGCTAGGCTTGTGTCGGCAGGAGAACCTGTTATGTGAGAAAATTTTACATTAACCTGTTACAATTCTCTCATGTGCAAGGAAGTTATGGTCAGCTTCGGAAAGTGTGACCAGGCCTTGCCTTAGTACTAGCATATATTATACCAAACTCTTGCATTTTTATGTGTAATAAATCTATCATGCATCTGCTTACTTGCTTGTCTGTTTCTCTCTAAGCTCATGTTGGAGAGCTTACCTTTGCATACGCCCTTTTTTTTAGATGATATTGCAGGTACCATGGTAGCTGCATGAACACCCCTGCCGTTACTAACATGACACAATTAGGTGTGCAACCGTTGGAGGAAGAGGAACACGAAGTGGACTGTGAATGTGATGCGTGTGTTTTTGAATAGGGGAGCTGCTGCAAGCAACCTTGAATAGAGATTTTGAACTACCTTTATTAAATTTATATTTTTGGTACAATGTGAACAACCCATACGATAAGGTTATTTTATAATTGGCTTTAATTTGATGTTTTGTTAAGTTTGAGAATGGATGAACAAATAAAGACTTGAACCAATGCTAATTTATTATTTATAATATCGTTAGATGCTCAGTGTTGATGTAGTTACTTCCGCTATTACATTACTCTAAATTGCAATTGTGGCAATGTGCTATTATGTGGTTGGTATCGGTATGAACTGCTTATGTGATTCTAGGTTGGATCACATCTAAACTACGGTGTTAGTCCAATTGTACTCCAAAAAATTTTTATATCAGAAATTTGGGTATGACAAAAGGTGCACTTCTTTGTCATCTAGGATTGGTTAGTGACATAGAACCCATGTTTATGACCTTGGCCAATAGAGGATTTGGTACTGGTGTAGGGTTGGTGACGAGGTTGGTGACCTGACAGTGTTTGTTGTAGCGTCGTCGACTAGGGCTGCCCTGTACTAAGCCCACAACTAGGAGTCGCATGGCTTCGGCGGGGTCTATTGGGCAGGACCATTGAGTGCCCATCCACTCTTGCGAATTGGAGGTTGGATGAGCTATGGGAGTGGAGTTGACCTATTCCATAGCGTATAGTAAACATTATCAGACCAAATCTTGAATGTCATATCATGCATACTTGCTTGCTTGCCGATACTATTTCTCACTGAGCTCAAGTTGAAAAGCTCATCCTACGATCGTATTTCTTTTTAGATGATGTTGTAGGTGTCATGGTAGCTGATTTCGTCAATGCACCAGTGGTTTCCAGCCTTACTCGCTTGGAAGCTCAAGTAGCTGATGTGGAGGACCATGGTTGCTTCTACAAGTGCGACGACTGCGTCTTTGGCTAGACAAGACGTCGTTATCGTTATAGCCATATTAGTTCCATATTTTAGTTTCATTTCAGTTGAATTTCAATATTATTATATTTGGTTTGTGTTCGACAAGAATTATATTATGGTTATGTTTTGATACATTGGATGAAACCTAAATATAATTACTAAATTTATCATTAAAACCTCAATTTCATTTTAATATATGGATTCCACTATTTTTATTTACACTCTGTTTGTGGAATTTGCTATTAGGATTTGATGGTTGGTTGTGATGAGCATGGTTTTTCATGGTCCTGGGATTGTATTGAGTCGGTTCGTTAATGGTTTAGGTACACAACTAGTTAGCTCAAAATTGGGGTGTGACAGTTACCCTTGGGACATTGGTGGTTCCCCTAGAGTTGGGTGTCACATGTCATAAATCTGTTTAAGGTCTACTAGGGTTGAGTGGACCCTAATCCATGGTTGGGGGAATGGCCCAATGCGAGCGTGCCACTTGTTCAGCATCCCTATCCACACCATCTCACACTCCTAAAACACATACGGTTACCCACTCCTATATCCCTTGAGTGGAGGGAGTAGCTCCCATCTAATGATTATCCTTGGATAATCAAATTAATTAAATAATAACTAATGTACTACTACGAACATGGGTCCCACTACTATAGCAGCCATGCAACTGTCTGAACACGTCTACGGTAAAATATGGGTCGACCCTAGGGTCCATCTGATTGTGGTGCAGTCTAGGCTATGTGTGCTTCTTCCGGTAGCAGATATTAGACAGTCATTTCAGACAAGCCAATTTCATATCTTGCAGACCTAATCTGTTCGAGTCTCTATCTTCTACACAATATATTTAAAGGGTGTTAAACAGTGTGGTTTCGATTTAATGGTGGGGTTCAATTTCGTTTCAGTGTGTAATGAGTAAAACCAAAACCATACCATTTATTAAATGGTTTCAAAATGTGTACCAAAATCAATTATTAATCGATTTATGTTTTTCAATTTTAAACGGTTTCATTGCTTAGGGGGAAAGGAAGAGAGTTAGGAACAAAGGAGAGGGAAAACAAATGTAAGCATTAAAATAATTTTAATTATATAGGAAAATAGACTTACGATTTAGAAGTAGCCTATGTGAAAACTATTAAAATAAATTTTATTTCTACAAATATAGACCTTTAACACTAAAGAAATAAGGGTTTAATCTGTTTAATGGTTCTGCATAGTCAATTTAAATGGTTTTATTTTTTAAACCAGAATCGAACCGTTTAACTAAACGGTTTCATTTTTTAAAACAAAATTAAACCTTTAAATAATCGGTTTTACAGGTTTGATTTAAATGGTTCAATTAGGTTTTGATTTACGGTTTTGGTTTATTTTTAACACCCCTAGGTATATTACCATGACATCTTATAATAATAACATACCATTCTTGGATTCAAGCGTTTATTTCGATATAGATGCCGTAACTTAATAATGGAAAGATTTGCCATGTGTCAAAATCCAAAATAATTCTAAGATTTTAAGATGCAGATCTTAAACTTAAAAGGCAAAAAATTATGACCATTGATCCTTCCTCAGGGCTAAGGTATCTTAGCCCAAGCCCTGATCTGTTCTAACTCAGGCTAGGCTAGGACGGGACAAGATGGGTTTGAGCCAATAGGCCAAACTCGCACCCGAGTCAATAGCCAACGGCCAAAATTTATCATAAGGAAGAACACAGAAATGGATCGTCTCAAGTTTAGATTGAACTTGAGAAATGCCAGTGTCGGCTGGGTGGCCGATACCTAGCACTCCCTCATATTCATTAGAATGAGAGTGAATGAATGTTGTTGTAAATTTTTTTTTTTTACTTTTTTTTACAATCACTTTCATTCTATTAGATGTAAATGAATGCCAAATGTCAATCATCCAATCGACATTGGCATTTCTCAAGTTCATCAAAAACGTAACGCGAGCCAAATTCGAAAAAACACATGGCTTGCAACTTGCACCCTGTCAGTATCCAACGGCCAAAATTTATCATAAAGAAAAACATATGGCCTGTTGATTTACTTCCGGCTGTGGGCGTACGAAATCCCAAAATCCCAAACTCCGGAAATCCGTTTTCCAGTAAATATACCAAGGGAAAGGCACGCCACAAAACAAAATATCTTCTGCGACTGACCCTGACAAGAGTTTAAAGACCTTAAGGACCTTAAACCCTACGGGCATTTATCATTTCTCTCCCTGCGTTCTCTCTTTCTCTCTCTCTGTAAACCCTTATCGCCGCTCTACTCTCATCGGTCTGTTTGTTTTCTGTATTATTTCCTCAGTTTCGTGAAAGTCCTGGGTAGGATTTCAGTGGCTAGAGATTACTTTAACGAATCAATGGCGGAAGAAGGGGTGGTAGCAGCTGTGAGCCCTGTTCCTTTAGATCACAAAAGGAAGCTTGAAGATTTGGAGCCCGAGGTTTCAGAACAGGGGGTTTCGGACCCTCCACCGGCAGAAGCCTTGGCAGACTCGAATGTGAACTTGAACTCTGAGTCGGACTTGAATGAGGCTCAGAACGATGCTCTGAAACCTCAAGAGATCGATGAACCTGTTTCGGGTTCACCAGAAGCGAAACGGCCTCGTTTGGAAGGAGAAGAAAACGATGGTTCAGGTTTATATTTATTCTCTTAATAATATTTATCTACTACCTTTTAATTTGCTACATTTGATCAGTTCGACTGTTTTATGGTCAAAGATTAGTTGTTCTTTTGGCTTGGTTTTTGTTAAAATGCATTTTCTGTGTCGCATTTGATCCCTTCGAAGTTTGAACGATTTTAGTGTTTCCCTCTGATGGCCCCTTCTTGGAGAGCCCTAACTTTCTATTGTTTTGGGGCTTCTGGACTATTCTTACTCATAATCATCTGTGAACCCCTTCTTGCACGTTTTGATTACATTTACATTTTGTTTTATCAAGTGGATGGCAAATAGTTGTGTGTTTTTGTGTTCTTAACACCTTATGCCTTCTATTCCATGATGTTTCTGTTCAATTAGACCGTAGCGACGTAGACATTTTTTTTTCCTCGGTTGCGTTAGGGTTTCTCTGGTTTGTGGTTGTCAGTACTCACTGAAACATTTTGCCAAAGGAAAAAAGATAAGGAACTTCCATTTTGATGACTGCTTAGTGCAAATGCATACACTTTGATCCGACAGGCGCTCTTCTTCTCAGTATCTTTACATTAATTTGATGTCTCAGCGTCCCCTTAAATTTAATGCTCTTTTTTTTTTTTTTGTTATTATATGCTGAAATATTGAAATAGGCCCTTGTTTTTCTTATTAACGGGAGTTTTTTTATTGTCCAGCTATAGAGAATGGTCACCAAGAGCAGCCGTTAGATGAACAACCTATGGAGAATGTGGAACACCTGGAAGGGAGTATTCTGACGGAGAGTGCTGAGGAACGACAATCTGTGGTTGAGTTTCAAACGGAGAACCATGAAAATCATTCCAATGAGAATCATGAGGCAGACAATGCCCCACCATCATCGGATGAGAATCTTTTGATGAATGCCCAGCATCCCTCTGGAGCAGATCTACAGCAAACAGATGCAAGGATTCCTCAACAAACAGATTTTCCTTCTGCACAAGAGCAGCCGACGACTGAGATGCAGACACTGTCAAGGAAAATGGAAGTTCCCAATAATAAGGTGTGCTTTATAATAAAGTTATTGTGCATTTAACTTGCATGCTTGTCTAGATCTTGTTTTAGTTCATTCTGTACTATTATCGCTTAATGCCCTGAATAAATCAGATAATTTTAAGATTTAATTTACGTGTGTTATAGAAAGGGGAAGAAAGCTCTCTTGTTAAATGCATTATGGTTCTCATTGTTGCTATTTCATTGTCTTAAGCAAATTAGGTACTAATCGATGCCTAGCAAGATTTTTTGGACTTATATTTTTGCTGCTACCTTAATGGTTAATATCCCATTTAGTCCTTTGATTTTTTTCTTGGAAGTTGCAAATTCAAGGAATGGAAGGGCATCCTCTCCTGTGCCTGATTCACATGGCCTCTGAAATGATGTTTTTTTACCCTATTTATTTGATGCTGAATCAAGCTGAATAGAAAATAGGTGGTATTCAACCTGATGGGAATCTATTTGTTTTCTCTTGGGCTTTTCGCTGAGTAATGGTTGCCTCAACCAGTGCAAGTGGGAGATAGGCCACGGGTTGGTTCACTCTGTATCAAATCCATACAGTTTTTGCTTCCGTTCCCTGCTTTCCTGAATAAGTTATGGCATAAACTTCTTATCTACTTCAATTTTTGTAGAATTACCCCCCCCCCCCACCCTGCACCTCAACTAAAAAGTTTGATCGAGAAAGCTGCAGGAAAAGATCGTGAAAATTATTTTAGTGGAGCTATGCCACTCGGGCGGAAGTCTGTTGGTACTTGGAAGTTGTCAACTGGGTGGCTAGGTTTGACTAGTCAGCAATCTGAGTCCAATTGCTAGTTAACTAATGATGATGAGTGTACATTGAGAAATTGTAATTCATACTCTAGTTCTTTTCGTGTCCAGTATGTGTACCCTTAATAATCACCTAGCTTTGCTTTTAGCACTTTCTGAATGAATATGTGTAGGATGGAAGGGAGTGCAATTATTATTTATGTTATAAGTTATTGGGAATTTGTATCTGGGAATTTTTACCTTTTTATTTTGGTTGAACTTGATAACATGTGCCCCTGGGCTTGAGTTCTAGTATATATGGTTTGTTGTTCACTTCTTGTAGCATTCAGTATCTTGATACACTGATATTGCATTCTTTGTTTGTTTTCTGGTACTCCCTCCGTTCCACAAACTCGGTTTGTTTTGGAGTTCTTCTATGTCCCATTGTGCTTGTCCATACACTATTAAATGCTTTTAAAGTATGTTATTTTCCCATATTACCCTTGACATGTTTACTGCATTTAAAAGGGCGAGAGGATGAGTCATTAGAGGGACAGATGATGGTGCATTAAAGAGAGCCTTACGAATGGAAAATTTAGAAGATTATGAGAAAATATTGAAGTATGTGATGTAATAACAAACACTTCTTTAGAAGTGAGATCATCAAATTGACAGTTTTTGTTGGATGGAGGGATTATAGCTTTTAATGTTTTTGTTGTTTTATTGAATGTTTGTGGTTTCATCAGTATCAATATGTGATAATGCTATTATTCTGAAGGGCCATATATATATATATATATATATTTTACTGCCTGTTGCCTAGAGAAGCTTGAATGACTAGTTATTGACTCAATTTATTGCCAACCTTGTTTGGAACTGCTGTTAGTGACTTAGAGGGGTAAGTAGACAGCTCCCATGATCACTCAGATGGCTTATGAGTAACCTTGGTAAAAATTGTATTGTTACTGATTCATCCCCTAAAGCAGTTTTGAATTGTGACAAGTGTTGCTGTTGTGGTTCGGTCCGGGAAATCCAACATATTGGGTTGGCATTAAATCTGCTGATTTTGGGAATCATCAAGTGCTATGAGGCACTTCCATCATTTTCCTTTAATAAGGAAAAATTATTTTTTATACATTAGTTGTACGGGGAAATTGTAGGGGAAAGACATTCTTGGAAAAATACTCCTTCAAAATAAAATTAATGTAGGAGCAACGTCAGATCCAATTTGGATGGACAAGATTTGCTCCACCATGCTTAGAGTCAAAAGACTTGTAAATCAGGGGCATTATTCTAATTATATCTGGTGGGAATTAATGCTTAGAGTTAAAGACTACTGTAAATTGGGGGCTCCACCGTGCTAGGTCCAATTATTGTAATTTTATCTATAACATTAGATAGTTTCTTGTCCTATTCTTCATCAAACTTGAATCTTTGATTTCAGATCAGATCTGTCCATTTTTACCCATTAATTCCTTCCCCTTTTTTAGCTTAATTTTTTCATTCTTGGGTCCATTACCTGCAGGCTTGATTTAGATCTTTTGGCCCTGAGCTTCATATTCTGTTTGGTTGAAATTCGTTACAGGAAAAAGAGAAATGTTAATTTGTGATCATATTTGTAAGTTGTTTTGTAGCCCCTCTTTTTTGATCAGATATTGCCATCCTTGTTTTCTTTTTCCATTTCTCCGTTCCCCATTAATATCCATGGTGTCAATTCTCTTTACATATTGATTGGCAGGGTCTGATATGTATTGAGATTGGCATGTCGATACGAAACGGAACCCATACATGAAAACTTTTATATACACTGTTGAATCAAATACAGACCTATACGGAATTGATACAGACCGATTCTAGTTTGATGTAATTCTGAGCCAGAAAAATCCAGCTAGAAACTAGTCCTAACTGGATCACAGAATAGAATAGAACTAGAATTGCGAGAGAGTTTATATTTCACAGCAGAATAATCGAATAAGGCAAAAATATAGGTAGAGTGATTTATTGTGGTGGAGGAATAGACCTATAGAATTTGGTATCTGACAACAGAGTATGTGATTAGGATTCTTAACCAGCAAACTAGAACTTCAGATTCCAGAACCAGAACTCATAGAATGCTATCATATTACTGGAGAGCTACTGAAATAATGATCTGATATGAAGTCTCTGATTATTATGAGCAGTATTCAATGAGATATATCAATTAGAGTTTAGCTGTAATGTTGGTAGAAAACTTAATATCATGGGCTTAGGAAAACAGAGAGACTGACCTGTGGAATCTGCTAGAATTAAGTAAGATAAATGAACGAAGATAGAAGAGATAACCATGTTAGAAACCAACTAAGCCCCAGTTGGAATCCACCAAGACATCTGCATCCACCGCAGCAACTGATGAATCCACAGCAGCGAAACTCCAGAAAACTGGAAACCGTATTTCACAAATATGTGTATGTAAACTTAAAAATCTGAATCCTAACATGACTAGAAACCTTTTTTGTGTGCCTGAGATAGAAATCCAATCAACGCCACCGGTTGTTTTCTCCCCTTTTTCCTTAAATTGATAACTTGTTGGGGTCTTTTCTTTTCTGCAAGTGTGTTCTTCTGTGCATCTATTTCTTAACCTCATAATACTGCTTCCAACTATTTTAAATTGATTTGGAAATTGTTCCCAAAAGGACATGCAGAAGACGACACTTTTTTTGAATTTATTCCCAAACTGTACGGGAGGTGTTTGTTCATTAAACCAAGTGTCTAATAGCAAAAAAAAAAGGTGCTGTCTTATGAGGATACTGCCAATTGAACAATTTTGCAGCATTCAACCAAGTGTTCATATATATATATATATATATATATATATATATATATATATATATATATATATATATATACACACACACACACACACACACACGTATACATATATGATAGCAGCCATCACTTTCACACATATATTTGTTTAGTAGCAGCCGTCGCTTTCACACACACACACACACATACATATATATATACTTTTTTTTTAATTGCTGCCATCACTTTGACATATATTTTTATGGCAGCCATCGCTCAAGTACTGGTCACATGTATAATTGTTTAATAGCAGCCATCTCTGAAGTGCTGTTCTTATATATAATTTTTTTGTTATTGATCAGCTTAGTCCTCTTATATTTATATAAAGCCTTTAGAATATTAACATCTTTTTAATTCCATATATCTATTATTCTATACCCTCATCTGTTTATGAAGGTTAATTTATTTTGCTAGATTAAGTTATCACAAAAAGGATTACCCGGCTGGAAAATTTTATATCATGTATGGCTATTGATATTTTGTTATTTCCGTGTTACTTCAATAGCTTGGTTAAATTTATGAGGTTTAGTGTTTTATCTGCTGTAGTTCACCCTACCAGTGTGTTACTTGAGTATTTGTTTAGGATTTTATTTTACAGCTGAGTCTTTGTATTGGATTAGGATCTCCTTTGAGTTTATTTCTTTAAACAGCCATTTTAACCACCAAACAAAGATTAGATTTGGAAATATGGTATAGAATTGAGTGTTGTGCCTGTGTGGCCTACCCACTGAGGGCTTGTGTGCTTCTTTCTCTCTTCTCCCTGTTCTTCTATTTCTTCTTCTCCCTTCTGGTTCTTATGGTTGCCCTGTATTTGTTTGGTTTGGGAATTCAAAGAACTTGATAAAACTCCTCCATTATTTCACAGGTCAGCCTGAGATTTCGGCCGAAATCTGTTTATCCTAGGGTGACTTAACCCATTTAATTTCATGCCCAACCATAAATCCTGCTGTGATTTTCAAACCCCACTTGAAATCTGAACCTTGTTCTACCGATGGGACCAATTCCAGAGATTGTTAAATCAACTATTGGGTGCTGTTTGAGGTGTTTATTGTGTCGATTTGACAGATCAAGGGGTTAGGAACTTCGTTCAAATATTTCAATTCGAATGATGTTTGCATGTGAGACTTCTCTCATGAATCATCTGCTGTTCATCGCTGGTTACTGTTCATGATTCTGAAGTTGGGGAAGAACTCTTCTTCGATTTGTTTATTAGAGGCCTCATCTTCTTATTCTGGAAATATCCCTCCTTCCACAATATATCCTGTTTTGTCCATCCTTAATATTTGTTTCCAAGATTATCTATAATTGTTAAATATAAAACTGGAAGGTCCTATTTCATTGCAACTCTCTCTTAGGAACTGTTTGATAGAACTTCTGCTTCTGGATTCTATGGATTCTGGCTCCCTGGGAGCCATTTTGGAGTAGAATCGTGTTTGATAAGTCCGGTTGGATTCCAACTCCTACAGAGTAAACCGGATTCAGAATGGCTCCAGAATCCAAAATTTTGGAGTCATAAATACTTGTTCCAAACTGTTGGATCTACTTTTTGGGAGAAAGAAAAGAGTCGACTCACATGACTCTCACTTGACCACCACCACCACCGTCGCCACCACCCACTACCACCACCACAACCGCCACCACCCACCACCACCCACCACCAACCACCAACCACCAACCACCACCACCGCCACAGCCACCACCACCCACCCACTTCCGCCATCGCCACCACCACCACCACTACTGGCACCACCATGGCCGCAGCCAGCAGCAGTAGCACCACCACCACCGCCACCACCACCATTGCCATCACCACCGCCACCGCCGCCGTCACCGCCACCACCCACCACCGCTGCCACCGCTGCCACCACCACAACCACCGCCACCACCAACCATCACCCACCACCCACCACCACCTACCACCTACCACCTACCACTCACCACCATTGCCATTACCCACCCCCACCACCACCATTGCCACTACCACCACCACCACCATTGCCACTACCACCACCACTACCACGACTATTTTCTAGACTTCGATGGGGGGGGATGGTGTGTTATCAAACATGTTCTAATCCAAAGATGCTCTAGAATCCATTTCAAAATTGTGTTATCAAATAAGTTTCTACTCCAAAATAATCCTGGAGTAGCTAGGAGTAGAATCCAAATTTGAACCAGAATCTAGAATTCAGAAGCCAGAAGTAGAAGTAGAAGTCTTATCAAATGGGCCCTTAAGGTCTTGGCTTATTTTGTAAATTACAGATCTGCCATCACATTCTTATTAGTGGGTTTTGTAAGCTTGTGTGGGCCCATAGCAGATCCAATTAGGGTCTTCCAACCCTGGATTCCGCATCATATCCCTACCTCTTTTAGCTCCTTCAATTTGAAACAAATCACTTCTCCATACTATGCTCAAGGGTCTCCATTGCACATGACCATGCCACCTCAAACGAGTTTGTGAGAAACTTATCATAATTGGGGCAATTTTTAGGTTTGTTTTATATTGTTTATTTTTTATTTGTCCTTTCTAGTCTTACGTCCCATTCACTTCAACATCCTCATTTCAGCTATGCTAAGTTTGTTCAAATGTTTGTTTATTGCCCAATATTCAGCCCCATACATCATTGCTGGTTGTATAACTATTCTATAAAATTCCCCTTTTGAGTTTAAGGGGATACATCAACCGCACAACTCCCTAGACGCTCCCCTCCACTTCATCTATCCTATTCTAATTATTTGTATGACATCTTCTATGTCTCCTTTTTTTTTATTTATTTATTTATATTTAGGATTGAACCTTGGTACTTAAAGTTATCACTCTATGGTAACTCCCTATTAGCTACCACTCCACTCTCAGTCATATTGTTACCAAAGTTAAACATCATATACTCTGTTTTGGTTCTACTTTATTTTTAACCTTCTGTTTCTGAGGTTTGTATCCATAAGTTAAACTTTGCATTTATCACAGCTTTTGTTTCATCCACCAAAACAAAATTATTGGCAAAAAGCAAACAACAATGGATCTGGTCTTGAATGTCTCTAGTCAGCTCATCCATGATTAGTGCAAACAAATATGGCTTAGAACTGATCCTTGATGTAATGCAACTGTAACTGGGAATTCACTACCCTGTCTTTCCCACCAGTTCTTACATTAGTTGCTGCATCATTATGTATGTCTTCTTTCTTAATTGCTATTATTACTTATTAATATGTTTGATATTGCATTTACCAATGAAATTTGAATCACTGTTGACATTTGTTGGATATCATTATTTATTGCTTATTTATAATGTTCAATGCATAAAAACACTAGATTTGATTTATCATAAGTATATCCATGCATATCAAAGCATATCTAACTTCTCCAAGACATCTCTCAATTGAGAGAGTAGTTCATGTGTAGGGTTGTAATTATCAAGATTTTTAGAACTTGTCTTCCTCAAGTCCAAGTGATGTGGGAGCGTCCAAAGAAGAATTCCTATAGTTTGATAAACCATTGGATCAGTTTTTTAGTGATTGGGAGTATTGCATTATGGACATTGGTTTATTTCTGTCCCCTTTTTGAGAGATTAATTAGGGATGATCAAGACTTCACTATATTTCATGGTGCAAGATTTCGGTTGAAATTTTGCCAAAATATTTTGGTTTCAACAAATGTTGAAACAAATTGCCAGGCGGCTCATCAGGTTTACACAATTTCAAAGTTCTCTCATCTCGCAGAAATTGCTCTCATTTCGCTAAAAATTTTAGTCATTTCAACAGATTTTGTACAATGTTTCAATGAATTTTCAACAGATGCCGTTCTCATTTCGCCCCCTTTGCCATAGAACACCTGAACTGCTAGAAAACCTCATTTTTTTTAATAATGAGGTCGATTGCCAACCTAGTTGCATTTTATGTCTTCTGGTGCTAAACCATGTGTAGATAAGCTAATTGATACTTACCCAAAAAAAGAAGAAGTGTAGATAGGCTATATTACAGAAGGTATACAGCAGGGCTCTTACACTGCCAACCTAGTCTCCATAGCCAAACTACAATTCTCTGTGACTTTTTTTGCTATCTAAAGGTTCACAAATGTTTATATGAGGTTAAATACAATTTTCATGAAGTTTCAGCCCTAAATGGTTGGTTAAAATTTGCTGCCAGAAAATGCACAATTTTGTCCAGATTTTACCATTTCTCCTGGTGCATCTCAGTTCACTAGCTGAGATCTTGAACTATGCTTTTTATTTTTTTTATTTTTTGTGTATATTGGTGGTGTTTGATAGGTTATGAGTTACCTATCCAATGAGGCAAGGCCTTGCAATTCCACTTGTATTGAAGGGGAGATGGGACTAATTTTTTTGATGGGGTGTTGATCAGTGATGGGATTTCTTATTTAGGAAATCCAATTAGATTAGGAGATCTATTTTAAGTCTAATTTTTAATTAGTCATCTCTATTTAATTAGAAAAGGGAGTTGCTATATTGTAATTAGATTCATATTTAGAGTTTATTATTAAATCGAGTCTATTTCCTAGTCTTAGGATTTTGTCTTAGAGTGTAAGTATAATCTCATTTTTGGGACGGGTAGTCTATATCTATGGCAGTAACAATCTTATTTGTGATGTTGAGTTAATGGAAATGAGCTTTTAGTTATTAGTTTGGAGAGAGAATCATAGCCATGGGTGATTGCTCCTCCATTATTGCTGCTTTCCAAGGTTAGCAGTCTGGTTGACATTGCTGGTTTTGGTCTTCTAGCTATCTTTTTGTTACTGTTTCTCGTATTTTCAAATTTAAATCCTCTTGTTTAAGTTCTGGTTTGGGATTTTCTTTTTCGAAGTTCCCTTGGGTCGTTACCCACAGGCATAATAGGGGTTTTTGCTCCTTGCCTGCATCGCCATCCAAATGCTGTGTTGCTCAGGTGCTTGTTGGGTACACCAAGTGCCAGAAAATGGAATCCATGATCTATACCTGCTGTGAAGGAAGTCCTTTACAATAAGAGGTATTAATAACTTTACTTGACAACCCTTTGATCTTATTCAACGATTTAGCTTTTTTACCTGTTCCTATGCTTTTATCTTAACCTTCCCCAGTGAGAAAACTAGATAAAGAAGTACGATAATGCTACTGTTTGATTCTTAACACTGTAACAGCTTCAAAGATTACTGTAAACAGTAAGAGAATGAACAACTAAACGAGGGGAAAAATAGGTGGGTTTAAACTCATCCACTGGAGTTGAGGAGAGTCGATCCGTTGAAGATAAATAAGACCTTAGCTGAATCATCTTATTTGTAAAACTTATTAGCAGTTTGCTAGTCAAAGTAAAAAATTTCATTAGCAATTTGATGCTTAAAGTTCGTAGAAGTATCTATATGCCATTTTATCTTTGGATAATTATGCAGTACTCTGTGATAGTAGGTGTGGTTTACAATTAGCTCACAGTATTCACATTCCAATGCAGGTTGGTGTACTTATAGGCAAGGCTGGGGATACCATCCGGTTCCTGCAATACAATTCAGGAGCAAAAATCCAAATCACGAGGGATTCCGAAGCTGATCCATATTCAACAACCAGGCCTGTGGAGATAATCGGAACTCTGGAAAATATAGATAAGGCTGAGAAACTGATAAAGGATGTTATAGCGGAGGTAGGATGCCGTTTCCTGGGCTCATTTCTGTTCTTATATGTACCATGTGATATTAATGTGCATATATGGCTGTTAATAAACTGCTCATTTCCTATTATCTCAACTGATGGCAGGCTGATGCTGGGGGTTCCCCTTCCCTTGTAGCTCGAGGATTTGGTACTGTGCAAGCTGGGGGAGCTTCAGAACAAATTCAGTTACAGGTTCCAAATGAGAAGGTAACTTTGTCTCCCAGTTAATTTGCTCCTACATTTTGATTTTTCCTTAGCCTTCTGTATTGGTGCTGTTTTGGGTGTAGGTTGGTATGATCATAGGCAAAGGCGGGGAGACCATTAAAAATCTGCAGACCCGATCTGGAGCACGCATACAGGTAGTTGATATCGTATAGCCTTGTTGAAATGCATGTGGAATGAATAAAAGGATTCCCAATAGGTAAGATGAGTATCTTTTATGAAAAATCTTTTGTCACCCAAACACTGACGATCATTTTTTATTTAGCTCATACCACAACATCTCCCTGAGGGTGACCAATCGAAGGAAAGGACTGTGCGTGTGACTGGCAATAAAAAACAGATTGAGATGGCTAGAGAAATGATAAAGGAAGTTATGAATCAGGTCGGCTTGCTAAACTTGTGTTATCATGGTTGTACTGTTAATAGGTTATTTGAACATGTTAAATTTCTTTATTCTTTCGAAGATGGTATTTTTATTTTATTTTTGTGAAGATGTTATATTTCTTTATTCTTGTGTTAGTTTTATGTTACTGAATCTTAAATATTTATTGCATTTATTTTAGTAATTTGATGATAGTTATTGCAAGTGTATCATGTTTTGACTCTATGTATGTGATATTTATTTTGATGCTGTGGTAAGTCAGTGGTATGTCGTTGTAGTACTAGACATTGCCTTTGCTCTTACTCTAAATCATTCTACAGGAAGGGCTAATGCCATCTTCTGTAGTTTCGAAATAAAAATGAAGATAAAGCAAATTATTTTGAAGTCAGCCCGTCTTAGCTCACTTGAGCCTTTTCTTGGTTACATGAACCTGATTCTCCATTAAAGTCTATGTGAAGTTATTTTATTATTAGCTCAAGGCCATCCCTTTCTTCTTAATCATTTGCCCCAGGTCATTTTTGATCTGCCCCTTGTTCTTTTAGTCCCTTTAATCTGTACCATATCAGTCCTAAATTTGGGGCTTAAGACTCCTTCAGGCTAAATCATGATTTCCCTTTTTTCCCTATTTGTTGGGGGATTGTGGATGAGTTGAATTTTATTATCAGATTTAATTTCCTTATTGCCTGCTGCATCCTAGCTCATGGATCTTCTAAATTATTCAGAGAATAATAGTTGGGGTGACTAAAAAACTGGATGCAACTTTTCTGCTTGTTCAACATTTTAAGGTATAAAATAATGCTACTTTAATGCAAATCACTGCTTCCCCCCACCCTTAAAAAAAAAGGTAATGCAAGTCACTGTAAGGGTGTAAGCATCTCTTGATTTGACACAAGGAGTACAATTGAAGTCTTGGTTCTTGTTGCCACATGAGAAATAATGCTTACTTAAAACAGCATGAATTGGAAGCCACGATGACTAATAAATTATTTAATAAGAGAAATTAATGTCAAGAAATGCTTTGGTTTGTTGATAACTGGTGCCAACATTTTTACCTGGCAGGAACAATCATGCTCAAGATTTTCTTCTAACCTCTATGAACTATTGGATTTTTGTTAAGTCTTATGAATTCGTACTCTGGCGGATACAGAAACATATTGATTCTCATATATGATTTTTACATATTGGTACTCGTCAATTTGGTTACAGTTTTAATCGTATTAGTTAGATTTGGTTGCCTATGTGTTCATGGTTGTCAGTGTGATACGTAGTTGCTGTTCAGATGAATGAAGTCTGACTGCCTTATCCAAAAATAAAAAGCTGCATGAGACATTTGATGAATTCTTCACATTTTTGCTGTTGTATGACACTTTTATCTAATTAAAGAAAAAAATTGCATAGTTACACCATGGGAATAAGAGCTTATTTGCTGCATGAATAACACATGATGAGGGATTGCCTATTAATGCATGATCAGTCTGAAGGTCACTTGAATGTAGTTTGGAAGATTCTGAGATGTCGGTTGCCATGGTTTATTTATGTTGAAGGTGCCGATTTCGAATTGGTTGGCTTTAACAATGCAGATTTGGCTATTGCCTTTCACATGGGGTCAGCATTGGTTTCTTGGTGTAGTAGACAACTATTCTTCACTCTCATCCACTGAAGAGAGGTAACAAGCATTAACCCCCGCAATTGCAGAATGTTTATAGTTGATAAAATTACTTTTAGACTTAAAAACCAAAAATATGATTTACTGACACTTCATCGTGTTAACCATAGTATTCTTTAGCGTCCCCAATGTTCTATTCATGAGACATGTGTTAGAAGAAAAGTCGCATACCTGGTGAAGTCATCTTGTTAATAATATTTGTATGGGTTCGGTACTATCCTACATATCTATGTGATGCTTTGTTAGAACATTTCAAATACTATCTTATGTATCCTAGAATTGTCAAGGTATAGTCAGACTATTGAAAGTGGGTGTCAAATCTGGGCTCCCTGTAAGACTGACATTATGCCATGTTAAGAACAAGGATGTATTCTATGATCTAATGATTACATTAGAAGATTAAGCATGTCTTATGTTATACCTTGTTTTTGCATTGAGGAATGGTTATGATTTCTTAATGAGCTGGTGATCAATCATTGGCTGCTGCATCTTATCTGATTACCTCAGTCTTCAAAGATCTTGAAATGCACATTTTCTATGTTTTGGATTGTAGGGTAGCTTGTCAACCTTCAATTTTAACTTTAAGTTGCTCTTCATTTCCTAAATATTCGTTGAGCATGTTATGGGAATAGTCTGTTATTACATGACCAAGAAGTCCAGGACCTTCTAGAATTCTCCAAAATGTTAGGCTTCTATTCGTCCCTGTCAAATAGATTGTGGTAATTCACGTATATATGTACTGTGTAATTTTATTGGAGGTTTTGCAGTAAATCTTTGATGAAACCTTTTGCTTTGCATAAGATACATGTTTTTTTATTTTATTTTGGGCAGGGGAATAAAATGGATTTAGGATAATTAATGATGAATGAATGTAGACAAAATTATGGGAGATGTCAGAATTGCAAATCCAAACTAAATGTGTATTAGTAATTCTTTTGAAAGCATGCTTAAGGCATCACCAGAACTTGAAGATATAAGTAATTCAGAAATCACTACTATAATTTTTTATGGAAGACAATGCACACACATCTCACATTGGATGGAATCTCATTGTGATGCACGGGGTTTTGTTTTTCAAACAGACTGGCAATACGGTTGAGGGGTGGGGTTTTGTTTTTAAAAAAGACTGGCAATATGGTTGAGGGTTGGGGTTAAGCCAATTAAAGTGAGAGGAATCTTATGGATGAGTTGATATCAAGTAAGACCGCTAACATTGTGGCTATTGGAACCTGGGATAGGGGTTGCCATCCTGGCAAAGTCTTAGGAAAAGCGTACCACACTCGACGATGCAAATAATGATTCAAGCATTATCCTCTGGCAGTACTGTGCATTCCAGAAATTTTGTTATTTGGAAAACCATTAGCTTTGCAAGACACTGGAACTGAATCTGATTGTTGATTGTGTTTGGAGAAACTGATTGGTGGATGTGGAGACCTAATGAGAGGTTTTTAAAGTTTAATTTTGAGAGAAGCTGTTGAGGAACATGCTGCATTTAAAATTGAGATGGCACTTGGGCTTATTTTCTTGGAGATTCATCATTGTAAGGTTGGATTCATGTTGGAAAATCTTGATTTGTCTTCCATCAAGGGCCTTTTTGTTTGTGGAAGAGTACACAATGGTTGAACTGTTGGGGAGAGTTGGCTTAGAGGACTTAGTATTTTCTATCTGATTATCTTGGGAAGGACAAATTAGGGTTTCTGATTTACATCTCTAATTTGACATAGTTAAAGGCATCATTTATTGGGACTTACTCATTTTTGTATGCCCATCTTCGTTTACTTGCCATTATCCTGGCATCTAATAAGTACTATTCCTAGATTTCCCTGATTGCATTTTATTATCCTTTGCTACTTCTTAGACTTGATACAAATTCATCTCAACAGTCTTGCCTTGGTTAACACTAATTTTATGTGCTTAAGTTCTGTTCTGTTCTGTTCTTTGTGCTTTAATGTTCTTGTTAGTTGTAAGCAAGCGAGTGGTCTCTTTATTTTTTAATGTTATAATGCAAGTGTGCAATTTTATTAGCTTGTTAGTACAAGATTTCTTCCTTTCCTGTCGTTAAATCATTGCATTATTTGGCACAGCAATGATAAATCCAGTGGTTGATGCTACTGTTACTTCTCTGCAGCTTATTGTTGACCGAATCATATTGAGAATAATGATTATTTGATATTCATTTTATAATGCTTTGGACATTTTATTCGTTATAGATGCTTAAAATAGAATGACATTTAATATCTTCATTAAGTTTTGGTTGGTGTTCTGAATACCAAGTTTAAGCTTCATTTTTTGCATTCAGCTTTCGTTAAAGAAGGTAGCTTTTGCATGCCTAACATTCTGTCTCTTTAAATTGCTATGATCAGCCTGTGAGGTCCTCACATCTCTCTGGCGCTTATAACCAGCAAACATATCGCCCTCGTGGGCCTAATGTTCAACCGCAGTGGGGACCCCGTGGTCCACCCCCTCTACAGCCAACAGGTTATGATTATCAGCAACGAGGAATGTATCCTTCTCAGAATCCACAGTATCCACCTCCGACATATGGTGGCTATCCTCCACAACAACCAGCTCCAAGAAGCAGCATTAATGCTGGCTGGGATCAAAGGCCAGCAGTCCCTGTGCAAGGACCTCCACAAAGTGGTGGCTATGAGTACTATGGACAAGGTGGGAGCCATGTGGGTGATGGTTCTGTGCATGCTCCAGTCTCTACTCCTGCTCCTGCACCAACGTCAGCTGTTGGCCCTCCTGCACAGATGAACTACAACTATGGACAGCCTCAAGGTCCAGAGTATGGACAGCCTACCAATTATCCTCAATCAGTTCCACCCCAGCAGAATTATGGACATGGGTACGATGACCCAAAATATGAAAACCAACCTCCAACACAACATGCCTATGGAGGTCATGGAGTATCTCAACCAGGGGTTTTTCCCCAACAAGCTGGCACTCAACCAGGTTATGCCCAACAACCCTACAGCAAGCCACCACCTTATGGTATGCCATCTCAGGGACCCCCACCCCAATCCTATGGGCAATCTAGGCCTAATCAACCTGGAGAAGTACCATATCAAGGTCCGATGCAATCGACCCACTCATATGGACCCAATGTTCCCCCACAGCAATCATATCCATATGCGTCGAGTGGGCCTGCTCAGCAAGCATATCTGTACGGATCTGGTCCAATTGCTAATGACGGGTACAATCAACCGCCTACATCCACTGCATCTACTCCTGGCTATGGACAGCCAGGTGGGCCAGTTCCAGGTTATGGTCAGCCAGGTGGGCAGACTGGGTATGCTCAGTCCGGGCCTTCTGGAGGTTATGGACCATACAACTCGTCCCAGCCTGGTTATAATGAACTGCCAGCTCCAACCAATGCAAATTATGGGTACCAAGGACCTTCAGAGGCTGTTTACAGCAATGCCCCAGGTCCAACCTATGGGGCACCACCAGCCGGTCAGGTGGGTTATGCACAGCCAGCCTCTAACCAGCCAAGTTATGACCAGTCAATGCCCCAGCCAGGTAGTTATGGAGGTGTTCTTGGAAATGCCCCAGTTGGTTATGGGAAGAGCTTGTCACCCCAACCTGGATATGCCCAGTATGATTCAACTCAGATATATGGTGCTCATCACTAAAGGTTTAATATTTGGTAATGGGTTGAGGGAAAACCACAAGTTTCTTGGTAATCTATTGGCCTAGTGTTTGTTCCTTATGTAGGCTGGAAACATTTAGCACATTAAGAGGATTTTTAGGGCATACTTTACACTTAAGTGTTGAATCTGTTTTCTGGATTGATGTAACTTTTGGCATTTCTATATGATCTCTAGTATTGCATTTTCTATCTTTTGATGTAATCTTGGCATTATCTTTATGGTCTATTATTGCGTTCTATGTTCAGCAGATCCAACTTCAGCTCATGCTGCATTCCTGGGTAATGTTACCAATTAGAAGTCTTGCCTTATTATAGTTATGGGTATATTTTTCTTTTGTGGCATGTGAATCTGCTGGAGCGAAGTGGTCAGTGTGCAGTGCATGTGGGTCTGGTGAAGAAAGGTGGTCGGTCTGCTTTTCATGTGGGTCAGCTGCGTGTTTGCAAGGATTGAGGCATGAATAGCAGAAACAGAACAGGGGTTCTATTGCTGTTGATTAATTTCTGCCTAATTTCCCTCAATGCTTGAATGAACTGTTTCATCTAATTTATCCATGCCTTTAGGCTGTCTAAAGTTTATCTGCATTAGTATGACCTAATTTGATTTAGGAAAACCTATTCGGTGTTGCTTGGTAAAAATGAGGATACCAAACTTCTAACCAGAAAGTTTCATTAAAAGAACATCCAACAAGATGTTATTCTGGTTGTCAGTTTGTCATTGTGCCTGAATGAACTAGGGGGATGCTGCTGTTTAATCTTTTTGACGAGATACTTTTAGTGCAACGGTTAAATAAACTGGGGCTAATCAAACTTGTCACAGATACATTGGGGGCACTCATTATGTCATAGGAAGTTCCCAGTCTTGACAAAGTGATGAGACTGTTTTGGGGAGGGAAAACCTGTGGATTTGTATGACCAGAAGGTGTATTGTAAGATATGCAGCTGCAGAACCTTTGGTTCATGGATTGATGTTTTTCATGGCCATGTTCTTGTGAGGGTTTGGAGATGCATTGGCTTTCAGTTTCTCTTCGGGGTTGTTTTTTTATCTTCAGAATCCGACTGACTGCCAAGAGCTGGATCGGTTATTGGCTGTAGGATCTGATTTATAAGCATGATGGGCATTCCAGAGACCTATTTTTGATATAGGTTCTGGTTATAAAAATAGAACTGTTTTAAGTGAAGGGTTTGATATGGTTTTTATTTGGTTAAAAACTGTTTAAACTGAATAGATTTTAAATTGATAACAAACTGTTTAAATCAAACCAAAACAAATCATTTATTGAAAACAGACTGTTTAAATCATTAAAAACAATACAAACCTGTTGTGGTTGGAAATGGTTCTGTCGATCTGCAATGAGGATGACCTACGATCATAAAGTGAGGTAGAAGTGTTTGGGCGACTTAGCCTGGTATACACTCCAATGCCCAAGTCAGATTATGAATACAAGCAGTCAAGAGCCATCAAGGACGAACTCTAGTTCAAAAAGGGGCCGTAGACAAAATCCATACGCGAAAGAGATCGGTTAATTAGTCTTTACCTTTGGAGGGCTGTTTATATTTATAGAGCGAGGCATGAAGTGTTAGAGTTTGGATCCAACACTGAGTCTGTAGGATGGAGTGCCAAGTGCCACGCTTTGGTGCCCCAAAGTCTTAAAGTCCTAGTGGGAGTGAGAGACTATGATGGGGATGGCCGAGTCCGACTAGTTTGGAAATGGACCAAGAACTGGTTAGAAAGTTGCTCAAAAGATGTGATGCTTCTCGTTGGTAGGTCGTTGAACCAGGTTTGAGCTGAACCCCTGAGTGTAGCTGGAAAGGCTCGGCACACCAAACTATCGTTGAGACCAGGAATGAGGGTTATCGAGACGAAAGTGTTTAGATGTTGTTCAGGGTCCGTCGTCCCATTGTACGCTTTAATCGTCGGCATAGTGAAGTGTTTTGGAGCAGGAACCCTCATGATATCTTTTGACAGCGCGGTGACAGCTGCGTAGGTTGGCTGTGCTGGGATGGTCCGATGCTGCTCAACCTGTTGTAGTCAAGTAGCTAGGTCAACCAATTGTTGTTCCAATGTGAATGAAGGGATTGGAGGTATCAGTGCTGGTTAACCGATGGGTACGGCCGGCGGAGATATTGGTTTTGGAGGATTGATAGGGACTGCCGGTGGAGGGACCATTTGCCGTCGACAACGTGTTTTGGTTGGTCATCTCCTGTCGGATTGCATTGAGAAAAGACCTGGCATCATGCTCTAGTGCTACTCTAGAGCCAAGTCTCTCATGTACTGAGGCTCGGCCATTCTGGGATGGAACACGATTAGTGGATGCCGTCGGGCTCCAGACGGGGGTTGCGGACCCTCGAACTTAGTGTCAGACCCTAAAACCCTGACGTTTCGCTATGACCATGGTTTTCTCGCTGTACAAGTACTTCCATACCAAAATCCATTCACAGTCATAACATGTCACAACTCTTCCGTTAGTGATAACATAGATTACAGGAATTTCAGAGTGCAAATCAAATAATAGCGGAATCAAATAACTAAGAACCATCAAATCAAATCTAATTGTATTATATTTAATAAAGGTCTATCGATCTTCAAACCAAGGCATAAAATAACATAATACCAAGTGCTGAATACTTAAATAAACTCATGGGTCAAACAATGCTTGGAACAAACAAATAAACAAACTGAAATTTGTCCTAAGTAAAATACTACTAATAAAATCTTCTCTCTCAGACAGAGAAGTCTTTTATTCTTCTGAAACATCGTCTTCTAACCATAAAGACAATCATCACATTCACATGAAGGGTCATGCGAATCTTCTTCAGGTTCTTTATCTTCAAACATATCATTTTCAGCTAAGTTATCTGCAAAACATTCTAAAAAAAGGTATACGTACAAGGGTGAGCAAAACCACACGCTCAGTGAGAAATTAACATGCATAAGCATACAATGCATGAATAATTTATTAAGGTTAATGGTCTGTGAGCATGCGCAAGTAGCATCGCACCTAAATACTGATGACGAATACTCAAGCACAGGTGAGGCGAATGCAACACACTTGGCTCCTTACTTCATGTGAAGCATTACCCAAAGAATGAAGATACAACCCAAGAACACACCGTTTTGGCATCATACCAACATTCTCCCATCATAGGCTTCATCCTGGCATCTTATTCTATGCCTTAACCACTTCATTGGGTACACACCGCCCAATCCTTGATGGGTAAACACATAGAACAGACTCATCCCTAGGTCTCTCCTGAAACACTAGAGGCTGATTCCCAACCCTGTCCGTTTCCTTGCTCTAGCTGAGAAAGGGGTGTACCCAAAGTTGGTCCACAATAAGCTTATGCTAATACCTAAACCCCTATTGGCAAGGGTTGCCTATTACAGGATATGAAAACCTAAACCAAGAAATATTACTAATGCAGGTACCCGTATCCTAACTTAATGGACGAAGATAAACCGTCCCATTCTAGCTATCTGGATCTACTAGGATACAAGCGAATGACAAACAATCATGTTATCAAACATCCACATATTATCAAACATTCCATAATCAACCAATCTAATATAGAGTTATAATATGCAAATGCATTAACAAATATCACAGTTATTGGATGACATGCTATCACACATTAATCCAAACAAGTAGCAAGCACACGCTCACAGAAACAATAAAAAAACCACATACTAATCCCTCACCTGTATCTGGTGAGCTAATCCTTACTCTATTGCAGACAGAATCCCTTTCCTTGATTTCCTACGCCGGCTTACCTATTACAATTAAGGTATGAATGTTACTTATGATTGTTTATTTTCGCTTTCATTAGATCTAGGGTATCCTCTTTAGTCTTAGGAACATGTCCTAGGGTCGCTTGGTTAAGTCTCACAGTCCATGGTAAAAAATTCAACCAAAATAGGCTTGCTGTAATGAGGTAGTCGATGGAGGTGGTCGATCAACTATGGTGGTCGATCATCTCAGTTTTATCAACCGCCTAGGTAATTCGGCCTAGATGAGTTTCAGAGGCTTGCACCTTTGTAGAGTTGCTTCTACAGGTGTTTTATGTTGGGTTTGTATAATTGGTATGATATAATCCTATTCCCATAGGTTATATGCAAGTATGGTTCATGACATTGAATGTCGGCTTAACCATACATGCTTACATACTTGGGAGCACTATTTAATCAAACCAATCATTCCAACATATTCATTATGTCATTCTTGAGGTATGGGATGATTAACATAGTCCAATTGGTCAATTGGGGTTAAAAATACCAAGAATACACCTCTCTGGAGACCAGGTGGTCGATGACAGTAGAGGTGATCGATCAACTCAGTTTAGTCGACCGCCCTCGTCAACCGCCTCGTACCATTGAGCTCGAACTGAACTTAATTCATTTCGTTCTCCTTGACACGGGGTCAAGGGCTATCATAGAGGGATTCTAAGCATCTATACTATGTTAATGGTCACTTTCCAATCATAATTGAATGTTATACATCATTATAAAGTTCTAGTTTAATACTTGTATCAGTTTATTCATTATCAGCATTATGGAACAGTTCTACCTATTCTCCATTAATGGATTTTTTTAGAATCTTGTTCCAATATAATTAGAGATTGGGTTTTACCTCATGAAATCATCAAGGGTTCAATCTAAATAAGGTGAGAATAGTTTTAGGATTACCTTAATGCTTATGTAAAAGTTGTTGTGGTGAGAAGCTTGAGGGAGGACCTTCAATGGTAGTTTTTCCTCTTCTTCTTCTTTTAACTTGCTCCAATCCACTCTCTCTCTCCCAAAACATGTCAAAGGTTCTAATGTTCTCAATTAAGGTTCATAGAGAGTTTATATTACGAAGTTTATACAAGAGTTAGAGTTGCACTGTAATTTTTCCCTTAAGATTCCTATTTTTAATATAAGTGTGATGGAGGAGGCTTGGAGGTTGTCAATTGACCCTCCAACACATTCAAAAATAAGTCCCACATGATTTGGGACGATTATGGGTGGTTTTGGAACCAGTTAGAAACAAGCCCAACTAAGTTAGACTCGGATGGGCCCAATTTTGGGTGCTAGTGGTCGATCGAACAGAGGCGATCGATCAACTCCATTTTGTTGACCTCCTTGGTCGACCGCCTATTCTAAACTGGTTCAGAATGGCCAGGTCTTGGTTGGTTCGACTGATTCTTCTTAAATAGAGTTTCTATACTAAGAGATAGAGGGTTTTAACTCTTACCTAGAGTTCCATACACTCCATTGATAATACGGATGCTAGGCTAGTGTGGGTAGGAGAACCTATTATGTAAGAAAAATTCAAATTAGTCCATATTTTTGGATGCGAGTTTCACACTTGGAGCCTGGGTGCGGTGGGCCTACCTTTGGTGCCAAACTATTATGGTCGAAAATTGTCTAGCCGATCTGCAATGAGGATGACTTGCGATCATAGAGTGAGAGGCAGAAGTGTTTGGGCGACTCAGTCCGGGAGACACTCCGATCCCTAAGTCAGATTCCGAATACAAGCAATCAAGAGCCGTTAAGGACGAACTCTTGTTTAAAGAGAGGGGCCATAGACAAAATCCGTATGCAAAAGAGAGATCGATTAATTAGCCCTTACCTTTGGAGGACTGCTTATATTTATAGAGCGAGGCATGGAGTGTTAAGAGTCTGGATCCAACACTGAGTCTGTAGGATGGAGTGCCAAGTGTCACGCTGTAGTGACCCAAAGTCCTAGGGTCCTAGTCGGAGTGAGAGACTATGACGCTGATGGCTGAGTCTGACTAGTTCAGGATGATAGGTGTTGTCCCACAGATGAATCCTCCTCCGAGTAAGTCGGCATCAAGAATAAGCAATATTCTACTTGGAAATGGACTTCTATAGTCGTGGTGGGATTAGTCTTGAGAGACGTAAGGGTGCCTTATACATCCCTGTATATGTGGCTGGAAAGGATCAAGGATCTCCTTCGCTGTATCTTGTGGGATAGGACTCTCTTGACGAGCCATGTAAGGATAAGACTCTTAAAGGCTTGGCTATTAGCATAGTCATTCAGACATACAAAAGAGATGTCTACCCCTCTCACTTAACTCATGACTTTCAAACCCATCACTGCACCCTCATCATCAATATCACCCTTGTGAGGATGATGGCGGGAAATTGGAAATAATTCCCTTTTATGGATTAATAATCCTCTTTAAAAATTTGTTAAATTTGTTCAGATTTCTACACTCAATCACACAATAGAGATCGAAAGGCTTTCGCCTTAAGATCTCATCTACTCACGCCAGTGGAGGGTTAAAATCTAGAGTCGCTACCTAGATAAGGTCTAGGACCTATAAATGTAATTTCTCGGTTAGAGAAGCTCTAATGACTCTGTGACTCAAAGGAACGGCTCACTCATCTCACCAAAGGCAGGTAAGCGTCAATTTACGAGTTGGGAAGGTGTTAGGCACCCAACTTGCCTGGTTAATGACCGGTCTCCCTATGTTCTATCCTTTCCTACAGTTTATGCATACTTTGGGGTTATCTACCCTATGCTACACCATACAAGGGGACCTAGTTAAATTTTTAGTTCTCACTAAGTTAAAAGATATTATATTATAGAATTTACAATTCTGCAAATAATAATGAAAGTACAAGAGATGAATATACAAGAGGAATAAAAAGTGACTAAGTACACAAAGAATGATATACAAAAGAATAAATGGGAAATGAACGAATATACAAACAAATGAATGAAATAAATGAAAGAATAAAAGAACAATAAAAACAACAACAAGGGTGTGACTGAGTTTGGGAAACATCCCAAACTGCCTACGTATCCCTATGTGATGGGAATCAGGCCAAACATCGTTCGGGCGGATTTGTAAATACCAAGTGTGTACAACAAGTGATGCTTCCAAATTATTGGAACACAGCCAAAGGGGGAGATACTCTCACAACCGTGGAACACATCTCGAGGTGAGATGCTCCCATAATCGTGGAACACACCTTAGTGTGAGGTACTCCCTACATTAGGAAGTCCCTTCGGTGTGGTAATCCCATAACACATGGAACTTACCTCGATTCGACCATGCGTGGAGCTAACAAACTCCCCCGCTGCCTACGTCTCTTGAGACCTCTGTCTCTCAAGAATCAGGTGAAACATAGTTCCCAACAACCCTCTACCCGAACGTTGCAGTAGAAATGTTGAACTAGCTCGGGCTTGGTAATGACCCAATACCTCAAAACTAATGCCCAACCCAATCTTTGTGAAATCCTTGCCACCAACGAAGCGCTCCAACTCCTGGAACACTACATATCATCCCGACTCAATCTTGGTACGTGAGAATCCTAGCCAATCGTCCTACTCCTACAGACAATGAAACCAAAGATCATTGAAAGTCTGTGGTGCATGTCTCTCCTCCTCAACCTTAGAAGAAGAGGCACCATCACCATCGCCATGGCTTTGACTACGAGTAATGGTAGTGAACTGTCCAGCCAACTCTTTGTGTTGCCTAGTCATTTTGCTGCAAACACACAAGTTGGAAGGAAAATAAGAAATTGAGATCGACAATTCACTAGCAAATATAAATAATATCTACATGACGCGTAGACGCATTTAAAATAAATGCAAACCGAGTATACAAAGTTTCGTTGTAAAATTCGATGAAATTACATTGAAAAAGATGATGTGAAAATATGGATGATGGACTGAAGCGTGTAAATGCAATTTAAATGATTAGAAACATCCATAACACCACATAGAAATTCTGTTTTGCATTTGGAAGCGTCGAAAACAGACGAACAAAGCTAGAGAAGCAAAAATTCAATTTTTGGGAAAAAGCCAACATAGAATATAGGTTAACATTAAAAATGCAAAATTTTACATTTGATTGGTTAGAAACCTCCTAAAAATATCTAAATGTGATTTGCAAGAAGTTATAGCATGTTACATGGAATAAAATGGAAACCAAATGAATACCTAGGTTTCACCAAACCAAAATAGGGAAAAACGATGAAAATGATGATAGACATACCTTAGTCGTCAATAGAGTGATAGAATGCAATGCAAATGAAGTAAAATGAGTCTAGGATTGATTTGGAATAATCTCCGGTTGTTCTCCCCTATTCTTCCTCCTTATGAAATGAAGAATGGTTAAGAATGAAACCATTCAGACTCTTATAAACACATTTTATAGCGTCTGGTCGATGAAATCGATCTGATCAACCACACGTTGACAGAAAGCTCTGTTTTGATTATTTTTGGATTTTTTTGTCACGAGTTCCATTGCTAAGTATTCTAACATGGTTAATGAGTGATTCTAAGATATTTTTATTGGGACCATTAGATTTCAGATTAATATGAGCTGTTAATTTTTGACTGTCGATAAGTGCTGTTTCAGGAATAAACAGCAGGCCATTCAATGGCTCCCAATACCCATCATAATCAACGTAACCAAGGTACACCCTAGAGCAGTGCTTAAGGTGCCAATGAGAACACACTTGTTCATCACCCTGCTGCTAATAATGTTCCACCACCTCCACCTCCTGTGAGGACTACTGCAGATCTGGAAGTCGCCATGGGAAACTTTGCAAGAGTAATGGAACAACGACAACAACAGCAATATAGCAGCAATAGATGCTAAATAAACTTATCACTGCCTAACTCACCAAAAAAAAAAAAAAAAAAACTTATCGCTGCCTTATGCCAAGCTCTTATGCCTGCACCTGCTCGTGCTCCTCCCGCACCTGCTCTCCAGCCAAGTTTCTTTTTTCTTGTCAGTGTGTTCAGACTGCAAAGCTGTTAGAAGACAGACTCAGAGACAGTTATCAATATAAGAAGGGATTTGGTATGCGATTTTATTCTACACTTGACAAGAAGAAAGAAACTGTAAGACCCGTATCGAACTAACCGGTCTTACCACCTTGTATCAGGTCTTCCTATCATGGTCGGGCCAAGCAGACCAAGTGCGTGAAGAAACCACAAGACCAGGTATGAAATCTAACCCAAAAACAGTCAGTTATGAGTGTGTGGTCGCATACCTAAACAGGTGTGGTCGACCACACCTCAAATTAAAGCGACCACAGAAAATTAGGTCGTGTGGTCGCATGTTTCAAACTGTGTGGTTGACGGGTTCTGCGACCACACTTGCGACCATACGAACCCAGTTAGAAACCGTGAATAGGAAACCTTCCTAATCCGAAGGGGGTTCTTTCCTAAACTAAGTAGGGCTTATTATGGAGGGTTTTCCTCTATAAATAGGACGTCCCTTAGCCTCTTTCATCATTTTAGAACTCAAACTGAAAGTGAGGGAAAGAGAAGGAGAATTGAAGAGGAAGACTAAGAGGAGGAAAATTCAGAGAAAACTCTGAATCTTCAACAAGCTTAAGGTATGAAAATATTCTCCATGTCAATTGAATGCCTAGAATAGTTCATGAAGGAGATAGGGATTTAAGTGAGACCCCAATCATCAATCCATGGATAAATTCTAAGAGAATCCATGGAAAGAATTTATGTGGATGAAGGATTATGTAAAACATTAGTTTTGAGCCATATAACAATCATAGGAAGGACCATGATGATAAGCCAAGGAATCCAAACATGAAGGAATAGAGTTGAGAGTGATCGCATGATATGCGACCACACGAAACATACATATTCGACCACACACGCTCGAAAAGTCCAGGATGGGTGTGGTCGCATGTGTGGTCGCATGATATGCGACCACACCTTGCGACCACATGCCCTCGGGAAGTTCCAGGGAGGGTGTGGTCGCATGTGTGGTCGCAGGATATGTAACCACACCTTGCGACCACACACCCTGTGGTCGCAGAAACTGAAACCACAGGTGCTGCCACACCTGCGACCCCTCAGTTTCTGTTAGTCTAAATTGCTGAAAATAAATTTTAATTTAAAATCTATAAATTTGTTAGGTTTCCAAGTGGTTTAAAAGTGATTTATAAAGCTTGAACGAGGATCTACTATCGATCAAAGGTGAGGAAACAAGACCTAAATTAATTGGCTAATAATAAACTATTTTTATTTATTGAGTCCAATGCGATGAATGATTCTATACTTGTATGCTTGTAATGTGCATTTCACATATCATCCAATATTCTTGTTATTATTTCTCATGCATATTTAATTCTGTTTATTTATAACATGATGTTGATGATGATGCTAGGAATAGACATGTGAATGTATGTGTGTGGTTAGTGTACTTGATGCGAGTGGGGCATCAGGGGGAGGATGTGACACTGTGGTTCATCCTGGTCACCAGACTATAGCTCTATCTCTACTCAAGTCTTGTCCACTAACATCGTCGTATCGCCATTACCTTAGCAGAACTATTACGTCGTAGGGCATCAGGGGAGGTGGTCTCGGACCGTGTAGTCTCTGACTCTACCGGGGGGGCTTAGCTCTATCTCTATGGCTGTATTGAGGGATGTTGGGGTGAAGCCTTGGATACATTGTTTGACATTAGGATTGGTTAGTTGCGAGCCCAGTTTGCAAGCCCTCCCCAATAGTGGCTTACGTGTTGGTATGGATAGGGCATCAGGGAAAGTGTCATGCGGTGTTTGATCCGGGTACTTTAGCTCTATCTCTATTCCATGATGGATGCATGTGGGACGGCATTGGTGTTTGATCCATTGGACGGCTTCACACACTCTTGTATAGAGGTGCGGCGGCCACCTATCTTTTCTATTGCACATTGCAAACTTATGAACCAGACCAAAGATATGAATTGAATGCATGCATATGTTTGTTGCATTGTTTTGTTTGCTCACTGAGCCATGATATGTGCTCACCCTTTCGACGTCGAATATTTTTAGTTGATGATGCAGGTCCTACTGTAGAAGATTATGTGTGTCACACCCCAATTCCACACTGTTCAGAATGGTGTGATGAACCGCCAAATAACCAACGGTTCAACCAGGATCTCTAATAGGCTATCCCCGCGTTATCCAAACTTTACACGCATCCACAATCATAATCAGAGTAATACACAATAGCGGAAAATTTATAAATAATATGAACTGAGAACTAGAATGATACCCATAAATAATATCAAATTATTTTGTGTTTAACTAAGACATAAATATTTAAATACCAAATACATGTCTTATAAATCCAATGAAGAAACCTACAAAAATATCTAATCGAATACACACGAGTTGCACTCGCAAGAGGAATCGTGTGTATCGTCTTCAGCTCTAACTTTCATAACTGCTACAGTTCCATACGCTGACAGGTTCATATAATCTTCAACAGTATATCCTGCATCATCAGCTAAAAATATTCGACGTCGAGGGGTGAGCACACAACACGGCTCAGTGAGTAGCCAAAACAATGCAACAATACATATGCATGCAAAAAGTCAATTCATATCTTTGGTCTTGGTTTATAGTTTGCAATGTGCAATAGAAAGGTTGGGTGATCAAAGGTTAACGGTTATTGATACCGCCTCTATACACAGGGTGTGGAAGCCCGCCCGAAGGTTAACGGTTATCGTCGTCCCCATCCACCCTACCATAACATTATACAACAAAGGTTAACGGTTATTGCTATATAATGCTATACCAACACGTAAGCCCCTGTTAGCGAGGGCTTGCAAACTGGGCTCGCTACTAACCAATCCTAATGCCAAACAGTGTATCCAAGGCCTCACCCCAGATCCCTCGGAACATCCATAGAGATAGAGCTAAGGCCCCCGGTAGAGCCGAGACTACAAGGACCGAGACCACCTCCCGATACTTTACGACATAAGAGTTCCGCTAAGGTAATGGCGATCCGACGATGCCAATGCACAAGACTTGAGTTAGAGATAGAGCTAAAGTGCTTTGAGACCCGCCAAAGGTTAACGTTTATTGACGTTCTCATCACACCTCCCCTGATACTCGCTCGCATCAAGCACATCAACCACACACATACAAGCACATGCCTATTCCTATCATCATCATCATCATCATGTTATAAACAATAAAGTAAATATGCATGAACAAGTAATAGAAATATTGGATGGCATGCTGTATGCACATTACAAACATATTCGCATAGAATCAAACATGGCATATGACTCAAGAAAAAGAAAACAGTTTATTATTAACCAATTTAGTTTGGGGTTAAGGTTCCTCACCTTGGCTTGCTAAAAGATATTTTTCCAAGCTTTAGAATCACCTTTATAATGTTATTATATCGCTAGCAAACCTAACAAAGTCGATAGAATTTAATTAGAATTAATTCAGAATTTAAAACCATTCTGTCAACTGAGGGTCGATGCTAGGGTCGATGGGTCTATCGACCCTCCCTCCATTCTGAACTTCCCGAATCGGGGGTCGATGGTCAGAAATACCTAGGGTCGGATGGTCTATCGACCCTCGGTGCGACCCTTGGTGCACTCTGGTCCAATTTCCACCTTTAATCCATTCTTCGTGTTTGGGGTCCTATGGCTTGCTTCCTACATCCATTCAACAGTCATTCCATGGTCTAGAACCATCTAAATAGTTTTCGTGCATCCTCCTATGGTTTTCCATGAAAGCCTAACCATGGATGGATGGTTTGGGTTTCTCCGAAATCCTACACTCAACCATATCTAACCTAAGGTCTGTAGAAACTCATGGAATTAGTATCCATACCTGAGAAGATTACTTTTCTCTGCAATTTCTTCCCCTTTTTGCTAAGCCTTCTTCCTAGCCTTCTTTCTTCCTCTTTTCCTTCTTCTCTCTTTCTCTCAATTCAATTAGGGTTGTGAAAGGAGTGAAAGTGGCTTAGGAACGTCCTTTAAATAGGCTAGGAATGTCCTATAATAATCCCATTGAGATTTGGAAAGAAACCCAACCGAAAATTAGGAAATTTCCTAATTTCGGTTTTTCGTCGAAAACCAAGGGTCGATGGGAGGGTCGATGATCCCGTCGACCCTAGGGTCTTAAGCTGTCCGACCCTCCCTCCAAAACTGAGGGTCTGACTTTCTGTTTTGGGAGGTCCGACCCTGCTTCACTGGGTGTGCGACCCTCCACTAGAATTAAGTGTTTTTGGGTCGAATCCGTACCTGGGATCTCGCTCTCCTTCATGCCCTTGGTCCATTTGACTCGACCATAATGGGTAAACCTGGTTTAAGATGGTAAGACCGGGTTAAATTGACACGGGTCTTACAACTCCCCCCAACTTATAAAAATTTCGTCATCGAAATTGTACGTACCTTCTGAATCAAACAAGTCAGGGTATTGCTTTCTCATAGCGTTTTCTTCTTCCCATGTAATCTCTTCCATGTCTCTACTTTTCCATGTGACCTTAACATAGTAGATATCTCTGTTGCGTAGACGTTGAACCTTTCGACTAGTGATTTCCGTTGGTATTACTTCAAATGTCAAATCATCAATCAGTTCCGGCAAATCTACTGTCAACACATGTGTTGGGTCTTTAACATACTTCTTCAATAAGGATATGTGAAATACGTCATGCACACTTGACATAGATGGTGGTAGTGCTAACCCGATAAGCTACTTTCCCACGCTTAGCCGAAATCTCATATGGTCCGACATATCTTGGACTTAGTTTTCCTTTCGTCCGAACCTCTTCAATCCTCGCATAGGCGATACTTTCAAAAATACTTTTTCGCCTACGACGAACTCTAGATCTCTTCGTCGAGTATCTGCGTATTGCTTCTGACGGTTCTGAGCTACTCTTACTCTTTCCTTGATGATGTCGACCACTTGACAAGTCTCTTCAACAAATTCTGGTCCAACAATACTACGTTCTCCAACTTCATTCCAAAACAAGGGAGTTCGACACTTCCTACCATACAGTGCTTCATAAGGTGACATATGTATAGTAGCTTCGATAGCCGTTATTGTAAGCGAACTCGATCAATGGTAACTTTTAGTCCCATGATCCCTTGAAATCAATCACACATGCTCGTAGCATATCTTCTAAAATCTGAATTATGCGCTCCGACCGTCCGTCTGCATTCGTGGGTGGAATGCGATCGAACTTCAATGTTGTACCCATAGCCTTTTGCAGTCCTTCCCAAAATTTGGAAGTAAATCGTGGGTCTCTATCGGACACAATGCTTTTTGGAACACCATGTAACCGAACAATATTATCCACATACAGCTTTGCTAACCTTTCGAGTGTATATTGGGGTCGTATCGGTATGAAGCGAGCTATTTTAGTCAGACGGTCTACAATCACCCAAACTGCATCAACTACTCGAGGAGTCAGTGGTAGTCCTGTGACGAAGTCCATAGTGATGCGAGTCCCATTTCCATGCTGGTTCCGGTAACGGCTGTAACGATCCTGCGGGTCTTTGTCGTTCGGCCTTTACTTTCGACAATTTAGGCATTGAGACACGAACTTAGCTACATCCGCCTTCATTCCCCTCTACCAATACGGTTTCTTTAGATCATGATACATTTTTGTACTTCCGGGATGTACCGAGTAGATGGTGGTATGGGCTTCTTTCATGAGTCGGTGTCTAATGTCCACACTTTCTTTCGGGTACACATATTCTTCCTTTGTATTTCAGTACCTTCTCGTCATCCAAGGTGAACTCAGGGTTAGTCCTACCTTTCTCAATATCTTCTTGTACCGTTCTCAGATAAGGATCTGCTTTGATAGCTGTCTTCACTTCATCCACTATATCCGGTATTATCTTCAATGCCGCAAACATATTTGAAAACCGATGAATAAACCCTTGGTTGGCTGATCCATCCGTTGTATCTATCACATACTGCTCGTTACCGTGGTTGAATACCATCCCGGTAGTACACATTGCTGCAGTTGTGCTAGTTTCTCCTTGAGATTTTATCATTGCTTTTCTACTCAATGCGTCTGCTACTACGTTCGCTTTTCCCGGATGATATTGGATATCACAATCATAGTCTTTCAATAGTTCCAACCATCTTCTTTGTCTCATATTTAACTCCTTCTGATTAAATAGATACGTAAGGCTTTTATGGTCCGACTTAATCTGAAATTTTTCTCCGTATAGGTAGTGTCTCCATATCTTGACAGCATGTACTACTGCCGCTAACTCCAAATCATGAGTAGGGTAATTCTTCTCATGTACCTTCAACTGTCTCGATGCATATGCAACTACTTGTTCTCCTTGGATAAGCACACATCCTAATCCCAATCCCGATGCATCAGTGTATAAGGTAAATGTCGTCTGGAACGGGAATGGTTAAAATTGGAGCGGATATAAATCTGGTCTTCGGTGTTTGAAAGCTCTTTTCACACTTATCCGTCCATACGAACTTTTCTCTCCTTTCTTGGTCAAACGGTGAGAGGTACGGCAATCCGAGAATAGTCTTCTCACGAATCTCCGATAATAACCAGCTAGACCCGGAAAACTTCTAATTTTCGAAACGCTCTTTGGTGCTTCCCACTTCACAATAGCATCGATCTTACTAGGGTCCACTTTGATTCCTTCCGCGGATACTACATGGCCTAGAAAGGCGACTTCACTTAGCCAAAACTCACACTTCAAAAATTTGGCATATAACTTCTCTTCCCTTAAACGCTGTAGGGCTGCGTTTAGGTTCTTGACATGGGTTTCCTTGTCCTTGGAATATACCAATATGTCATCAATAAATACTATGACCGACGTATCCAACATATCGTGGAAGACCCGGTTCATAAGTTCCATGAATGTTGCCGGTGCGTTAGTCAATCTGAAGGACATCACTAAGAACTCATAATGTCCGTATCTTGTCCCGAAGGCTGTCTTCGGAATGTCCCCTTGTTTAATCTTCAGTTGATGATAGCCTGATCGAAGATCGATCTTTGAAAATACCTTCGCTCCTTGTAACTGATCGAACAAGTCATCGATCTTGGGTAGTGGGTATCGATTCTTGATGGTCAGTTTATTTAATTCTCGATAGTCGATACATAATCGAACGCTACCATCCTTCTTCTTTACGGAACAACACCGGTGCTCCCCCATGGAGATATCTTGGGTCTAATATAACCCTTATCCAGTAGTTCTTGTAATTGCACTTTTAATTCCTTCGGTTTCCGTAGGAGCCATTCTATAAAGGTGCTTTTGATACTTGTGCGGCTCTAGGTATAAGGTCTATTACAAACTCCGTGGCTCGGTCGGGTGGTAGTCCGGGTAATTCCTCCGGAAAGATATCAATATCTTCCATTCATGGCAGGTCCTTGGTCGGGTCGACCACTGATACTAGATATCCGATCGATCCTTTCTCAAGGCACCTCTTAGCCTTTAATGATGAGTATGAGCTACGTCTCTCGGGAAGTTTGGTTCCCGTGAAATTGAATTCTGCTCCTTCTTTGTCCTTGAACGTTAGCTTATTCTCGGCGCATAACAGATTTGCGAGTGCCGAGCTAACCAATCCATTCCTAAGATGACGTCAAAGTCTGCCATCTCAAGTTGTATTAAGGTTGCATCCAAGGTCTGCGCTTCCGATGAGAACTGGACATGGTCCATAACCTTTCTCTAATTCCACTTCTAATCCCATCGGTGACCGTACAAGTAATTTGTAGTCTAATGTTTTGATGGGCAGATTGGTCTTCTTTCCAAACGACACAGATATAAATGAATGAGTAGCTCCTCGAATCAAAGAGTACTCCGGCGAGTACGCCATTGATAGGTACGATACACGTGATTCATTTTTACTTAGTCTACATACTCAATCGGTGTGATTATAATCTTAAAGTTTCGGTCATACACGTGACCACATCGGGCGATGCGGCTGCATCCTCTGATGTAACAGCATATACCCGTCCTTGATGTAACTGCTTCTTGGGTTTTGGGCACTCTCTTGCCATATGCCCTGGTTGGTTGCAATTATAACACCTCGGGGCTTCAACATTTGGCTTTGGCTGTGATTGAGCTGCGGGGATAGTCTTGGTTGCAGCATTAAAATTCTGAGGATGGAAAGGTTTATACGTCCTGTTATTGCTTCCATTATAAGAATTCCCAGCTGGCCTTTTTATGCCTTTGTTTTGAGTGAAATAACTCTCTTTTTGGCTCGATTCAATCACTCGAGCGATCTAGACAGCTTCATTATATATGTTCTTCTCTAATCCCAGAACATGTTCCCTTATACTTCCTCTTAGTCCCGCGACGAATCTACGGGTTTTTGTATCTTCTTCTTGCATACTTAGTGGTGCGAAGAAAAATAGCTCTTTCATAACGCTGTTGAGTACGCATCCACCGACATCCGTCCCTGATAAAGACTCGGGAACTCCTTCTCCATCGAATCTCCGAAGCTTAGTGGAAAATATTTCTCAAAGAAAGCTTCTTTATATATAGCCCAAGTCGGTAGGGGCGTGCTTAGTCAATAGATAGGCCCCGGTCGATTTCCACCAATGATGTGCGTCGCCTTTGAGCATGAAGGTGGCACACAATACTTTCTCCTCTTCGAGTAATAGTCATCATAAGAAAATTTCTTTCCATCTCGTCTATCCGATGTGCTGGCCACGATGGATCGGGACGGCTTGCCATTGAATTCTCTTGTTTTCATTTTCAAAAACCTCTCTACTAGTTGGGAGTGATCCAGTTGATTTTGGTATACCCCAAACATAGGGGGTGGATACTGATAGTTCCCTTGGGCTGCTTAGGGACTTGCCCGGAATTGGTGCAGCCGGTTGTGGAGGTGTCTGTTGAGCTGGGTGGTTACCCACCGGTGCTGCACTAGCTTGCCCGGTGTGCATGGCTGCGGCTCGAGTTGCTTGAAACATGACTCCCATCGCAACCTGCATTTGAGTTTGTGCATGTTGCATTTGTTGTAGCTGTTGAGCCGGATTCATCACCACCGTTGTTAGCTCGGGTGGTGGTGGTGGCAAATTCATAGGGTTTGCCGGCTCGAGATTACCCTGTGCGTAATTGTTCTCTTGACTAGTCTCATCCGCCGGTGGTGGTGGTGGGACTGTGTTTCGGGTCTGTCGGGTAACTCTACGGCCAGACATATTTACTTTTGAGGTGGGTGGTGCCTGAAAATCATCAAAATCAGTGAGAAATCATTTATACTTCATGTAGGCATGCTAACCGATATAAAATTTGAATCCTCAATTCATTCTGAAAAAAAAATAGTCTTTTCTATGTAGGGTCGATGGTTAGGGTCGATGGTGTGTCCGTCCCTGGTATCCGACCCTGGGAATGACCTGTTCTTCCCGAGGCCGAGGGTCGATGCGCGGTCGATGGGTGTCCGACCCTCGGTCCGACCCTTGAATTTCGTCGATTCCCGCGAGCCGAGGGGTCGATTGGAGGGTCGATCCGAGGGGTCGATGGTGTCGATCGATTTGTCCGACCCTCGGACCAAAAATCAGATTTTTAAGATCCGATTCTGGATCAATTCTCACTATTCTTCCTCCGTTTCGACTCGTCTCTACTCTCCGAGTTGCTACAGTGTTACTTCACTATTGTGGATCGTTCTTACTCCGAGTTTCGACGTCCACATCACTTCTATAGGTATAATTTCCCAACTTCCCCTGTTTTTAGGTTTTTATTCCTGGGTTTTTACTCATTTAGCTCGTCTTTTCCAAATTAAACTTTTACCAACCGTAAAAATTCGATTTTTATTGGGGGCTTTTGTTATTGGGGTCTTGAGGAATGAAAGCCCTCAAAAATTTTTCAGTTTCATCGGTTGGTTATCGAGAAACTTAAATTTTTCTCTTTTTGCCCTAATTTGTCGAAATTTTGATTTTTCCTTGAATTTCTTCAAATTGGACCTTATCAATTAAAATTTTCTACTGCATGTAGATTGTAGGATATGTTTAAACCTTTGTAAGTCCTTATGCCCACTTGTATGGTAAGAAATGGGGCTTTATGGTCAACTTACGTCGTTATTTACTCAAAATTCGGATTTTTATCCTACCAACTCCTTGTTTCCTTTCTCTTTCTTATTTTGCAGATACTATGGCCCATACCAAAGTGCCAAGATTGCGTAATCCACTTTGCTTCCGTTCGAATAAAGCTGAGGCACGATATCTTTGACTATGCCCGTAAGAAAGTGGAAGGGGGTCGCATGGTGAACTTGGCTAAGCTAGCCTTGTTCAATGTAAAGGGAGCATTCGGTGACATGGGGTGGCTCCCTGTCATCACATACGACGCGTGCACGTGTCCAGACTTGGTGCGCCAGTTCTATTGTAATCTCCAGGTGGTGGGGGATTACAATGATGTCGGCGTGGTCAGGAGTTGCGCATCACTAGCTACGTCAAAGGGGTGCACATCTCCTTTGATTATCGGCAGCTGGCCGATCTGTTGGGCATTGCCTATGATAGCCCTATGGTGTACTGTGCGCCGGGAGAGCCACAATTTGTTGAGTTGGAGATGAGAGCCGAGATCGACAATCGGTTGCTCCGTCCTCGATAGATGGCGGATGAGAGCTTGCTACTTGCGTCCATCTCCACGAGTCTTCCGCAAGATTATCCAGCATAATCTGATTCCGCAGAGTGGGCACTATGAGAGGGTGTCTCGGCTGACCCGAGTTCTTGATTTACAGATATATGCACTCGACGGCCGGTCCGCCTTCCTTACATCATCATGCGGACGATGATCGGTGCCACATTGTCCGGTCATAGGGGTAATCTACCCTATGGGCGCATGATTACGGATGCTCCTGACCCGTTTGGGGGTGGATCCGGTTGATGAGAAAATCCGGGAGAAGACCTTCTCGTCGCCTCTAGATTGGGAGGCTATCCGCAAGATGGGGCTACGAGATGTGGAGGTTAGTGATGAGGAGAGGAACGCGATGGTGCGCCCTCACACTCGGGTTGAGATGGCTGATCTTGAGGCCGCGCGCTAGGGCTCGTGGGGATCCGGTCGACGATGATCGCTTATATATGGATGTCGATGCGATACCACCGCCATCACCTACGCATGCGGATCCGGCTGGTACTTCTGCTGTGGCGGCTTCGGTATCCGAGACTAGTCCTTCTCATGATGCTGGTCCTTCACGCCCTCCTTCTGATATGATGGAGATGTTAAGCGAGATCAGAGAGACTCAGCGCAGATCAGACCTGAGGATGGAGGATTTGCTAGATGCTCAGCGCATGAGAGTGGATGAGCTGTTGGCTGCTCAGCACATATCTGACGCGCAGATAGGTGAGCTCATGGAGATCCAACGTGCGGCCGACAGGAGAGTAGCCGATCTCACGGCTAGTCTAAGGCGACCCGGACTCGGATAGCCCTGGTTGACTAGAGTCTATGCTGAGGACTACGACAGAGATCGTGAGGCACCGCCTCCTCCTTCGCCTCCAGCTTCTTGATTGTACTTTACTTTTCTTGTCCTACAGAGTAACTGTCCGGGTTGTGGACTGTACTCTGCTTTAGCGATGTATATACGTTTTGTTTTCTTACTCATTGTATGTAACTGGTTCTCCCTTTAATAGATGCATTATTCTCTTTTTTTTAATTCGGTTTCAATCATCACTTGTGCTTACAGTGTATTTGTATTAAAGCTTTTAATTTATCCTATTTCAGTTCACAATGGTCTTGAATGTGTGTCAGTTCGGCGGGCAAGGCCCCGAGACGCTCTGATACCAAGTTGTCACACCCCAATTCCATACTGTTCAGAATGGTGTGATGAACCGCCAAATAACCAATGGTTCAACCAAGATCTCTAATAGGCTATCCCTGCGTTATCTAAACTTTACACGCATCCACAATCATAATCAGAGTAATACACAATAGCGGAAAATTTATAAATAATATGAACTGAGAACTAGAATGATACCCATAAATAATATCAAATTATTCTGTGTTTAACTAAGACATAAATATTTAAATACCAAATACATGTCTTATAAATCCAATGAAGAAACCTACAAAAATATCTAATCGAATACACACGAGTTGCACTCGCAAGAGGAGTCGTGTGTATCGTCTTCAGCTCCAACTTCCATAGCTGCTACAGTTCCATACGCTGAGAGGTTCATATAATCTTCAATAGTATATCCTGCATCATCAGCTAAAAATATTCGACGTCGAGGGATGAGCACACAACACGGCTCAGTGAGTAGCCAAAACAATGCAACAATACATATGCATGCAAAAAGTCAATTCATATCTTTGGTCTTGGTTTATAGTTTGCAATGTGCAATAGAAAGGTTGGGTGATCAAAGGTTAACGGTTATTGATACCGCCTCTATACACAGGGTGTGGAAGCCCGCCCGAAGGTTAACGGTTATCGTCGTCCCCATCCACCCTACCATAACATTATACAACAAATGTTAACGGTTATTGCTATATAATGCTATACCAACACGTAAGCCCCTGTTAGCGAGGGCTTGCAAACTGGGCTCGCTACTAACCAATCCTAATGCCAAACAGTGTATCCAAGGCCTCACCCCAACATCCCTCAGAACATCCATAGAGATAGAGCTAAGGCCCCCCGGTAGAGTCAGAGATTACAAGGACCGAGACCACCTCCCCGATACTCTACGACATAATAGTTCCCGCTAAGGTAATGGCGATACGACGATGCCAATGCACAAGACTTGAGTTAGAGATAGAGCTAAAGTGCTGAGACCCGACAAAGGTAAACGTTTATTGACGTTCTCATCACACCTCCCCTGATACTCGCTCGCATCAAACACATCAACCACACACATACAAGCACATGCCTATTCCTATCATCATCATCATCATCATGTTATAAACAATAAAGTAAATATGCATGAACAAGTAATAGAAATATTGGATGGCATGCTGTATGCACATTACAAACATATTCGCATAGAATCAAACATGGCATAGGACTCAAGAAATAGAAAATAGTTTATTATTAACCAATTTAGTTTGGGGTTAAGGTTCCTCACCTTGGCTTGCTAAAAGATATTTTTCCAAGCTTTAGAATCACCTTTATAATGTTATTATATCGCTAGCAAACCTAACAAAGTCGATAGAATTTAATTAGAATTAATTCAGAATTTAAAACCATTCCAGCACGAGGGTCGATGCTAGGGTCGATGGGTCTATCGACCCTCCCTCCATTCCCCGAACTTCCCGAATCTTGAGGGTCGATGGTCAGAATACCTAGGGTCGGATGGTCTATCGACCCTCGGTGCGACCCTTGGTGCACTCTGGTCCAATTTCCACCTTTAATCCATTCTTCGTGTTTGGGGTCCTATGGCTTGCTTCCTACATTCATTCAACAGTCATTCCATGGTCTAGAACCATCTAAATAGTTTTCGTGCATCCTCCTATGGTTTTCCATGAAAGCCTAACCATGGATGGATGGTTTGGGTTTCTTCGAAATCCTACACTCAACCATATCTAACCTAAGGTCTATAGAAACTCATGGAATTAGTATCCATACCTGAGAAGATTACTTTTCTCTGCAATTTCTTCCCCTTTTTGCTAAGCCTTCTTCCTAGCCTTCTTTCTTCCTCTTTTCCTTCTTCTCTCTTTCTCTCAATTCAATTAGGGTTGTGAAAGGAGTGAAAGTGGCTTAGGAATGTCCTTTAAATAGGCTAGGAATGTCCTATAATAATCCCATTGAGATTTGGAAAGAAACCCAACCGAAAATTAGGAAATTTCCTAATTTCAGTTTTCGTCAGAAACCGAGGGTCGATGATCCCGTCGACCCTAGGGTCTTAAGCTGTTCGACCCTCCCTCCAAAACTGAGGGTCTAACTTTCTGTTTTGGGAGGTCCGACCCTGCTTCACTGGGTGTGCGACCCTCCCCTAGAATTAAGTGTTTTTGGGTCGATTTCGTACCTGGGATCTCGCTCTCCTTCATGCCCTTGGTCCATTTGACTCGACCATAATGGGTAAACCTGGTTTAAGATGGTAAGACCGGGTTAAATTGACACGGGTCTTACAATGTGAATGCTCCGATGTACGGACATATTGCGACGATGGACGTGGAAGCTATGATGGAGTCACATGATTCGTCGTGCGAGTGCAACTCATGTATTTTTGATTAGATTTATTTGTTGGATTATCGGATCATGTAATTGATAAATTTATTTTATTTTATGTCTAAGTCATTTGGAGATAATTGGATAATTTATTTATGTTATCACTGTTAGATACTTAGTTCATTAATATTAAAGACTTCCGCTATTGTTTATTTACTTTGATTATGGTTGTGGATGTATCTGGTTTAAGCAAAGGGATACGACCTATTCGAGATCCTGGTTGAACTGTTGGATTATAGACGGTTCATCACACCATTCTGGTTGGTTCAGAATTGGGGTGTGATAGAAACCATTAAAAGGTACCAAATCAACTGTCACTACTAAGTCTGCATCAAAGACCGTTCCAACTGGACTGGTCAAGTGCTTTCACTGTTAGTAGATTGGTTACTATAGATTTGAGTGCCCCAAGCTCGTTGCATGACAGAAAGGCAAGGTGTAAGACCCGTGTCAATCTAACCCGGTCTTACCACCTTGAACCAGGTTTACCCATTATGGTCGAGTCAAATGGACCAAGGGCGTGAAGGAGATCGAGATCCCAGGTATCAAATCGACCCAAAAACACTAATTTTGAAGGGAGGGTCGCATACCCAGCTAAACAGGGTCGGACCTCCCAAAGCAGAAAGTCAGACCCTCAATTTTGAAGGGAGGGTCGGACATCTTAAGCCCTAGGGTCAACGGGATCATTGACCCTCCCATCGACCCTCGGTTGTATCCGAAATTGAAATTAAGAAATTTCCTAATTTTCGATTGGGATTCTTTCCTAATCTCAGAGGGACTTATTTTAGGATGTTCCTAGTCTATTTAAAGGACGTCCCTAAGCCACTTTCACTCCTTTCACAACCCTAATCGAATTGAGAGAAAGAGAGGAGAAGGAAAGAGGAAGAAGAAAGGGAAGGAAGAGAAATTAAGCCAAAAGAGAAGAGTTGCAGAGAAAAAGTAATCTTCTCAGGTATGGATACTAATTCCATGAGTTTCTACAGACCTTAGGTTAGTTATTGTTGAGAGTGTGATCTCGGAGAAACCCAAACCATCAATATATGGTTAGGTTTTAATGGAAAATCATAGGAAAATGCATGAAAGCTATCTAGGTGGGCTATACATGATTTCAGACCATGGAATGAATGTAGAATGGAATGTAGGAGCAAGCCATAGGATCCCAAGCACGAAGAATGGATTAAAAGAGAGAACTGGACCAAAGTGCACCGAGGGTCGCACCGAGGGTTGATGACCATCCGACCCTAGGTGTTCCTGACCATCGACCCTCAGTGTTCGGGAAGTTCAGAGTTAAGGGAGGGTCGCACCCAGGGTCGATCCTGACTCCGACCCTACCTCTGACCCTCAGTTAACAACATGGTTTTTAATTCTGAATAAATTCTAATTAAATTCTATTGACTTTGTTAGGTCTTCTAGCAATACAATAACAATATAAAGGTGATTATAGAGCTTGGAAAAGTATCTGTTAGCAAGCTAAGGTGAGGAACCAGAACTCCAAACTAAATTGATTAATAACAAAAACTGTTTTCTATTTCTTGAGTCCTATGCTATGCTTGATTCTATGCGAATATGTTTGTAATGTACATACAACATGCCATCCAATATTTCTATTACTTGTTCATGCATATTTACTTTATTGTTTATAACATGATGATGATGATGATGATGATGATGATAGGAATAGGCATGTGCTTGTATGTGTGTGGTTGATGTACTTGATGCGAGCGAGTATCAGGGGAGGTGTGATGAGAACGTCAATAAACGTTAACCTTTGGCGGGTCTCAACACTTTAGCTTTATCTCTAACTCAAGTCTTGTGCATTAACATCGTCGTATCGCCATTACTTTAGCAGAACTATTATGTCGTAGAGTATCAGGGGAGGTGGTCTCGGTCCTTGTAGTCTCTGACACTATCGGGGGGCCTTATCTCTATCTCTATGGACAATCTGAGGGATGCTGGGGTGAGGCCTTGGATACACTGTTTGGCATTAGGATTGGTTAGTTGCGAGCCCAGTTTGCAGTCCTCGCCAACAGGGGCTTACGTGTTGGTATGGCACTATATAGCAATAAACGTAACCTTTGTTATATAATGTTCATGATTGGGTGCATGTGAGTTGACGATAAACGTGATCTTCGGGTAACGTCACACACTCCTGTATGGAGGCGGGATCAATAAACGCGACCTTTGGCTACCTAAACCTTTCTATTGCATACTGCAAACTTTAAACCGGACCAAAGATATTTATTGATTTGCATGCATATGTATTGTTGCATTGTTTTGGCTACTCACTGAGCCGTGATGTGTGCTCACCCCTCGACGTCGAATATTTTTAGTTGATGATGCAGGTTATACCATTGAAGACTACATGAACGTGTCTGCGTACGGGAACGTGGCAGCCATGGAAGCTAGAGCTGAAGAGGATACACACGACTCCTCTTGCTAGTGCAACTCGTGTGTATTTGATTATATATTTTATAGGTTTCTTTATTGGATTTATTAAGACATGTATTTGGTATTTAAATATTTATGTCTTAGTTGAAAATAGAATAATTTGCTATTAAATTATTGATATCATCTTAGTTCTCAGTTCATGTTATTATAAAACTTCCGCTATTGTGTATTTACTCTGATTATGATTACGGATGTGTGTAAGTTTGGATAACGCGGGGATAGCCTATTTGAGATCCTGCTTGAACCGTTGGTTTATTAGCGGTTCATCACACCATTCTGAAATGTGTGGAATTGGGGTGTGACACAAGGTCTATGCTATGATCTATGAGGATGCAAAGAAGTCAACTAGAGTAGTGATAGGTACCCTTAATACTCTTGTAATTGATTGATGTATGTATTGCTGCATGCATATAGACGTATTAATACATGGACCTTAATACCTTAGGCGTCCTTAGCATATCAGGATAACCGGCTCGAATCCTCTTTGATTCAAGAGCTACTCACTCATTTATATCTCCTCAGTTCGCTATGAAGCTGATTATACCTGTTAGGTAATTAGCTTCAGATTTGATTGTTTGTACACCTTTAGGTTTGGAAGTAGTACTAATAGAGTACTATGGGCCATGTCAAGTACAAATAGAAGATAAGGATCTAAGTGTTAAATTGATCAAGTTGGACATGTTAGATTTTGATGCAATATTAGGCATGGATTGGCTAGCCACCCATAATGTGCTGTGTGATGAAAGAAAATTCTTTTCCAGCTAGATGATGGAAGAGCTTTCGAATTCATAGGTGATAAACCTAAGAAGAAGAGGTTTATATTCGAAATGCAAGGCTGCAAGTTACTGAATGAAGGCTGTATTGGCTATTTAGCATCTGTGATTGATACTACCATAAAAGTTCCATCTATAAATAGTATTGATGTGGTAAGAGAATTCTCAGACGTATTTCCAAAAGACTTACCAGGTTTACCTCTTGATCTTGAAACTGAGTTCGTGTTCGATCTAGTTCTAGGATCAGCACCTATGTTTAAAGCACCTTATAGAATGGCGCCATCCGAATGAAAGAATTAAAGATCCAACTCTAAGAATTATTGGACAAGGGATTCATTCGACCTAGTATCTCCCCATGGGGTGCTCCAGGGTTATTTGTCAAAAAGAAGGACGGAAGTATCCGTTTATGTATTGAACATTGTAAGCTTAACAAACTCGCCATAAAAAATTGATATTCTCTTCCCAGGATCGATGATTTATTCTATCAATTGCAAGGAGCTCAAGTATTCTCTAAAATAGATCTCCGATCTGGATATCATCAGTTGAAGATTCGAGAATGTGATATACCAAAGACTGCGTTCTGAACTTGATATGATCATTATGAGTGCTTAGTCATGTCATTTGGTTTGACTAACTCGCTTGTGTCCTTTATGGAACTCATGAACAAAGTGTTCCACCATTTCCTTGATCGCTCTGTGATTGTGTTAATTGACGACATTCTCATATATTCAAAGAGTGTAGCAGATCATGCTATGCACCCCAAGCAAGCCTTACAAAGACTTAAACAAGAGAAGTTATATGCTAAGTTCAAGAAGTGTGAGTTCTGGTTGAGAAAAGTAGCCTTTTTGGAACATATTATCACAGCTAAAGGAATATTAGTTGATCTAAGTAAGGTTAAAGTAGTTCTCGACTGGGAAGCTCCGAAGATAGTTATTAAAGTCAAAAGTTTCCTTGGACTAACAAGTTATTAGAGAAGATTCATCGCTGTTTTTTTTTTTCAGGCTAGCCATTCCTCTGACGCAATTAACAAGGAAATGAACCAAATTCGAATGTTAGTGAAATGTAAGGAAGAATTTCAATGTTGAAGGAGAAGTTAGTCTCTACTCCCGTATTGACAATCCCACCTGGATCAGAAGGACTGGTTGTCTATACTGTTGCATCCAAGTTAAGACTTATCCAAGCTAGGACTTGGTTGTGCGTTGATGCAAGAAGGTAAAGTTATTGCCTATGCCTCAAGGCAATTGAAGGAGCATGAAAAGAACTACCCCACTCATGATCTTGAGCTAGCTGCTGTTGTATTTACACTTAAGACATGAAGACATTACCTTTATGGGAAAAGTTGTAGATTTTGTCTGACCATAAAAGTCTCACCTATTTATTTAATCAGAAAGAACTCAATATGAGACAGAGAAGATGGTTAGAATTGTTGAAAAATTATGAATGTGATATACAATAATATCATCTAGGGAAAGCTAACATAGTAGTTGATTCCCTCAGTAGAAAAGTTGTATGTATGGTTGAGAACCAAGTTAGCAAGGAAGAAGCTAGAGCCCATGACTACGTCTTAGCAAAAGCTCAAGTTATTCCTCCACTAGTACTATCACAAGTGCCTTATTAGAAGAATGGATTGAAGCTGCAATAGTTACTCTTGGTTCCCTACAAATTGAACCAACTTAGTTGCAAGAAATCAAATCAGCAACATCATTGGATCATTACCTTAACGCACTCAAGAGTAAACTTGAAAATGAAAAGCAAGATCCAGATTTTACCCTAAACAATGGAATGTCATACTATCGTGGTAGAGTACGTGTTCCTGAAACTATTGAAGAGTTGAAGGAAAAGATTATGATCGAAGCTCATTCTTCTCCATACTCTATGCATCTTGGAGGCAGCAAGATGTAGCATGATCTGAAGAAGGAATTCTGATGGAAAGGTATGAAAGCCGATGTGGCTAAGTTAATGCTTGACGTGTCAACAAGTCAAAGCAGAACGTCAATGACCATCCGGTAACCTACAACCATTACCTATACCAGAATAGAAATGGGACCACATTACCATGGACTTCGTCATAGGGTTACCTTTGACGTCACACTCTGTCAATGCGGTCTGAGTTATTGTGGATAGATTCACCAAAATAATGAGATTTATTGTTGTTCAGCCTTAGTATTCTGTGGATAAGCTAGCCAGACTACATATTGATTACATCATTCATTTGCATGGTGCCCTAGCTAGCATTGTATCTGATCGTGATCCTAAATTTACTTTCAAGTTCTGGAAAGGATTGCAGAATGCCACAGGTACTCAGTTGAAGTTTAGCACCACCTTTTACCATCAAATAGATGGTTAGTCTGAGTAAATAATTCAAATTCTAGAAGATATGTGTAAGACCCGCACTCTACTAACTCAGTCTAACATGGTTAATGTGTCTGATAGGTCTTCCCATCATAATCGGGTCAGACGAACCAACCAGATGACAGAACCACAAAACCAGCTATAGAAAATTGACAACTCAAAATTTGTTTAGGCGGACTCATAGGGTTGTCTGGTCTACATATTAGGTGACTGGACATGCGACCGATCAAACATAAAGTAAGACTTTGAGTTTAGGAAAGTTTCCTAGTTTGGTTGGGAGACTCTCCTAATCGGGAGAACACTCTAATTAAGAGACTCCTTTCTCTATCTATATACCTTTTCTCTCCACTTCTCTCACTTTTTGATCAGTCACAACCCTCAGAAACTGAAAGAAGTTCTGGAAGAGAAATTATGGAAGGGGAAGAGGCTGTGAAGAAAGAAGGAGAAGAAGAAGAAGAGCTCACCATCGATTTCTAGCAATCATAGTCGAAAAACCAACGGTAAGTCCTCTCATCACTATAACTAGGGTAGGATGTAAGGTTGGACTCACAGCTATCAGAGACGGTGATCTAATTTCACTACTGTATAAAACATATAACGAAGACTAACAAGGGTGTGTAGACCTAGGGTTGTAGTGGAAACCCTAATCCTAATGTGTTCTTGACCATAGAGTGGTTTAGGATTAAACCCTAGAATGAGACGAAGAATAGACTTTGAAGGAAGTCAGACTGAACGACAACCTAAAGGATGTCCTGATGGTTGTCCGATCTGTTTGTTCGAAAGCACCTAGTGTGGGACTGGACAAACTATTGGACCCTCTTGGGAATCATCTCAGGGTTATCCAGTATGGTATCCGGTTGAACAATATACCATACCGAACAGTCGATCAGATAATGTCTAGAAGGACTAATTGCCAGTTCAGATAGTCAGTCTGATCACGATAAATTTTTAGAACGTAACCTTAACTAAATCCTAATGATTTTCTAGGACTTGTAATCAAGCAAAGCTACTTTCAAGGTCTTAGAGAGAGTCAAAATTACCCAATAGGTGAGGGAGATGACCCTAAACTAACTGGTTAATAATAAACTATCTTGTGTGTATGTTGATCTGATTGCTTGTGCATATCACATGTCATCCAATATCTGTTATATATTGTTCATGCATATTTATTTTATTCTGATATGATGTGATTGAGGATAGACATGTGTTTGTGTATGGTTGGTGTATTGAGTGGGGAGAGGTTGTATCCTTAAACCATTCACCATACTGACATCGTCGTATTGCTGTTACCTTAGCGTGCTTAGTACGTCGCAGGGTATCAGGGGGAGTGCTTGCGGTGTTGGCCATAGCCTTACAAATAGACTCTAGCTCTATCTCTGTTCTGTATTGAAGGATGCTGGGGTAAGGACTTGGATACACTTTATTGACATCTAAGATTGGTTAGTGATGAACCTAGTTTACAAGCACTCGCTGGTAGGGGGCATACGTTTTAGTATGGGTAGAGTATCAGGGGGGGTGCTGATGGTTTGGTTGTAGCCTGCCATTGAGCTTTAGCTCTATCTCTATCTCTATTCTATAGTGAGTGTTGTGGGGTGACGGCAGTTTTGATTGGAGCCTGACTGTTGGGTGTGCTTACACTCTCGTGTATGGAAGTGTGGTTGTAGCCTATACTAATCATAGCACATTGCAAACTTAAACCAGACCAAATGATTGAATGTCACATCATGCATATTGCTTGCTGCTTGTTTTGTTTCTCACTGAGCTAAGTTGTGAGCTCATCCCACGATATTATTTTCTTTTTAATTGATGATGCAGGTACTACAGTGGAAGACTACATTAATGCATCACATATGGACACATGGCAGCTATAGACATGCAGTCGATGGAGAACGAGCATGACTCGTCATGCTAATGTCTTTATTGTGTCTATCTTTAGGGTTATTTTCATAATTGGATCTATGAGTTTGTAACAGATATTTTAATTATGTTTTTGTCATTGAATAACTGGATTAATATTTATCTAACACTGTAGTTTTCAATTCTTTATCAATAAAGACTTTTACTATTATTTATTATCTCTGATTATGGTTTGATGTGATGGTTTGATTATTGGGATGATTTTATGTGATCCTGGCTTGAGCCATTGGTTCATTGATGGTTCATTCACACTTTTTGTTTGACCAAAATTGGGGTGTGACAACTTGGTATCAGAGTGCGAAGGCTCTACCAGTCAAATATGTATACATTAACCTGTGTCTATGAATTGAGATAGGTTAAAATTAAAAACCTTAATACAAATACACCATTTAAGCACATGTGTTGGTTGATACCAAAATTTAAACAAGATCATACGAGAAAGAACCATGTATAAAGAAACAATGATGAATTTTAGACAAAATCTATGAGGGTACAGTCCATAGGTCAGACAGTTACCTTTAAACAAAAATACTCAGGAACAAAAGAAAAATCTTATCACTGGACTAGCAGTGGAGTGGGTGCCTCCTCATCACTCCCCTAGTCCAGCTCATAAGCCACCTACAGCCAATGCACCTCCTCTTGTGTGGTGGCAAGACATTGACTGATCTCCTTGACTCGTCGATCAGTCGCACACTGAGTCTCATAGATCTCTAGGAGTAAAGAGTTCAATCAGTCAGATGGGAGCTGTAAAGGACCAACCATAGGTATGGGCTGGGGCATCGGAGGGCGATATCATCTACATCCATGTACAAGTAACCCCCTACACCCTCAGCCACAACTGCAGCTGCTGCAGCTGTTGCCCCTGTAAGATCCATACTTTCAAATTTTGAGGACGAAATTTTTTTTAAGGGTGGTGGAGTTGTAAGACCCGCACGCCACGAACCTGGTCTTACCTTACATTTCGTATCGTGGCCCATCTACATATCATGGTCGAACCAAGTGGACTAAGTGTGTGAAGAAACCCAAGACCCAATATGAAATTTTACTCAAAAATAGTCAAAATGAGGGTAGGGTTGCATGCCTAAATAGGCAGGTCCGACCCCCCCATCGACCCCAACCAACGACCCGTGACCAGGGGTCGCAGGGGTCTCGAATTGTTCGACCCCCATCGACCCCCGGTAATCGGTAAAAACAGCACGAACCAAAAATTAGGAAACTTTCTTAATTTCGATTGGAACCTTTCCTAAACTCAATAAGACTTATTTTGGGAGGTTTTACTCTATAAATAGGACGTCCCTAAGCCTCTTTCACTCCTTTTACAACCCTAATTGGATTGAGAGGAAGAGAATGAGAAGAGAAGGAAGAGAATGAGAAGAGAAAGAAAGTGGAGAAGAAGACCAAAGAGAAGGGATTCGGAGAAAGAAGCATACTTCTTAGGTATGGATACTATTTCCATGAATTTCTTAAGACCTTAGAGTAGATTATGAAGAGGGTATGATCTAGGAGAAACCCAAATCATCCATCCATGGTTAGGTTTCAATGGAAACCATGTAGGTGAATGAAGAATAGTTCTAAACCATAGAACATGTATGGAATGGACCATAGAAGGAAGCCATAGGACCCAAACATGAAAGAATGGATGAAATTTGATATTTTTGACTCAAACCATGGGGGGTCGCACCTAGGGTCGATGGAACATCCGACCCTAGCATCGAACCCCAGCATTCGGGAAGCTCAGGAAAGGGGTGGTCGCACCCAGGGTCGATGAAAGGTCCGACCCTAGCATCGACCCCCAATTAACAACAAGCTGTAAAAATTAAAATAAATCTTAATTAAATTCTATCGACTTTGTTAGGTCTTCTAGCAATATAATATCAATATAAAGGTGATTCTTAAAGCTTGAAAGAAGATCTACTAGCAAGCTAAGGTGAGGAAACAAGACCTAAACTAGTTGGTTAATAACAAACTATTTTTATTTCTTGAGTCCAATGCTATGCTTGATTCTATGCGAACATGCTTGTAATGTGCATTCAACATGTCATCCAATATTTCTATTATTACTGTTCATGCATATTTAATTCTTGTTTATACATGATAATGATGATGATGATGATGATAGGAATAGGCATGTGGATGTATGTGTGTGGTTGGTGTGCTTGATGCGAGCGAGTATCAGGGGGAGGTGTCATAGGCCGGGCCTCAGCACTCTAGCTCTATCTCTAACTTAAGTCTTGTGCATTAGCATCGTCGTATCGCCATTACTTTAGTAGAACTATTACGTCGTAGAGTATCAGGGGAGGTGGTCTCGGTCCTTGTAGTCTCTGACTCTACCGGGGGGCCTTAGCTCTATCTCTATGGGCGTTAGAGGGATGTTGGGGTGAGGCCTTGGATACACTATTTGGCATTAGGATTGGTTAGTTGCGAGCCCAGTTTGCAAGCCCTCGCCAGCAGGGGCTTACGTGTTGGTATGGCACTGTACAGCAATAAACGTTAACCTTTGTTGTACAATGTTCATGGTAGGGTGGATGGGGACGACAATAAACGTTAACCTTTGGGCGGGCTTCCACACCCTGTGTATAGAGGAGGGGTCAATAAACGTTAACCTTTGACCTCCAACCCTTTCTATAGCACATTGCAAACTATAAACCAGACCACAGATATTAATTGATCGCATGCATATGATTGTTGCATTGTTTTGTTTACTCACTGAGCTTAAGTTGGAGAGCTGACCCTCGTGCGTGCAATTCTTTTTAGTTTCTGATGATTGCAGGTATTATGATTGAAGATTATGTCGACACGCCAACATATGAATGGGTGGAGGCTATGAATGAGGAAGCTGTGGAGAACGAACATGGTTCGTTAAGAGAGCGTTTCAACTGTGGATACGTTGAGTGTTTAGACTTTGTATTTGGATATTGTAATGTGTATTAAGTTATGTTTTGGTTATTTGGAAATAAATGGAATATTAATTATTTATCATGATTAGACCTCAGTTCATTATCTGTAAGACTTCCACTATTTAATTTATTACCTCTGATTAATGTGGAATGTGTTTTGGTTTATCATACGTGGGATAGCCTATTCGAGATCCTGGTTGAACCTTTGGTTTATTGACGGTTCCTCACACCATTCTGGTTGGTGTAGAATTGGGGTGTGACAACTTGGTATCAAAGCTCTCGTAGGCCTTAACCATTAAACCTGAATACTTCCACTGGAGTCCATGAACTGAGTTAGGATAAATTAAAAGCTTTAATACAAACAAACCAAAAGCACCTATGTTGGTTGAGACAGAAATTAAACAAGACGATAATGTACATATAAAAGGTGGAACCATATATATATACACTCAAATAGAAAGAGAAGACCAAAAAATTATCCTAATAAATAAATAATATAGGGCATTATCTATAAGTTGGGTAGTTATCCAAGTATACAAGGATATAGTACAGTAGCAAGAAGAAAGCTTCTGTAAAGCAAAAAGTGAATATCGAGTTGGTACTTCACAAGATGTGAAACTCGATGTATGACAGAGAGAGAAGAAAAATGGCTAGTAATGCCTAAATCCCTGTAAAGGCAAAGGGGAAGATTTCAGGCTAAATCTAACAGAGAAAGGAGAATAATGGTCATACATTAGGAATAAGAGTAACTATAAAAGAAGATAAAGCTATACTCCTGGGTGACGTGGAGACTCAGAGTGAGATCCATTATAAGCTGGTCCACTACCCGCTGAGCATTAAGAAGAGGTTGCAACTTAACCCCACCACTATCAGGGTCGAGAATGGGTAATGAAAACTCATTGGAGCAGATGCAAGATAATGATGATCAGATTAGAGTAAATCAAAGGAGGTGAACAACCAGAGCACTCCAGCCAACCACCTGGACTATTAAGTACCTTGGTTATGGTTGTCATAAACTTGACCCAATAAAATACAAGAGCAACAATAGATGAGACCAACTATACAAGTTGCTATGTGAATCATTATCCAAGTTGCTGATGCTACATCAACACCTCCGGGTCAAACCAAGTACGGTACCAATTAGTAGTATCACTGTACCCCAACACCTGTTAGCTATAACACAGTGCCTATCACATAGCAAGTCCCAGTAATGCACACCCCAGTGCAGAAGTTTGGTGCACAGCAAGCAGTGTATCAAGGTGGTTAACCTTATCAGCCACCGATGTATGGGATAGTTGCATCATGACAGAATGATCTGACAAGGATCGAAGAATGTCTTCTGAAGATGATACCTCGGACATTTTCAGCAAAGGATCAAATCTATTATGGCCATATATCTAGATAGGTTTATATAGGATGCGGTGCATTATTGATTTACTCTTATGATTATAGAGGATGCACATACCAGATTTTAATTTCTCGTGCCTTGATAGGATACCTTCTTGATTTAACCTGTCAATTGGAGTTATAGATATTGTTTCTTTAATGTTTCTTGATAGCCACTCTCATGATCGACAACATGAACAGAGATATGAACTGAATGAACAATTAAATATTTAATCATGTTGAGCGTACATCTACTGATTTATACCTGATTTATTAATGTATGACATTTTTCTCTAGATTATACCTGATTTACTGATGTACGAAATCTTTCTCCAGATTTACTCCTGTAGTGCCTTGACCAATGACATTATATATTCGATAGAACCTGTAACCATGAGGTTAAGAATTGTAATACCTCTATTTCCATGTATTTGGACCATCGTGCAACTTAACGATCTTTTGATGCTGGTTGGATTACCACAGATTTACTCCTGATTCTTTAAACCTAGGTTCACTAGATAAAGCAAGTGTTTGTCATTATGCTAAATCGACAGAAGGAAGTGAATCACTTTTGGATGAACATTTTGATTCATAAAATCCCTGACCATTGTTGATAAAGATGATTAGTGATAATGGAATTATTGGAAGAAAGATGATTGGATTCAAATTAAATGCTATGGCCAATGAACCTCAGATGAAGTAATGGAGCATCTATTTTGAGATTACTGAATTGATGGATATAAGCCATGTCTATAAAAGAGTGCATGAGTAAAAAATGAAAACTATCAAGAGTAACTAGGAAAGAGTAGATAACACTCAAGTAAAGTTAAAGATGGCTATATCGGTATGAATTTTGACAAGGCAGAAGATTCCTAAAGGCAAATCTAAGAGTGGATACAAGGATAAAGTAAAAAAAATCATGGCATTGATAGTATTTAGATTAGTATAAGTAATACTGAGTTACGCCCAATGTTAAAGGAAATGATTAAGCAAAGACCAAGACAGTTTGGCAGAATTAATGAAATTTTGAGCATATACCCTAATGCTAAGACTTGGGATATGTAATGAGTAAATAGTCAGAAGATTCTTTTCGAGATATATAATAGAATGATAAAAGGAGGTGTAAGCTAATGAGCTTTTTGGGATATATGAGATTTCCAGCAATAGTCTTTAAGAAAAAAAAATAAGAGAGGAAGGAACTACACAAGCTCTTAAGACCTTATACCAGATTTTTCTAGTTTAAGCCCTTTGGACTAGATGTTGTATGGGATGAGTGTTACAAACAATGTTCAAATCATATGGATGGACAGAATTTGGATGCAACCTGAGTCGACTTGAGATGGTAGACTTTGACGTCATCTTGGGAATAGACTGGTTGTCGCAACACTCTACAAAGTTATTGTGTGCATAGAAGAGATTATCATTCAAGAATAAAGACGGCATATAATTTAGTATTATTGGAAGTATGTTGCCTAAGAAAAGAAAGTTGATCCTCTCTATGCTAAAGGCAAAGAGATGCTTTGAAGAGAAAGAAGTTGGATATATGGTATCTGTGGTCTACGTTACCAAAGAAGCACCACAGATGGAAGATATTGATGTGATGCATAAATTCTTGATGTGTTTTCAGGAGACTTACCTGGGTTACCATCTGATCATGTGACCGAGTTCGTCATCGACTCGTTACCAAGGACGATACTTGTGCCAAAGGCACCTATAGAGTAGCTCCTATGGAGTTGAAGGAACTGAGATTCAACTACAAGAGTTATTAGACTAAGGTCCTAATCGGCTAAGTATTGCATCACGGGGAGCGCCAATGCAATTCATGAAGAAGAAGGATGGTAGTGTCCGATTATGTATAGACTACCGAGAATCGAACAAGCTCACGATCAAGAATCGATAACTACCACCTCGGATCGATGACTTGTTTAAATAGTTGCAAGGAGCAAAGGTATTTTCTAAGATTGATCTTCGATCAAGATATCATCAGCTGAAGAATTTGGATAGCGATATCTCGAAGATAGTTTTTAGAATCGGGATAGGCCAATTATGAGTTTTCGATTATGATTATGATGTTTGGATTAACCAATTCCCTTACATCTTTTATGGAACGGATGAACTGGGTGTTTCATAACATGTTGGACACATCGGTCATAGCTTTCATAGATGATATTTTGGTTTATTCCAAGAATGAAGCAACTCATACAACGGATCTTAGAACAGCTTCACAACAGTTGAGAAGTGAAAAGCTTTATACCAAGTCCAAGAAATATGAGACCCGATTAAACAAAGTGATCTTCTTAGATCACGTACCATCATAAAAAGGGATTAAAGTGGGCCCTATTAAGATAGAGGTAATCATATGGTGAGAAACACTTAAAGGGTATTGTGAAGATCAAAAGTTTCTTGGGTTTAGCTGGTTATTACTGACGATTTTAGAGGACCACTCTAAGATCATAAAACCTCTTACCAAGCTAACCAGGAAGGGAGAGGAGTTTAATTTGACTGACAAGGGTGAAGAATATTTCTAGATTCTAAAGTAAGATTGATATCAGCTCCCATCTTGATCGTTTCGGCACCAGGGAAACCTTTTACCTATCCATCGAAACTTTCGGATTGGTTCTAGGATGCGGGTTGATGTAAGGTAAATAAACGATTTCATATGCTTTAAGAAAACTGAAAGAGCATGAGAAGAGTTACCCAACTCATGATTGGAGTAAACAATTGTGATTCATGCAATCAAGACTTGGAGACATTATTTAAACGGAGAAGAATTTTAGATTAGATCGGATTACAAGTGTTTTATTTATCTCTTCATTAGAAAGAGTTGAACATGAGGATAAGGAGATGGTTAGGAATACTTGAATGATTAAGACTGTGATATTCAATGTCACCCGAGCAAGGCTAATGTAGTAGCTAAAGCCTTAAGAAAAAGGGAATTATGAAGTCCAAGAAAGGACTCAGTATAAATGCTGCCTTATGTTTCGCGGCAATAGATTTAGATTTGGAAGAAGAGTAACATATATAGAAACTCGTGACGATCCAATTGAGCGAGAATTTATGGATGAACTTATGGAGCAATAGTTCATAAGTTTCACTTGTGGCATTAATGATCATTTTTAAGTTGATGGATGAAGTAAGAGTAGCAATTTTTTTAGATCTGTATATAAGAACAATGCAAGAAGATTTAGAAAAAAAAAAAAAAACTAACCCTGAATTACTTTGGATGCGGAGACGGTACTAAGATACAGAGGTAGATTCTGAATACCTGAAGATAAAGACTCGGATATTATGAAGAGGATAATGATAAAAATCCATTGTACTCAATATTCAGGACATCCTGGAGTACCAATATGTATCATGACCTGAAGAGATGGTACTGGTAAAGAGGAATGATAACTAATGTGGTTAGTGCGTGTTCCAATGTCTGAATTATCAGCAAGTAAAGGCTGAAATAAAGACCAACGTGGCTTACTACAACCACTATTGGAGCCAGTTTGAAAGTGGAACTGCAGTATTACAATGAACTATGTCACCGATTTGCCACTTACTCCTAGATCGGTTGACGCAGTATGGGTGATTGTTGATCGCCTTATGAAAATAGCTCATTCTATTGCTATACGACCTCGGTATGCTTTGGAGTGGCTAACTAATATATATGTGGATAGTATTGCCAGATTGAATGGTATGCTTGAGAACCTAATGTTGGTCAAAGGCTCATGCTTTATCCCGAAGTATTGGAAGAATCTACAGAAAACAATGGGAACAAAGTTGAAGTTTAGTATCGCATTTTACCTTAAACCGATGGACAGTCAGAGCGGACTATATAGATCCTAAGAGATATGCTCCGAGCTTGTAAAATTGATTTCAAGGAACTTGAGTCGAGAAGTTACTATGAATTAAAGTTGCTACTAAGCTACCATGTAAATGTTACCTATGAAGCATGGTACGGTAGAGATGTCAAATTCCTTTATTTTGGAATAAAGTCTGTGAATGAAGAATTTTGAGACCTAAGTCTAATGAAGAAAACTATCGAGTGGCAAACAAGATCAAAGAAAAGGGGCAGGATAGCTCAAGATGTCATAAGAGACACCAAGACCTTGAGTTCACCATAAGGGACAAAGTGTTCTTGAAGAAATCACTTATGCATAGTTTGAAACGATTAGACAAGAAGGGAAAGTTGTATTCTATATATGTGTTGAATCTTATAAACTTTGGAGAGACGTAGAAAAGTTGCATATCAATTAGCGTTACCGCTATCCATGTCTAGTGTGCATGATGTATTTCGTGTGTCTCTATTGAAGAAGTACATTGGAGATCCATATCAAGAGTATTGACCATGGAATCGCTGGATTAGATAGAAGATTTAACTATTGAAGTGGTACCAGCCTAGTTCACTAGTTGGAAGGTACAACATCTCAAAAATTAGGATAGTTATTATATGAAGGTAACCTGGCAAAGACAAAACGTGGAGAAGATTGCACAGGAGGAAGAAGATGCAATGCAGAAATAGAATTCCCACCTATTGACTCCGAAGTAAATCTAAATTTTGAGGACAAAATTTATTTTAAGGATGGGGGAGTTGTAAGATCCGTACTTTCAAATTTCGAGGAAGAAATTTCTTTTAAGGGTGGTGGAGTTATAAGACCCGCACGCCACGAACCCGGTCTAACCTTACATTTCGTGTCGTGGTCCGTCTACATATCATGGTCGAGCCAAGTGGACCAAGTGTGTGAAGAAACCCAAGACCCAATATGAAATTTTACTCAAAAATAGTCGAAATGAGGGTAGGGTCGCATGCCTAAACAGGCAGGTCTGACCCCCCCATCGACCCCCACCATCGACCCATGACCAGGGGTCGCAGGGGTCTCGAATTGTCCGACCCCCCATCGACCCCCGGTAATCGGTAAAAACAACACGAACCGAAAATTAGAAAACTTTTCTAATTTCGATTGGAACCTTTCCTAAACTCAATGGGATTTATTTTGGGAGGTTTTACTCTATAAATAGGATGTCCCTAAGCCTCTTTCACTCCTTTTACAACCCTAATTGGATTAAGAGAAAGAGAAGAGAAGGAAGAGAATGAGAAGAGAAGGAAAGTGGAGAAGAAGACCAAAGAGAAGGGATTCGGAGAAAGAAGCATACTTCTCAGGTATGGATACTATTTTAATGAATTTCTTAAGACCTTAGAGTAGAACATGAAGAGGGTATGATCTAGGAGAAACCTAAATCATCCATCCATGGTTAGGTTTCAATGGAAACCATGGAAGAGATCATTGAAACCATGTAGGTGAATGAAGAATAGTTCTAAACCATAGAACATGTATGGAATGGACTATAGAAGGAAGCCATAGGACCCAAACATGAAAGAATGGATGAAATTTGATATTTTTGACTCAAACCATGGGGGGTCGCACCTAGGGTCGATGGAACATCCGACCCTAGCATCGAACCCCAGCATTCGGGAAGCTCAGGAAAGGGGTGGTCGCACCCAGGGTCGATGAAAGGTCCGACCCTGGCATCGACCCCCAATTAACAACAAGCTGTAAAAATTAAAATAAATCTTAATTAAATTCTATCGACTTTGTTAGGTCTTCTAGCAATATAATATCAATATAAAGGTGATTCTTAAAGCTTGAAAGAAGATCTACTAGCAAGCTAAGGTGAGGAAACAAGACCTAAACTAGTTGGTTAATAACAAACTATTTTTATTTCTTGAGTCCAATGCTATGCTTGATTCTATGCGAACATGCTTGTAATGTGCATTCAACATGTCATCCAATATTTCTATTATTACTGTTCATGCATATTTAATTCTTGTTTATACATGATAATGATGATGATGATGATGATAGGAATAGGCATGTGGATGTATGTGTGTGGTTGGTGTGCTTGATGCGAGCGAGTATCAGGGGGAGGTGTCATAGGCCGGGCCTCAGCACTCTAGCTCTATCTCTAACTTAAGTCTTGTGCATTAGCATCGTCGTATCGCCATTACTTTAGTAGAACTATTACGTCGTAGAGTATCAGGGGAGGTGGTCTCGGTCCTTGTAGTCTCTGACTCTACCGGGGGGCCTTAGCTCTATCTCTATGGGCGTTCTTAGGGATGCTGGGGTGAGGCCTTGGATACACTATTTGGCATTAGGATTGGTTAGTTGCGAGCCCAGTTTGCAAGCCCTCGCCAGCAGGGGCTTACGTGTTGGTATGGCACTGTACAACAATAAACGTTAATCTTTGTTGTACAATGTTCATGGTAGGGTGGATGGGGACGACAATAAACGTTAACCTTTGGGCGGGCTTCCACACCCTGTGTATAGAGGAGGGGTCAATAAACGTTAACCTTTGACCTCCACCCTTTCTATAGCACATTACAAACTATAAATCAGACCATAGATATGAATTGATCGCATGCATATGATTGTTGCATTGTTTTGTTTACTCATTGAGCTCAAGTTGGAGAGCTGACCCTCGCGTACGCAATTCTTTTTAGTTTATGATGATTGCAGGTATTACGATTGAAGATTATGTCAACACGCCAACATATGAACGGGTGGAGGCTATGAATGAGGAAGATGTGGAGAACGAACATGATTCGTTAAGAGAACGTTTCAACTGTGGATACGTTTAGTGTTTAGACTTCGTATTTGGATATTGTAATATGTATTAAGTTATGTTTTGGTTACTTGGAAATAAATGAAATATTAATTATTTATCATGATTAGACCTCAGTTCATTATCTGTACAACTTCCGCTATTTACTTTATTACCTCTGATTAAGGTGGAATGTGTTTTGGTTTATCATACGTGGGATAGCCTATTCGAGATCTTGGTTGAACCGTTGGTTTATTGACTGTTCCTCACACCATTCTGGTTGGTGCAGAATTGGGGTGTGACAGCCCCTCTCAGAAGCCGCTCACGTGCCTCTAATTCCTCGTCACTGAAGACAACATCGTGCAGGCACATCTTGCAGATGGCCTCCCAATCCAAGTCCACCATCACTGTTTCCTCATACATCTGCTCGCCCTCCATGACTACACCAAGATGGTCAAGGAGGGTAGTGATTAGACGGCCATAGGGCAGGTTGCCCTTCAATTTTTTGGGCGTTGTCGCATGGTGAATCGTCCTGATGATTATGTAGGGTAAGCATACCTCCTACCTCATGGTCACACAAAAGATCATATTCCGGGTCAGCTAGGAGACCTCGTTCTAGTGGCTGATCTCTGGTAGGATATTGTACTGGATGATGAGATACTAGAGGTAGAGAGATGACGTAGGTTGTGTAAGACCCGCACGCCACGAACCCGGTTTAACCTTACATTTTGTGTCGTGACCCGTCTACATATCATGGTCGAGCCAAGTGGACCAAGTGTGTGAAGAAACCCAAGAACCAATATGAAATTTTACTCAAAAACAGTCAAAATGAGGGTAGGGTCGCAGGCCTAAACAGGCAGGTCCGACCCCCCCATCGACCCCCAGTTAACAGCAAGCTGTACAAAAATTAAAATAAATTCTAATTAAATTCTATTAACTTTGTTAGGTCTTCTAGCAATATAATATCAATATAAAGGTAATTCTTAAGGCTTGAAAGAGGATCTACAAACAAGCAAAGGTGAGGGAACAAGACCTAAACTAATTGGTTAATAATAAACTGTTTTTATTTCTTGAGTCCAATACCATGATTGATTCTATGCGTGTATGCTTGTAATGTGCATTTAGCATGTCATCCAATATTTCATCTATTACTGTTCATGCATATTTAATTTCGTTTATTTATAACATGATGATGATGATGATGATAGGAATAGGCATGTGAATGTTTGTGTTTGGCTAGTGTACATGGTGCGAGTAGAGATGGTATCAACCAGTACTTCGATGCTGTTCTCATCGGGGTATATTGTACCATGGTCTATTCAAGTCATGTCCACTAAGCAAGTGTTAGTGTACTTGATGCGAGTGGAGCATCAGGGGGAGGACGTGACATTGTGGTTCAGCCTGGTCACCAGATTCTAGCTCTATCTTTACTCAAGTCTTGTCCACTAACATCGTCGTATCGCCATTATCTTAGCGGAACTAATATGTCGTAGGGCATCAGGGGACGACGTGGCATTGTGGTTCAGCCTGGTCACCAGACCCTAGCTCTATCTCTATGGATGTATTGAGGGATGCTGGGGTGAGACCTTGGATACATTGGTTGATATTAAGGTTGGTTAGTTGCGAGCCCAGTTTGCAAGCCCTCGCCAACAGGGGCTTACGTGTTAGTATGGGCAACCGGTACAGCAATGCCATTTTCATTGGGTGTATATTGTCCATGGTGGGTGCATGTGGGGTGACAGTGCCGTTTTCATTGGGCGTTTCCACACACTCGTATAAAGAGGTACGACGACCACCTATCCTTTCTATAGCACATTGCAAACTTATTTACCAGACCATAGATATGAATTGAATGCATGCATATGTTTGTTGCATTGTTTTGTTTACTTATTGAGCTCAAGTTGGAGAGCTGACCCTCGTGCGCATAATTCTTTTTAGTTTCTGATGTTGCAGGTACTATGATTGAAGATTATGTTGACACGCCAACATATGAACATGTGGCGGCTATGATGAGAAAGCTGTGGATGACGAACATGGTTCGTTAAGCGAGCGTTTCAGTGGTGGATACGTTTTGTGTTTAGTTTTCGTATTTGGATATTGTAATATGTATTAAATTATGTTTTGGTTACTTGGAAATAAATAAAATATTAATTATTTATCATGATTAGACCTCAGTTCATTATCTGTAAGACTTTCGCTATTTACTTTATTACCTATGATTAATGTGGAATGTGTTTTGGTTTATCATATGTGGGATAGCCTATTCGAGATCCTGGTTGAACCGTTGATTTATTGATGGTTCATCACACCATTCTAGTTGGTGCAGAATTGGGGTGTGACAACTTGGTATCAGAGCTCTCGTAGGCCTTACCCATTAAACCTGAATACTACCACTGGAGTCCATGAACTGAGTTAGGATAAATTAAAAGCTTTAATACAAACACACCATAAACACCTGTGTTGGTTGAGACAGAACTTAATAAGACAATAATGTACATATAAAAGGTGGAACCATATATATACAATCAAACAGAAAGAGAAGACCAAAATTTATCCTGATAAACAAATAATATAGGGTACTATCCATAGGTTGGGTAGTTATCTACGTATACAAGGGATATAGTACTATAGCAAGAAGGAAGCATCTGTACAGTAGAAAATTAGAATACCGAGTTAGTACTCACAAGATATGAAACTCGATGTAGGACAGAGGAAGAAGGAAATGGCTAGTAATGCCAAAACCCCTGTAGAGATAAAGGAAAAGATCTCGGGTTAAATCCAACAGAGATAAGAGAATAATGGCCATACATTAAGAATAAGAGTAACTATACTCCTGGGTGACATGGAGACTCAGGGTGAGATCCACCACAAGCTGATCCATTACCCGCTGAGCATTAAGAAGAGGTTGCAACTTGACCCCACCACTATCAGGGTCGAGAATGGGTAATGAAAACTCATCTGAGTAGATGCTAAATAATGATAATCAGATTAGAGCGAATTAAAGGAGGTGAACAACCAGACCACTCCAGCCAACCACCTGGACTACCAAGTACCTTGGTTATGGTTGTCATAAACTTGCCCCAATAAAATACAAGAGCAACAACAGATGAGACCGACTATGCGAGTTGCTATGTGAATCACTACCCAAGTTGTCAATGCTACATCAACACCTTCGAGTCAAGCCAAGTACGGTATCAATTGGTACCACCATTGTACCCCAATACCGGTTAGCTCTAACACAGTGCCTACCATACAACAAGTCCCAGTAATGCACACCCCAGTGTAGAAGTTTGGTGCGCAACAAGCAGTGTATCAAGGTGGTTAACCTTATCAGCCACCGAGGTATGGGATAGTTGCATCATGATAGAATGATCCGACAAGTATTGAAGAATGTCTTCTAAAGACGAAGCCTTAAACGTTTTCAGCAAAGGATCAAATCTATTGTGGCCATGTAACTAGATATGTTTATATAGGATGCGGTGCATTATTGATTTACTCTTATGATTATAGAGGATGCACATACCAGATTTTAATTTCTCGTGCCTTGACAGGATACCTTCTTGATTCAACTTGTCAATTGAAGTTATAAATATTGTTTCTTTAGTATTAGTCCTGATTATACCAATCTGAACCACTCTCATGATCAATAACATGAACAGAGATATGAACTGAATGAACAGTTAAATGTTTAATCATGTTGAGCGTACATCTACTGATTTATACCTGATTTAGTAATGTACAAAATTTTTCTCCAGATTATACCTGATTTACTGATGTACAAAAACTTTCTCCAGATTTATTCCTATAGTGCCTTGACCAATGGCATTATATATACTCAATAGAACCTGTAACCATGAGGTTAAGAATTGTAAAACCTCTATTTTCATATATTTGGTTCTACCGTGCAACTTGACGATCTTTTAATGCCGGTTGGATTACCACAGATTTACTCCTGACTCTTTAAACCTAGGTTCACTACATAAAGCAAGTGTTTGGCATTATGCTAAATTGAAAGAAGGAAATGAATTGCTTTTGGATAAACCTTTTGATTCTTACATTTCTCGACATCCATTGAAAAGATGTTTAGTGATAATGGAATTATTGGAAGAAAGATGATTGGATTTATTTTAAATGCCATAGCCAATGAACCTCAGATGAAGTAATAGGGGATCTGTTTTGAGATTGCTAAATGGATGGATATGAGTCATGTCTATAAAAGAGTGCATGAGCAAAAAGTGAGAACTAACAAGAGTAACTAAGGAAGACTAGATAACACTCAAGTAGAGTTGAAGATGACTATATCGGTATGAATTTTGACAAGGCAAAAGATTATAAAAGCAAACCTAAGAGTGGATACAAGGATAAAGTCAAAAAAAAAAAAATCATGGCATTATAGTATTCGGTTTAATACAATGATAATTGAGTTATGCCCAATGTTGAGTGATATGATTAAGAAAAGACCAAAAGAGTTTGACTGAATTAATGATATTATAAACATATACCCTAATGCTTATGGATAGACTTGGGATATGAAGTAACCACCACAAGATATTTTTCGAGGTATATGAAAGAGAGATCAAGATAGAACAGCAAGGATAAAAGAAATATAAGCTAATGAGTTTTTTTTTTGAGATATGAGATTTTGATGATAGTCTTTGAAAAATCATAAGAGATGAAGGAACTCGACAAGCCCTTAAGACCTTATACCAGATTTTGCTAATTCAAGCCCTTTTGGACTAAATGTTGCATTAGATGAGTGTTATGGACAATGTCCGAATCGTAAGGATGGATGGAATTTGGACGCAACCTAATTAGACTTGAGATGGCAGACTTTGTCGTCATCTTGGGGATAGACTGGTTGTCTCAACACTCTACAAGTGATTATGTGCATAGAAGAGGTTATCATTCAAGAATAGAGATGACATATAATTTAATTTTATTGGAAGTAAGTTGCTCAAGAAGTGAAAGCTGATCCTATCTATGCTAAAAGCGAAGAGATGCTTTGAAGAGTAATGAATTTGATATATGGTATCTGTGGTATACATTACCAAAGAAGCACCATAGATGGAAGATAATGATGTGATGCATAAATTTCTTGATGTGTTTCCAGGAGATTTACCTGGGTTACCATCTGATCATGTGACCGAGTTCGTCATCGACTTGTTACCAAGGATGATACTTGTGTCAAAGGCACCTATAGAGTAGCTTCTATGGAGTTGAAGGGACTGAGACTCAATTACAAGAGTTATTAGACCAAGGTCCTAGTTGGCTAAGTATTGCATCATGGGAAGCGCCAATGCAATTCATGAAGAAGAAGGACGGTAGTATCAGATTATGTATAGACTATCGAGAATCGAACAAGCTCATGATCAAGAATCGAGATCTATCACCTCGGATCGATGACTTGTTTAAATAGTTGCAAAGAGCAAGGGAATTTCTAAAAATGATCTTCAGTCAAGATATCATCAGCTGAAGAATTTGGATAGCGATATCTCAAAGATAGTTTTTAGAATCGGGATAGGCCAATTATGAGTTTTCGATTATGATTATGATGTTAGGATTAACCAATGCCCTTACATCTTTTATGGAATGGATGAACTGGGTGTTTCATAATATGTTGGACACGTCGGTCATAGCTTTCATAGATGATATTTTGGTTTATTCCAAGAATGAAGCAACTCATACAACGGAGCTTAGAACCGCTTCCCAACAGTTGAGAAGTCCAAGAAATATGAGACCCGATTAAACAAAGTGATCTTCTTAGATCACGTACCATCATAAAAAGGGATTAAAGTGGACCCTATTAAGATAGAGGTAATCATATGGTGAGAAACACTTAAAGGGTATTGCGAAGATCAGAAGTTTCTTGGGTTTAGCTGATTATTACAGACGATTTTTGGAGGACCACTCTAAGATCGCAAAACCTCTTACCAAGCTAAACAGGAAGGGAGATGAGTTTAATTGGACTGACAAGTGTGAAGAAGGGTTGATATCAACTCTCACCTTGATCATTCGGATACCAGGGAAACCTTTTACCCTATACATTGAAGCTTTCGGATTGGATCTAGGATGCGGGTTGATGCAAGGTAAATAAGCGATTGCATATGCTTCAAGAAAATTGAAGGAGCATGAGACGAGTTACCCTACACATGATCGGAAATTATCGATGATGAATTATGCAATCAAGACTTGGAGACATTATCTAAACAGAGAAGAATTTTAGATAAAGAGTCCTATTTATCTCTTCATCAGAAAGAAATGAACAAGAAGTAGAAAAGATGGTTAGAACATTGAAGGATTAAGACTGCGGTATTCAGTGTCACTCGAGCAAGGCTAATGTAGTAGCTAAGGCCTTAAGGAAAAAGGGAATTATGAAGTCCGAAGAAGGACCCAGTATAAATGCTGCCTTATGTTCCGCAGCAACCGATTCAGATTTGGAAGAAGAGTAACATATAATAGAAGCTATTGATGATCCAATTGAGCAAGAACTTATGGATAAATTATGAAACAATAGTTCGGTTGCGTTTATGGCATTAAAGATCATCTCTGATTTGATGGATGAAGTAAAAGTAGCAATTTTGTAAGATCCGTACTTTTAAATTTCGAGGACGAAATTTCTTTTAAGGGTGGTGGAGTTGTAAGACCCGCACGCCACGAACCCGGTCTAACCTTACATTTTGTGTCGTGACCCGTCTACATATCATGGTCGAGCCAAGTGGACCAAGTGTGTGAAGAAACCCAAGACCCAATATGAATTTTTACTCAAAAACAGTCAAAATGAGGGTAGGGTCGCAGGCCTAAATAGGTCACCTCTAGCAATGTAAAAAAATTAAAATAAATTCTAATTAAATTCTATCGACTTTGTTAGGTCTTCTAGCAATATAATATCAATATAAAGGTAATTCTTAAGGCTTGAAAGAGGATCTACAAACAAGCAAAGGTGAGGGAACAAGACCTAAACTAATTGGTTAATAATAAATTGTTTTTATTTCTTGAGTCCAATACCATGATTGATTCTATGCGTGTATGCTTGTAATGTGCATTTAGCATGTCATCCGATATTCCAGCTATTACTGTTCATGCATATTTACTTCCGTTTATTTATAACATGATGATGATGATGATAGGAATAGGCATGTGAATGTTTGTGTTTGGCTGGTGTACATGGTGCGAGTAGAGATGGTATCAACCGGTACTTTGTTGCCATTCTCATCGGGGTATATTGTACCATGGTCTATTCAAGTCATGTCCACTAAGCAAGTTGTAGTGTGCTTGATGCGAGTGGAGCATCAGGGGGAGGACGTGACATTATGGTTCAGCCTAGTCACCAGATTCTAGCTGTATCTCTACTCAAGTCTTGTCCACTAACATCGTCGTATCGTCATTACCTTAGCAGAACTAATATGTCGTAGGGCATCAGGGGGGGACGTGACATTGTGGTTCAGCCTGGTCACCAGACCCTAGCTCTATCTCTATGGATGTATTGAGGGATGCTGGGGTGAGGCCTTGGATACATTGGTTGACATTAGGGTTGATTAATTGCGAGCCCAGTTTGTAAGCCCTCGCCAACAGGGGCTTACGTGTTGGTATGGGCAACCGGTATAACAATGCCATTTTCATTGGGTGTATATTATCCACGGTGGGTACATGTGGGGCGACAGTGCCGTTTTCATTGGGTGTTTCCATATACTCGTGTATAGAGGTGCGGCGGCCACCTATCCTTTCTATAGCACATTGTAAACTTATTTACCAGACCACAGATATGAATTGAATGCATGCATATGTTTGTTGCATTGTTTTGTTTACTCACTGAGCTCAAGTTGGAGAGCTGACCCTCGTGCGCGCAATTCTTTTTAGTTTCTGATGTTGCAGGTACTATGATTGAAGATTATGTCGACACACCAACATATGAACATGTGGCGGCTATGATGAGTAAGCTGTGGATGACAAACATGGTTCGTTAAGCGAGCGTTTCAGCGGTGGATACGTATAGTGTTTAGTTTTCGTATTTGGATATTGTAATATGTATTAAATTATGTTTTTGGTTACTTGGAAATAAATGGAATATTAATTATTTATCATGATTAGACCTCAGTTAATTATCTGTAAGACTTCCGCTATTTACTTTATTACCTCTGATTAATGTGGAATGTGTTTTGGTTTATCATATGTGGGATAGGCTATTCGAGATCCTGGTTGAACCGTTAGTTTATTGACGGTTCATCACACCATTCTGGTTGGTGCAGAATTGGGGTGTGACAGGTTGACCACCTTCATCACTCGGTGGCGACCCTGCATGATCTGTCTCTACACTATGCCATGGAGCTCCTCATAAAGATACTTTCTCTCCTTCGGCGAACAGTAAACTAGCTCGTCGACATTGGAGATGCCCAATAAATCTATCAACTTGTGGGTGTTGAACGAAACATCCATACCCTTCACCCTGCTAGTGATGTGGAGCAACCTACCTCTGTTGAAGTCATTGGGGGTCGCCCTCTAATTGCAAATTACAGTAAAACTACTTCACCAGGTCTGGATGGGTGGATGTCTGATACTGGATCACCGGTAGCCAACCCCGAATGCCAAAAGCTGCCTCCACATCAAACCTCTTTAACTCCCTTAGGTTCACGAACTGACCCACCTCAATGATCTTGGCCTGAAACCAGGGGTACTAGGCCGAACCGGCGAGCAACAAAAAGTCTAAGGGGTGGGGCGGACCTCGAGAACCAAAAGGACCACTGTTCTTGGTGGTGGCTCTGTGTCTAGACATAATGAACCTACAAGAATCAAATCAAATAAACAAAGTATTAGTCAAAATTTTTAGAAATTTCAATAGCATAACAATGTAAAATTGGTTAAAAGCCTTGAACTAGCCCAATTACATGGACAGGAGGACTTACATGGGTGATAAACCATCCTACAATGACAAACTAGTGGGAAATTATGACCAATTTCAATAAAAATATAAGAAATTGAAAATTTGAAAAATCCCCTATTTCTAGGGCACAAAATCGAAATAATTGGGGGTTTTCAATGCAACCCCTGATGAAACCCCAAATTAGTTGAGGACTTTCGTTCATTAGGTCCCCAATAATGGTTCTAACTAACAAAAAAAAGTTTCCTATGGTTGGAATTTTCCCAATTGAAGAAAATCAAGAAAAAGGTGAAGAAACCCTAGAATTTTTCCAAACAAAAGGGTAGAAATGGAGGGCACTCACCTTGTAAGGGTTGCCGCACGTTTTGACTGGAGAAAAACACTTCAAGATTGTCTAGAAGGACTATAGCAACTCTTTGGCACCGAGTTGAGTTGCAGACAAAAGAGAGAGCAAGAAGAAAAGTGAGAAAATTGACTTTAAATCATGTGTAAGTGATTTTTTATTGTCCGGTCAAACTTTTTTACTCTTAAAGTCGACTGGACAATCGACCGAACACTCTCGGGAAGTGTCTCAGAGTTTGTCTAGCACATTGTCCGGCGCGGCTAATTAGCAGTTTGGACAAAATTTTCTAACTTTCTGAGCATGTCTGGCAAGCTGACCGGTAGGTCAAAATGGTATAAAATAGGGGATCGGTCAAGGGTGACTAGATAATTTTTTTTGTGTGCTTTGCTGCTCTGTTCCACTGGGATTTTTTCATGCACTATATGGGACTAACCCTATACAATTATCAATATGTTGTACAATGTCTCATACATGTTGACCTTGCAGATCTTTCGACAGCAATACACTAAAATGACAGGTTGTACTCGTAGAGGTAGTTAAAGGGGCTGTAACTCATCTCCACCACCACCACCACCTGGAGTGGGAAATGAGAATGAGAACTCAGCTAAGCAGACCCCTAATAATGATAATCTAATAGGGGTGAATCAAGAGGCAACTATTCAAGTTAATCAGAACAACTTACTTGGACCTCTAGGGGACTTGGCCACAGTTGTGAATAACCTGGCCCGCCAAGTGTAAGAACAATACCAAGTGTTGTTGGAGTTACGAGCCTCATTGGGCACTGCTGTGCCACCTACTACTAATGCAACACCAACAGCCCAGGGCCAAACTAATACGGCACCAGTGGGCAGTAATGCTACCCCGACAGCCCAACAACATCAACAATAGATTCTAGTGTTGAACATCCCAGTACAAAACCAAGGTGTATATCATGGTGGTTACCAAGGTAGTTACCCATACCAACCACCCATGTATGGAATGTATGCTCTTGGATAGAATGATTTGACAAGACTAGTGGAAAAGGTTCATGAAGATAAAGCCTCAGACATTCTCAGGTAAGAGATCAAACCCATTGTGGCTAGCACAATGGATTGACGAACTGGAGAATACTTTCTTAATGATGGTTATCACGGAAGAGGAAAAGGTCTTATGGGCCACTTTCATGCTAAGGGAATGTGAACCATTGGTGGAGATCCACTCGCTCCTATCTGCAGACCAAGCACACTCAGATAACTTGGAATATCTTCAAGGAGGTATTCTTTGAGAAGTACTTCCCTAGGAGCTTCAGAGATCAGATGGAGAGGGAATTCTTAAGTCTGCATCAAGGACAGATGACAGTGGATGCGTACTAGCATAGGTATTAAGAGCTATTCTTCTTCGCCTCTACTAGCATGCAAGAAGAAGATACAAATACTTGATGGTTTACCATGGGACTTAGGGGAAGTATCCATGAGCACAAACTGGGTCTAGAAAAGAAGATATATAATGGGGCAGTGCAGATTGCTCGAGTTTTGGAGTCCAACCAGAAGGAGAGTTTCTTTGCCCAAAACTGTGGACTGAAAAGGCCTAACAACAATACGTCTACTAGAGGGAACTCAAAGCCTTTCTGTCCATTCAGGCCACAAAACACGACAGGAATAGCCAAGACTACTTCAGGAAATACTCAATAAGAGGGTGGACAGGTTGGGAATATTAAGTGCTACAACAACAACCAGATGGGGTACTATGCAAAGACATGACCTCAACCTAAGATGCAGCTGCAGCAAGGAAAGGTGTATGCCGTGACCTCTGAAGACGTAGCCGTATCACTTGATGTGATTACAGGTTTGACCTAACCCTCATTTATAGTACACTTATGTGAACATGTTGACTAAACATAGGTAAAACTATAGGTACTACAATTATAGTTGGTGCGCCTGTCAGGATTCTCTTTGACTCTGGGGCCACCCATTCTTTTGTATCCATCTCATTTACCCATCAAACCTTTAAACCAAAAACTAATAGTACGATCTCCTTTGGGACTAAAGGTAGTATTAGATGAGTGCTATGGACCATGTCCGATTTGTATTGATGGACGGGATTTGGAGGTAAACCTAGTTTGACTCGAGATGGTAGACTTCGATGTGATCTTGGGGATGGACTGGTTGACTCAATATTCAGTGAAGTTGTTGTGTGCTGAGAAGAATTTTTCGTTCAAGGGCAAAGACGATGTGGAATTCAGTTTTATTGGAAGCAAATTTCCTAGGAAGCAAAAGCTTATACTTTCTGCACTCAAGGCAAAGAGGTGTCTCAAGAAGGGCAGAGTTGGTTATCTCGTATTCGTGGTAGATGTTACCAAAGAAGCGCCAGAGATGGAAGACATTGAACTAGTGCGAGAGTTTTTGGATGTGTTTCTAGGAGACCTACCTAGGTTGCCACCTGATCGAGCGACTGAGTTTGTGATAGACCTCTTACCAAGATCGGCACTAGTGTATAAGGCACCCTATCGAATGGCTCCTACGGAACTAAATGAATTGAAAACTCAACTACAGGAGTTGTTGGACAAGGGTTTAATACGATCGAGTAAATCACCATGGGGAGCACTAGCGCAGATCGTGAAGAAGAAGGACAGTAGTTGTAAGACCCACACTCCACTAACTTGGTCTAACCATGTCGAGCCAAGTCTTTCCATCATTCCTAGACCAAGTGGACCGAGCATGTGAAGATAGATCACAAACCAGGTATGAGAATTGAGTTAAAAACAATGAAAAAATACCTAAGGTTGCATACCTGGGTAGGTATGGTCGACCATAAGGAAGTTAACAAAAATCTCAAATCCAGAACCCCACATTCGATGATTTTGATCCTACGGTCGATGGTTTATGCGACCGTATGATCGACCGTGAGACCCTAGATCAGACTCCGAGTTTTGAAAACTTTCCTAAACTAAGGGATTGCTTTCCTAATTGAAAGATGACTCTATATGTAGAGTTTTTCTCTATATAAAGGACATTCCTTAGCCCTTTTTCACTCTTTTAGAACATTAGTAAACCCTAGAGAAAGAGAATGAAGAGAAAGAAGAAGGGAGAAGAAAAAAAAGCTAAGGAGAGGAATTTGTTGAGAAGAGATTGGCTCTCTATTACAGACAAAGGTATGAAACAAATCTCTGGAGATATAAACTCTAAGGAATAAAACTTCAATGGAAGATAGGCAATATCAATCTATTATGATCTATGTGATTTCCTTGAGAAAATCCCAAGGAGAACCATGATGAATGAATTTGATGATTAGGGTTGATAAGAAACTACTAATGATGGCCATAGGATGACCTTAGAATAAATCCCATTAAAGATCAGAAGAATTGACCCAGGAAGAGTTTAAATTGCATGTAGTCTGTGACCAGAATCTCAAGGTCGCAGCTACGATCGACCATAGCATGACCAGCATGACCAGAGGATCGACCATAGGCATTTGGGAAGATTTTAAAAACCATAGGGTCACTGCTACGGTCGCACCATATGCAATCGTAAGGTATCGACCGTAGGCAGTAAGGTCGATACAGTATAAGACCATAGGACCAATCAGACACCTATCAGTGCTCTGTTTCGATTTTCGATTACTGTAACATGTCACATATGAACCCTAACTTAAATTCATATAACTTTTAGGTTGTTAAATAAATTCAAAGAGAATTTCAAGGCTTGGAAGGAGATCAAGTATTGCTAATAGGTGAGGGAACAAGACCTAAACTAATTGGTTAATAATAAACTATTTATTTTTATTGAGTCCAATGCCATGATTGATTCTATGCTTATATGCTTGTAATGTGCATCTCACATGTCATCCAATATTCTCGCTATTACTGTTCATACATATTTAATTCCATTTATTTATAACATGATGATGATGATGATGCTAGGAATAGGCATGTGAATATATGTGTGTGGTTGGTGTGTTGGATTCGAGTGAAGCATCAGGGGGAGGACGTGGCATGGTGGTCTTCGAACTTGTCACCAGACTCTAGCTCTATCTCTACTCAAGTCTTGCCTACTAACATAGTCGTATTGCCATTACCTTAGCAGAACTATTACGTCGTAGGGCATTAGGGGAGGTGGTCTCGGACCGTATGGTCTCTGACTCTGTCGGGGGGCCTTAGCTCTATCTATATGGACGTATTGAGGGATGTTGGGGTGAGGCCTTGGATACACTATTTGGCATTAGGATTGGTTAGTTGCGAGTCCAGTTTGTAAGCCCTCGCCAATAGGGGCTTACGTGTTGGTATGGGTAGGGCATCAAGGAAAGTGTTGGCAGTGTTTGATCCGAATACTTTAGCTCTATCTCTATTCCATGGTGGGTGCATGTGGGCTGGCAATGGTGTTTGATCCATTGGAAAGATTCACACACTCATGCATAGAAGTGCGGCAACCACTAAACCTTTCTATAGTATATTACAAACTTATAAACCAGACCAAAGATTTGAATTGAATGCATGCATATGTTTGTTGCATTGTTTTGTTTGCTCACTGAGCCGTGATGTGTGCTCACTCTTTCGACGTCGAATATTTTTAGTTGATGATGCAAGTCTTACTGTTGAAGAATATATGAATGCGCCGATGTATGGACACGTTGCTGTGATGGACGTAGAAGCTGAAGAAGATACGCATGATTCATCGTGCGAGTGCAACCAATGTGTTTTTGCTTAAGTTTAGTTATAATTTGAACATCAGATATGTAATTGATTATTTATTTTTATGTCTTATGGTTTGGAGATAATTGGATTAAATACTTATTTATTAGTTTTAGAATCTCAGTTCATTATCTGTAAAACTTTCGCTTATTTGTTTATTACCTCTGATTATTAATGTGGAATGTGTGTGTGGTTTGATATGGTGGGTATGACCTATACGAGATCCTCGGTGAACCGTTGCTTTATTGGTGGTTCATCACACTATTCTAGCTAGACCAGATTTGGGGTGTGAGAACTTGGTATCAGAGCTTCTCAGGTTCTTCCCATTGACCTAACTACTTCCACATGAGTCATGAACTGAGTTAGGATAAGATTTAAAAGCTGTAATAAGAACACACCATAAGCACCTGTGTTGTATGAGACATAAACTAAGAAAGAGAATAATGCACATATGTAAGAAAAAAAATTTTAGATAGATAAATATATATATTTATATATATATATATATATAAATATATATATATATATATATATATATATATATATATATATATATATATATATATATATATATATATATATATATCAAAATGGGAATAAGACAAATGTACATTCAAATCAGAGTACAGTCTATAATCCAGACAATTACTCTGTAGTATAAAAGAGAAAAAGATATAAATGATATCATGGAGCTGGAGGTGCTGGAGGAGGAGGTGCCTCACGATCTCTATCATAGTCCTCAGCATATACTCTCGCGAGCCAGCCACCTGAGTCTGAGTCTTTCAGAGACTAGCTATCAGATCTGGTACCCGCTAGTCTGTAGAGCACTGGGCATCTAAAAGCACTCCTACTCTCTAATCAGTCATGCGTTGAGCCTCCCGAATATCACGTAACAGCCCCATCATGTCATCTGGTGGTGGGCGTGAAGGGCCAGCTGAATGAGAAGTCCAAGAAGGGCCAGCTCCAGTAGAATGCTGTGGTGATGGAGGAGGGATGGCTTCCACATCCATGTACATCCTATCATCATCCTCCTCATCATCACCCTCGTGTGTCTCTATTGCTACCTCTGCCGCTGCTGCCTCTGCATCTGCCGCCGCTACTTGAGTGAGAGGATGCCTCATAGCATTCCTCTCATCATCACGGACCTATATCTCTCTCATGCCCATCCTGCTGATGGCCTCACAATCAAGGTCAGCTGAGAAGGTGTCCTCAAGGATCCTCTCATCTACTAGGTCCACCTATAAACGAGCGAGCAAGGTGGAGATCAGCCACCCATAGGGCAAGTTACCTCTCTAGTTAGGCAATGTAGCTTTGTGCATGGTTCGAAGAATAATATATGGGAGGTAGACAGACAGCCTAGTACAGATACAGTACAGCAGGTACTGAGTCAGCTGTGAGACCATCTCGTAGTGTTCGCCCTAGGGAATAAGATTATGCTGGATAATCTTACAGTAGACCCGTGGCTCTGAACGTAGGTTGACTGCTTTTATCTCCCAGCGGTCATCCAGAAGAATCTAATTATCTATTTCTGCATGCACCTGTGTAGACAGAAACTGTGGCTCCCTGGGTGTACAGTAAACCAACTGACCATTTGGAAATGCCTAGGAGATCAGCAATGTCACACCCCAATTCCACACTATTTAGAATGGTGTGATGAACCGCTAATAAACCAACGGTTCAACCAGGATCTCTAATAGGCTGTGTCCGTTGAAAATAAAACCATACACATCCATAACCATAATCAGAATAAATACACAATAGCGGAAGTCTTAATAATAAATGAACTGAGGAATCTAATTGTGATAATCATAGATAAAGTATCAATTTATGTTGTATCAACTGAGACATAAGTAAATAAAATATCAATTATATTTTCTTAATAAATTCAAATGAAAATCTAATAAAAAACGCATGCATTGCACTCGCATGAGGGATCATGCGTTTCCACGAAGTCTTTAGCTTCCATTGCAGCGACGTGCCCGTACACAGAAGTATTCATATAGTCCTCCACCATAGTACCTGCATCATCAACTAAAATATTCGATGTCGAAAGGGTGAGCACACATCATGGCTCAATGAGCAAACAAAACAATGCAACAATCATATGCATGCATTCAATTCATATCTGTGGTCTGGTAAATAAGTTTGCAATGTGCTATAGAAAGGCTCGGTGGCCGCCTCGCCTCTATGCACAAGGTGTGAAGGCCCACCCAAAGGTTAACGTTTATTGTCGTCCCCATCCACCCTACCATGGAATAGAGATAGAGCTAAAGTGCTGAGGCCCGGCCTATGACACTTCCCCTGATACTTTACCCATACCAACACGTAAGCCCCTGCTGGCGAGGGCTGGTAAACTGGGCTCGCAACTAACCAATCCTAATGTCAAACAGTGTATCCAAGGCCTCACCCCAACATCCTTCAATACGTCCATAGAGATAGGGCTAAGGCCCCCCGACAGAGTCAGAGACTACACGGTCCGAGACCACCTCTCCTCATACACTACAACGTAATAGTTCTGCTAAGGTAATGGCGATACGACGATGTCAGTGGACAAGATTTGAGTTTGAGATAGAGTTAGAGTGCTGAGGCCAGGCCTATGACACCCCCCCTGATACTCGCTTGCATCAAGCACATACATCTACATGCCTATTCCTATCATCATCATCATCATCATGTTATAAACAATAAATTTAAATATGCATGAACAGTAATAATAGAAATATTGGATGACATGTTAAATGCAAATGACAAGCATATACGCATAGAATTAATCATGGGATTGGACTCAAGAAATAAAAACAATTTATTATTAACCGATAAATTTAGGTCTTGTTCCCTCACCTTTGCTTGATTGTAGATCCTCTTTTAAGATTTAAGAATCAACTTAATATCACTATTATATCACTAGAAGAACTAATCAAGTCGATAGAATTTAATTAGAATTAATTTTAATTTTTAAAGCTTGCTGTTAACTGGGGGTCGCAGGTAGGGTAGCAGTTTTCTGCGACCCCCTGTAGTAGGGTCGATGCCAGGGTCGGATGTTCCATCGACCCTGGGTGCGACCACCCCTTTTCTGGACTTCCCGAATACTGGGGGTCGTTGCTAGGGTCTGGTAGGGTTGATTCTCCATCGACCCCACGTGTGACCCCCCGTGGGTTTAGTCGAGATTTTCATCCTACAGTCCATTCTTTTGTGTTTGGGTCCTATGGCTTGCTTCTATAATCCATTCCATACATGTTCTATGGTTTAGAACATAGTTTATTCACCTCCATGGTTTTAATGATCTCCTCCTTGCTTTCTATTGAAACCTAACCATGGATGGATGATTTGGATTTCTCCTAGATCATACCCTCTTTACTATCTACTCTAAGGTCCTAAGAAATTCATGGAGATAGTATCCATACCTGAGAATTTGACTTGTTTCTTTGAAGCCTTCTCTTTGGTCTTCTTCTCCACTTTCCTTCTCTTCTCCTTCTCTTCTCTTTCTCTCAATCCAATTAGGGTTCTAAAAGGAGAAAAGAGGTTTAGGGACGTCTTATTTATAGAGTAGAAACTCCAAAAATAAGTTCCATTGAGATTAGGAAAGAATCCCATTGAAATTTGAAAAGTTTCCAAATCACGGTTTCTCTCGGCAGACTGGGGGACGATGAGGGGGTCGGAGATCCCGTCGACCTCTGGTTTTAAGTTGTCCAACCCCCGGTTAGAAACTTAGGGTCTGACTTTTATATTGGGGGGTCCGACCCTGCCTAGCTGGGTGTGCGACCCTCCCCCCTATTTTAGGGTTTTTGGGTCAGTTTAATACCTGGGATCGTTATCTCCTTCACGCACTTGGTCCATTTGGCTCGACCATGATGGGTAGACCTGGTTCAAGGTGGTAAGACCGGGTTAGTTCGATACGGGTCTTACAACTCCCCCCTACTTATACAAATTTTATCCTCGAAATTGTACATACCTTCCTAGTCGAATAGATGAGGATATTGCTTTCGCATAGCATTCTCTTCTTCCCACGTGATTTCTTCCATATCTCTACTTCTCCAGGTGACCTTAACATAATAGATATCACGGTTGCGTAGTCGTTGAACCTTTCGACTGGTGATTTCAGTTGGTGTTACTTCAAATGTCAAATCATCAGTCAAATCAGGTAGATCTACTGTCAAAATGTGCGTTGGGTCTCTGACATACTTCTTCAATAAGGAGATATGAAATACGTCAAGCACACTTGACATATTCGGTGGTAGTGCTAGCTGATAAACCACTTTTCCTCATTTAGCTAGAATCTCATAAGGTCCGACATATCTCAGACTTAATTTCCCTTTCTGTTCGAACCGTTTCAAACCTCGCATAGGCGATACTTCTAAGAATACTTTATCACCCACGACAAATTCAAGGTCTCGGCGTCGAGTATCTGCATATTACTTCTGATGATTCTGAGCTGTTCTCACTCTTTCCTTGATAATGTTGACCACTCGAAAAGTCTCTTCAACAAATTCTGGTCCAACAATACTACTTTCCCCAACTTCATTCCAAAACAAAGGAGTTCGACACTTCCTGCCATACAATGCTTCATAGGGTGACATCTGTATAGTAGGCTGATTGCTATTGTTATAAGTGAACTCAATCAGTGGTAACTTATCATCCCATGATCCTTTAAAAACAATTACACAAGCTCGAAGCATATCTTTTAGAATCTGAATTGTACGCTCTGATTGTCCATCTGTCTATGGATGGAATGCAGTACTAAACTTCAATGTTTTACCCATAGCCTTTTGCAATCCTTCCCAAAACTTTGAAGTAAATCATGGATCTCTATCGGACACAATGCTTTCAGGTACACCGTGTAATCGCACAATGTTATCCACGTACAGCTTAGCTAACCTCTCCAGTGTATACTAAGGTCGTATAGGTATAAAGCGAGCTATTTTAGTCAGGCGATCTACAATCACCCAAACTGCGTTAACTACTCCAGGAGTCAATGGTAATCCTGTGACGAAGTCCATAGTGATGCAGTCCCATTTCCATGCTGGTTCTGGTAACGACTGTAACAGTCCTGCCGGTCTTTGTCGTTCAGCCTTTACTTTCTGACAATTCAGGCATTGAGACATGAACTTAGCTACATCTGCTTTCATTCCTCTCCACCAATATCATGATACATTTTTGTACTTCCAAGATGTATCGAGTAGATGGTGGTATGGGCTTCTTTCATCAATTGGTGTTTAAAGTCCAAGCTTTCTGTTTCAGGTACACATATTCTTCCTTTGTACTTCAATACCTTTTCTTTGTCCAAGGTGAACTCAGGGATAGTCCTACCTTTTTTGATGTCTGTCCTCTTGTACCGTTCTTAGGTAAGGATCTGATTTGATAGCTGTCTTTACTTCATCAATTATATCCGGTATAATCTTCAATGCGGCGAACATATTTGAAAACGGATGAATAAACCCTTGGTTGGCTAATCCATCCGTGATTGAATACCTTCCCAGTAGTACACATTGTGGCAGTTGTGCTAATCTCTCCCTGAGATTTTATCATTGCCTTTCTACTCAACGCATCGGCTACTACATTAGCTTTCCCTGGATGATACTGGATATCACAGTCATAGTCTTTCAATAATTCCAGCCATCTTCTTTGTCTCATAGTCAACTCCTTTTGATTAAATAGATAAGTAAGACTTTTATGGTCTAATTTAATCTAAAACTTCTCCCCGTACAGGTAATGTCTCCATATTTTGACAGCATGTACTACTGCCGCTAGTTCTAAATCATGAGTGGATAGTTCTTCTCATGTGTCTTCAACTGTCTTGAGGCATAGGCAATTACTTGTTCTCCTTGTATAAGTACACATCCTAATCCCAATCCTAACGCATCAGTGTATAAGATAAATGGCTGTCCTGGAATCGAAATAGTCAAGATCGGAGCGGATATCAATCTAGCCTTTAATGTTTGGAAACTCTTCTCGTATTTCTCAGTCCAAACAAACTTTTCGCCCTTCTTAGTCAAACTGGTGAGAGGTATGGCAATCCGGGAATAGTCTTCTACAAATCGTCGATAATAACCAGCTAGACCCAAGAAACTTCTAATTTCTGCAATGCTCTTTGGTGCTTCCCACTTCATGATAGCTTCGATCTTGCTAGGATCCACTTTAATTCCTTCAGCAGATACAACATGGCCTAGAAATGCGACTTCCTTTAGCCAAAACTCACACTTTGAAAATTTGGCATAGAGCTTCTCCTTCCGTAGTCGCTGCAGAGTGGCGTTTAGATTCTTAATATGAGTTTCCTCGTCTTTGGAGTAGACCAATATATCATCGATGAATACAATAACCGACGTATCCAACATATCGTGGAATACCCAATTCATAAGTTCCATAAAGGTTTCTGGTGCGTTCGTCAATCCAAATGACATGACCAAAAATTCATAATGTCCATATCTGGTCCTGAATGCTGTCTTGGGGATATCACCCTCCTTAATCTTCAGCTGATGGTAGCCAGACTGAAGATCGATCTTGGAGAACACTTTTGTTCCTTACAACTGATCGAACAAGTCATCGATCCGAGGTAATGGGTATCGATTCTTGATTGTTAGTTTATTCAGTTCTCGGTAGTCTATACACAATCGAACACTACCGTCCTTCTTCTTTACGAATAATACTAGTGCTCCCCATGGTGATATGCTAGGGCGAATGTAACCCTTCTCCAGCAGTACTTGTAGTTGTACTTTCAATTCCTTCAGTTCAGTAGGAGCCATTCAATAAGGTGCTTTCGATACTGGTGCGGCTCCAGGTATAAGATCTATAACAAACTCTGCAGCTCGGTCGGGTGGTAATCCTGGTAGTTCTTCAGGAAATACGTCTGGAAAGTCATGCATGACATCAATATCTTCCATTCGTGGTGCTTCCTTGGTAAGGTCGACCACAAATACTAAATACCCGACTGCTCCTTTCTTAAGGCACTTCTTAGCCTTTAGCGCAGAGAGTATGAGCTTTCGTTTACGGGGAAGTTTGGTTCTCGTAAAACTGAACTCTGCTCCTTCCTTGTCTTTAAATGTCAGCTTCTTTTTGGCACATAATAGGTTTGTAGAATGTCGATCTAACAGTCCATTCCCAAGATGATGTCAAAGTCTGCCATCTCGAGTTGAATCAAGGTTGCATCTAAGGTTTTCTCGTCAATGAGAACTAGACATGGCCCATAACCTTTTTCTAATTCCACTTCTAATCCCATCGGTGATCGTATAAGTAGTTTGTAGTCTAATGTTTTGATGGGTAAATTCAGCTTCTTTCCAAATGACACAGATATAAAAGAATGAGTAGCTCCTGAGTCAAAGAGTACACTGGCGGGTATGCCATTTATAGGTACGATACCTGTGATTTATTTTAACTTAGTCCACATGCTCATACAATGTAATACAACTTAAAAAAAAAATTTAAGTCATACCTGTGACAACATCAGGCGATGCGGTAGCATCCTCAGATGTAACCGCGTAAACTCGTCCTTGATGTAGCTGCTTCCTGGGCTTAGGACATTCCCTTGCCATATGTCCCACTTGATTGCAGTTATAATATTTTATCCCTTCAGTAATTGGCTTCTGTTGCTGTTGAGCTACGGGAGTAGTCTTGGTTGCAGCGGTAAAGCCTTGAGCACGGAAGGGTTTGAATGTCTTGTTATTCCTTCCATTATAAGAATTTCCAGCTGGCCTTTTTATACCTCTGTTTTGCATGAAATAACTCTCCTTTTGGCTCGATTCTATAACTCGAGCAATTTGTGTTGCTTCATTATAGATTTTCTTTTCATGTCCCAGAACATGCTCGCGGATGCTTCCCCTAAGTCCCATGACGAACCTTCGGGTCTTGGTATTTTCCTCTTGCATACTGGCGGGTGCAAAGAAGAACAGCTCCTCATAACGCTGTTGATATGCATCCACGGTCATCTGCCCCTGATATAAAATCAGGAACTCTCTTTCCATAGAATCTCTGAAACTTCTAGGAAAGTACTTCTCAAAGAATGTCTCCTTATAAATATCCCAAGTCAATTAGGCGTGATTTGTTAATAAATATGTCCTGGTAGACCTCCACCAATGGTGTGCATCTCCTTTCAACATAAAGGTGGCACACAACACTTTTTCTTCTTCATTTACTGTCATCATCATAAAATTTCTTTTCATTTCGTCAACCCAGTATGCCGACCATAAAGGATCTGCTGGCTTGCCATTAAATTCTTTGGGCTTCAGTTTAAGGAAACGCTCCATCAGTCTGGAGTGGTCTAGTTTTTATGGGATATATGCCCCATACATAGGTGGTTGGTATTGATATCCACCTTGAGCTACCTCAGGATTTTGTACTTGAGCCTGCATGATGGAGTCTGAGGTGTGTGAGGTACTGTGTTACTTCCCCCTAGAACTGTGCTTGCCTGTTCTGCTGGCATTGGTGGTGTCTGTGCAGCTGGAAAAGTTATGCCTATGGCAGCTTGTATAGTAGCTTGTGCCTGTTGCATTTGCTGCAGTTGTTGGGCCAAGTTCATTACGACTGTAACCATGTATGTAGGTGGAGCTGGTAGATTTGTAGGATTTGTCTGCCCATTAATGATGGACGGTGCCGTGTGCGTATTCCCCTGTGTTTTTGGGTGTGTCTGGCTATCTTCCCCCATAGGTGGTGGTGGTGGGATAGAGTTACGGCTTTGTCTGCTTACTCTGCGTCCAACCATTGTCTAATCTGGTAGTGGGATTACCTTTAAATCATTGAACATGTGAGACAATCATTATATAATTCATTCTCATATTTTAAAAACACTAACAAATGGTATTTTCAAACTTTTCAGATCATTCTGTCAAAAATTACAGTCTTTCTAATGCAGGATCGATGGTGGGGGTCGATGGTTATCCGACCCTAGGATCGACCCTGGGAATCATTGATTCTTACCGAGAGCCGAGGGTCGATATGGGGGTCGATGGGTGTCCTACCCTAGGTTCGACCCCTGGTTCTCTGTCAGATTACCGAGAGCAGCGGGTCGATGAGGGGGTCGATGGGTGGGTCGATGGTTTTGGTTGAATTCTCCGACCCCCGGACTAAAAATCAGATTTTTAAGTTCCGATTCTGAGTCCATTTCCCATACTTTCTCCTCCGCTCCGACTCGTCTCATCCCTCTGAGTTGCTACAGTGACAACTCCGATCCGTTGGTTGTTTGTGCTTTTCGTTTCTACACCTCTACAGGTATATCTTCTACGTTTTCATGTTTTTAGGTTTCCTTACCTAGGTTTTTGCTCGTATATCTCGTTTTCTTCAAATTAAACTTTTTCCAACCGTAAAAAAATTTGATTTTTATTGGGGGCTTTTGTTGTTGGTGACTCAAGGAACGAAAGCCCTCAAAAATATTTGAGTTTCATCGGTTGGTTATCGAGAAACTTGAAATTTACCCTTTTTGCCCTAATTTGTCGAGATTTTGAATTTCTTGAAATTTCTTCCAATTCAATCTCATTAGCTAAAATTTCCAACTGTATGAGTCTTACAGGATAGTTTAGGATCTATGTAAGTCCTCCTGCCCATGTGTATGGGTGAAAATTGAGGCTTTTGACCAATTTATGTCGTTATAATGTCGAAATTTTAGGTTTTTCATCTTTACTAACCCAATATCTATTTTTCTATGTTATTTTCAGATACTATGGCTCGTACCAAGGTACCTAGTGTTCGCGACCGTCTTCGCTTCCGTTCCCATGAAGCCGAGATGCAGTATGCCCGCTATGCTCTCAAGAAAGTAGAGGGAGGCTGCAAGGTGGACTTGGCTTGCCTGGCCTTGTTCAATGTGGAGGGGGATTTTGGTGATAGAGGCTCAACACTTGTCTGATCAGTGGGTAGGAGAGCTTAGGGATGCTCAGCGCGTGACTGACCAGCGGATGGCTGCTCTCACAGCTAGTCTCCAGATGACCCAGACTCAGATAGCTTGGTTGACTAGAGTCTACGCTGAGGACTATGATAGAGACCGTGAGGCACCGCCTCCCCCATCACCTCCAGCTTCTTGATGTATTTCTTTATCTTTCTTTTTGTACTTCAGAGTAACTGTTCGGACTGTGGACTGTACTCTGCTTTAATCATATATATATAAATGTTTGTTCTTCCTTTGGTTGTATATAAAAATTGTTTCTCATTTAATAGATGCATTATTCTCTTTCAGTTTTGTCTCAAACAACATAGATGCTTATGGTGTGTTATTATTACATCTTTTAAATTTTTATCCTATCTCAGTTCACAAACTTTTGTGGAAGTATACTGGTTTCACAAACAGGGCATGAGAGCTCTGATACCAAGTTATCACACCCTAATTCTGTACTATTCAGAATGGTGTGATGAACCGCTAATAAACCAACGGTTCAACCAGGATCTTTAATAGGCTGTGTCCATTGAAAATAAAACCATACAAATCCACAACCATAATCAGAATAAATATACAATAGTGGAAGTCTTAATAATAAATGAACTGAGGAATCTAATTGTGATAATCATAGATAAAGTATCAATTTATGTGTAACTGAGACATAAGTAAATAAAATATCAATTACATTTCCTAAATAAATTTAAATGAAAATCTAATCGAAAATGCATGCATTGTACTTGCATGAGGGATCATGCGTTTCCACGAAGTCATCAGCTTCTATTGCAGCGATGTGCCCGTACACAGAAGTATTCATATAGTCCTCCACCGTAGTACTTGCATCATCAACTAAAATATTCGACGTCGAAAGGGTGAGCACACATCATGGCTCAGTGAGCAAACAAAACAATGCAACAATCATATGCATGCATTCAATTCATATCTGTGGTCTGGTAAATAAGTTTGCAATGCGCTATAGAAAGGTTCGGTGGCCGCCTCACCTCTATGCACATGGTGTGAAGGCCCACCCAAAGGTTAACGTTTATTGTCGTCCCCATCCAACCTACCATGGAATAGAGATAGAGCTAAAGTGCTAAGGCCCGACCTATGACACTTCCCCTGATACTCTACCCATACCAACACGTAAGCCCCTGCTGGCAAGGGCTCACAAACTGGGCTCGCAACTAACCAATCCTAATGTCAAACAGTGTATCCAAGGCCTCATCCCAACATCCCTCAATACATCCATAGAGATAAGGCTAAGGCCCCCCGACAGAGTTAGAGACTACACGGTCTGAGACCACCTCCCCTCATACAGTACGACGTAATAGTTCTGCTAAGGTAATGGCGATACGACGATGTCAGTGGACAAGACTTGAGTTAGAGATAGAGCTAGAGTGGTGAGGCCCGGCTTATGACACCCCCCTGATACTCGCTTGCATCAAGCACACTAACCACACACATACATCCACATTCCTATTCCTATCATCATTATCATCATCATGTTATAAACAATAAATTTAAATATGCATGAACAGTAATAATAGAAATATTGGATGACATGTTAAATGCACATGACAAGCATATACGCATAGAATCAATCATGGCATTGGACTCAAGAAATAAAAACAGTTTATTATTAACCGATAAGTTTAGGTCTTGTTCCCTCACCTTTGCTTGATTGTAGATCCTCTTTCAAGCTTTAAGAATCAACTTAATATCACTATTATATCACTAGAAGACCTAATCAAGTCGATATAATTTAATTAGAATTAATTCCAATTTTTAAAGCTAGCTGTTAACTGGGGGTCGGAGGATGGGTCACAGGTAGGGTAGCAGTTTTCTGTGACCCCCTGTAGTAGGGTCGATGCCAGGGTCAGATGTTTCATCAACCCTGGGTGTGACCACCCCTTTTCTGGACTTTTCGAATACTGGGGGTCGATGCTAGGGTCTGGTAGGGTCGATTCTCCATCGACCCCATGTGCAACCCCCGTGGGTTTAGTCGAGATTTTCATCCTACAGTTTATTCTTTCATGTTTGGGTCCTATGGCTTGCTTCTATAATCCATTCCATACATGTTCCATGGTATAGAACATAGTTTATTCACCTACATGGTTTTAATGATCTCCTCCATGGTTTCCATTGAAACCTAACCATGGATGGATGGTTTGGGTTTCTCCTAGATCATACCCTCTTCACTATCAACTCTAAGGTCTTAAGAAATTCATGGAGATAGTATCCATACCTGAGAATTTGACTTGTTTCTCTGATGCCTTCTCTTTGGTCTTCTTCTCCACTTTCCTTCTCTTCTCCTTCTCTTCTCTTTCTCTCAATCCAATTAGGGTTCTAAAAGGAGTGAAAGAGGTTTAGGGACGTCCTATTTATAGAGTAGAAACTCCAAAAATAAGTCCCATTGAGATTAGGAAAGAATCCCATTGAAATTTGGTAAGTTTCTAAATCACGGTTTCTGTCGGCAGACTGGGGGTCGATAAGGGGGTCGGAGATCCTGTCGACCTCTGGTTCTAAGTTGTCCGACCCCCCGATTAGAAACTCAGGGTCTGACTTTTATATTGGGGGGGTCCGACCCTGCCTAGCTAGGTGTGAGACCCTCTCATTATTTTAGTATTTTTGGGTCAGTTTAATACCTGGGATCGTTATCTCCTTCACGTACTTGGTCCATTTACCTCGACCATCATGGGTAGACCTGATTTAAGGTGGTAAAATCGGGTTAGTTCAATATGGGTCTTACAAGCCAACTCCTTATAGTTGAAAGAGATCTGAACCCTTTTCACCCAGTTGGTGATCCGAAGCTCTCTACCCCTGTCAACATCTTTTAAGTCACCCTCTACCTGTAGGTGACAGTAGAACTGCTTGACCAAGTCCGGGTGAGGGCAAGCCTCGTACAAGATCCCTGGAACTCAGCCCATATCACCAAACTCCCTTTCCACATCAAACAGGGCTAAATGGGCTAAGTTTACACACCGACCCCCTTCCACTTTCTTTCGGTCAAACCAAGGATATCGCACCTTTGCTTCAATGAATCTGAAGCATCGTGGGTCATGAACTCGAGGAACCTTAGTGCGAACCATGATAACTGCAAAAGGAGAAAATAAGAAAACAAGTTAGATAAATTTGAAAATTTGACAGCATAACGACATAAAATGGAAAAAGCCTCACTTTTCACCCAAACATTTGGGTAGGAGGACTTACATAGGTCCCAAACCATCCTGTAAGGCTCATACAATCAGAAATTTAAACTAGGTAGGTCGAATTTGAAGAAATTTTGACAATTGGGAAAAACCCCAAAATTTAGGTCAAAAATGGGAATTTTCAAGTTTTTACTAAACTAACCGATGAAACTCAAATTTTCTTGAGGGCTTTCATCCATTGGATGGCCAATAGCAAAAGCCCCCAATAAAAATTAAATTTTTACAGTCAGAAAATTATTAATTAGAAGAAAACCATACAAATAGCAAAAACCCTAGGTATGAAATCTTAAAAATGGAGAAAAGTAGAGAACATACCTCAAGAAATGGAGTGACGGATGTTGATCGATGGAAAAATCACTAAGTTCATATGGTCGACCCTGTAGCAACTCACTGGTGGCGAGGTTAGTAGAGACCGTAGGAGGAAGGAGAATGTGAGGGGAAAATTTCAAAAAATAGGTTTAAAAACCTGATCTTGAATCATACGGTCGCACAATTTGACCAAAACCATTGACCATATGATCGACCGTATGATCGACTATAGGGTCTCAGTAAGTTTTCAAGATTTTGAAGGTCGCTCCTATGGTCGCGCAACATGCAACCGTAGGCCATCGACCGTATGACTGAATGTTGTCTGCATTTTGATTATGTTCGAACTCTTGCCTATTGATTTTGTTTTTCTCTCGCCTTCCATTGTGAGACTAACCCAATACTACTATCAGATTTTGTCTCACATGTACAGTCTTTCCGAGTACTTTTCAACCAAGAGTTTAAATGGCTGGACGCAGAGTAAGTAGAAGGAGACAGAATGCAAACCCATCTCCACCACCTATAGAGACTAATGACAATGAAGGTCAGCAAGGACAGGAAGGAAATATTGGAACTCAACGTGCTGCACCTCAGAATGTGCACACCCAAGCCAAATCAACCAACTTACCTGCACCACCTACAGATTTGGCTATTGCAGTGATGAATTTGGCACAACAAATGCAGTATATATAGAAAATGTAAGCCAACATGCACATTGCTATGGGAATTGCTTTCTCAGCTGCAAACACAACATCTTTACCTGCAGGACAAGCTAGTACGGCACCTGGTGGTAGCAACACTGTACCCCAAGCACCGCAAACACCAGCAGTAAAAGGCCAAGTGCCAAACCCTGAAGCACCGCAAGGCGGGTATAACCAAGGTAATTATCAGTACCAACTGCCTATGTATGGAGCATATGCAAAGTATCAGCTTGATCACTCTAGATTGATCGAACGTTTCCTGAAGTTGAAGCCGAAGGAATTTATAGGAAAGCCATCAGATCCATTATGGCCAGCTCACTAGATCTATGAGATGGAAAGAAACTTTATGATGATGACTATAAATGAAGAAGAGAAGGTATTATGTGCCACTTTTATGCTGAAAGGTGATGCAGACCATTGGTGGAAATTTACTTGGAGTTATCTGTTGACAAAGCATGCCCAACTGACCTGGACTATCTATAAAGAATCTTTCTTCGAGAATTATTTTTCTAGGAGTTTCAGAGATCAAATGGAAAAGGAGTTTCTGAGCCTGTATAGGGACAGATGACTGTAGATGCATATCAACAGCGTTATGAAGAACTATTTTTCTTTGCTCCCTCTAGCATGCAGGAGGAAAATACCAAAACCCAAAGGTTCATCATGGGACTTAGGGGAAGCATCCGTAAGCATGTATTGGGACTGGAAAAGAAGATTTATAATGAAGCTGTACAGATTGCTCGAGTACTGGTATCAAGCCAGAGGGAAAGTTTTTTTTTTCAGAACAGAGGTATAAAGAGGCCCAATGGAAACTCATACAACGGAGGAAACTCAAAGATATTTAAACCTTTCCGTACTCATGGCTTTAATGCTGCAGCCAAGACTACTCGACAGCCCAACCTCAACAGAAGCAAAGTAATGCTAGAGTCAAATGCTTCAATTACGATCAAGTAGGACATTATTCAAGAGAGTGTCCTAAGCTAAGGAAGCAGCTACAACAAGGAAAGGTTTATGCAGTTACATCTGAGGATGTTGTCGCATCGCCTGATGTGGTCACAGGTATGACCTGAACTGTTCATTTTGTACTACCTTGTGTAAGCATGTAGACTAAGTTAAATCAAATCACAGGTATCGTACATATTAATGGCTTACCCGCCAGAGTACTCTTTGACTCTAGAGCTACTCATTCTTTTATATCTATGTCGTTTGGAAAGAAGTTAAATCTACCCTTCAAACCTTTAGACTACAAACTGCTTGTACGATTACCTATGGGATTATAAGTGGAAACTAGACAAAGGTTATGGACCATGTCCAGTTCTTATCAGCGAGAAGATTTTGGATGCAACCTTAATTCAACTTGAGATGATAGACTTTGATGTTATCTTGGGAATGGATTGGTTAGCTCGGCACTCCACAAACCTATTATGTGCGAATAAGAAACTAATATTTAAGGATAAGGAAGGAGTAGAGTTTAGTTTTACGGGAACCAAACTTTTTCGTAAACAAAAACACATTCTCTCTGCATTGAAGGCTAGAAAATGCCTCGAGAAAGGAGGAATTGGGTATCTAGTATCCGTGATCGACCTCACCAAGGAAGCACCATGAATGGAGGATATTGAAGTTGTGCTTAAATTTTTGGATGTATTTCCTAAGGAACTACCAGGACTACCACCCGATGAGCGATAGAGTTAGTTATAGATCTTATACCCGGAGCCACACCAGTATCGAAAGCACCTTATCGAATGGATCCTCCTGAACTGAAGGAACTAAAGGTACAATTATAGGAATTACTGGACAAAGGTTATATCAGACCCAACATATCACCATGGGGAGCGCCAATATTGTTCATGAAAAAGAAGGACGGTAGCATTCGACTGTGTATAGATTATCGAAAATTGAATAAGCTTACAATCAAGAATCGATACTCGTTGCCTCGGATCGATGACTTGTTCGATCAGTTGCAAGGTGCCAAAGTATTCTCCAAAATTGATCTTCGGTCAGGATACCATCAGTTGAAGACAACATTCAAAACTAGATATGGACATTATGAATTTTAGTTGTCTTTTGGATTGAATATTACACCCGTAACTTTTATAGAACTCATGAATCGGGTATTCCATGATATGTTGGATACGTCAGTCTGTATTTATTGATGACATACTAGTCTACTCCAAGGACAAAGAAACTCATGTCACAAATCTACGAGCCACTTTGCAGGGACTAAGAAAAGAGAAGCTTTACGTAAAATTTATGAAGTGTGAATTCTGGCTGAATGAAGTCACTTTTTTAGGCCATGTTGTATCTGCTAAAGGAATTACAGTGGTTCTTAGCAAGATTGAAGCCATTGTGAAATGAAAGCACCTAAGAATGTTGCAGAAATCAGAAGTTTCTTAGGTATAGCTGGTTATTATCGACGATTCGTGGAAAATTACTCTAGAATCGCCGTACCTCTCACCATTCTGACAAAAAAAAGGGGAAAAGTTTGTTTGGATCGATAAATGTGAAGAGTATTTCCAAACATTGAAGGCTAGATTGATATCAGCTCCCATCTTGACTATTTCGATCCTAGGATAACCATTTACCTTGTACACCAATGCGTCTGGGTTAGGTTAGGATGTGTGCTTATGCAAGGAGAACAAGTAATTGCGTATGCCTCAAGACAACTGAAGACACATGAGAAGAACTATCCCACTCATGACTTGAAATTAGCAGCAGTAGTACATGCTATTAAGATATGGAGACATTATTTGTATGGAGAGAAATTTCAAATTAAATCAAATCATAAGAGTCTCACTCATCTTTTTAATCAGAAGGAGTAAAACATGAGACAAAGAAGATGGCTGAAATTATTGAAGGATTATGATTGCAATATCCAGTATCATCCAGGAAAAGCTAATGTAGTTGCTGACGCACTAAGTAGGAAAGCAATAACAGAATCCCAAGAAGAAGCTAGTGCAAATGCTGTGGCGTGTGTCACAGGGAGAGTATTTACTTATGGTAAAGAGCAGTTTGTGATTGATATTTTGAATGAATCAATTGACCAAGGGTTTATTCATCGATTCTCAAACATGTTTGCTACATTGAAGATTATACCTGATCTATTAGACAAAGTAAAAGCAAATATTAAATCAGACCCTTATCTGAGAACGGTGCAAGAAGACCTCGAAAAAGGTAGGACTACTCCTGAGTTCACCTTGGACATTGAAAAGGTACTAAGATACAAAGGAAGGGTATGTGTTCCTGAAAATAAAGACTTGGATGTTAGACACAGACTAATGAAGGAAGCTCACACCACTGCTTATTCGGTACATCCTGAAAGTACAAAGATGTATCATGATCTGAAGAAACTATATTGGTGAAGAGGAATGAAAGCGGATGTAGCTAAATTTATATCTCAATGCCTGAATTGTCAGCAGGTAAAGGTTAAAAGGCAAAGACCTACATGATTGTTGTAGCCACTGTCAGAACCAACATGGAAATGGGACTGCATCACTATGGACTTCTTTACCGGGTTACCATTGACTCCCCAAGTAGTTGACGCGGTCTGGGTGATTGTGGATCGTTTGACCAAGACAGCTCGTTTCATAGCTATACGACCTTAGTATACCCTAGAGAGGTTAGCTAAGCTTTATGTAGATAATATTGTCCGATTACATGGTGTACCTAAAAGCATTGTGTCCGACAGAGACCCACGCTTTACTTCAAAGTTGGAAAGGATTACAGAAGGCTATGGGTACAATATTGAAGTTTAGTACTACATTCCATCCTCAGATAGATGGATAGTCGGAGCGTACTATCCAAAATTTAGAAGACATGCTTCGAGCTTGTGTCAATGATTTCAAAGGATCATGGGATGAGAAATTACCTTTAATTGAGTTCGCTTATAACAACAACTATCAAGCGACTATACAAATGTCACCCTATGAAGCACTGTATGGTAGAAAATGTCAAACTCCTTTGTTTTGGAATAAAGTTAGAAAATGGAGTATTATTGGACCAGAGTTGTTAAAGAGACTTGTCGAGTAGTCGACATTATCAAGAAAAGAGTCCGAATAGCTTAGAACCGTCAGAAGCAATATGCAGATAATCGACGCAGAGATCTTGAATTCTCCATAGGTGATAAGGTATTTCTAAAAATATCTCCTATGTGTGGTTTGAAAATGTTTGGACAGAAGGGAAAGTTGTGTCCCAGATATATTGGACCTTATGAAGTTCTAGATAGACGTGGAAAAGTAGCATATTAGTTAGCACTACCACTATCAATGTCTTGTGTACATGATGTATTTCATGTCTCACAATTGAAGAAGTACGTCAGAGATCCAACACACGTGTTAACAATGGATCCACCAGCTTTGACTGAAGATTTGACGTTCGAAGTAGTACCTTTTGAGATCACTAGCCGGAACGTGCAACATCTACACAACCGTGACATTTACTACGTTAAGATTACTTGGAGAAGCCAAAATATAGAAAAAGTTACAGGGGAAGAAGAGAACGCTATGCGGAAGCAATATCCTCACCTATTTGACTCAGAAGGTATGTGTAAATTTTAAGGATGAAATTTATATAAGAGGGGGGAGTTGTAAGACCCGCACTCCACTAACTTGGTCTAACCGTGTCATGCCAGGTCTTCCCATCATTCTTGGACCAAGTGGACCCAGTGTGTGAAGATAGATCAGAAATCAGGTATGAGAATCGAGTTAAAAACACTAAAAACATACCTAAGGTCTCATACCTAGGCAGGTATGGTTGACCATAAGGAAGGGAACAAAAATCACAAATCCAGAACCCCACGGTCGATGATTTTGACCCTACGGTTGACGGTTTATGCGACCGTATGATCGACCGTGAGACCCCAGATCAGACTTCGAGTTTTGGAAACTTTCCGAAACTAAGGGATTGCTTTCCTAATTGAAAAAGGACTCTAAATGGAGAGTTTTTCTCTATATAAAGGATGTTCCTAAGCCCTTTTTTCACTCTCTTAGAACATTAGTAAACCTTAGGGAAAGAGAAGGAAGAGAAGGAAGAGAAGGAGAAGAAGAAAAAGCTAAGGAGAGGAATTTGCTGAGAAGAGATTGGCTCTTTATCACAGGCAAATGTATGAAATGAATCTCTGGAGAAGTAAACTCTAAGGAATAAGACTTCTATGGAAGATAGACAATATCAACCTATTATGATCTACGTGATTTCCTTGAGAAAATCCCAAGGAGAACCATGAGGAGTGAATTTGATGATTTGGGTTAATGAGAAAGTACTAATGATGGCCATAGGATGGCCTTAGAATAAATCCCATTGAAGATCAGAAGAATTGACCCAGGAAGAGTTTAAATTGCATGTAGGTCTATGATCAGAAATCTCAAGGCCGCAGCTACGGTCGACCATAGCATGACCAGCATGACCAGAGGATCGACCATAGGCATTCGGGAAGATTTTAGAAACCATATGGTCGTAGCTACGGCCGCACCATATGTGATCGTAGGGTATCGACCGTAGGTAGTAAGGTCGATATAGTATGAGACCATAGGATCAATCAGACACCTATCAGTGCTCTGTTTTGATTTTTGATTACTGTAACATGTCACATATGAACCCTAACTTAAATTTATATAACTTTTAGGTTGTTAAATCAATTCAAAGAAAACTTCAAGGCTTGGAAGGAGATCGAGTATTGCTAACAGTTGAGGGAACAAGACCTAAACTAATTGATTAATAACAAACTATTTATTTTTATTGAGTTCAATGCCATGATGATTTTATGCTTGTATGCTTGTAATGTGCATCTCACATGTCATCCAATATTCTTGCTATTAATGTTCATATGTATTTAATTCTATTTATTTATAACATGATGATGATGATGATGCTAGGAATAGGCATGTGAATGTATGTGTATGGTTGGTGTGTTGGATGTGAGTGGAGCATCAAGGGGAGGACGTGGTATGGTGGTCTTCGACCTTGTCAACAGACTCTAGCTCTATCTCTACTCAAGTCTTGCCCACTAACATCGTCATATTACTATTACCTTAGCAGAACTATTATGTCATAAGACATCAGGGGAGGTGGTCTCAGACCGTGTGGTCTCTGACTCTGCTGGGAGGCCTTAGCTCTATCTCTATGGACGTATTGAGGGATGCTGGGGTGATGCCTTGGATACACTATTTGACATTAGGATTGGTTAATTGCGAGCCCAGTTTGCAAGCCCTCGCCAATAGGGGCTTACGTATTGGTATGGGTAGGGCATCAGGGAAAGTATTAGCGGTGTTTGATCCGAACACTTTAGCTCTATCTCTATTCCATGGTGGGTGCATGTGGGACGACAATGGTGTTTGATCCATTGGGCGAATTCACACACTTGTGTATAGAGGTGCAACTGCCACCAAACCTTTCTATAGCTGCAAACTTATAAATCAGACCAAAGATATGAATTAAATGCATGCATATGTTTGTTGCATTGTTTTGTTTGCTCACTGAGCCGGGATGTGTGCTCACCCTTTCGACGTCGAATATATTTAGTTGATGATGTAGGTCCTACTATTGAAGAATATATGAATGCACCGATGTATGGACACGTTGCTGCAATGGACGTAGAAGCAGAAGAAGATGCGCATGATTCATCGTGGGAGTGCAACCAATGTGTTTTTGCTTAAGTTTAGTTATAATTTAAACATCAGATATGTAATTGATTATTTATTTTTATGTCTTGTGGTTTGGAGATAATTGGATTAAATACTTATTTATCACTGTTAGACTCTCAGTTCATTATCTGTAAGACTTTCGCTTATTTGTTTATTATCTCTGATTATTAATGTGGAATGTGCGTGTGGGTTGATATGGTGGGTACGACCTATACGAGTATTTTGGGTGAACTGTTGGTTTATTGGTGGTTCATCACACCATTCTAGTTAGACCAGAATTTGGGTGTAACAGTAGTGTTCCACTGTGTATAGATTATTGAGAACTGAACAAGCTCATTATCAAGAATTGATATCCATTGTCTCGGATTGATGACTTGTTCGATCAGTTGCAAGGTGAGAAGGTGTTCTCTAAGATCAACCTTTGGTCAGGTTATCATCAACTGAAGATCAAGGATGGTGATATTCCTAAGATAGCATTTAGAACCAAGTACAGATACTATGAGTTCCTGGTTATGTCGTTTGGATTGATCAATGCTCCCACATCATTTATGGAGCTAATGAATCGAGTGTTTCATGACATGTTGGATATTTTAATCATAGTGTTCATAAACGATATTTTGCTTTACTCCAAAGACAAAGAAACTCATGCAACACATTTTAGAGCAGCCTTACAACGGCTGTAAAGGGAGAAGCTTTATGCTAAGTTCAAGAAGTGTGAGTTCTGGTTGGACGAAGTGACTTTCTTGGGTCACGTAGTTTCGTCAGAAGGAATAAAAATGGATCCCAACAAGATAAAAGAAATTGTAGGGTGGGAAGCACCTAAGAACGTTGTAGAGATAAGAAATTTCTTGGGATTGATCGGCTACTACAGACGATTTGTAGAGGACTACTCAAGGATCACAATACCTCTTATCAAGCTGACCAAGAAAGGGGAAAAGTTTGTTCGGACCGACAAGTGTGAAGAATGTTTCCGGACTTTGAAGTCAAAGTTAATATCGACTCCCATCTTTACCATTTCGGCACTAGGGCAACTATTCACCCTATACACAGATGCCTTTGGATTGGGTTTGTGATGCGTTCTAATGCAAGGTGAACAAGTGATTGCCTATGCTTTAAGGCGACTGAAGGAGCACCAAAAGAATTACCCTATGCATGATCTAAAGTTAGCAGCAGTGATTCATGAAATCAAGACTTGGAGACATTACTTGTATGATAAAAATTTTTAGATCAAATCAAATCACAAGAGCCTCGCCTATCTTTTGACTCATAAAGAGTTGAACATGAAACAAAGAAGGTGGTTAGAGCTACTAAAGGATTATGACTGTGATATTCAGTATCATCCAGGTAAGGCCAATGTAGTAGTAAATGCATTACGTAGAAAGGAAATACTGAAACTGGAAGGAGGACCTAGTATGAATTGTAAGACCCGTGTCAATCTAACCCGGTCTTACCACCTTGAACCAGGTTTACCCATCATGGACCAGTAAAATGGACCAAGGGCGTGAAGGAGATCGAGATCCCAGGTATCAAATCGACCCAAAAACACTTAATTTGAAGGGAGGGTCGCATACCCAGCTAAGCAGGGTCGGACCTCCCAAAGCAGAAAGTTAGACCCTCAATTTTGAAGGGAGGGTCGGACATCTTGAACCCTAGGGTCGACGGGATCATCGACCCTCCCATCGACCCTCGGTTACCTTAAGAAATAGAAATTAGGAAATTTCCTAATTTTCGATTGGGATTCTTTCCTAATCTCAATGGGACTTATTTAGGATGTTCCTACTCTATTTAAAGGACGTCCCTAAGCCTCTTTCACTCCTTTCACAACCCTAATTGAATTGAGAGAATGAGAAGAGAAGGAAAGAGGAAGAAGAGAAGCAAGGAAGAGAATTTAGCCAAAAACAATACAATAAATTCAGAGTTTGGGGAGGGTCGCACCCAGGGTCGATCAGGACTCTGACCCTACCTCCGACCCTCAGTTAACAGAATAACTTTTAAATTCGGAATAAATTCTAATTAAATTCTATCGACTTGTTAGGTATTCTAGCAATACAATAACAATATAAAGGTGATTATAAAGTTTGGAAAAGTATCTATTAGCAAGCGAAGGTGAGGAAACAGAACTCTAAATAAATTGGTTAATAACAAACTATTTTCTCTTTTCTGGAGTCCAATGCCATGCTTGATTCTATGCGAATATGTTTGTAATGTGCATACAACATGTCATCCAATATTTCTATTATTTGTTCATGCATATTTACTTTATTGTTTATAACATGATGATGATGATGATGATAGGAATAGGCATGTGATTGTATGTGTGTGGTTGGTGTACTTGATGCGAGCGAGTATCAGGGGAGGTGTGATGAGAACGTCAATAAACGTTAACCTCTGGCGAATCTCAGCACTTTAGCTCTATCTCTAACTCAAGTCCTGTGCATTAGCATCGTTGTATCGCCATTACTTAGCAGAACTATTATGTCGTAGAGTATCAGGGGAGGTGGTCTCGATCCTTGTAGTCTCTGACTCTACCGGGGGACCTCTATCTCTATGGACATTCTGAGGGATGCTGGGGTGAGACCTTGGATACACTGTTTGGCATTAGGATTGGTTAGTTGTGAGCCCAGTTTGCAAGCCCTCGCTAATAGGGGCTTACGTGTTGGTATGGTATTATATAGCAATAAACTTTAACCTTTGTTGTATAATGTCATGATTAGGGTGGATGGGGACGACGATAAACGTTAACCTTCGGGCGGACTTCCACACCCTGTGTATAGAGGTGGGGTCAATAAACGTTAACCTTTGACCACCCAACCTTTCTATTGCGCATTGCAAGCTATAAACCAGACCAAAGATATGAATTGATTGCATGCATATGTATTGTTGCATTGTTTTGTCTACTCACTGAGCCGTGATGTGTGCTCACCCCCTCGACGTCGAATATTTTTAGTTGATGATGTAGGTTATATGGTTGAAGATTATATGAATGCTCCAGCATACGGGAACGTGGCGGCGATGGAAGCTGAAGCTGAAGTAGATACACATGACTCCTCTTGGGAGTGCAACTCATGTGTATTCGATTAGATATTTTCTAGATTTCTTTATTGAATTTAATAAAGACATCTATTTGATAATTATTTATGTCCCAGTTGATACAGAATAAATTGCTATTTAATATTTATATCACAATAGATTCTCAGTTCATTTTATTATAAGATTTCCGCTATTGTGTATTTACTCTAATTATGATTACGGATGTGTGGAAGTTTAGATAACGCGGGGATAGCCTACTCAAGATCCTGGTTGAACCGTTGGTTTGCTAGCGGTTCATCACACCATTCTGAACAGTACGGAATTGGGGTGTGACATGAATGCTGCTCTATGCCATGCGGTATTAGTTTCTAACAAGAATGAAGCGCAACACATACTGGAATCTCTGGATGAATCGATAGAGCAAGGGTTGATCCATAAGTTTTAACTTATCTTCACCGCACTAAAGATTCTACCAGATCTAACGGATGAAGTGAAAGTAGAAATTCTACAAGACCCGTATTTGAGGACAATGCAAGAGGATTTGGAGAAAGGTAAGCTAAACCCTAACTTCACCTTGGATGTGGAAAATATACTCAGATATAAAGGAAGGTTGTGTATACCTGAAAGTGAAGATTCAGACCTCAGACATAGAATAATGATAGAAGCCCATTCTACTCCTTATTCAGTGCATCCCAAAAGTACCAAGTTATACCATGATCTAAAAAGATTGTACTGGTGGAGAGGGATGGAAGCAGACATGTCTAGACACGTGTTTCAGTATTTGAATGGTTAGCAGGTGAAGGTTGAAAGACAAAGACTAATAGGTTTACTATAACCATTGCTTGAACCAGCATGGAAATGGGATTGCATCACTATGGACTTCGTCATTGGGTTACTATTGATTCCCAAATCCATCGACACAGTATGGGTGATTATAGATTGTCTTACAAAGAGAGCTAGTTCACTGCGATCAAACCACAATATACCTTGGAGAGATTGGCCAAATTATATGTAGATAACATTGTCAGACTCCATGGTGTACTCAAGATCATAGTGTCAGATCGATGTCTTCGCTTTACCTCTAAGTTTTGGCAAGGACTATAAACAGCTATGAGAACGAAGCTGAAGTTTAGCACAGTGTTTCAGCCTCAGATGGATGGTCAGTCAGAGAGGACCATTTAGATCTTAGAAGATATTAAGGGAGTCTGGGATGAGAAGTTACCGCGGATTGAGTTCACTTACAACAACAGTTATCAGGCTACTATACAGATGTCACCCTATGAAGCACTGTACGGTAGGAAGTGTCAGACCATGTTATTCTGGAATGAAGTTAGTGAATGAAGAATTATGGGTCCAGAGTTGAAGAAACCTGTCAAGTTATAGACAAGATCACAGAAAGGGTGAAGACTGCTCAAGTTCGACAGAAGAATTATGCAAATAATAGACGTCGAGACCTTGAGTTCATTGTAGGTGACAAGATGTTCCTAAAGATATCATCTATGAGAAGTCTGAAGCGGTTCGGTAAGAAGTGGAAGTTATGTCCTAGATATATAGGATCATATGAGATTCTAGCGAGACATAGGAAAGTGGCATATCAGCTTGCTCTACCACCATTTATGTCTGGTGTATACGACATATTCCATGTTTTCTTACTGAAAAAGTACTTCAGAGACCCATTCCACTTATTGACAGTAGATCCTCTAAACTTGATAGAGGAACGGATGTTCAAAGTTGTGTCCATCGAGATCACAAGTCAAAAGGTATAGAAACTTTGAAACTGGGATATCTTCTATGTCAAAGTTACCTGGAGAAGTCAAGACATAGAAGAGGTAACATGGGAAGAAGAAGTTGTAATGCGGAAACAATACCCTCATTTATTCGACTTGGAAGGTACGTGTAAATTTTGAGGATGAAATTTTTTTTTAGGAGGGGGAGTTATAAGACCCGCACTCTACTAACCCGGTCTAACCTGGTTAATATGTCGTAACAGGTATTTCCATCATAACCGGGTAGGACGAACCAACCAGATGACGGAACTAAAAAGCTAGGTATGGAAAATTGGCAACTCAAAGCTTGACTGATCGGACTCATAGGGTTGTTCGGTCTGTGTATTAAGTGATAGGATATGCGACCGGTCAAACATAAAGTAAGACTCTGAGTTTAGGAAAGTTTTTTAGTTTTGTTGGGAGACTCTCCTAATCGGGAGAGCACACCAATTAAGAGACTCCTCTCTATATATATACCTTTCTCTTTACTTTTCCTCACTTTTTGATCAGTCACAACCTTTAGAGACTGAAAGGAGATCTAGGAGAGAAGCTGTGGAAAGGGAAGAGGCTATGAAGAAAGAAGGAGAAGAAGAAGAAGAGCTCATCGTCGTTGAAGAAGAAGAGACTGAAAGGCTGCTCTGATACCAAGTTGTCACACCCTAATTTTAGTCGAACCAGAAGTGTGAATGAACAGTAAATGAACAAATGGCTAAGGCCAGGATCACATAAGATCGTGCCAACAATCAAACCATCACATCAAACCATAATCAAAGATAATAAATAATAGCAGAAGTCTTTATTAATAATGAACTGAGAACTACAGTGTTAGATAAATATTATTCTAGTTATTCAATGACCAAAACCAAATTAAAATATCTATTACAAACTCATATATCTAATTACAAAAATAACCCTAAAGATGGACACAATAGAGACATTCGCATGACGAGTCATACTTATTCTCCATTGACTACACGTCCATAGCCGCCATGTGTCTATAAGATGATGCATTAATATAGTCTTCTACCGTAGTATCTGTATCATCATCTGAAAAGAAAATGATATTGTGGGGTGAGCTCACAACTTACCTCAATAAGAAACAAAATATGCAACAAGCAATATGCATGATGTGGCCTTCAATCATTTGGTCTAAGTTTACAATGTGCTATGGTAAGGATAGGTGATAACTACACCTCCATATATTAGAGTGTAAGCACACCCAACTATCATGTTCCAACCAAAATCATCGTTGCCTTATAACACTTACTATGGAATAGAGATAGCGCTAGAGCCCAATGACAGGCTACAAGAAAAACATCAATACCCTCCCTGATACTTTACCTGTACTAGTACATATGCCCCTACCAGCGAGGGCTTACAAACATGGTTTATCACTAACCAATCCTAGATGTCAACAGAGTGTATCTAAAGCCTTAGCCCATCATCATTCAATATAGAACAGAGATAGAGCTAGAGTTTATTGGTAAGGCTATGGCCAACACTGCAAGCAGCCCCCCTAATACCCTGTAATGTACTAAGCACACTAAGGTAACAGCGATAAAACGATGTCAGTATGGTGAATGGTTTAAGGTTATAATCTCGCCCCACTCAATACACCAACCACACACAAATACATGTCTATCCTCAATCGCATCATATCAAAATAAAATAAATATGCATGAACAATATATAACAGATATTGGATGATATGTGATATGTACAAGCAATTAAATCAACATACATACAAGGTAATTTGTTATTAACCAATTAGTTTGGGGTCTTGTCCCTTACCTATTTAGTAATGTTTACACTCTTTTAAGACCTTAGAAGTAGCTTTGTTATATTACAAGTCTTAAAAAATCATTAGGATTCAGTTAGGGTTTCATTTTGATAATTTATCCTGATTAGATTGACTGTCTAAACTGGCAATTAGTCCTTTCGAACATTATCCAATATGGTATATTGTCCAATTGGATACCATACCGGATAACCCTAAGATGATACCGGTGAGGGCTTACAAAGCGTGTTCATCACTAACCAATCCTAGATGTCAATAGAGTGTATCCAAGAAGATTTGGAAAGAAAGAAGGAGAAGAAGAAGAAGAGCTCACCGTCAGTTTCCAACAATCATTATCGAGAAACCAACGGTAAGTCCTCTCATTATTGTAACTAGGGTAGGATGTGAGGTTGGACTTATAGACGTCAGAGACGGTAATCTAATTTCACTACTGTATGAAACATATAACGAAGACCAACAAGGGTGTGTAGACCTAGGGTTGTAGTGGAAACCTTAACCCTAATGTGTTCTTGACCATAGAGTGGTTTAGGATGAAACCCTAAAATGAGACGAAGAATCGACTCTGAAGGAAGTCAGACTGAAAGACAGCCTGAAGGATGCCTTGATGGTTGTCTGGTCTAATTGTCCATAAGCACCTAATGTGGGACCGGACAAGCTACTGGACCCTCTCGGGAATCATCTCAGGGTTATCTGATATAGTGTCTGGTCGGATAATATACCATACCAGATAGTCGATCGGACAATGTCTGAAAGGACTCATTGTTAATTAAGACAATCAGTATGATCACAATAAATTATTAGAATGAAACCCTAACTAAATCCTAATGATTTTTTAGGACTTGTAGTCACACCCCAATTCTGAACCAACCAGAATGGTGTGATGAACCGTCTATGAACCAACGGTTCAACCAAATTCTCGTATAGGCCGTGTCTATTTGATTAAACCAGATACAACCATAACCATAATCAGAGTAAATAAACAATAGCGAAAGTCTTTAATATAAATGAATTGAGTATCTAACAATGATAACATAATTAATTATCCAATTATCTCCAAATGACTAAAGATATAAAATAAAATAAAGTAATTTATTACATGTTCTGATAATCCAACAACTAAATCTAATCGAAAACACATGAGTTACACTCGCATGACGAATCATGCGATTCCACCATAGCTTTCACATCCATCGCAGCAACATGTACGTACATTGGTGCATTCATATAATCTTCCACAGTAGGACCTGCATCATCAATTAAAATATTCGACGTCGAAAGGGTGAGCACACATCATGGCTCAGTGAGCAAACAAAATAATGCAACAAACATATGCATGCATTCAATTCATATCTTTGGTCTGGTTTATAAGTTTGCAATGTGCAATAGAAAAGATTGGTGGCTGCCGCACCTCTATACCCGAGTGTGTGAAGCCGCCCAATGGATCAAACACCATTGTCGTCCCACATGCACCCATCATGGAATAGAGATAGAGCTAAAGTGCCCGGATCAAACACCGCATAACACCTCCCCTGATGCCCTACCCATACCAACACGTAAGCCCCTATTGGCGAGGGCTTGCAAACTGGGCTCACAACTAACCAATCCTAATATCAAACAGTGTATCCAAGGCCTCACCCCAGCATCCCTCAATACATCCATAGAGATAGAGCTAAGGCCCCCCGACAAAGTCAGAGACTACACGGTCCGAGACCACCTCCCCTGGTGCTCTACGACGTAATAGTTTTGCTAAGGTAATGGCGATACGACGATGTCAATGGACAAGACTTGAGTAGAGATAGAGCTAGAGTCTGGGGACCAGGATGAACCCCAATGTCACGTCCTCCCCCTGATGCTTTACTCGCATCAAGCACACTAACCACACACATACATTAACATGCCTATTCCTAGCATCATTATCATCATCATGTTATAAATAAACAGAATTAAATATGCATGAACAGTAATAGCAGGAATATTGGATGACATGTGAAATGCACAGTACAAGCATACAAACATAAAATCATTCATGGCATTGGACTCAATAAGTAAAACGGTTTATTATTAGCCAATTAATTTAGGTCTTTCTCCCTCACCTTTGGTCGATGGTTGTTCCTCTTCAAGCTTTGTAAATCATTTTTAGACCACTTAAAAACCTAAAAAATTTATAGATTTTAAATTAGAGTTTATTTTTAGCAATTCAGACTTCTAGAAACCGAGTGGTCGCAGGTGTGGCTGCACCCGTGGTCTCAGTTTCTGTGACCACAGGGTGTGTGGTAGCAATATATGGTTGGTTATGTGTGTTTCGTGTGGTCACATATCATGCGACCACACATGCGACCACACATGTGATGGTCAGCTTTTCCACTCCCAACTCAATTCCTTCATGTTTTGATTCCTTGGCTCATCATCATGATCCTTCCTACTATTGTTTTATGGCTTAAAATTCATTTTTTACACAATCCATCAACCTAATAGATTCCCTCCATGGATCTCTTAGAATTTATCCATGGTTTGATGATTGGGGTCTCACTTTGAATCACTATCTCCTCCATGATCTATTCTAGGTATTCAACTGATGTAGGGGATGGTTTCATACCTTATACTTGTTGAAGATTCAGAGTTTTCTCTGAATTTCCTTCTCTTAGTCTTCCTCTTTAATTCTCCTTTTCTTCCTCCTCTTTTCTTTCTCTCTCTTTCAGTTTGAGTTCTAAAAGGATGAAAGAGGCTAGGGGACGTCATATATATAAAGAAAAACCCTTCTTATAGAGTCCTACTTAGATTAGGAAAGAACCCCTTTTAAATTAGGAAGATTTCCTAATCACGGAGTCTGTCTGACTTCGTGTGGTTGCAGTTGTGGTCGTAGAACCCGTCGACCACACAGCCAAAAACTGTGACCACACGTCCCAGACTTCTGTGGTCGCTTTATTCTGAGGTGTGGTCGACCATACCTGTTTAGGTATGCGACCACACGTTCCTAATTAGCTAATTTTGGATTTAATTTCATATCTAGCCTTGTGGTTTCTTCACGCACTTGGTCCACTTGGCCCAACCATGATAGGGAGACCTGATACAAGGTGGTAAGACCAGTTAGTACGATACGGGTCTTACACTTGTAATTAGGCAAAGCTACCTCCAAGGTCTTGGAGAGAGTCAACATTACTCAACAAGGGAGGGACAAGACCCCAAACTAATTGGTTAATAATAAACTACCTTATGTGTATGTTGATCTGATTGCTTGTGCATGTCACATGTCATGCAATATCTGTTATATATTATTCATGCATATTTATTTTATTCTAATATGATGCGATTAAGGATAGGCATGTATTTGTGTATGGTTGGTGTATTGAATGGAGAGAGGTTGTAGCCTCAGACCATTTACTATACTGACATTGTCGTATCACTGTTACCTTAGCGTGCTTAGTACGTCGCAGGGTATCAGGGGGAGTGCTTGCGGTATTGGCCATAGCCTTACTAATAGACTTTAGCTCTATCTCTGTTCCATATTGAAAGATTCTGGGGTAAGGCTTTGGATACTCTCTGTTGATATCTAAGATTGGTTAGTGATGAAACTAGCTTGCAAGCCCTTGCCGGTAGGGGCATACGTACTGATATGGGTAGAGTATCAGGGGGTGCTGATCGTTAGGTTGTAGCCTGTCATTGGGCTCTAACTCTATTTCTATTCCATAGTGAGTGTTGTGGGGTGACGAAGGTTTTGGTTGGAGCTTGACTGTCGGGTATACTTATGCACTAGTGTATGGAGGTGTGGTTGTAGTCCATCCTTACTATAGTACATTGCAAACTTAAACTAGATCAAATGATTGAATGCCACATCGTGCATGTTGCTTACTTCATGTTTTGTTTTTCACTGAGCTAAGTTGTGAGGTCATCCCAAGATATCTTTTTCTTTTTAATTGATGATGCAGGTACTATGGTGGAAGACTATATTAATGCGCCGTCATATGACTCATGGCAGCTATGGATGTGCAGTCGATGAAGAACGAGCATGACTCGTTATGCGCATGTCTCTATTGTGTCTATCTTTAGGGTTATTTTATAATTAGATCTATGAGTTTGTAATAGATATTTTAATTATATTTTGGTCATTGAATAACTGGATTAATATTTAACTAACACTGTAGTTCTTAGTTTTTTATTAATAAATATTTTCTCTATTATTTATTTCCTCTGATTATGGTTTGATGCGATGGTTTGATTGTTGGCATGCTTATGTGATCCTAGCTTGAGCTGTTGGTTCATTGACGGTTCATTCAGACTTCTTGTTTGAGAATTGGGGTGTGACAATATGCTTAGAGCATGTGCTCTAGCTATTAAAGGAAATTTGGATCAGAATCTATCTTTGATGAAGTTTGCCTACAACAATAGTTATCAATCTACTATCAAAATGGCTCCATATGAGGCACTGTATGCATAGAAGAGTAGGACTCCTCTATATTGGAATGAAGTTGGTGAAAAAAGAATTCTTGGACTAGAAATTATTCAAGAAACTTGTGAAAATGTAGATTTGATCATAGGAAGGATCAAAGCTGCTCAATCAAGACAGAAGAGTTATGTTGACCTTCATCACAAAGACCTCGAGTTCAAAGTAGGCGATAAAGTGTTTCTGAAGATTTCTCCTATTAAAGGAATCAAGAGATTTGGCAAGAAAGGGAAGCTAAGTCCCAGATAAATTGGACCTTATGAGATACTCAGCAAGAGTGGAGCTGTAGCATGCTAGTTAGCTTTACCTCCATCCACAACAGGTGTTCATGATGTATTCCATGTCTCAATGCTAAAAATGTACATTAGCGATCCAAACCATGTCCTGAACACTGAGCCACCATCCTTTGATACCAACCTGAGCTATCAAGTGGAACCACTTGCAATTCTAGATAGAAAGGTTTAAGAGCTCAGAAACAGAACCATTGCTATATTAAGGTGCAACGGAAGGATCATTCCAAGAATGAAGCGTCATGGGAAAAGGAAGATGAGATACGTAAGAATATCCCCAATTGTTCAAGGAACAAGGTAATCCAATTTTGGGGATGAAATTCTTTTAAGGGGGGGAGGGAGTTGTAAAACCCGCATCCAAAATTTTGGGCAAACTTAAATTTTTTGTTGTATATCAGATCTTCCTATTGACACGACTCTAGTATCCATATCAATATAGAAGCATAACAAACCTCAGATAAGACTTAAATCATGTCTATGATTTGTAGGAGCTACTAAAAATCCATTAGGATGTTGAACCGTTAGAAGCATGGCCAATTTGAAATGAAATAGGCCGTGCGGTCGATGGGTTAGGTTGATGAAATGTGCTTAATTGACCGCACCTCTATGATCCACAACACGATAACAAAATGGGCCGAATTAAGTCCTTTTTGTTTGGTCATGGTTCCATTAGTGCCCAACCTCCCTTGGATAATCTAGTCATTCTAGACCTGTCCTAAAACGGATTAGCGTGCCACTTGGTAACTTAGGAACATCCTTTGATTATAACTGGAATTGGATTAGGAGATTGAGTAAGAGTTGGATTCCAACTTGAACTCTTGATCCTCCACCCATATAATCAACCAAAACCCTAATGCATGAGAACTTCACAAGCTCTGACACATGTTTTGGAGATAGCAACCTAAGAGAGTGTTGAAGGAGGAAGAAGGAAGGAAGAACCTCCATTGGAGGTCCTCCCCCAAGCTTCACAATATAGAATTAAGCAAACCAGCACTTAGGTAAGTGTCTAAAACCTTATTATAATGGTTAAAACATCAAAACCTCGACCTCAGAGGTTATTCCCAACCTCTGGTAATGTGGAAATGTTTTCCCTCAGCCATTGGCGGCCATTACAGTTGAAACTAAGATTGTTGACCAGATTTAACCAAATGATGTAAAGGTAGGATTTTGAATGTAATTGTGAGTTTATAATATTAAATTAATTAGGGGGGAATCATTCCCCAATAGTCTACAAACCCTTAGCCTTTGAGATCAATACAAGCTCAGTCCGAGCTCACTGGAATCATTAGGTTGATCGACCGCACGATCACAGTGAGGTGCTCTTCTTTTGATTTGCTTCCATTCGACCACTAACGGTTGTACTGACTTAGTGGACTCACCTAATACCTTAAGGGACTTATTATAGACCATGTTAAATTGATAATTCAATTGTAATGCTTTCTTATGAGTATAGATACATACAATTGTATAGATGACATTCATAGTCGATAATTATACTTGTATATAATTAATAAGAAGGGATTCAACCTCTGACTGGTGATCCCATAACATCATAAAACCTCTGTGAACGTGTTCCCAATGAGGTATAAGCCTCTGGAACTCGAGTTGACCAAACTACAGTTGATAAGGACTTTCAGGTTGACAAAAAGTGTCTGATCGACTGCATAGGCTGATCGACCACACCCTTTGACCTGAAAATTACAGTAACACTGTTTTGTCGAATTCTTCGACTGTCGACTATTAGACCTAATTAATTGACCTTAGGACATTACTCTAAGACTATTGAGGATACCCTAGACCTATCTGAAACATAAACAAACAATCCACGGTAATAATGATATGTTAATTGCAAATAGGTAAAACCGAAGTGGGAAACAAGGGAATTACTCTGTTTGCATCAGAGTAACTTATCACTCATCATCATAGGTAAGGGGATTAGCTTGATTTATTTTACTATTTCTCATATGTGTTTGTTGTTTGTGATTGAATCTTGTGTGATAACATGCCATCCAATTCAAGCATTCTTGTATATTATTATATTTTGGATTGATAACATGTTGGATGTGTAATAACATGATTTGTATCCTAATGGATCCAGATAGCTGTAATGGGATGGTTGTATTGGTCCTTAAGCTAAGGTAGGGGTACCTGCATTAGTAATGAACATGGTTAGGTGAAAACATCCCATGATTGGCAACCCTTGTTTAGATATTGGCATAGGCTTATATACAAGAGATCCAACCATTGAAGGGAGTGAACTAGATAGAGGTCTGTGGTCTTCTTTTAGTCAGTAAACTTAAGGATGATGTCTATATAAAGTGCATTTTTTTTATGGACTAGGCTTTTACCTAGAGAATTGTATTGAGGCTTAGAATTAGACAACATGACAAAGCTTATCTTAGGGAAATGCTGGTAATACCTTGGTGTAACCCATGGTATGTATCTTCATTCTTTAGGTAATAGTTCACATGCAGAGTAAACAATTGTGGATCATTTACCTCACCCATGATTTTGTGTTCCTACTTGTGCTTGGTGTGTCGTGATATAGTGCATGCTTGTTTACAGACCGAGCCACTAATAATGTATTCATGCATTGTGTTCTTGTGTGTGCTGATTTTATACCAGGCTAAATGGCGATTCGTTCGAGTAGGAAAACGAGAATGATGAGTGGTGTCGATGATTCTCCCACGTATTCCTCCCATGATCCTCTTCCTTCTTCCTCCAACTTTCCTCCCTTGAGAGAATGCATCAGAACTTTTGGACTGAGTGCGTAATCTCCAGAGAGGGTTTTGAGAGAAGTTAATCAATTGGAGTCTCCCTCCTAAGGTAAGACTCTCCCTCCTAAGGTAAGACTCCTTTGGTGAGTGGAAAGCTAAGGGAATTCTGTCAAGTGGCAAGCCAAGAAGATGGGAAAGAGATTCCATTGCCTCAACGTACTCCAAATAGGTTAGAGTGGAATGGGATCTGGGACCCACTGGATCCCATTCATGGGTCCGACAAATATTCCCTCTCAACCAAAATTTGAATTTCAAAAGTGTCAATTTATGGGCAAGCTTTTTAGCCTGTCTGACAATGATGTTTGGTCTTACAAGTTTAGGGTCATCCGACTGGACTGGCTACGATCAAACCTCTTTCCTGTTGTGAAGGGTGAAAGTCATAGTTAAAGTTCTAATACTTTAAGCACCTGAGCTGAGTCGAAATTTAGGCCATCATCATATCGGTTTCATTAACGGTGGAAAACCTTGGCATAAGAAGAAAATCAAGTTAAACCAGATTTTCTTGATGCAAGTTTACAACCCTGGTCCCCAATCCCTTCGGGCCATCGTGTCCCTACTAAGATGCTAGCAATATGTAGTACGGTCCATGTAACCATGCGTTATAGGTCCCTTTAATTGGTACCCACATGTCACACAGACATAAACATATACATTCATTAACATCACATATTGTCACACCCCAATTCTAGTCTAACCAGAATGGTGTGATGAACAGCCAATAAACCAACGGTTCACCCAGGATCTCGTATAGGTCGTACCCACCATATCAAACCAAACACACATTCCACATTAATGATCAGAGCTAATAAACAAATAAGTAGAAGTTTTACAGATAATGAACTGAGAGTCTAACAGTGAAAAATAAGTATTTAATCCAATTATCTCCAAACCACAAGACATAAAAATAACTAATCAATTACATATCTGATGTTCAAATTATAACTAAACTTAAGCAAAAACACATTGGTTGCACTCGCATGATGAATCATGCGCATCTTCTTCAGCTTCTACGTCCATCGCAGCAACGTGTCCATAGTCGACGCATTCATATATTCTTCAACAGTAAGACTTGCATCATCAACTAAAAATATTCGACGACGAAAGGGTGAGCACACATCACGGCTCAGTGAGAAAACAAAACAATGCAATAAACATATGCATGCATTCAATTTATATCCTTGGTCTGGTTTATAAGTTTGCAATATTCTATAGAAAGGTTTGGTGGCCGCCGCACCTCTATACACGAGTGGGTGAATCCGCCCAATGGATCAAACACCATTGCCATCCCACATGCACCCACCACTGAATAGAGATAGAGCTAAAGTGTCCGGATCAAACACTACCAACACTTCCTCTGATGCCCTACCCATACCAACACGTAAGCCCCTATTGGCGAGGGCTTGCAAACTGGGCTCGCAACTAACCAATCCTAATGTCAAATAGTGTATCCATGGTCTCACCCCAGCATCCCTCAATATGTCCATAGAGATAGAGCTAAGGCCCCCCCGACAGAGTCAGAGACCACATGGTCCGAGACCACCTCCCCTGATGCCCTACGACGTAATAGTTCTGCTAAGGTAATGGCGATACGACGATGTTAGTGGACAAGACTTGAGTAGAGATAGAGCTAGAGTCTAGTGACGAGGTCGAAGACCACCATGCCAGTCCTCCCTCTGATGCTTGACTCGCATCCAACACACCAACCACACACATACATTCACATGCCTATTCCTAGCATCATCATCATCATCATGCTATTAATAAATGGAATTAAATATGCATGAACAGTAATAGCAGGAATATTGGATGACATGTGAGATGCACATTACAAGCATACAAGCATAGAATCAATCATGGCATTGGACTCAATAACAATAAACAATTTGTTATTAACCAATTAGTTTAGGTCTTGTTCCCTCACCTGTTAGCAATTCTCGATGTCCTTCAAAGCCTTGAAATTCTCTTTGAATTTATTTAACAACCTAAAAGTTATCTAAATTTAAGTTAGGGTTCATATGTGACATGTTACAGTAGTCAAAAATCAAAACAGAGCACTGATAGGTGTCTAATTGGTTCTATGGTCTCATGTTGTATCGACCTTACTATCTAAGATCGATACCCTACGGTTGCATATGGTGCGACCGTAGCTGCGACCATATGATTTTAAAATCTTTTCGAATGCCTATGGTCAATCTTCTGTCACACTGGTCATGCTATGGTCGATCGTAGGTGCAACCTTGAGATTTCTGGTCACAGTCTACATGAAATTCGAGTTCTTCCTGGGTCAATTCTTCTGTTCTTCAATGGGGTTTATTCTAAGGTCATCATATGGCCATCATTAGTAGTTTCTTATCAACCCTAATCATCAAATTCATTCCTCATGGTCCTCCTTAGAATTTTCTCAAGGAAATCACATAGATTATAATAGGTTGATATTGTCTATCTTTCATAAAAGTCTTATTCCTTAGAGTTTACATCTCCAGAGATTCGTTTCATACCTTTGCCTGTGATAGAGAGCCAATATCTTCTTAGCAAACTCTTTTCCTTAGCTCTTTCTTCTTCTCCTTCTCTTCCTTCTCTTCTTTCTCTTTCTCTAGGGTTTATAATGTTCTAAAAGAGTGAAAAAAGGCTGAGGGACGTCTTTTATATAGAGAAAAAATCTCCATATAGAGTCCTCTTTCAATTAGGAAAGCAATCCCTTAGTTTAGGAAAGTTTCCAAAACTCGGAGTCTGATCTGAGTTCTCACGGTCGATCATATGGTTGCATAAATCGTCGATCGTAGGGTTGAAATCATCGACCGTAGGGTTCTAGATTTGAGATTTTTGGTTCCCTTCCTTATGGTCGACCATACCTACCCAGGCATGCAACCTTATGTATGTTTTTAGTGTTTTTAACTCGATTCACATACCTGATTTCTGATCTATCTTCACACGCTCGGTCCACTTGGTCTAGGAATGATGGGAAGACCTGGCACGACACTGTTAAACGAAGTTAGTAGAGTGCAGGTCTTACACATACATAGTTATATTGTATGCAAATGCATGCTTAAGTAATCACATAAATAGGATGACATGTTATCTCACAATAAGCATAAACAGACATATATGTCCTAGATCTAAGGACCTAACCCCTCACCTATAGGCACCACTAGTGCTACAAAACCTAGGAGTCGGAAGTAGGCTTCGTTAGCTACCCGATTTACCTATTCATTTGCATAAGTTTAATTATGTGAGCTAAATATCTTTCAAACCGACATGGACTGTCACACCTCAATTCTGGACTAACTAGTGGTGTGATGAACCATCATGAGAATCAACGATTTAACCAGGATCTTGTAAAGATCGTGCCAACCATGTTAAACCAAAACACATTCTACAGTAATAATTAGAGATAATAATTAAGTAACAAAAGTCTTATTAATAATGAACTGAGTTCTACATGACAAATAATTAAATAACCCAGTTATCTCCAAATAACCGAAACATAATTAATACCTATTATAAGTATCTAAAGACGATAATAAAACACTAAGCTTAATCACGGTGGAAACATTCGCTTGACGAGTCATATTCGTCCTCCACCGCTTGCACATCCATAACCGCCATGTGTCTATACATTGGCGCATTCATGAAGTCTTCAACGGTATTGCCTGCATCATTATAAATTAAAAAGAAAAGCGTACACGAGAGTCAGCTCTCAAACTTGAGCTCAGTCAGTAAACAAAATAATACAACAAACATATGCATTCATTCAATTTATATCTTTGGTCTGATTTAAGTTTGCAATGTGCTATAGTAAGGTTTGGCGGCCACCGCACCTCTATGCATGGGTGTGTAAGCCCACCCAATGGATCAAATACCATTATCATCCACATCCACCCACCATGGAATAGATATAGAGCTAAAGTGTCTAGATCACACACCGCCAACACTTCCCCTGATGCCTTACCCATACCAATACGTAAGCCCTTATTGGCGAGGGCTTGTAAACTAGGCTCGCAACTAACTAATCCTAATACCATCCAATGTATCCAAGGCCTCACCCCAGCATCCCTCAATACATCCATAGAGATAAAGCTAAGGCCCCTCGATAAAGTCAGAGACTATACGGTCCGAGACCACCTCTCCTGATGCCCTACGACGTAATAGTTTCGCTAAGATAATGGCGATACAATGATGTCAGTGGGCAAGAATTGAGTAGAGATAGAGCTAGAGTCTAGTGACCAGGCTGAACCACAATTCCAAGTCCTCTCCCTGATGCTCCACTCGCATCCAGCACGGTAACCACACATACAATCACATGCCTATTCCTAGCATCATCATCATGTTATAAATAGACAGAAATAAATATACATTAGCAAAAATAGCAGTAATATTGGATGACATGTGAGATGCACATTACAAACATACAAGCATAGAATCATTCATTGCATTGGACAAATAAAATAAAATAGTTTGTTATTATCCCATTAGTTTAGGTCTTATTCTCTCATGTTTGATTGATGTTTGTTCCTCTCTCAAACTTTAGAAGTCACTTTGAATCTTTTGGGAACCTAAACAATTAATGTATTTAAGTTAGAGATTAATTTACTCAAGTTACAGTAGTCAAAAACCTTGAACTACGTGGTCGCAGGTGTAGTCGAACCTGTGGTCTCAGTATATGCTAACACACACTGTATGGTTGACCTCTATAGTCGCATATCATGCGACCACACGATTCTGGAAAACTTCCCGAATAGCTGTGGTTGATTCTTTGGTCACCCTGTGGTCGACCATAGCTGCGAATTTTAGTTGATTTTTACTTCTCATACGAGTTCCTCCTCTTGGCTTATCAATGGGATTCACCCTAAGATCATTCTATGGTCTTCAATCACAGTTTATCCTTATCAATTATCCCTAACGTATTCTCTTTTAGTTTTCTTTAAAAATTACATAATCAAAATCGTTACATTAGATTCAACACCTCAACTTGATGAAAAGGAACCTATCCTATCTGATAGCTTTACAAAGACAAGTTCATACCTTAAGCTTGCTGTAAAGAGATAGAATTCTTCTCTGCAAAACCTTTCCCAAAGTTTTCCTCTCCTTCTCTTCTTCTCCTTCTCTTCTTCTCCTTCTCTTCCTCTCTCTTTCTCTCTTAAGTCTAGAGTTTTAATTTGGCTTCTAAAAGAGTGAAAGAGGCTAAGGGACACCCTTTATATAGAGGATAACCTCCATATAGAGTCCCACTTTAATTAAGAAAGAGATCCCTAAAGATTTAAAAAGTTTTCAAAACTCGGAGTCGGTTTCAACATTGTGAGGTTACACTTGTGGTCCCAGAATCCGTTGACCACATGTCCTAAATATGCGACTACACGTTGTGTGGTCTCATGTGTGTGGTTTCATGTGATTGACCACACCCCTCAAAAATGCCACCACACGACTAAAATTTACTAGTTTTTAGTTTTTGACTGGCTGCTTCCACATAAACTGAAATAGTCAACCACACCAACTAAATTTTACTTGTTGCTTACCTTATCTTGTGGTTTCTTCATACGTTTAGTTCACTTGAGTCATTTATGATGGGAAGACCGGTCACAACACGAGAATGTAAGGTTAGACCGGGTTCGTGGCATGCGGGTCTTACAACTCCACCACCCATCAAAGAAATTTTGTTCTCAAAATTTATAAGTATGGATTTTACATTTCCCCTACCCTCAACAGAAATTTCATCCTCGAAATTTGAATGTTTTTTGGAGTTGAATAGGTGGGAATACTATTTCTGCATGGTATTTTACTCTTCTCGTGTTATCTCTTCCATGTCTTGGCTTGGCCAAGTTACCTTCATATAATAAAGATTCTAGCTCCGGAGATATTGTACCTTCCAACTAATAAGTTCGATTGGCACCACTTTGAGAGTTAAGTCTTTTACTAACTCTAGTGGATCTACAGTCAATACATGTGATGGGTCTCCAACATACTCCTTTGGAAAAGACACGTGAAATATGTCGTACATACTAGACATGGACAGCAGTACCGTTAGTTGATATGCAATTTCACGTCTTTCCAAAATTTTAAAAGGTCCAAAACATATATAGGACACAACTTTCCTATTCTTACCACACCGTTTCAAACCACGGATAAGTAATAACTTCAAGAACACTTCGCCACTTACGGTGAACTCAAGGTCTTGGCATCTCTTCTAATAATCTTGAGCTATCTTGACCCTTTTTCTTTGAGTTTGTCTGCTACTCAATAGGTTTCTTCAATAGACTCAGGTCTTATAATTCCTCGTTTCCTGACTTTGTCCCAAAACAAAGGAGTTCAACATTTCCTACCGTACCATGCTTCATAGGTGACATCTATATGGTAACTTGGTAGCAACATCGATCAGTGGCAATTTTTCAACTCAAGCTCCTTTGAAATAATTTCATAGGCTCGGAGAATACCTCCTAGAACATGTATAGTCTGCTCCGAATGTCCGTCGATTTAAGGGTAAAATACGGTACTAAACTTTGACTTTGTTCCCATCACTTTCTGTAGTCCCTTCCAAAACTTTGAGGTAAAGCGTGAGCCTCTATCTGTCATCATGCTCTCAGGCATACCATTCAATCTGGTATTATTATCCATATATAGCTTAACTAGCTGCTCCAAAGCATACCGAGGTAGTATAGCAATAAAATAAGCAGTCTTTATAAGGCAATCAACAATCACCCAAACTGCATCAATCAATCTAGAAATCAGTGGTATACCAGTAACATAGTCTATTGTAATGCTGTTCGACATCCAAGCTGGCTCCGATAGTGGTTGTAGTAAGCCTAGTGGTCTTTGTCTTTCAGTCTTTACTTGTCAGTAGTTCAGGCACTGAAACATGTATCTAACCACATCTGCCTCCATTCCCTTTTACCAATGTAATCTCTTCATGTTTTGGTACATTTTTTACTTCTAGGATGTACCCAATACATAATGGAATGGGCTTCTAGCATTATTTTTGTATCTAAGATCCGAGTTTTTTACTTTCAGGTATGCATAATCATCCTCTGTATCTCAGGACCTTCTCCGCATCCAAAGTAAGTCAGGGTTAGGTTTCCCTTTTTCTAAATCTCTTGCACCGATCTCAGATATGGATCTAACAGAATTATTGCCTTTACTTCGTTCATCAAATCAGAGACGATTTTTAACACTATGAACGCAAGCGAGGGATTATTGCTCCATAAATCATCCATACATTCTTGCTCAATTGGATCATCACGAGTTTTTTTTTATGTTGCTCTTCTTCTAAATCTTTTATTGCTATGAAATACAATGTAGCATTGGTCTTAAGTCCTTCTTTTGACTTCATAATTCTTTTTTTTTTTTTTTGGTCAAAGCCTTAGCTACTACATTAGCCTTGCCTAGATGGTACTAAATATTACAGTCATAATCCTTCAGGAGTTTCAACCATTTCATAATCCTTCAGGAGTTCCAACCATTTCATAATCCTTCAGGAGTTCCAACCATCTCCTTAGCCTCACGTTCAACTCTTTCTAGGTGAAGAGATAAATAAAACTCTTGTAGTCTGATTTATTCTGAAATTTTTCTCCGTATAGATGATGTCTCCATGTCTCGATTGCATGATTCACTATCACTAACTCCAAGTCATAAGTAGGGTAACTCTCCTCATGGTCCTTCAGTTATCTTGAAGCATATGAAATCACTTGTTCACCTTTCATCAACCCACATCCTAGACCTAATCCAAAAACCTCGGTATGTAGGGTAAAATGTTCCCCTGGTGTCGAAACGATCAAGATGGGAGAAAATATCAACCTTGCTTTTAGCGTCTGGAACCTTCCTTCTTATCCATTGTAAGGCTGCTCTATGGTCTATTACAGGACTTCCTTCGTCTTTGGAATAAACCAATATATCGTCTACAAAAACTATGACCGAAGAGTCCAACATGTCATGGAACACCTTGTCACACCCCAATTCTACACCAACTAGAATGGTGTGATGAACCGTTAATAAACCAACGGTTCAACCAGGATCTCACAATAGGCTATCCCACATACGATAAATCAAGACACATTCCACATTAATCAGAGGTAATAAAATAAATAGCGAAAGTCTTACAGATAATGAACTGTGGTCTAATCATGATAAATAATTAATGTTCCATTTATTTCCAAGTAACCAAAACATAATTTAATACATATTACAATATCCAAATACGAAAACTAAACACTAAACATATCCATCGCTGAAACGCTCGCTTAACGAACCATGTTCATCATCCAGAGCTTGCTCACCATAGCCTCCACCCGTTCATATGTTGGCATGTAGACATAATCTTCAATCATAGTACCTGCAACATCAGAAACTAAAAAGAATTACGCGCGCGAGGGTCAGCTCTGCAACTTGAGCTCAGTGAGTAAACAAAACAATGCAACAATATATATGCATACAATCAATTCATATATTTGGTCTGGTTTAAAGTTTGCAATATGCAATAGAAAGGTTTAGGTAGTCAAAGGTTAACGTTTATTGAGCCCGCCTCTATACACAAGTGTGTGACGCCGCCCGAAGGTAACGTTTATCGTCGACTCACAAGCACCCAAATCATGAACATTGTACAACAAAGGTTAACGTTTATTGCTGTACAGTGCCACACCAACACGTAAGCCCCAGTTGGCGAGGGCTGCAAACTGGGCTCGCAACTAACCAATCCTAATGCCAAACAGTGTATCCAAGGCCTCACCCCAGCATCCCTCAGAACGTCCATAGAGATAGAGCTAAGGCCCCCTAGTAGAGTCAGAGACTACAAGGACCGAGACCACCTCCCCTGATACTTTACGATGTAATAGTTCTGCAAAGGTAATGGCGATACGACGATGCTAATGCACAAAACTTGAGTTAGAGATAGAGCTAAAGTGCTGAGACCCACCAAAGGTTAACATTTATTGACGTCCCCATCACACCTCCCCTGATACTCGCTCGCATCAAGTACACCAACCACACACATACATTCACATGCCTATTCCTATCATCATCATCACCATCATGTTATAAATAATAAAGTAAATATGCATGAACAAATAATAGAAATATTGGATGACATGTTGAATGCACATTATAAGCATATTCGCATAGAATCAAGCATAGCATTGGACTCAAGAAAATAAAAACAGTTTATTATTAACCAATTAGTTTAGAGTCCTGTTTCCTCACCTTTGCTTGTTTGTAGATCCTCTTTCAAGCCTTAAGAATCACTTTTATATCAATATTATATTGCTAGAAGACCTAACAAAGTCGATAGAATTTAATTCGAATTTATTCTAATTTTTACAGCTTGCTGTTAACTGGGGGTCGATGCCTAGGGTCGGATGTTCCATCCACCCTAGGTGCTACCCCTCCTTTCCTGAACTTCTCGAATGCTGGGGGTCAATACTAGGGTCGGAGGTTCCATCGACCCTAGGTGCGACTCCCCATGGTTTGATTCAAAACTATCAAATTTCGTCCATTCATTCATGTTTGGGGTCCTATGGCTTGCTTCTATAGTCTATTCCATACATGTTCTATGGTTTAGAACTATTCTTTATTCACCTACATGGTTTCAATGATCTCATCCATGGTTTCCATTGAAACCTAACCATGGATGGGTGATTTGGGTTTCTTCTAAGTCATACCCTCTTCATAAACCATTCTAAGGTCTTAAATAAATCATGGGGAATGTATTCATACCTTAGGTTTGCTGAGATTCAGAGTTTCCTCTGAATTTTCTCCTCCTTGGTCTTCTTCTTCAATTCTCTTTCTCTTCTCCTTCTCTTCCTTCTCTTCTCTTTCTCTCAATCCAATTAGGGTTGTAAAAGGAGTGAAAGAGGCTTAGGGATGTCCTATTTATAGAGTAAAACCTCCCAAAATAAGTCCCATTGTGTTTAGGAAAGGTTCCAATTGAAATTAAGAAAGTTTCTTAATTTTCAGTTCGTACTATTTTTCCCGATTACCTGGGGTCGATGGGGAGGTCGATGGGGGGTCGGACCTGCCTATTAAAACCTGCGACCCTACCCTCATTTTGACTGTTTTTGAGTAAATTTTCATATTGGGTCTTGATTTTTCTTCACACACTTGGTCCACTTGGCTCGACCATGATATGTAGATGGGTCATGACACAAAATGTAAGGTTAGACCAGGTTCGTGGCGTGCGGGTCTTACAACTCCACCACCCTTAAAAGAAATTTCGTCCTCAAAATTTGACCGTACAGATCTTACAACTCCCCCATCCTTAAAATAAATTTTGTCCTCAAAATTTGAATTTATTTCGGAATCAATAGGTGGGAATTCTATTTCCGCATTGCATCTTCTTCCTCCTATGCACTCTTCTCCACGTCTTGTCTTCATCAGATTATCTTTTTATAAAAGTTATCCCAGTTTTGGAAACATTGTACCTTCCAACTAGTGAACTAGGCTGGTACCACTTCAATAGTTAAACATTCTATCTAATCCAGTGACTCCGTGGTCAACTCTTTTGATATGGATCTCTAATGTACTTCTTCAATAGAGACACACGAAATACATCATGCACACTAGACATGGACAGCGGTAACGCTAATTGATATGCAACTTTTCTACGTCTCTCTAAAGTTTATAAGATCCAACATATATATAAATTATGACTTTCCCTTCTTGTCTAATCATTTCAACCTGTACATAAGTGATATCTTCAAGAACACTTTTTTACTTACGGCAAACTCATGATCTTGGTGTCTCTTCTGACAATCGTGATCTATCTTGGCCCCTTTTTCTTTGATCTTGTTTGCCACTCGACAGTTTTCTGCAATTGACTTAGGTCTTAAAACTCTTCATTCACTAACTTCATTCCAAAAGAAAGGAATTTGACATTTCTATCGTATCTGCTTCATAGGTAACATTTACATGGTAGCTTAATAGCAACTTCAATTCACGGTACCTTCTCAACTCAAGTTCCTTGAAATCAATTTTACAAGCTCGGAGCATATCTCTTAGGATCTGTATAGTCCGCTCCGACTGTCCATCGGTTTGAGGTAAAGTGCGGTACTAAACTTCAACTTTGTCCCCATTATTTTCTGTAGATCTCCCAAAACTTCGAGATAAGGCATATAGCAATGGAATGAGCTATTTTCATAAGGCGATCAACGATCACCCTAACTTTGTCAATCGATCTGATAGTCAGTGGCAAATCAGTGACATAATTCATTGTAATGCAATTCCACTTTCAGACTAGCTCCGATAGTTTTTATTGTAAGCCATGGTGGTCTTTGTCTTTCAGCTTTTACTTGCTGATAATTAAGACACTGAAACACGCAATAAGCCACATTTGTTATCATTCTTCTTTACCAGTACCATCTCTTCAGGTCATGATACATATTGGTACTCCAGGATGTCCTGAATATTGAGTACAATGGATTCTTATCATTATCCTCTTCATAATATCCAAGTCTTTATCTTCATGTATTCAGAATCTACCTCTGTATCTGAGTACCGTCTCCGCATCCAAAGTAACTCAAGGTTTGATTTTCCTTTTTCTAAATCTGCTTACACCGTTCTTATTTACGGATCTCACAAAATTGCTACTTTTACTTCATCCATCAATTCAGAGATGATCTTTAATGTTGTGAATGCAAGCGAGGAACTATTGCTCCATAAGTTCATCCATAAGTTCTTACTCAATTAGATCCTCACGAGTTTCTATTATATGTTACTCTCCTTCCATCAGAATCTATTGCTGTGAAACATAAGGCAGCATTTATACTGAGTCCTTCCTTGGACTTCATAATTCCCTTTTTCTTAAGGCTTAGCTACTACATTAGCCTTGCTCAGGTGACACTGAATATCTAGTCTTAATCCTTTAATGTTCTAACCATTCTCTCATCCTCATGTTCCACTCTTTCTGATGAAGAGATAAATAAAACTCTTGTGTTCCCATTCAGTCTAAAATTCTCCTCCGTTTAGATAATGTCTCCAAGTCTTGATTGCATAATTTATCACCGTTAATTCCAAGTCATGAGTAGGATAACTCGTCTCATGCTCCTTCAGCTTTCTAAAAGCATATGCAATCACTTATTTATCATGCATCAACCCACATCTTAGATCCAATCCGAAAGCCTCGATGTATAGGGTAAAAGGTTTCTCTGGTACCGAATGATCAAGGTGAGAGTCGATATCAACCCTTCATCACACTTGTCAGTCCAAATAAACTCATCTCCCTTCCTGGTTAGCTTGGTAAGAGGTTTTGCGATCTTAGAGTGCTCTTCCAAAAATCGTCTGTAATAACCTGCTAAACCCAAGAAACTTCTGATCTTCACAATACTCTTTAGGTGTTTCTCATCATATGATTACCTCTATCTTAATAGGGTCCACTTTAATCCCTTTTTATGATGCTACGTGATCTAAGAAGATCATTTTGTTTAGTCACGTCTCATATTCCTTGGACTTGGCATAAAGCTTTTCCCTTTTCAACTGTTGTGGAGTTACTCCAAGATCCGTTGTATGAGTTGCTTCATTCTTGGAATAAATCAAAATATCATCTATGAAAACTATGAACAACGTGTCCAACATGTCATGAAACACCCAGTTCATCAGCTCCATAAAATATGTAAGGGCATTGGTTAATCCAAACGTCATAATTGAGAACTCATAATTGCCAATCCTGGTTTAAAAAAAACTATCTTCGAAATATCGCTGTCTAAATTCTTCAGCTAGTGATATCTTGACTGAAAATCAATCTTAGAAAATACCTTTGCTCCTCGCAACTATTTAAACAAGTCATTGATCTGAGGTGGTAGTTATCGATTCTTGATCGTGAGCTTATTCGATTCTCGGTAGTCTATACCTAATCAGACACTACCATCATTCTTTTCACGAATTGCATTGGCGCTCCCCGTGATGCAATACTTAGCCGATTAGGACCTTGGTCTTATAACTCTTGTAGTTGAGTCTCAGTTCCTTCACTCCATAGGAGCTACTCTAGAGGTGCCTTTGACACAAGTATCATCCTTGGTAACAAGTCGATGACGAACTCGATCGCATGATCAGATGGTAACCCCAGTAAGTCTTCTTGAAACACATCAGAAAATTTATGCATCACATCAGTATCTTCCATCTGTGGTGCTTCTTTGGTAACATATACCACAGATACCATATCTCCAACTCATTTCTCTTCAAAGCATCACTTTGCCTTTAGCATAGAGAGGATCAGCTTTCTTTTCTTAGGTAACATACTTCCAATAATACTAAATTATATGCCGTCTTTATTCTTGAATGAACCTCTTCTATGCACATAACAACTTTGTAGAGTGTTGAGACAACCAGTCTATCCCCAAGATGACGTTAAAGTCTGCCATCTCAAGTCTAATTAGGTTGCGTCCAAATTTCATCCATCCATTAATATGATTCAATCATTGTTCATAACACTCATCTAAAACAACATTTAGTCCAAAGGGCTTGAATTAGCAAAATCTGGTATAAGGTCTTAAGAGCTTGTCTAGTTCTTTCATCTCTTTTGATTTTTCAAAGACTAATGTCAAAATCTCATATCTTAAAAACTCATTCGCTTATATTTCCTTTATCCTTGATGTTCTACCTTGCTCTCTCTTCCATATACCTCGAAAAATATCTTGTGATTGTTACTTCATATCCCAAGTCTATCTATAAGCATTAGGGTATATGCTTATAAATTCATTAATTCAGCCAAACTATTTTGGTCTTTACTTAATCATATCCCTCAACATTGGGCATAACTCAATTATCATTGTATTAAATCGAGTACTACTTATGCCATGACTTTATCCTGGTATCCACTCTTAAATTTGCCTTTAGGAATCTTCTACCTTGTCAAAATTCATACCGATAGAACCATCTTTAACTCTACTTCAGTGCTATCTATTTCTTTACTGGCTACTCTTGATAGTTCTCATTTTTGCTCATGCACTCTTTTTATAGACATGACTCATATCCATCCATTTAGCAATCTCAAAATAGATTCTCCATTACTTCATCTGAGGTTCACTGGCCATAGTATTTAATCTGAATCCAATCATCTTTCTTTCAATAATTCCATTATCACTAAACATCTTATCAATGGATGTCAAGAAATGTAAGAATCAGAATGTTTATCCAATACAAGTCATTTCCTTCTTTCAATTTAGTATGACGACAAACACTTTCTTTATCTAATGAACTTAAGTTCAAAAGATTAGGAGTAAATCTGTGGTAATCCAACCGGCATTAAAAGATCGTCAAGTTGCACGGTGGTCCAAATATATGAAAATAGAGGTTTTACAACTCTTAACCTCATGGTTACAGGTTCTATTGAGTATATATAATGCCATTGGTCAAGGCACTATAGGAATAAATCTGGAGAAAGATTTTGTACATCAATAAATCAGGTATAAATCAGAAGATGTACGCTCAACATGATTAAACATTTAACTATTCATTCAGTTCATATCTCAGTTCATGTTGTCGATCATGAGAGTGGTTCAGATTGGTATAATCAGGACTAATACTAAAGAAACAATATATATAACTCCAATTGATAGGTTAAATCAAGAAGGTATCCTGTGAAGGTACGAGAAATTAAAATCTGGTATGTGCATCCTCTATAATCATAAGAGTAAATAATAATGCACCGCATCCTATATAAACCTATCTAGATATATGGCCATAATAAATTTGATCCTTTGCTGAAAACGTTTGAGGCTTAATCTTCAGAAAATATTTCTCAATTCTTTTCGGATCATTCTGCCATGATGTAATTTTCCCATATATCGGTGGCTGATAAGGGTAACCACCTTGATACACTGCTTGTTGTGCTCTAAATTTCTGCACTGGGGTATGCATTACTGGGACTTGCTATATGGTAGGCACTGTGTTATAGCTAACATGTGTTGGGGTACAGTGATGCTACCAATTGGTACCGTACTTGGTTTGACCCAGAGGTATTGATGTAGCATTGGCAATTTGGATAACAACTTGCATAGTCGGTCTCATTTGTGGTTGCTCTTGTATTTTATTGGGCCAAGTTTATTACAACCGTGACCAAGGTAATTGGTAGTCCAGGTGGTTGGCTGGAGTGGCCTGGTTGTTCACTTCCTCTTATTTGCTCTAATCTGATTACCAACTCAGATGAGTTTTCATTACCCATTCTCGACCCAGATAGTGGTGGGGTCAAGTTGTAACCTCATCTTAATGCTCAGCGGGTAATAGATCAGCGTGTAGTGGATTTCACTCTGAGTCTCCATGTCAGCCAGGGGTATAGCTTTATCTTCTTGTAGTTACTCTTATTCTTAATGTAGGGCCGTTATTCTCCTATCTCTGTTGGGTTCGGCCCGAGATCTTTCCCTTTACTTTTGCAGGGAATTAGGCATTACTAGCCATTTTCTCCTTCCTTTGTCATACATCGAGTTTCACATCTTGTGAGTACCAACTCGGTATTCACTTTTCTGCTTTACAGAAGCTCCCTTCTTACTACTGTACTATATCCTTGTATACTTGGATAACTACCCAACTTATAGATAATACCCTTTATTATTTATTTATTAGGATAATTTTTTTGGTCTTCACTTCCTGTTTGAGTGTATATATATGGTTTCACCTTTTATATGTACATTATCGTTTTGTTTAATTTCTGTCTCAACCAACACAGGTGCTTATGGTTTGTTTGTATTAAATCTTTTAATTTATCCTAACTCAGTTCATGGACTCCAGTGAAAGTATTTAGGTTTAATGGGTAAGGCCTACGAGAGCTCTGATACCAAGTTATCACACCCCAATTTTGCACCAACCAGAATGGTGTGATGAACTGTCAATAATCCAACGGTTCAACCAGGATCTCACAATAGGCTATCCCACATATGATAAAGCAAGACACATTCCACATTAATCAGAGGTAATAAAATAAATAGCGGAAGTCTTACAGATAATAAACTGAGGTCTAATCATGATAAATAATTAATATTCCATTTATTTCCAAGTAACCAAAACATAATTTAATACATATTACAATATCCGAATACGAAAACTAGACACTAAACGTATCCATCGCTGAAACGTTCGCTTAACGAACCATGTTCGTCATCCACAGCTTGCTCACCATAGCCTCTACCCGTTCATATGTTGGCGTGTAGACATAATCTTCAATCATAGTACCTGCAACATCAGAAACTAAAAAGAATTGCGCGCGCGAGGGTTAGCTCTCCAACTTGAGCTCAGTGAGTAAACAAAACAATGCAAAAATACATATGCATGCAATCAATTCATATCTTTGGTCTGGTTTAAAGTTTGTAATATGCAATAGAAAAGTTTAGGTAGTTAAAGGTTAACGTTTATTGACCCCGCCTCTATACACAAGTGTGTGACGCCGCCCGAAGGTAACGTTTATCGTTGACTCATAAGCACCCAAATCATGAACATTGTACAACAAAGGTTAACGTTTATTGCTCTACAGTGCCATACCAATACGTAAGCCCCTATTGGCGAGGGCTGCAAACTGGGCTCGCAACTAACCAATCCTAATGCCAAACAGTGTATCCAAGGCCTCACCCCAGCATCCCTCAGAACGTCCATAGAGATAGAGCTAAGGCCCCCCGGTAGAGTCAGAGACTACAAGGATCGAGACCACCTCCCCTGATACTCTACGACGTAATAGTTCTGCTAAGGTAATGGCGATACGACGATGCTAATGCACAAGACTAGAGTTAGAGATAGAGCTAAAGTGCTGAGACCTGCCAAAGGTTAACGTTTATTGACGTCCCCCTCACACCTCCCCTGATACTCACTCACATCAAGTACACCAATCACACACATACATTCACATGCCTATTCCTATCATCATCATCACCATCATGTTATAAACAATAAAGTAAATATGCATGAACAAATAATAGAAATATTGGATGACATGTTGAATGCACATTACAAGCATGTTCGCATAGAATCAAGCATAGCGTTGGACTCAAGAAAATAAAAATAGTTTGTTATTAACCAATTAGTTTAGAGTCCTATTTCCTCACCTTTGCTTGTTTGTAGATCCTCTTTCAAGCCTTAAGAATCACTTTTATATCAATATTATATTGCTAGAAGACCTAACAAAGTCGATAGAATTTAATTAGAATTTATTCTAATTTTTACAGCTTGCTGTTAACTGGGGGTCGATGCCTAGGGTCGGATGTTCCATCGACCCTGGGTGCTACCCCTCCTTTCCTGATCTTCCCGAATGCTGGGGTTCGATGCTAGGGTCGGAGGTTCCTTCGACCCTAGGTGCGACTCCCCATGGTTTGAGTCAAAACTATCAAATTTTGTCAATTCATTCATGTTTGGGGTCCTATGGCTTGCTTCTATAGTCCATTCCATACATGTTCTATGGTTTAGAACTATTCTTTATTCACCTACATGGTTTCAATGATCTCCTCCATGGTTTCCATTGAAACCTAACCATGGATGGGTGATTTGGGTTTCTTCGAAGTCATACCCTCTTCATAAACCATTCTAAGGTCTTAAATAAATCATGGGGAATGTATTCATACCTTAGGTTTGTTGAGATTCAAAGTTTCATCTGAATTTCCTCCTCCTTGGTCTTCTTCTTCAATTCTCTTTCTCTTCTCCTTCTCTTCCTTCTTTTCTCTTTCTCTCAATCCAATTAGGGTTGTAAAAGGAGTGAAAGAGGCTTAGGGACGTCCTATTTATAGAGTAAAACCTCCCAAAATAAGTCCCATTGAGTTTAGGAAAGGTTCCAATTGAAATTAGGAAAGTTTCTTAATTTTTGGTTCGTGCTGTTTTTCCCGATTACCGGGTGTCGATGGGGGGGTCGATGGGAGGGTCGAACAATTCATAGACCCCTGCGACCCCTGGTCAAGGGTCGATGGTGGGGGTCGATGGGGGGGTCAGACCTGCCTGTTAGAACCAGCGACCCTACCCTCATTTTGACTGTTTTTGAGTAAATTTTCATATTGGGTCTTGGTTTTTCTTCACACACTTGGTCCACTTGGCTCGACCATGATATGTAGATGGGTCACGACACGAAATGTAAGGTTAGACCAGGTTTGTGGCGTGCGGGTCTTACACACCCAGTTCATAATCTCCATATAAGATGTAAGAGCATTGGTTAATCCAATGACATAACCAGGGACTCATAATGCCTATACCTAGTTCTAAAAGTCGTCTTCAGAATGTCATTATCTTTAATCTTCAATTGATGATATTCCATCTGAAGGTTGATCTTAGGGAACACCCTTGCAACTTGCAGCTGATTGAATAAGTGAACAATCCATAACAATGGATATTAATTCTTTATTGTGAGCTTATTCAATTCCTGGTAGTCTATACACAGCCGAATACTATCGTCCTTTTCACGAATAGCACTGGTGCTCCCCGTGATGAAATACTTGACCGATTGGAACCTTTTTCTAATAACTCTTGTAGTTGAGTCTTCAATTCCTTCAATTATTTTGGAGCTATTCTATAGGGTGCCTTAGACACAGGTGCCAGCCCCGGTACAAGTCGATAACGAACTCGGCGCACGATCAGGTGGCAACCTGAGTAAGTCTCCTAGAAACACATCAGGGAATTTATGTATCACATCAATATCTTCCATCTGTAGTGCTTCTTTGGTAACATCTGCTATAGATACCATATATCCAACACCTTTCTTTCCAAGACATCTCTTCACCTTTAGTGCAGAGAAGATAAGCTTCCGCTCCCTCGGCAACATACATCCCATAAAATCAAATTATGTGCCATCTTTGTTCTTAAATGATAACGCTTCTATGCACATAACAACTTTGTAGAGTGTTGAGACAACCAGTTTATCCCCAAGACGACGTCAAAGTCTGCCATCTCAAGTTGAATTAGGTTGCATCCAAATTCCATCCTTTCATATGATTCAGACATTGTTCATAACACTCACCTAATACAACATCTAGTCCAAAAGGGCTTGAACTAGTAAAATCTGGTATAAAGGTTTTAATGGCATGTCTAACCCCCTTTACCTCTTTGTTTTTTTTTCCAAAGACTATCACCAATAATCTAGTACTGCACTCATTAACTCACATCTCTTTTATCATTGCTGTTTTAACTTGATCTCTCTTCTATATATCCTGAAAAGCATTTTTTGATTGTTTTCCTTACTACATATCTCAAGTCTACCTATAAGCATTAGGGTATATGCTTATATTCTTATCAAATCCACCAAACTCTCTTGGTTTTTACCCAATCCTCTTATAAATCATTGAAAATAACTCAATAGTAATTGTACTAATCTGAGTACAATCAATGCCATGCTTCTCGAGTCCATCCCTGTATCTACACTTAGGTGTCCTTTTGGAAATCTTTACCTTGTCAAAATTCATACCGATATAGCCATCTTTAACTCTGTTCGAGTGCTATCTACTTCTTTATTAACAGCTCTTGATAGTTTTCACTTCTTGCTCATGCACTCTTTTACAGGCCATAACTCAAATCCATCCATCTAGCAATCTCAAAATAGATTTTTCATTACTTGATCCGAGGTTTCTTAGCTATACAGATTATTCTGAATTCAATTGTCTTCCCTCCAATAATTCTTTTATTAACTAAACATCATATCAACAGAGATTGAAAATGTAAGAATCAGAATGTTTATCCAAAAGTAATTCATTTTCTTCTATCGAATTTAATATAGTGATGAACATTTGTTTTATCTAGTAAACTTAGGTTTAAAAGATCAGGAGTAAATCTATGGTATCCGAACCAACAACCAATGACTGTTAGGTTACAAGGTGGTCCAAATACATGGAAATAGAGGTTCTACAGCTCTTAGCATAATAGTTACAGGTTCTATCGAGTATGCATTGCCATTGGTCAAGGCATCATATGAGTAAATCTGGAGAAAATTTTGGTACATCAATAAACTCAGGTATAAAATCTAAAAGTTGTACATTCGAAATAATTAAGCCTTTAACTATTCATTTGGTTCATATCTCTATTCATGTTGTCGATTATGAGAGTAGCATAGATTGGTATAGTCAGGACTAATTCTAAGGAAGCAACATCTATAACCCCAATTAACAGGTTGAATAAAAAAGGTATCATGTCAAGGCATGAGAATTTAAAATCAAGTATGTGCATCCTCTATAATCATAAGGTAAGTCAATGATGCATCGTATCTTATATACACCTATCTAGATATATGGTCATAATAGATTTGATCCTTTGTTGAAAATATTCGAGGTTTCACCTTCAAAAAAACGTTCCTCAATCCTTATTAGATCATTCTGCTATGGGGCAGCTATCCCATACATCGGTGGCTGATAAGGTTAACCACCTTGATACACTACTTGGTGTGCACCAAGCTTTTGCACTGGGGTGTGTGTTTTGGGACTTACTATATGGTAGACACTGTGTTATGACTAACATATATTGGAGGTATAGTATTGCTACCAACAGGTACTGTACTTGGTCTGACCCGGAGGTGTTGATGTAGCACTGGCAACTTGGGTAGCGATCCCCATGGTAACTTGGATAGCCGATATCATCTGTTGCTGCTCTTTCATTTTGTCGGACTAAATTTGTTACAACCTTGGCTAAGGCATTTTGTGGTCCAGGTAGATTGACTGGAGTGGCTTGGTTGTTCACCCCTTTGACTTATTTAGGTCTGACCATTATTATTTGGTATCTGCTCAGATGGGTTCTCATTATCCGTTCTCTACCTAGATAATGGTGGGGTCGGATTGCGATCTCTTCTTAATGCTCTGTGGTGACGGATCAGTGTGTGGCGGATCACACTTCGAGTCCCCACGTCACCCAGGAGTATATCTTTATCTTCTTTTGTAGTTACTCTCATTTTTGGTGCATGGCCATTATTCTCTTATCTCTATTGGATTAGATCTGAGATATTTTCCTTGACCACTTAAGGGATTTAGGTATTACTAGTCATTTTTCTTCTTCCTTTATCATACATTGAGTTTCACATCTTGTGAGTACCAACTCGATATTTTAATTTTCTGCTTTACGAATGCTCCCTTCTTGCTACTGTACAATATCCTTTGTCTACTCGAGCAACTATCCGACTGGTAGACCCGTACCATATGTTATTTGTTTATTAGGATACATTTAGATTTTTTTGTCTATATATATATGGTTCTACCTTTGATATATACATTATTGTCTTATTTAAATTTTGTCTCCACCAACACAGGTGTTTATGGCGTGTTTGTATTAAAGCTTTTAAATTTAACCTAACTCAGTTCATGACTCTTGTGGAAGTATTCAGGTTTGATGGGCAGAGCCTGGGAGCTCTGATACCAAGTTGTCACACCCCAATTCTGGACTAACCAGTGGTGTGATGAACCGTCATGAGAACCAATGGTTCAATCAGGGTCTTGTAAAGACCGTGCCAACCATGTTAAACCAAAATACATTCTACAGTAAAAATCAAAGATAATAATTAAGTAGCGGAAGTTTTTATTAATAATGAACTGAGGTCTACATGATAAATAATTAAAAAACTCAGTTATCTCCAAGTAACCAAAACATAATTAATACCTATTATAAGTATCTAAATATGGGAATTCACTTGACCACGGTGGAAACATTCACTTGACGAGTCATATTCGTCCTCCACCACTTGCACATCTATAACCACCACGTGTCTATACATTGGCGCATTCATGTAGTCTTCAACGGTATTAATTGCATCATTAGAAACTAAAAGGAAAAGCATACGCAAGGGTCAGCTCTCTAACTTGAGCTCAGTGAGTAAACAAAACAACGCAACAAACATATGCATACATTCAATTCATATCTTTGGTCTGGTTTTAAGTTTACAATCTATAGAAAGGTTTGGTATCCACCGCACCTCTATGCACAGGTGTGTAAGCCCACCCAATGGATTAAACACCATTATCGTCTACATCCACCCCACCATGGAATATAGATAGTGCTAAAGTGTTCGGATCACACACCGCCAATACTTTTTCTGATGCCCTACCCATACCAACACGTAATCCCTCATTGGCGAGGGCTTGCAAACTGAGCTCACAACTAACCAATCTTAATGCCATCCAATGTATCCAAGGCCTCACCCTAACATCCCTCAATACGTCCATAGAGATAGAGCTAAGGCCCCCCGACAGAGTCAGAGACCACACTGTCTAAGACCACCTCCCCTGATGCCCTACGACGTAATAGTTTTGCTAAGGTAATGACGATACGATGATGTCAGTGGGCAAGACTTGAGTAGAGATAGAGCTAGAGTCTAATGATCAGGCTGAACCACAATGCCACATCCTCCCCTTGATGCTCCACTAGCATTCAACACACTAACTACACACACAATCACATGCATATTCCTAGCATCATCATCATGTTATAAATAGATAGAAATAAATATGCATGAGTAGAAATAACAGTAATATTGGATGACATGTGAGATGCACATTACAAGCATACAAGTATAGAATAATTCATTACATTGGATAAATAAAATAAAATAGTTTTTTATTATCTCATTAGTTTAGGTCTTATTCCCTCACCTTTGATTGATGTTTGTTCCTCTCCTAAGCTTTAGAAGTCACTTTCAACTATTGAGAACCTAAACAATTAATGTATTTAAGTTAAAGATTAATTTTCTCAAGTTATAGTAGTCAAAAACCTTGTCTGGTCTCAAAACATACTTGCTGAAACTGTGTGGTCGCAGGTGTGGTAGAACCTATGGTCTCAGTATATGCGACCACACACTGTGTGGTCGACCCCTGTAGTGGCATATATGCGACCACATAATTCTGGAAAACTTTTCGAATAGCTATGGTCGACTCTCTGGTCACCCTATGGTCAACCATAGCTACAACCATACGAAGTTTGGTTGATTTTTACTTCTCATATGAGTTCTTCCTCTTGGCTTATTAATGGGATTCACCCTAAGATCATTCTATGACCTTTAATCATAGTTTATCCTTATCAATTATCCATAACCTATTCTCTTATGGTTTTCCTTAGAAATTCCATAACCGAAGTCGTTACATTAGATTCAACACATCAACTTGATGAAAAGGAACATATCCTATTTGATTTAGCTTTACAAAGACAAGTTCATACTTTAAACTTGCTATAAAGAGATAGAATTCTTCTCTACAAAAGCTTTCCTTTCCTTCTCTTCTGCTCCTTCTCTTCCTCTCTCTCTTTCTCTCATAGGTTTAGAGTTTCAATTTGGGTTCTAAAAGAGTGAAAGAGGCTAAGGGACATCCTTTATATAGAGAAAAACCTCCATATAGAGTCCCACTTTAATTAGGAAAGAGATCCCTAAAGATTTGAAAAGTTTCCAAAACTCAGAGTCGGTTTCAACATCGTACGGTCGCACATGTGGTTACGGAATCCGTTGACCATACGTCCCAAATATGCGACGTAAGGTTAGACCAGGTTCATGGCGTGCGATTTTACATGGACATATTTTAAATATCCCAATGCGGGTCCCAATGCAAGCCAGGAACCTTACAGTTGGTCCCCGAAGGCTTAGATTAGACAAATAGGCTATTAGTAGCCAAGGCGGTGGATGAGGTACCGGCGGTAAGTGCCACTGATTTTATCCGTCAACTGGGCCTTGAAACTCTATGTGAGTGAGCTAGCAGACTAAATCAACAGATCAATCAGCCAGCTCTAGGGTGCCATTGGCTTATCAAAAAGCCTAAGCCGGCCCCAAAAACTAAGCCGGGGGAAGCTTTCTAGATGAATGCCTCCGGCTAGTCTGCCAGCTGAGCTCAACCTATAGTAATCTTAATTGTGGGGTCTGGCGATGGATGAGAGCCCCACCGGCTCCATCCACCGTCCAAAACATCTTTGTTCAAATACCAGAGCTAGGGGCCAGGGCGTCCCCCATCAACTGGCTCGGGTCTACCAGCTGAGTCCGAGAAAGCAAACTCATTTGAGAAGATAAAGTAAAAACTTATGGGTTTGTCTCCCCAACATCATCCAATCATATAAACTTGATAGGGAACATATTCCTCACCCCTGGTAGTGTTATTAGGGTCATTAACACCTCTATTGGACATGTGCGTAACCAATCCTAGATTCAAGGGTTTGACCTTGGCCTCTATTAATGGTGGCCAAGCACTACCATCAATGATGGACATTACTTCTCATTTCAAAGAGAAGTAAGAGTTTGAGAGTTTACTTGGAATAGGTAAAGTTTCCTTAAGCTCCAAATTCTCCAAAGCTCTCAAGCACTCACACATACTCCCATTATTTCAGCAAGAGAGTAAATGAAGCTATTGGGTCTATATTTATAGACCTAAGGAGAGAGAGTGGGTGGCTATGAAACTAAGCCGGTAGCAGGGAGTCAGTTGGCTCATGATCTGGTTGTGCCACTGGCAGGGCTTAAAGATAGCCCCAAATTCAGTGCTTTCGCCCCCACGCATTAGGGACCTATGTGGGGTTCACCTAGGGCCCACTAGCTCCCCCCAGTCCAAATGGGTGACCCATTATTTTGACCTGGATGTGTTCAATGGGTCTGCATCTAGTTCGTTAGTTGTCGGTGCAGGAAGACCCGATACAGTAGAAATCCGAGTTAGTGGGGGATTTTGGGTGCGGGTCTTACACTTAGAGACTCAGGTAGTTGCTAAGGAAGGACTTGGTCAACTATGTGAGTGTGATGACTGCATCTTCGGTTAAGAGGAGGCATCACCAATACTTTAGTTTATTAATTTTTCCTAGTTTAGTATTGATCAGTTTGGTTTCAGGATAATTATACTTGGAGCATGTTTAATAGTATTATCATGGTTATCTTATGATACAATGGTTTGGAACTTGGACGTTATTATTTAATTTATCATAAAACTTGTAGTTTTACACCTATATATAAATTCCCCTATTTAGTTGTACTTTGATTTACGGATTGTTACCATTTGGATTTGGTGGTTGGATGTGATGAGCACAGTTACTCATGATCCTAGGGTTGTTCTGAGCTGGTTCGTTAACAGTTCAGGCACACCTCCAGTTAGCCCAAAATTTGGGGTGTGATCATGATGCAGGTGTTACTTAATTGGCTTCGCCGACTCATCGGTGATTTGCAACCTCACCCGACTAAAGCACAGGTAGCGAACGAAGAAGACCATGGTTGTTACTGTGAATGTAATGTCTATGTCTTCGACTAGACGGAGCATCATCGTTGCCCCAGCTGTACTAGTTTCCGTAGTTTACTTTATTTCAGATTTCAGAGTTTGGTTTACATACTGATTGTGACTGTAAACATGGGATCTATTATTGTTATGTTTTGAGCATTGGTAAAACATAGATACTATTTAAATTATCATTAGACAAATCTCAATTCATTTTAATATGATTTTCACTATTACATTATACGCTCTGATTATATGATGTTATGCATTTGGGATTTGGTGGTTGGTTTGATGAGCATGGTTTTTTGTGATTTTGGGGTTGGACCAAGTCGGCTCTCTAGCAGCTCAATTACACCTCTGGTTCACCCAGAAATTTGGGATGTGACAATGAGGCTTCAACATTTTACTTTCCAAACCGCAACACTTGAAGACCCCCGGGCCATACAATAGGGGGCGGGCCATCGAGTCACGACAGCAAGTCCCTGTCTTCAGAATCGAGTATGGAGTTAAGAGAGTTTGCCCAGGCCGATTCAGATTATTTCTGCACCTCCAAATCCAGAGCATCCAAAGGCACAAGGGGCAACTAATCAGTTCAATAGAGTTAACTTTCTGCACCTCCGAATCCACAACATCCGAAGGAGTGAGGGCATCTGATTAGTTCGATAAAGCTGAGATGAATTATTTCTGCACCTCTAAATCTGCAACATACAAAGGCGCAAGGGGCAATTGTTAGGGGAAATACACCCTACCAATCAAAAGCTGACATGTGGCACAATGCCTAAAAAGGTCGACCACGTAGAAGACAGATACACTCAGAAGGAACAGTCGGCCGACTCCAGTAGTGGCCGAGTTTCCTACCGAGGAGGAGTCCCACTCCTTGTAGAACACGATGGGGAATCTTACTCTTCTAGAGACACGACAGTAAGGAGTCCCACTTCTTATAAAACATGACTACAAAGAGTTCTGTTCCTTATAGAATATTGACAGTAAGGACGCGACCACCACTCTTGGATATCCCGAGCTGACTCTGCCTGTCTCAAGAGTCCTTTCCAAGTAGAGCATTACCTATGAAGAATCCAGGTTTATGCGGAGTCGCTTGTTTGTGTCTTGCTCCAGTGCACTTCCCATCCGTGGGACTCAACCATAGGGTAATACCTATGACCCTAAAATACTCAGACTCGGCCAACGGTGTCTTGGTCCCCTACTCCTAATCAAACACTAAGACTAAGAGGCATCATATCTGTCCAATACGAACATCTAGCGATTTGCCTTATCTACACAACCATGGATACGAACCTTGACGCTCCATTCCTCACTCTATAAATACAAGCAGTCCCCAAGGTAATTCTTAATGAACTTTTTGACACATGAATTCTATCTATGGCCACACTTATAAACTGGAGCTCATCTCTTTGATAACTCTTGACTACTTGTACTTAGATCTAACTTAGGCATCGGAGTGTTCCCCGGGCCGAGTCGCCCAAACCATTTCTGCCTCTTTTTTTTGTGATTGTAGTTTGAACTTGCCTTAGATCGACGAAACGATTTTCGATTGCAACAAGATGAGTTAATGGTTACTGTATGTGTCACACCCCAATTCTGACCTAACCAGAAGTGTGAATGAACCATCTAAAGAACCAATGGCTCAAGCCAAGATCTTGTAAGACTATGCCAACCATCAAACCATACACTTCACATAAACAAAGTAAATAAATAAATAACAAAAATTATATTAATAATGAACTGAGAGTCTACAATGATAAATAATGAATAACCAATTATCTCCAGTATATCCAAACATAAAATAACAAACTATTACAAATCTCATCAGTCAAATATGACAACAAAACCTTAGGCAAGAACATAGTGGAAACACTTACATGATGAGTCATTCTCGTCTTCCACCGCTTGCCCATCTAAAGTCACCATGTATCCATAAGATGGCACATTCATGTAGTCTTCAACGATATCACCTACATCATTAAAAACTAAAAAGAAAACGGTACTGTGGATGAGCTCATAACTTAGCTCAGTGAGAAAATAAAACAATGCAACAAACATATGCATGATGTCAAATTCATATCTTTGGGTCTGATATAAGTTTACAATATGCTACGGTAAGGATAGGAGGCCACCACACCTCCATGCATGAGAGTGTAAGGAAGCCCAATGGATCACACACCGCTGCCGCTTTACATCACCCACTACAGAATAGAGATAGAGCTAGAGCCTAACAGATCGCACACCACCAGTACTTCCCTTGATGCCCTATCCCATATCAGTACATATGCCCTTACTGGCGAGTGCTTGCAAACTGGGTTCATGACTAACCAATCCTAGATGTCATCAAATTTGTATCCAAGACCTTATCCTAGCATCCTTCAATATACCCACAGAGATAGAGCTAGGGTCTAATGACAGGGCTTACAACCACACACCACGATCACCCCCCTGATACCCTGTGACATATTAAGTCCACCAAGGTATGGAGATATGACGATGTCAATGTGGTGAATGGTTCGAGGCTACAACCTCCCCCTATCCAATACACCAACCATATACAAGCACATGCCTATCCCTATCATCATCATCATAACAGAAATATAAATATGCATGAACAAGATATATAGTAAATATTGGATGACATGTGAGATGCACAAACAATCATACAAAGCATGGCATCGATCATATTAACAAAAAATAAAAGGGTAGATTGTTATTAACTAATTAGTTTAGGTCTTGTTTCCTCATCTGTTGAGTGATGATTATTCTTTCCCAAAGCCTTAAAAATTATCTTGAATTAGTTGAAAGCCTAAACAATTAGTAGAATTAAATTAAGGTTCGGTCCAATAAGTTCCTACACATAGATTGACTGTCTAGTCTATCATTCAAACCTTTTGGACGTTGTCCTATCGCTTCACTGGTCTTGAATTGTTTGACCAGTGATTAATCTGGACAAAGCCTGAGATACTTCCCTAGAGTGTTCAGTCCCTTGTCCGATCGCTTGACTAGTAGCACTTGGAATTCATAAAGTCCGATCGGATAATTTTTAGATTTTCTGTGAGTTTGTCCGGTAGCATGTCTGGTCTATTGACCAGTCTACTAGTGATGCTACTGGACAACCTTTCGGACATCATTCCAAAATGCCCCAAAAGGTGTCCGAGTTAACTCTTTGGTTTGTCTCTCTCTAGAGTCGATCTCTCAACTCTTCTAGTGCTCATCCTACACCCTTCTATGGTCGAAGTCTTTGCAAGTATTGGATCAACAAGTTTAAATTAGGGTTTGGTCTTTCCTTGATGTCCTAATTACTATGGCTTCCAACATAGGTTTCTCCTCTATGAATCATAGAACAACCTCATGGCTAAATCATGATGTTAGGATTGATCCTTAGCCATTAGTGGTTATGATCTCAATCCATACTCAACCAAAACCCACTAAAGGAATGAGGGGACTTACTGTTGGGTTCGTAACGACGTAGATGGAAGCCGACCATGAAATCTTGCATCGAAGATGGTTCTTTCCTCGCACAGCCTACTTCTTCCCCACAAGTTCTTCTTCCCTTACACAGCCTTCTTCTTAGATCTTCTTTTCCATAGCCTTCTTATTTTCCAAAGGTTTCTTCTCCTTCTTCTCCTCTCTTTTTCTCAATTATAAGGTTTGAGATTGAACAAAAGAGTGAGAGGAAGTGAAAGGCTACCTCTTTATAGAGAGAAAGTCTCCATATAGAGTCCTCTTTCAATTAGGAGAGTGATCCCTCCAAAGTAGGAAACATTGCTAATCTTGGAGTCAAGTTCTAGGCTTGACCGGTCGACTCATCGGTCCCAAATCCCAAGGATCAAACCACCCTAAACTACAAACTGGATAACCCATGAGTGAGTACTTTAAGATGTCTGGGTGCACTGTCCGATTGCTGAAAAGTGAGACCGAATAGTAGACAGGATAGTGAGACCTGATAAGGTAAAATAACTAAAAACTTTACTTTAATGTTACCTTGACACTCGGCTACTTCATCCGACTGTCTCCTCCAACCCGGTTATGTTGGGAAAACCGATTACGACATGAATACGCATGTTAGACCAGATTCGTGGAGTGCGGTTCTTACAACTCCCTCACTCTTAAAAGAAATTTTGTCCTTAAAATTTATACGTACGGATCTTATAACTCCCCCATCCTTAAAAGAAATTTTGCCCTCAAAATTTGCACATACCTTTGGAGTAAAAAAGGTGAGGGTACTGTTTTCGCATAGCATTTTCTTCCTCCCAAGTGATCTCTTTTACGTCTTAGCTTCTCTAGACCACCTTGACATAGTAGATATCTCAGTTTCGAAGATGCGTTACCTTTCAACTGGTGAACTAAACTGGCACAACTTTGAATGTCAAGTCCTTTGTCAAATCTAGAGGATCTACAGTCAATATGTGCGATGGATCTCTGATATGCTTCTTCAATAAAGACACATGGAATACATCACGGACTCTTGACGTTTACGATGGGAGTACAAGTTGATACACCACCTTACCATGCCTTGCCAGAATTTCATATGGTCCCACATATCTAGGACATAACTTTCCCTTCTTATCAAATAGCTTTAAACCTCGCATAGGCTCTATCTTCAAGAACACTTTGTCACTTACGGCGAACTCAAGGTCTCGGTGTCTGTTATCTGCATAACTCTTATCACTATCTTGAGCTGTCTTGACCCTTTTCTTGATCATATCCACCACTTTGCAAGATCCTCCAATAATTTTGACCCCACGATTCTTCATTCTCTGACCTCGTTCCAAAATAGAGGGGTCCGACACTTCTTGTCGTACAATGCCTCATAGGGTAACATTTGTATGTTAACCTGATAGCTGTTGTTGTAAGCAAACTCTATCAGTGGTAACCCCTCATCCCAAGCTTCTTTAAAATCAATGGCACAAGCTCGGAGCATATCTTCTAATATTTAAATGGTTCTCTCCGACTGTCCATTCGTCTGAGGATGAAAGGCTGTACTAAACTTCAACTTTGCCCCCACTGCCTTCTATAGTCCCACCCAATATTTTGGTGTAAAGTGAGGATCTCTGTCAAACACTATACTTCCAGATACACCATGGAATCTGACAATGTTATCCATGCATAGCTTGGCTAATTGCTCCAAGGTATATTGAGGTCCTATCACGATGAAACGAGTTATCTTTGTAAGATGATCCACAATCACCCAGACTGCGTCAACTGACTTCAAAGTCAACGGTAGCCCAGTAATGAAGTCCTTAATGAGGTAGTCCCATTTTCATGCCGGTTTAGGCAATGGTTGTAGTAAACCCGGTGGTCCCTGTCTCTTGGCCTTCACTTGCTTACAATTCAGACATTGAAACACACACCAAACCACATTTACTTTCATTCCTCTCTACCAATATAATCTCTTCAGGTCATGGTTCATTTTGGTACCTTCAGGATGCACCGAAAAAGGAGTGGAATGGGCTTCAAGCATTATTTTATCTTTAAGGTCCGAGTCTTCACTTTCAGGTATACACAATCATCCTCTATGTCTGAGGACCTTATCTGCATCCAATGTAAAGTCAGGATTTGGCTTATCCTTCTCCAAATCTTTTTGCACAGTTATCAGGTATGGGTCCAATAGAATTTTTACTTTCACTTCGTCCGTTAAATTTGGTAGAATCTTCAGTGCTATGAACATAAGTGAGAACTTGTGTATCAGCCCTTGCTCTATTAGATCATCGCGAGTTTTTATTGAATGCTACCCTTTATTCCAATCCAAAACTGTTGTTGTGGAACACAAGGCGGCTTTTATACTATCCTTCTGATTTCATTATTCCCTTTCTGCTCAAAGCCTCAGCTACTATACTAGCCTTGCCTGGGTGATACTAAATATTACAGTCATAATCCTTTAAGAGTTCCAATCACCTTCTCTGCCTCATGTCCAACTCTTTCTGAGTGAAGAGATAAGTAAGGCTCTTGCGATCCAACCTGATCTAGAATTTTTTGTCGTATAATGTCTCCAAGTCTTGATTGCGTGAATCATCGCTGCTAACTCCAAGTCATGTGTAGGATAATTCTTCTCATGCTCCTCCAGTTGTCTGGAAGCATAGGCAATTACTTATTCACCTTGCATCAACACGCATCCTAAACCCAAATCATAGGCATTGGTATACAGGGTAAAGAGTTTCCCTAGTACTGGAATGGTCAAGATGGCAGCCGATATCAGCCTTGCTTTCAATGTTTGGAAACATTCTTCACACTTGTCAGTCCAAACAAACTTTTCCCCTTTCCTGGCCAGCTCGGTAAGAGGTACTGTGATCCTAGAGTAGTCCTTCACGAATCGTCTATAATAACTAGCTAAACCCAAGAAACTTCTGATCTTTGCAATGTTTTTAGGCGCTTCTCACCCTACGATTGCTTCTATCTTACTAAGATCCACTTTTATTCCTCTGACAATACTACGTGACCTAAGAAAGTCACCTCGTTTAAATTTGGCATAAAGCTTCTACCTTCTCAGTCGTTGTAAAGCTGCTCTAAGATCCATCACATGACTTTCTTCATTTTTAGAAGATCAAAATATCATCGATAAAAGTTATTACCGAAATGTTCAGCATGTCATGGAATACTCAGTTCATAAGCTCTATAAAAGAGCAAGCGTGTTAGTCATCCCAAAAGACACAACTAGGTACATAGTGACAATACTTGGTTCTGAAAGCTGTCTTCGGAATGTCGCTATCCTTAATCTTCAGCTGATGATATCCTGACCGAAGATCGATTTTTGGAGAATACCTTTGCTTCTTGTAACTGATCGAACAAGTCATCTATCCTAGGTAGTTGGTATCAATCCTTGATCGTGAGCTTGTTCAACTCTCGGTAATCTATGACCAGTCGAACACTACCGTCTTTCTTCTTCACAAACAACACTGGTGCTCCCCATAGCAATATACTGTCACACCCCAATTCTGCACCATTCAGAAGGTGTGATGAACTGTTAATAAACCAACGATTCAACTAGGATCTCTAATAGGCTGTGTCCATTAAAAATAAAACCATACACATCCACAACCATAATCAGAATAATACACAATAGTGGAAGTCTTATAGTAAATGAACTGAAGAATCTAATTGTGATAACCATGATAAAATATCAAGTTATTGTTGTATCAACGAAGACATAAATAAATAAAGTATCAATTACATCCCTTTAATAATTCAAACAAAAATCTAATCGAATACGCATGAGTTGCACTCGCATGAAGAGTCATGCGTACCCACTAAGTCTTCGGCTTCCATTGCAGCAACACTCGCGTACACCGGAGCACTCATATAATCTTCAACCGTAGTACCTGCATCATCAACTAAAAAAATATTCGATGTCGAGAGGGTGAGCACACATCATGGTTCAGTGAGCAAACAAAACAATGCAACAACATATGCATGCATTCAATTCATATCTTTGGTCTGGTAAATAAGTTTGCAATGTGCTATAGAAAGGATAGGTGGCCGTCGCACCTCTATACACGAGTGTGTGAAGCCGCCCAAAGGTAACGTTTATTGTCATCCCACATGCACCCACCATGGACAATGTACACATAAAGGTCACATTTATTACTGTACCAGTTTCCCATACCAACACGTAAGCCCCTACTGGCGAGGGCTCGCAAACTGGGCTCGCAACTAACCAATCCTAATGCCAATCAGTGTATCCAAGGCCTCACCCCAGCATCCTTCAATACGTCCATAGAGATAGGGCTAAGGCCCCCCGGCAGAGTCAGAGACTACACAATCCGAGACCACCTCCCCTCATACCCTACGATGTAATAGTTCTGCTAAGGTAATGGCGATACAACGATGTCAGTGGACAAGACTTGAGTTAGAGAGAGCTAGAGTGCTGAGGCCCGGCCTATGACATCCCCCCTGATACTCGCTCGCATCAAGCACACCAACAACACACATACATTCACATGCCTACTCCTATCATCATCATCATCATCATCATGTTATAAACAATAATTTAAATATGCATGAATAGTAATAATAGAAATATTGGATGACATATTGAATGCACATAACAAACATACACGCATAGAATTAATCATGGCATTGGACTCAAGAAATAAAATAGTTTATTATTAACCAATTAGTTTAGGTCTTGTTCCCTCACCTTTGCTTGATCATAGGTCCTCTTTCAAGCTTTAAGAATCAACTAAATATCAATATTATATCACTAGAAGACCTAATCAAGTCAATAGAATTTAATTAGAATTAATTCTGATTTTAAAAAGCATATTGTTAACTGGGGGTCGATGCCAGGGTCAGAGGTTCCATCGACCCTGGGTGCGACCACCCACAGTCTGTGTCACACCCTAATTCCGTACTCTTCAGAATGGTGTGATGAACCGCTAGCAAACCAAAGGTTCAACCAGGATCTTGGACAGACGATATCTATTTTATCTAAACCTCATACATCCACATTCATAATCAGAATAAATACACAATAGCGAAAGTCTTATAGTAAAATGAACTGAGAATCTACTGTGATATTAATATTTAAATAGAAAATTATTCTGTGTCAACTAAGACATAAATAAATATCAAATACATGTCTTTACTAAATCCAAATAATGAAAATAACATCTAATCGAATACACATGAGTTGCACTCGCAAGAGTAGTCATGCGTATCCACTTCATCTTCAACTTCCATCGCCGCCATGTGCCCGTACACTGGAGCATTGACATAATCTTCGACGGTAGTACCTGCATCATCAATTAAAAATATTCGACGTCGAGGGGGTGAGCACACATCATGGCTCAGTGAGCAAACAAAACAATGCAACAATACATATGCATGCAATCAATTCATATCTTTGGTCTGGTTTAAAGTTTGCAATATGCAATAGAAATGTTTGGATGGTCAAAGGTTAACGTTTATTGACCCCTCCTCTATACACAGGTATGTGACGCCGCTCGAAGGTAACATTTATCGTCGACTCACAAGCACCCAATTCATGAACATTGTACAACAAAGGTTAACGTTTATTGCTGTACAGTGCCATACCAACACGTAAGCCCCTGTTGGCGAGGGCTTGCAAACTGGGCTCGCAACTAACCAATCCTAATGCCAAACAGTGTATCCAAGGCCTCAGCCCAGTATCCCTCAGAACGTCCATAAAGATAGAGCTAAGGCCCCCCGGTAGAGTCAGAGACTACAAGGACCGAGACCACCTCCCCTGATACTCTACGACGTAATAGTTCTGCTAAAGTAATGACGATACGACGATGCTAATGCACAAGACTTGAGTTAGAGATAGAGCTAAAGTGATGGGCCCAACCTATGACACCCCCCTGATACTCGCTCGCATCAAGTACACCAACCACACACATACATTCACATGCCTATTCCTATCATCATCATCATTCTCATGTTCTAAACAATAAAGTAAATATGCATGAACTATAAATAAAAATATCAGATGACATGTTGAATGCACATTACAAGCATGTTCGCATAGAATCAAGCATAGCATTGGACTCAAGAAATAAAATAGTTTATTATTAACCAATTAGTTAAGATTCTGTTTCCTCACCTTAGCTTGCTAGTAGATCCTCTTTCAAGCTTTAAAATCACTTTTATATTATTATTATATTGCTAGAAGACCTAACAAAGTCGATAAAATTTAATTAGAACTAATTCTAAATTTAAAAACCATGCTGTTAACTAGGGGTCGGAGCTAGGGTCTGAGTTATGATCGACCCTGGGTGCGACCACCCCTATTCTGGGCTTCCCGAACACTAGGGGTCGATGCTCAGGGTCTGGTAGGGTCGATTGGCCATCGACCCCCATGCGACCCCCTGTGGGTTTTGTCAATTTTTCTTCCTTCAGCCCATTCTTCATGTTCGGGGTCCTATGGCTTGCTCCTACAGTCCATTCCACACATGTTCTATGGCCTAGAACCATGATTCATTCACCTATATGGCTTTCATGATTTCCCCCATGATTTTTCATAAAAACCTAACCATGGGTTGATGGTTTGGGTTTCTCCGAGATCATACCCTCTTCATTATCTACTCTAAGGTCTTTAAAAACTCATGGAAATAGTATCCATACATGAGAAGATTATTCCTTCTCTGCAATTCTTCTCCTTTTGCTTTCTTCTCTTCTTTCCTTCTCTTCTTCTTCTCTTCCTTCTCTTCTCTTTCTCTCAATTCAATTAGGCTTCTAAAAGGAGTGAAAGAGGCTTAGGGACGTCCTATTTATAGAGTAGAAACTTCTAAAATAAGTCTCATTGAGATTAGGAAGGAATCCCATTGAAATTAGGAAAGTTTCCTAATTTCAGTTTTTACCGATTACAGGGGTTTGATAGGGGGGTCGGAGATCCCGTTGACCCTTGGTCCTTAAAATGTCCGACCCCCCATATAAAACTGGGGGTCTGAGTTCTATACTGGGGGGGTCCGACCCTCCCTTGCTGGGTATGCGACCCTCCCCTTATTTAAGTTTTTTTGGGTCAGTTTAATACCTGGGATCGTGATCTCCTTCACGTACTTGGTCCATTTGGCTCAACCATGATGGGTAGACCTGGTTCAAGGTGGTAAGACCGGCTTAGTTTGATACGGGTCTTACAGTCTGGACTTCTCGAACACTGGGGGTGGATTGTTAGGGTCTGGTAGGGTCGATTGGCCATCGACCCCCTATGCGACCCCCTGTGGGTTTAGTCAAAATTCTCATCCTACAGTCCATTCTTCATGTTTGGGGTCCTATGGCTTGCTTCTACAATCCATTCCACACATGTTCTATGGTCTAGAACCGTAGTTCATTCACCTTTATGGCTTTTAAGATTTCCCCCATGGTTTTTCATAAAAACCTAATCATGGGTGAATGATTTGGGTTTCTCCTAGATCATATCCTCTTCACTATCTATTCTAAGGTCTGTAGAATTACATGGAGATAGTATCCATACCTGAGAATTAGGCTTGGTTCTCTGAAGCCTTCTCTTTGATCTTCTTCTCTACTTTTCCTTCTCTTTTCTTTCTCTTCTCTTTCTCTTCTCTTTCTCTTCTCTTTCGCTCAATCCAATTAGGGTTATAAAAGGAGTGAAAGAGGCTTAGGGACATCCTATTTATAGAGTAGAAACTCCCAAAATAAGTCCCATTGAGATTAGGAAAGAATCCCATTGAAATTTGGAAAGTTTCTAATTCACGGTTTCTGTCGACAGACTGGGGGTCGATGAGGGGGTCGGAGATCCCGTCGACCCCTGGTTCTAAAATGTCCTACCCCCGATTAAAAACTCAGGGTCTAACTTTAGTACTGGGGGGGTCTGACCCTGCCTTGCTGGGTATGCGACCCTCCCCCTTATTTTAGTGTTTTTGGGTCAGTTTAATACTTGGGATCGCGATCTCCCTCACGTACTTGATCCATTTGGCTCGACCATGATGGGTAGACCTGGTTCAAGGTGGTAAGACCGGGTTAGTTTGATACGGGTCATACAACTCCCTCCTACTTATAAAAATTTCGTCCTCGAAATTGCACATACCTTCCGAGTCAAATAAATGAGGGTATTGCTTTCGCATAGAATTCTCTTCTTCCCATGTAATTTCTTCCATATCTCTACTTCTCTAGGTGACCTTAACATAATAGATATCACGGTTGCGTAGTCATTGAACCTTTTGGCTGGTGATTTCAGTTGTTGTTACTTCAAATGTCAAATCATCAGTCAAATCAGGTAGATCTACTGTCAGAACGTGCGTTGGATCCTTGACATACTTTTTCAATAAGGAAATGTGAAATACGTCATGCACACTTGACATGGGTGGTGGTAGTGCTAACTGGTAAGCCACTTTTCCACGCTTAGCTATAATCTCATATGGCCCGACATATCTTGGACTTAGTTTCCCTTTCTATTCGAACCATTTCAATCCTCGCATAGACGATACTTTTAAGAATACTTTATCACCCACGACAAATTCAAGGTCTCGGCGTCGGGTATCTGCATATTGCTTCTGACGATTTTGAGCTGTTCTCACTCTTTCCTTGATAATGTCGACCACTCGACAAGTCTCTTCAACAAATTTTGGTCCAACAATACTACGTTCCCCAACTTCATTCCCAAACAAAGGAGTTCGACACTTTCAGCCATACAGTGCTTTATAGGGTGACATTTGTATAGTAGCCTGATAGCTATTGTTATAAGCGAACTCAATCAGTGGTAACTTTTCATCCCATGATCCTTTAAAATCAATTACACATGCTCGAAGCATATCTTCTAGAATCTGAATTGTACGCTCTGACTGTCTATCTGTCTGTGGATGGAATGTAGTACTAAACTTCAATGTTGTACCCATAGCCTTTTGTAATCCTTCCCAAAACTTTGAAGTAAATTGTGGATCTCTATCAGACATAATGCTTTCAGGTACACCGTGTAATCGCACAATGTTATCCACATACAGCTTAGCTAACCTCTCCAGTGTATACTGAGGTCGTATAGGTATAAAGCGAGCTGTTTTAGTCAGGCGGTCTACAATCACCCAAACCGCGTCAACTACTCGAGGAGTCAATGGTAATCCTATGACTAAGTCCATAGTGATGCAGTCCCATTTCCATGCTGATTTCGATAATGGCTGTAACAGTCCTGCCGGTCTTTGTCGTTCAGCCTTTACTTTCTGACAATTTAGGCATTCAGACACGAACTTAGCTACATCTGCTTTCATTTCTCTCCACCAATATAATTTCTTTAGATCATGATACATTTTTGTACTTCCAGGATGTATCGAATAGATGGTGGTATAGGCTTCTTTCATCAATCGGTGTCTAATGTCCACGTTTTCTGTTTCGGGTACACATATTCTTCCTTTGTACTTCAATACCTTTTCTTCATCCAAGGTGAACTCAGGGTCAGTCCTACCTTTGTCGATGTCCTCTTGTACCGTTCTTAGGTTAGGGTCTGATTTGATAGCTGTCTTTACTTCATCAACTATATATAGTATAATCTTCAATGCGGCGAATATATTTGAAAATCGATGAATAAACCCTTGGTTGGCTGATCCATCTGGTGCATCTATCACAAACTGCTCATTACCGTGCTTGAATACCTTTCTGGTAGTACACATTGCGGCAGTTGTGCTAACCTCTCCCTGAGATTTTATCATTGCCTTTCTACTCAACACATCGGCTACTACATTAGCTTTCCCCGGATGATATTGGATATCACAATCATAGTCTTTCAATAGTTTCAGCCATCTTCTTTGTCTCATATTCAGCTCCTTCTGATTAAATAGATAAGTAAGACTTTTATGGTCTGATTTAATCTGAAATTTCTCTCCGTACAGATAATGTCTCCATATTTTGACAGCATGTACTACTGTCGCTAGTTTCAAATCATGAGTGGGATAGTTCTTCTCATGTGTCTTCAGTTGTCTTGAGACATAAGCAATTACTTGTTCTCCTTGCAAAAGTACACATCCTAATCCCAGTCCTGATGCATCGGTGTACAAGATAAATGGTTGTCCTGGAATTGGGATGGTCAAGATTGGATCTGATATCAATCTAGCCTTCAAGGTTTGGAAACTCTTCTCGCATTTGTCTGTCCAAACAAACTTCTCGCCCTTCTTAGTCAAACTGGTAAGAGGTACGGCAATTCGGGAATAGTCTTCCACAAATCATCGATAATATCCAGCTAGACCTAGAAAACTTCTAATTTCTGCAACGCTCTTCGGTGCTTCCCACTTTACAATAGCCTCGATCTTGCTGGGATCCACTTTAATTCCTTCAGCGGATACTACATGGCCTAGAAATGCGACTTCCTTTAGCCAAAACTCACACTTTGAAAATTTGGCGTAGAGCTTCTCCTTCCGTAGTCGGTGCAGAGCGGCGTTTAGATTTTTAACATGAGTTTCCTCGTCTTTGGAGTAGACTAATATATCATCAATGAATACAATAACCGACGTATCCAACATGTCATGGAAAACCCGGTTCATAAGTTCCATAAAGGTTGCTGGTGCGTTTGTCAATCCAAAAGACATGATAAAAAATTCATAATGTCCATATCTGGTCCTGAATGCTGTCTTGGGAATATCACCATCCTCAATCTTCAGTTGATGGTAGCCTGACCGAAGATCGATCTTGGAGAACACTTTGGCACCTTGCAACTGATCAAATAGGTCATCGATCCGAGGCAATGGATACCGATTCTTGATTGTCAGTTTATTCAGTTCTCTGTAGTCTATACACAATCGAACGCTATCGTCGTCCTTCTTCACGAATAATACAGGCGCTCCCCATGGTGATATGCTAGGGCGAATGTAACCCTTGTCCAGTAGTTCTTGTAGTTGTACTTTCAATTCCTTTAGTTCAGTAGGAGCCATTCTATAAGGTGCTTTCGATACTGGTGCGGCTCCAGGTATAAAATCTATAACAAACTCTGTAGCTCGGTCAGGTGGTAATCCTGGTAGTTCTTCAGGAAATATATCTGGAAAATCATGCACGACATCAATATCTTCCATTCATGGTGCTTCCTTGGTAAGGTCGACCACAGATACTAAATACCTGACTGCTCCTTTCTCAAGGCACTTCTTAGCCTTTAGCGCAGAGAGAATGAGCTTTCGTTTACGCGGAAGTTTGGTTTCTGAAAAACTGAACTCTGCTCCTTCCTTGTCCTTAAATGTCAGCTTCTTTTAGGCACACAATAGGTTTACAGAATGCCGAACTAACCAGTCCATTCCCAAGATGACGTCAAAGTCTGCCATCTCAAGTTGGATCAAGGTTGTATCCAAGGTCTTTTCATCAATAAGAACTGGACATGGTCCATAACCTTTTTCTAACTCCACTTCTAATCCCATAGGTGATCGTACAAGTAGTTTGCAGTCTAAGGATTCAAGGGGTAGATTTAACTTCTTTTCAAATGTCATAGATATAAATGAATGAGTAGCTCCTGAATCAAAGAGTACTCTGGCGGGAATGCCATTAATAGGTACGATACCTATGATTTGTTTTGGTTTAGTCTACATGCTCATACAATGTAATACAACTAATTAAAATTTAAGTCATACCTGTGACCACATCAGGCGAGGCGGCAGCATCCTCCGATGTATCCACGTAAACTCGTCCTTGATGTAGCTACTTCTTGGGCTTAGGACATTCCCTTGCCATATGTCCCACTTGGTTGCAGTGTAAACATTTTATCCCTTCAATAGTTGGCTTTTGTTGTTGTTGAGCTACGGGAGTAGTCTTGGTTGCAGCGGTATAGCCTTGAGCACGGGAGGGTTTGAATGTTTTATTATTCCCTCCATTATAAGAATTTCCAGCTGGCCTTTTTATACCTCTGTTTTGCATGAAATAACTCTCCTTCTGGCTCGATTCTATAACTCGAGCAATTTGTGCCGCTTCATTATAGATTTTCTTTTCATGTCTCAGAACGTGCTCACGGATGCTTCCCCAAAGTCCCATGACGAACCTTCGTGTCTTTGTGGTTTCCTCTTGCATACTGGTGGGTGCAAAGAAGAACAGCTCTTCATAACGCTGTTGATACGCATCCACGGTCATTTGCCCCTGATATAAACTCAGGAATTCTCTTTCCATAGAATCTCTAAAACTTCTCGGAAAGTACTTCTCAAAGAACGCCTCTTTATAAATATCCCAAGTCAGTTAGGCGTGCTTTGTAAGTAAATACGTCCTGGTAGACCTCCACCCATGGTGTGCATCTCCTTTCAGCATAAAGGTGGCACACAACACTTTTTCTTCTTCATTTAGTGTCATCATCATAAAATTTCTTTCCATTTCATCAACCCAGTGTGTCGGCCATAAAGGATCTGCTGGCTTGCCATTAAATTCTCTGGACTTCAGTTTTAGAAAATGCTCCACCAGTCTGGAGTGGTCTAGTGGCTACGGGACATACGCTCCATACATAGGTGGTTGGTATTGATATCCACCTTGAACTATCTCAGGATTTTATACTTGAGCCTGCATGATAGGAGTCTGAGGTGCATGGGGTACTGTGTTACTTCCCCCTGGTGCTGTGCTTGCCTGTCCTGCTGGCAATGGAGGTGTCTGTGCAGCTGAAGGAGTTATGCCTATGGCAGCTTGTATAGTAGCTTGTGCCTGTTGCATTTGTTGTAGCTGTTGGGCCAAGTTCATTACGACTGTGGCCAAGTCAGTAGGTGGAGCTGGCAGATTTGTAGGATTTGTCTGCCCATTTATGACGGATGGTGCCGTGTTCGTGTTCCCCTGTGTTTTCGGGTGTGTCTGGCTATTCTCCCCCACAGGTGGTGGTGGTGGAATAGAGTCACGGCTCTGTTTGGTTACTCTGCATCCCGCCATTAATTAATCTGATAGTGGGATTGCCTGAAATCATTGAACACGAGAGACAATCATTAAATACTTCATTCTCATATTTTAAGACCACTAACAAATGCAAATTTCAAAATTTTCAGATCATTCTGTCGAAAATGCTGTATTTTCACTGTAGGGTCGATGGTGGGGTCGATGGGTGTCCGAGCCTTAGTCTGCCACCCTGGGAAATCACCCATTCTTCCCGAGAGTCGGGGGTCGATGGGGGGGGGGGGTCGGAGGATGTCCGATCCAGGGTGCAACTCCTGGTTCTCTGTCAGATTCCCGAGAGCCGAGGGTCGATGCGGGGGTCGATGGGTGGGTCGATTGTTTTAATTTGAATTTTCCGGCCCCCGGACTAAAAATCTGATTTTTAAGTTCCGATTCAAAGTCCATTTCCCATTCTTTCTTCTCCGCTTCGACTCAACTCGTCCCTCTGAGTTGCTACAGTAACAACTCCGATACGTTGGTGGTTTGCACTCCTTGTTTCGTCGTCTACACCTCCGCTACAGGTATGTCTTCTACCTTTTCATGTTTTTAGGTTTCTTTACTTAGGTTTTTGCTCGTTTATCTCGTAATTTTCAAATTAAACTTTTTCCAACCGTAAAAATTCTATTTTATTGGGGGATTTTGTTGTTGGTGACTCGAGGAACGAAAGCCCTCAAAAATATTTGAGTTTCATCGGTTGGTTATCGAGAAACTCAAAATTTACACTTCTTACCCTAATTTTGTCGAGATTTTGAATTTCTTGAAATTTCTTGCAATTCAATCTAATTAGTTGAAATTTCCGAGTGTATGAGTCTCACAAAATAGTCTAGGATCTATGTAAGTCCTCCTGTCCATGTGTATGGGTGAAAAGTGAGGCTTTTGATCAATTTACGTCGTTATTATGTCGAAATTTTGGATTTTTACTCTCTACTAATCCATTATTTGTTTTTCTTTCTTATTTGCAGATACTATGGCTCGTACCAAGGTACCCAGAGTTCGTGACCGTCTTCACTTCCATTCCAATGAAGCCGAGACACAGTATGCCCACTACGCTCGCAAGAAGGTAGAGGGCGGCCGCAAAGTGGACTTGGCTAGCTTAGCCTTGTTCAATGTAGAGGGGGCCTTTGGTGATATGGGATGGCTTCCCGTCATCACCTATCACGCGTGTACCCATCCTGACTTGGTACGCCAGTTCTACTGTAATCTCCAGGTGGTGGGAGATTACAATGATGTTGAGAGGGGTGGTGAGCTTCGGATCACCAGTTACGTCAAGGGGGTTGATGTTTCCTTTGATAATCGGCAGCTGGCCGACTTGTTGGGCATTTCCTATGCTGGCCCCTTGGTGTTCTGTGCTCCAGGAGAGCCCCAGTTCTTTTCATTACAGATGAGGGCTGAGAGCGATCGTCAGCTCATCAGACCTGATCGCTGGGAGATGAAAGCGAGTTATCTGCGTTCAGATCCATGGGTATACTGCAAGATCATTCAGCATAATCTGATACCGCAGAGTGGTCATTATGAGAGGGTCTCCCAGTTGACCCAGTACCTGTTGTACTGCATATGCACTAGGCAGCCTGTCTGCCTTCCTTACATCATCATGCAGATGATGATCAGTGCCACGTTGCCAAGTTACAGTGGCAACCTTCCTTATGGACGCATGATCACTACCTTGCTTACCCGCCTGGGGGTTGATTTATTAGATGAGAATATTCAGGAGAAATCCTTCTCATCGTCTCTGGATTGGGAGGCTATTTGCAAGATGGGCATGCGGGATGCCCAGGTCAGCGATGAGGAGAGGAACGCGATGCTGCGCCCTCGCACTCGAATGGAGATGGCTGACGCTGAGGTAGCAGCAGCAGCCGCTAGAGTAGGGGTTCATGGGGATGATGACGATCGGCTATACATGGATGTAGATGCCATACCTCCTCCATCACCTACTCATGCTACTGGAGCTGGTCCGTCTTCTTCAGCTGGTCCTTCTCATGCAGCTGGTCCTTCGTATTCTCCATCTGATGACATGATGAGGATATTGCACAAGATACGAGAGGCTCAGCGTATGTCTGACCTGAGGATGGGAGAGCTTCTAGATGCTCAGCGCTTGTCCGATCAGTGGGTGGGAGAGCTTCTGGTTGCTCAGCGCGTGTCGGATCAGCGGATGGGAGAGCTTCTAGCTGCTCAGCATGTATCAGATCAGCGGGTGGGAGAGCTGAGGGATGCTCAGCGGGTGACTGACCAGCGGGTAGCTGATCTCACAGCTAGTCTCCAGACGACCTAGACTCAGATAGCTTGGTTAACTAGAGTCTATGCTGAGGACTATGATAGAGACCGTGAGGCACCGCCTCCCCCATCACCTCCAGCTTCTTGATATATTTCTTTTATCTTTCTTTTTGTACTTCAGTGGACTGTATTCTGCTTTAATCATATATATATAAACATTTGTTTTTCCTTTTGGTTGTATATAAATTTGTTTCTCATTTAATAAATGCATTATTCTCTTTCAGTTTAGTCTCAAACAACACAGATGCTTATGGTGTGTTATTATTACATCTTTTAAATTTTTATCCTATCTTAGTTCACGATCTTTTGTGGAAGTATACGGTTTCACAAACAAGGCCTGAGATGCCCTGATACCAAGTTGTCACACCCCAATTCTACACCATTCAGAATGGTGTGATGAACCATTAATAAACCAACGGTTCAACCAGGATCTCTATTAGGTTGTGTCCATTAAAAATAAAACCATACACATCCACAACCATAATCAGAATAATACACAATAGCGGAAGTCTTATAGTAAATGAACTGAGGAATCTAATTGTGATAACCATAATAAAATATCAAGTTATTGTTGTATCAACTAAGACATAAATAAATAAAGTATCAATTACATCCCTTTAATAATCCAAACAAAAATCTAATCGAATACGCATGAGTTGCACTCGCATGAAGAGTCATGCGTATCCACTAAGTCTTCAGCTTCCATTGCAACAACACGCACGTACATCGGAGAAATTATATAATCTTCAACTGTAGTACCTGCATCATCAACTAAAAAAATATTCGACGTCGAGAGGGTGAGCACACATCATGGCTCAGTGAGCAAAAAAAAACAATGCAACAAACATATGCATGCATTCAATTCATATCTTTGGTCTGGTAAATAAGTTTGCAATGTGCTATAGAAAGGATAGGTGGTCACCGCACCTCTATACACGAGTGTGTAAAGCCGCCTAAAGGTAACGTTTATTGTCGTCCCACATGCACCCACCAGTGACAATGTACACACAAAGGTCACGTTTATTATTGTACCAGTTGCCCATACCAACACGTAAGCTCCTGCTGGCGAGGGCTCACAAACTGGGCTCGCAACTAACCAATCCTAATGCCAATCAGTGTATCCAAGGCCTCACCCCAGCATCCCTCAATACATCCATAGAGATAGGGCTAAGGCCCCCCAGCAGAGTCAGAGACTACACGGTCCGAGACCACCTCCCCTCATACCCTACGACGTAATAGTTCTACTAAGGTAATGGCGATACGACGATGTCAGTGGAAAAGACTTGAGTTAGAGATAGAGCTAGAGTGCTGAGGCTCGGCCAATGACACCCCCCTGATACTCGCTCGCATCAAGCACACCAACCACACACATACATTCACATGCCTACTCCTATCATCATCATCATCATCATGTTATAAACAATAATTTAAATATGCATGAACAGTAATAATAGAAATATTGGATGACATGTTGAATGCACATAACAAGCATACACGCATAGAATCAATCATGGCATTGGACTCAAGAAATAAAATAGTTTATTATTAACCAATTAGTTTAGGTCTTGTTTCCTCACTTTTGCTTGATCGTAGATCCTCTTTCAAGCTTTAAGAATCAACTAAATATCAATATTATATCACTAGAAGACCTAATCAAGTCGATAGAATTTAATTAGAATTAATTCTGATTTTAAAAAGTATGTTGTTAACTGGGGGTCGATGCCAGGGTCGGAGGTTCCATCGACCCTGGGTGCGACCACCCACAGTCTGGACTTCCCGAACACTGGGGGTCGATTGTTAGGGTCTGGTAGGGTTGATTGGCCATCGACCCCCATGCGACCCCCTGTGGGTTTAGTCGAAATTCTCATCCTACAGTCCATTCTTCGTGTTTGGGGTCCTATGGCTTGCTTCTACAATCCATTCCACACATACATGTTCTATGGTCTAGAACAGTAGTTCATTCACCTTTATGGCTTTTATGATTTCCCCCATAGTTTTCCGTAAAAACCTAACCATGGATGGATGATTTGGGTTTCTCCTAGATCATATCATCTTCACTATCTATTCTAAGGTCTGTAGAATTACATGGAGATAGTATCCATAACTGAGAATTAGGCTTGGTTCTCTGAAGCCTTCTCTTTGATCTTCTTCTCTACTTTTCCTTCTCTTCTCTTTCTATTCTCTTTCTCTTCTCTTTCTCTCAATCCAATTAGGGTTCTAAAAGGAGAGAAAGAGACTTAGGGACATCCTATTTATAGAGTAAAAACTCCCAAAATAAGTCCCATTGAGATTAGGAAAGAATCCCATTGAAATTTGGAAAGTTCCTAATTCACGGTTTCAATGGGTCCACAAGAAGGTCATGGGTTATAATTTGCATGGATGCGTAGGTCATAGAATTATCTTCGAAACGGGGCCCCAAAAAGAAGACCATTTAGTCGGAGATAATATGAGGGGTTTATGATAAAACCCAGCCCCCCTAAAATTCCAATATTTATTCGAGATCCCATCTTGATCACCGACAGGAAAGACCACCATTATTCTTCATTCAGGTGTTCTAAAAGTGGACGAAAAACCCCGGGTAGAAACCACTGGGTCCCATGCAAGCTTGCATGCAAAATCCCGTTAAAATGACCTATGAAATGACAAGGAGAGAAAACCCAATTAATTCCAATTAATCCGGCCAACTCGGTTCAAGCCGTTTTGGTCCAACCTAGCTCAACCCATACGTTTAACCCGCCTCAACCTAAGTCGGCCTCAACCCGCTTCAACCAGTTCATTCATGGGCATAGTATTTATATATATTTTATATATTATATACTATATATATATATATATATATATATATATATATATATATATATATATATATATATATATATATATATATATATATATATGTATGTATGTTATTAAATATATGTGTATATATGTATATAATATATATTATTATATATAAATGATAATCCAAAAGATTTTGAGAAGAAAAGGAAAGAGGAGGAGCGGAAACTTTTGAAAAAAAATGGAAAGGGGAGAGAGAAAAACGTGGAAGAGAAGGGGATTTAGGGTTTTGAGATAATCCAAAAGATTTTGAGAAGAAAAAGGAAAGAGGGGAGAGAAAACGTGAAAGAGAAGGGGATTTAGGATTTTGAGATAATCCAAAAGATTTTTGAGAAAAAAAGGAAAGAGGGGAGAAAAAACGTGGAAGAGAAGGGGATTTAGGGTTTTGAGATATCCAAAAGATTTTGAGATGAAAGGAAAGTGGGGAGAGAGAAACGTGAAAGAGGGGATTTAGGGTTTTGAGATAATCCAAAGATCTTGAAGGAAAGAGAGGAATAAAAGAAAAAAAGAAAGAAAGGATTCCCCTTCACGTTTTCTAGAAAGAAAACGTGAAAGAGAGAGAGGAGAAAGAAAGAAAGAAAAGGAAGGAAGAAAGGAAAAATATTTTTTTAAAAAAGGATCTTCTAGAAAATGAGTGAAAATTATAAATGGCAGAGGGGATCCTTTTTTTTCCCGAGCAGAGAGGGAAACGTGGGTGAGAGAGAGAAGGTGAGTGAGAGAGAGAAAACGTGGAGGAAGAAAGAAAGAGAGAGAGAGAAAGAAAGAAAAGAGAAGAAGAAAGAGAGAAAGAGAAGAGAGAAGAAGCGAAGAAAGGAGAAGGAGGATTCACATTCAAAGGGGGTTGATACAACCTACAATCACCCTTCATCAATGGTTTCACTCAATTTGAGCCCAAGGTTAGTACTCTAAACAAATTTAGAGGTCGTTATAATGCCCGAATGCCAATTTTGCTTGAAAAGGCTAATTTTCATGAAATCTCAATCATGAATGCTCTATTACATGCTTGTTAATGTTAGGATGCCTATGTCTAACATTTTTCATGAATGATAATTTGTCTAAGCTATTCAATGATGAATTTTTGATTGATATACAATGATGTTTGATGTTTTTTGTAAATTTCATAAAGTGATTTTCTGGTCTGGGCCCAATTTGGGGGCTCAAACCTAGGGCGTACATCATATGTATCTGCGACCCTCCCATTTGGAATTGGGGAATATATCAAAAAGTCTTTGACATTGCTATTTTCCCCCCCCCCCCAAGAGCCCCCCCCAAAGCCCTTTCCCCTTAAAAAAAAAAACCCCCCCTAAAAAAAATTTCTTTAACATAAAACCCTCTTAAAATGGCACTGGTTTATTTTTTCCATTTTTTGTTGAATTGTATCATTTTTAGTGTGCTTTGATTTCAGATCTGTCATGTGTGCTGTTGAAAGGTCGTTTTCTCAAAGAAATATACTGTTCTATCTTGTTTTTCTTAATGAAATTTTAGTCAGACGTTATCTACATAGATATATTCTGTATTTAATTTTCATTAGTAGATTTTTTTTGGGATTTAGGTAATCACAGGATCCAGCGATGTCCCTCACGTCACGCTTGTGCTGTTCCATTTGGCTCGACCATGATGGTTAGACCTGGTTCAAGGTGGTAAGACCGGGTTAGTTTGATACGGGTCTTACATATACTTAGTTAGATAAAACCCTTGTCCAATAACTCAAACTAGGGCAAAACACCGTAGATGAGTCTTCGCCTAAAAACCTAAAAATGGAAACAATAAAAATAGTGGGAATTTAGGTCTCATCCCTAGATCCTATTCACAAAAATGGAAAGAATTTGGTACACCCCAATAAAAATAGTAGGAATTTAGGTCTCATCCCTAGATCCTATTCAAAAATGGAAAGAATTTGCACATCCCAAATAAAAATAGTAGGAATTTAGGTCCCCCCCCTGACCTATTCAAAAAATGGAAAAATTTGGTACACTCCCAAATAAAAATGGTAGCCAGCCATTCTATAGGGTGTCTTAGACACTGGTGCTAACCCTAGTAGAAGGTCTATGACGAACTCAGTTGCTCCATCAGGTGGTAACCTGGGTAGGTCCTCTGAAAACACATTAAGGAATTCTCCTACTACTTATATGTCTCACATCCGTGGTGCTTCTTTGGTAACATCGACCATGGATACCAGATAGCCAATTCCACCCTTTTCGAGGTACTTCTTTGCCTTAAGAGTAGAAAGGATGAGCTTTCGCTTCCTAGGTAATTTGCTTCCAATGAACTAAATTATGTGTCATCTTTGTCCTTGAAAGACAACCTCTTTTCGGCACATAACAGCTTTATGGAGTGTTGAGACAACCAGTCCATCCTCAAGATGATGTCAAAGTCTACCATCTCAAGTCGAACTAAGTTTGCATTCAAACCCCGTCCATCAATACGAATCGGACATGGTCCATAGCATTTATTTAACCCCACCTTTAGTTCGAAAGGGGATCAAACTAGCAAACTCTGGTATAAAGGTCTTAAGGGCACATCTAACTCCTTTACCTCTTATGGTTTTCAAGACTATCATAAATAATTTTATATTGCACTCATTAGCTTACATCTCTTTTATCACTATTGCTCTAACCTGATCTCTCTTTTATATCCCGACAATCATCTTTTGATTGTTTGCTCACTATATATTTCACATGTCTACCTATAAGTGTTAGGATACAGGCTTATATCTTTATTAATTCCACCAAACTCTCTTGGCCTTTACTCAATCATCTTATTCGACATTAGGAATAACTCAATAGTAAATGTATTAAACCAAGTACTATCAATGCCACCATTCTCAATTCCATCCTTATATCCACACTTAGGTATGCTTTTGGAAATCTTTTGCCTTGTCAAGATTCATACCAATATAGCCATCCTTAACCCTACTCGAGTATTGTCTTTTATTTATTGGCTACTTCTTTGGTAGTTCTCACTTCTTACTCATGCACTCTTTGTGACTCAAATCTATCTATCCAGTAAATCTAAAAAGCAGATACTCCATTACTTTACCTAAGGTTTCTTGGCTATAGAAATTAATCTAAAATCAATCGTCTTCCCTCCAAGAATTCCCTTATTACCTAAACATCTTTATCAATGGAAGTTGGGAATGTAAGAATCAGAATATTTATCCAAAAGCAATTCCTTTCATTATTTTAAATTCAATATGATGACAAACATTTATTTTATCTAGTAAACCTAGATTTGAAGGATCAAGAGTAAATCTATAGTAACCAGCCGACAACCAAGGGTCGTTAGGTTGCAAGGTAGTCCGAATACATGAAAGTAGAGGCTTCACCATTCATAGACCCATGATTTATAGGTTCATTCGAGTATATGGTGACATTGGTCAAAGCACTACGAGAATAAATCTGGAGAAAATTTTGGTATATCAATAAACTTAGGTATAAAATCAAAAAGATGTACCTTCAAAATGATTAAACCTTTAGGCTATTCTATCAATTCATATCTCTATTCATGTTGTCGAACATGAGAGTAGCTTAGATTAGTATGCTCAAGACTAATTCTAAGGAAACAACATCTGTAATTCAAATTGACAGGTTGAATCGAAAAGGTATTCAATCAAGGCACGACAATTTATAATCAGGTATGTCCATCATTAAGAAAGTCTTCTCCATTTTGCCTATCCATTGTACTGGTCACAATGGATTTGATCCCTTACCTGAAAATATCTGGGGCTTAATCTTTAGAAAATATTCCTCAATCCTTGTCGGATCATTCTGCCACTTTGTAATTATCCCATACATCGGTGGCTGATAAGGGTAACCACCTTGATACACTACTTGTTGTGCACCAAGATTCTGCACTGACGTGTGCGTTACTGGACTACTGTGCTGTAGGCATCATGTTATGGCCAACAGGTACTGGAGGTATAGTGTTGCTACCAACTGGTACCGTACTAGTCTGACCTGGAGGTATTGGTGTAGCATGGGCAACTAGGGTAATGATTCCCATGGCAACTTGCATAGCCAGTGACATCTGTTGTTGCTCTTATATTTTGTCAAGCCAAATCATCATAACCGTGACCAAGGCACTTGGTGGTCCAGGTAGATTGGTTTGAGTGGCTTGGTTGTTTACCCCTTTGATTTGCCCTAGTTTGATTCTCATTATTTCGCATCTGCTCAGCTGGGTTCTTATTACCAGTTCTCGACCCAGATGGTGGTGGGGTCGGGTTGCAGTCTTCTCTTAATGCTCAGTGGGCGACAGATCAACGTATGGTGAATCTCGATTACAGTCTCCCGATCATTCGAGAGTAGGTGCATTGGCTTCGTATTGCCTATGAACAGGATTATGATCATGACGAATCGATACCTACACCTCCTCCGCCACCAGCCCAGAGATAGAGTTTTATTTTCTTTTATAGTTACTTTTATTTTTGGTATATATTCTCAGGGTAACTATCCGGATTGTAGACCATACCCTATGTTATTTGTTTATTAGGATACATTTACATTTTATTTTTCTATCTATGTATATATATATATATATATATTGTATTACAGTTTCTTAAGTTTAACCTAACTCAGTTCATAGACACGAGTTAATGTATATTGATTTGATTGGCAGAGCCTTAGAGCTTTGATACCAAGTTGTTACACCCCAATTCTGGCCAAACCAAAAGTTTGAATGAACCGTCTAGAGAACCAACGGCTCAAGCCAAGATCTCGTAAGACCGTGTCAACCATCAAACCATATACTTCACATAATCAAAGTAAATAAATAAATAGTAAAAATTGTATTAATAATGAACTGAGAGTCTACAATGATAAATAATAAATAACCAATTATCTCCAGTATACTCAAACACAAAATAACAAACTATTAGAAATCCCATAAGTCAAATACAAAAATGAAGCCCTAGGCATGAACATAGTGGAAACACTTGCATGATCAGTCATGCTCGTCTTCCACTACTTGCCCATCCAAAGCTGCCACGTATCCATAAGAGCATTCATGTAGCCTTCAATGGTATTACCTGCATTATTAGAAATAAACTAAAAAGAAAACGATACCGTGGGGTGAGCTCACAACTTAGCTTTGTGAGAAAACAAAATAATACAACAAACATATGCATGATGTCAAATTCATATCTTTAGGTCTGGTATAAGTTTGCAATGTGCTATGGTAAGGATAGGCGGCCACCACACCTCCATGCACTAGAGTGTGAGGATGCCCAACGGATCACACACCGCTATCTCCCTACATCGCCTACTATAGAATAAAAATAGAGCTAGAGCCTAATGGATCACACACTACCAGTACTCTCACTGATACCCTACCCCATACCAGTACATATGCCCCTACTAGCAAGGGCTTACAAATTGGGTTCGTGACTAACCAATCCTAGATGTCATCAAATTTGTATCCAAGACCTTACCCCAGCATCCTTCAATATGCCCATAGAAATAGAGCTAGGGTCCGTCGGCATGGCTTACAACCACACACCGCAATCACCCCCCGATACCCTGTGACATACTAAATCCGCTAAGGTACGGCGATACGACGATGTCAATGTGGTGAACGGATTTTGGCTATTAGCTCCCCCCATCCAACACACCAACCATACACAAGCACATGTCTATCCCTATCATCATAATCATAACAGAAATATAAATATGCATTAACAAGTTATATAGTAAATATTGGATGACATGTGAGATGCATAAACAATCATACAGAGCATGGCATCAATCATATTAACAGAAATAAAAGGGTAGCTTGTTATTAACCAATTAGTTTAGGTCTTGTTTCCTCATCTACTAAGTGATGATTGTTCCTTCCCAAAGCCTTAAAAAATATCTTGAATTAGTTGAAAGCCTAAATAATTAGTAGAATTAAATTAAGGTTCGTTCTGACAAGTTCCTATACACAGACTGACAGTTCGATCTATCATTCAGATCTTTCGATCATTGTCCAGTCGCTTCACTGGTCTTGCATTGTTTGACCAGTAATCAATCCAGATAAAGCATGAGACACTTCCCGAGAGGGTCCGGTTGCTTGTTCGGTCGCTTGACTGGCAGCACTTGGAATTCATAAAGTGTGATCGGATAATTTTTAGACTTTCTGTGAGTTTGTCCGATAGCATGTCTAGTCTATTGACTGGTCTACTAGTGATGCTACCGGGTAGCCTTCCGGATAGCATTCCTAAATGCCCCAAAAGGTGCTCGAGTTAACTCTTTGGTTTGTCTCTTTCTAGAGTCGGTCTCTTAACTCTTCTAGGGCTCATCCTACACCGTTCTATGGTCAAAGTCTTTACAACTATTGGATCAACAAGTTTAAATTAGGGTTAGGTCTTTCATTGATGCCCTAATTACTATGGCTTTTGACATAGGTTTCTCCTTGATGAATCATGGAACAACCTCATGGCTAAATCATGATGTTAGGTTAATCCTTAGCCATCAGTGGCTATGATCACAATCCACACTCAACCTAAACCCACTAAAGGAATGAGGGGACTTACCATTGGTTTCCTAATGATGTGGATGGAAGCCAACAATCAGTTCTTGGGTCAAAGATGGTTCTTCCCTCGCACAACCTACTTCTTCCCCACAGGTTCTTCTTCCCTTGCACAGCCTTCTTCTTAGATCTTCTTTTCCATGGCCTTCTTCTTTTCCAAAGCTTTCTTCCCATTCTTCTCTTCTATTTTTCTCAATTCTAAGGTTTGAGATTGATTAAAAGAGTGAGAGGAAGTGAAGGGACGACCTCTTTATAAAGACAAAGTCTCTATATAGAGTCATCTCTCAATCAGGAGAGTGATCCCACCAAATTAGGAAACTTTCCTAATCTCGGAGTCAAGTTCTGGGCTTGACCGGTCGACTCACAGGTCCCAAATCTGGAGGATTGAATAACCCTAAACTATCAACCAGACAACCCATAAGTGAGTATTTTAAGCTGTCTGGGTGTACTGTCCGGATGCTAAAAAGTGACACTGGACAGTGGACCGGACAGTGAGACCAGACAAGGTAAAATAACTAAAAGCCTTTACTTTGATGTTACCTTGACACACGGCCACTTCATCCGACCATCTCATTTGACCCGATTATGATGGGAAGACCAATTACGACCCAAATACCCATGTTAGACTGGGTTCGTGGAGTGCAGGTCTTACAGTATGCACTACATTCGAGATCTTGGGAGTTGATTGGGTAGAGGTAAGTGACCTAGTCACATGCCTGAGGTATCAGATTTAGGGAGTGAAAAAAAATGGAAGGATCAAGGAGGGGATGCCTTGTCTCGACTGTGTATTTGTAGTCTGGAAGGTTTTAGGAGTTTTAATAATAAAAAAATGACAAGAATGAAATCAAACATGGATCATTAAGACTCAAGTTGGTTGTTTAGCTTGTATGCAAGCAAAAATGCTTAAAGGTGACGTAGTTGTGGATTAATTCATTACATATCAGCTTCGATCACATCAATGGCTCGATTATCGCACTTGTTGGTGATATTGCAGCCACTCTAGAAAATTGTGGAACTGGCCCAACAACTATTTATAAGGTTATGAATCCATGTTATGGTAGAGCCTGTAAGGTGGGTTTCTAGAGTTGACATTTAGGTTTTGTTTGGTTGAAGGAAAGTGAAATTTTTGTACTTTAAATGGAAACTTTTGTAATGATTAGAGCACATGCTATCACATTACTATCTAACTAATTCCTAATTATTCCACATTTAGTTATTAACTTACACTTCACTTTGCATCCAAATCCGTCCCATTTGAAAAGGGAAATAAATTTTACATTTGTAAGTATCATTACTAAATATGTTAAGAAAAGTAAAATAAATTTTACATCTTATAAAATCATATTGTGTTACCACTACAAAAGTTTCCATTTAAAATATAAAAATTTCACTTCTCTTCTCTTCAATTCTCCTTGCAACCAAATAAAGCCTTAAGAACTTTATGAAAAGACAAAAAAAATAACCCTGAATTAGTTTGTAAAATTCCCGCAACAAATGATGGTACCATGCAGGGTATCATTTGGGCTGGAGGGCAGGTGAGAGCAGAATATCCGAATAGAGATGTTATATGAAAACAATTTTTCCTTAAAATTGTGGTAAGGATGCATACATTAAGCCTTTTCCAGATCCCGTAATGGTGAAAACATCATACACTAGGTATGCCATTTTTTTTATGATCTTTAATACAACATACAAGAGGAATCGATTAAGTCTACAAGGTGAGACAAAGAATGTCAAAATGCAGAAAAATCAAGAGAAATGTCTTTTTATCTATCTAATTCAAATTGAATACATATTTAGTTGCGAAGAAATCAGTCATAGGGTTGAATGAAAAGGGGATTAAGTAAAATCACTGTTTTGAAAATCAACTCAAACTTCAACTGTTTTTACTAGGGTTCCAGCTTTGCCCTTACTCTAGTGCATTATTTTTACTTTGCACTTCACTTCAATCAGTTGTTGTTAGAACATGTAAAGAGTAGTGTATTTATCAGTTTTTGTATTATCACATGTGACATCTGTAATATTGTTGTTCATATTTGTAGTGTAACTGATTGTATTGTAACTGACATGGTTCTTTAAAACCACCTATAAATGGTGCTGCTGTAACCATAATAATATATAGAAAAACACATTCTGCAATTGCCTGTGTCAAAGACTTCAACCTGATCAAACATGGAATCAGAGCATTAAGGACCACTCTCCATTTTCTCTTTTTCAATCCTTCTTCTTTATTCAATTACTATGTCTACTACCGATCAACCAAATCAAACACCCAATATCATCTCTTCATTACATTGAAGCTCAACAGAGTAAATTATCCATTGTGGCATTATCAATTTCTACCTATTTTACGCACATACGATCTTGAAGGCTTCGTTAATGGCTGTACTCCTGTTCCCCCCAAATTTTTGGTGATCTCTCTGATGAACTTGATATGACACTGAGAGGGGGGTGAATCAGTGTTTGAAAATTCTCCCTTATTATTCACTGCTGCCTAAAGCTGATGGAGATATATTCTTACAAACACACAAACGTATGCAAATCTACCTCGCTACCACTCAGTGGCCAGGTCTACCAGATTTGCACACCCACCCTGCAAGCCACCCCACGCACTCCTAAATATACCAGAAAGATAAAACAATGAACACAGAGATATTACATTGTTCACCAACATAGTGTGATGGCTAGTCCACGAAGTAATGCCCAACGGGCTCCGTATTTACTCAACACTCAACTTTTAGTCTCTAACAAGACAAGGATATTAACCCTAGGTTTTCCCAGCATAAAACTGAGAGGGCACAGCAACACCAAGATTTAGGCTTAACAGCTAGTGTCCAGCACCCACTGAACACACCACGCTTAACTCGCACCCACGGGAAGCAAATAACAATTTTTTTAGGCTTATAAATTTGCCTTACAATTTTCCCCCACTAGCTAGGTATTCAACAATTTACACCTACGCTAGCATACAATAAATTGAAAGCATAAATAGATAGAGAATTGAAAAATCTCACAAACAATGCTTTCGAATGGCCAACAATATCTCTGAAGCTTCACACTGCTATCAGGTACTCTTTAACAACCTTCAATGATGATAGAGATCAATTCATAGAGCACACCTCATCCACAAGATTCCAATCTCTTCCACACAATCCATAATCACCATGAATGTAAACATAAACGCTCTACTGACCTCTCATAGGGATTTAGCACTCCATTGATGCACAGAGAAGAAGTAGTTGATGATTGATCACTCCTACAGGGCATGAAACCCTAGAAATCTTTCTCTCTCCTTTTAAAATGCTTTTTTTAATTTTTTTTTTCTCTATTTTTATGACTCCCAACGGTGCCCAATGTATAAAGCATCCAAAAATATAGAAACTGCAACTTGAACGGATCAATTTGGAGCTCAAATGAGAAAGTTATGGCAGTTTGAAGTTCGGCTAGTAACAAATAAGGAAAGAAAATCTTTCCGAACAATTCCGCGCACCCGCGCAACACTGAATCGCCGTCCCCTGACGTGTTGTCGAGTTCTGGTTCACCGAGATGGAATCTATGCTTTCAGCCGTCGGATAACCTTAAAAATGCGAGATTAGATATCGGCCTTACGATCTTACAGATCACGTCACCGAAGATCGGAGTAAGCAGGATCCATACGATTTGGATCAATCTCGATGCTGCACCGTACACACGCCTTACCTAGTCATGGTCCTTTCTTCATCGCCACGGTGCAACTCTTTAAGTTGCGCGATGGCATCTGGACGTTCCCGCCGCACTACACTCATGCCTGCACTTTTCTAGGCCATAGGATTGGAATCTGAGAGGCTTGGCTCTCTCTTGGCCTCCAATATCGGATTTTCTCTATTTCTTATGCCGAAAATGCCCCTCAAATTTCTTTTAAAGGACCTCTGTAACCAGAGGTTCATTAACAAATCCTGTAGAATGAAATTTGGCCGAATGGTTCCTCTCTCCTGGCATTTCGTCGAACACTTTGCTAGGGGGAAGGCGGCCAGGGACATTATGCGAGGCCATGTGCACGGGCATGCGGAAATGGGCTTGTGGCTTGCTGCTTGCGGGCCTGCTATTGCACTTGGTGCATGTCATGGCTTGCACATGTTGTGCTGCTACACGACTGGCTTGCTGGCTGTGCCATCTGCTGGCCATGTGGCTGGCCATGTGGTGCCACGACAGGTCCTCGGCCAAGTTGGTCACCAATGGGTCCCACCCACTATTTCTCTCTCCTCTTTCTCTCTCCTCATTCTCTTTCTACAGCCTCTCTCTCTTCATTTACTCTCTTCATTTAAGCTTCAAGATGCCGTAACACTGCCTCATCATCAGAAACTCGACCACATCATCAGAAGAGCTGTGCCACATCACCAGTGGGGTCCACAGATAATCTCTCTTATCAAATTCAATGTAGAATATTATTCAACTAGCTGCAAACCATCTGAAATACACTATAAGAGATGTAGAACACTGTAGAATACACTGCTTCATCTATGCCATTGCACTGACTCTCTCTCCTACACTGACACTCTCTTTCCTTATTTCTCTGACTGAATGCTCATAAACATTGTCACATCAGCCAAGTTGCCAACAATGACAACATAAAGTCCAACAATCTCCCCCTTTGGAATTGTTGGCAACTCACTCTGCACATGAGATCTTTCTCCCCCTTTGACAACAAGTAAAAAGGGGCATGCCACATAGGAGTTCCCACCGCATCTTTTCAATCTTATGGGCCCAAAAAATAAACAGACCATCATATAAAAACATCACAGGACTCCCCCTGAGTCCAACATAAGGAGATGAACGATATCACGCATATACCACTTAACATATAAATACCAAAGGACTCCCCCTAAGTCCATCATCGAGAGCAAAAGGATATAACAAACACATACTGCTCCCCCTCACTCCAAGCACCTCACTACTTGGTGAGCATGGTCATGCAAGATTCTTCAACACTCTCTGTCAGAGTCTATAAGTTTCTAGAGGTTCTCTGTCCTGAAGCCACAGTCTTGCCACTGCCAAGTCTTTTGATCTCACATCCCTGATTGTTGAAGGTCACTTCATACCCTCTGTCACAAATCTGACTGATGTTGAGAACGTTGTGCTTGAGTCCTGATACATAAAACACATCATGGAGTTTTACCTTTCCATTATTGATGCTGATAGAACCCTTTCCAATTACCTTGGCGCCATCATTGTTTCCAAACTTCACTGTACCTCCCTCATACTGTTGAAGTTGCTGAAACATTTTCTTGTCACCTGTCATGTAACTAGAGCATCCACTGTCAAGTATCCAAGGAGATGGTTTGTCTTGTTTCTTAAGTGTTAGCATGCAACACCATCACTTTCTCCTTCTACAAAATCTGTAATGATTTTCTTTTTCCACACTTTTCTAGCAACTGGTTGAGTCTTTTTGTTCATTATCTGCTTAGCCTTTCTTTGGCCACTCTCCCTTTACTGTGACACTTTTTGAGGTCTTCTTCCTACAACTCTTTGTCGAGGTGGTGTGAATGGAAAAATTGTTCTGCATTCTCTTGCAATATGCCCATAGTTATGACAATTGTAGCATTCAACAAAATTTTCTTCAAGGGAAGCAAATTGATTTCTGCTTTCAAATCTAACTTCTCTCATGTTGAATTTACAGGTGGCTATTTTATGTCCATAGGCATTGCATTTAAAACAATATCCTGAAAATAAGATCTTGGCCTAGAAGGAGCCATGTACCTCATTTGTCTCTGTGGTGCACTGGGATAATTTCCTCCATAGACGTTACTCTTCTCTACTCTCCTACCTTGCCTTGCATTATTAGTCTGCGAAATAGGAACATGATTTTCTTCTTGAACATAAACCATAGGAGCCTTGCCCTTTCCACTTCTTCTTGAACATAAACCATTAGAGCCTTGCCCTTTCCACTCTCTTTCATGAAAGAGATGGAACCTTTCTTATTTGAGTTTGCATTATTAGAAGTCTCTCCCTTATCAAAACCAAGACCAAATTTTACATTGAAAGGTCTTTGAGAATTCATAATTCCATCTAGCTTGCTGCTACTAGGGTGCACTGTAGTATTGCTTGGCTCATCAGGTTTGCTCAATTTTTGTTGTCTTTCAAGTTCTTCTTTTTCATACTCAGTCACCTTTGCTTTTAATAGAATAAATTCCTTCTCAAGCTTTTCAAATTTACTCATTACAGGGGCTTGTATCTCAAGTTGAGCTCTCAAACCTACATTCTCAGTCATTAATTTGGAATGGTCTGTAGATGCCTGTCCAAGCTGAGTCTTGAGATTTTCAATAATTTTCTTGGACTCTACATCATAAACTCTCAAATCTTGAATTAACTTTTTCTGCTTTTTAATTTCTTGTAAGGCAAGCTTATTATATTTCCTTTCTTTCTTGAGTTCCTTCATAGCTGCAGCAAACTCTTCCTCAAAATTCACCTCACCTTCTTCATCATCACCGGAGCTTGAAATTTCATTATCCTTCTCTTCTTCACTACTAGAGATAGATTCCACAATGCCTACTTCATTGCTTTTTGAGAGAAATTTTTTTTATTTTTGTTTTCCTCCTGATCTTCAATGAAAACCATGAACAAAGCCTCACTAGGCTCATCTTCTGAGATTTCATCAGGATCATCATCTGAGGTTTTAGTGCTTCTTTTAGATATAAAACTCTTTCTGTTGGACCTGTTTTTCTTGAAGTTGTAGTTTTTCTTTCCTTTAGACTTGCTTTTTCTATCACCTTCATCATCACTGTCAAACTTACTCTTCATTGGGCACTTTGCAGCGAAGTGTCCAACTTTACCACAATTGAAGCAATTGAATGGAAGCTTGTTCTTATACTTTCCTGTACCCTTCTTCAATTTCCTAGTGAAATGAGTTGTGGCCTCATCTTCACTTTCTTCCTCATTTGGTTTTTCAAAAAATTTCAGCTTCTTCATAGCCTTAAAAGTTACCTGCTTGTCACTAGTGGTTTCTAGATCAACCCTCATCTCAAAAGCTATTAAGGCTCCATGAATCTCATCAATAGTAACCTGTTCCAAGTCCTTGGTCTATTCAAGAGCTGATACTTTTGACTCAAATTTTGGAGTAAGAGACCTTAAAATTTTCTGACAAACAATAAGACCTTTTAGGTCTTCACCAAGTCCTCTAATGAAATTGACCACTTCATTAACCCTATTCATGTATTGATCAATGGTCTCATCCTCATTCATCTTTAGATTCTCAAACTGACCTCTGAATGTTTGCAGCTTGACAGTCTTGATCTTCTTATCTCCTTCATATATGGTGATCAGTCTATCCCAAACTTCCTTTGCTGTCTTGCAGTCCATGATTTTAGCCAGTTCACTATTTGTCAGTCCCCCTTGGATGGCATTGAGAGCCTTTCTATTATTCTCAAAATTCTTCTTGTCTACTGCAGTGAGAGCATTTGTGTCATGTGGAGTGTAGCCATTCTCAATTGAAGCCCAAACATCATATCTGAGGGACCCTATGTAAATCTCCATTCTTCTTTTTCAAAATACAAATTATGTCCCATCAAACAATGGGGGCCTATTAAAACCTTCTCTTGGTGCCATATCTTTATTCTGATCTTCTCAGTTGTTGATTAAGCGGTCACTGAGCCTGTTGCTCTGATACCAATTGATGAACTTGATATGACACTGAGAGGGGGGGTGAATCAGTGTCTGAAAATTCTCCCTTATTATTCACTGCTGCCCAGAGCTGATGGAGATATATTCTTTTACACACACACAAGTGTATGCAAATCTACCTAGCTACCACTCAGTGGCTAGGTCTACCAGATTTGCACACCCACCCTGCAAGCCATCCCACGCACTCTCAAATATACCAAAAAGATAAAACAATGAACACAGAGATATTACGTAGTTCACCAACACAGTGTGTGATGGCTAGTCCACGGAGTAATGCCCAACGGGTTCTGTATTTATTCAACACCCAACTTTTTGTCTCTAACAAGACAAGGATATTAACCCTAGGTTTTTCCAGCATAAAACTAAGAAGGCGCACCAACACCAAGATCCAAGCTTAATAGCCAGTGTCCAGCACCCACTGAACACACCATGCTTAATCTACACCCACGGGAAGCAAATAATAATTTTTTTAGGCTTATAAATTTGTCTTACAATTTTCCCCCACTAGCTAGGTATTCAACAATTTGCACCCTATGCTAGCATACAATAAATTGAAAGCATAAATAGATATAGAATTGAAAAATCTCACAAACAATGCTTTCGAATGGCCAACAATATCTCTGAAGCTTCACACTACTCTCAGGTACTCACCAATAGCCTTCAATGATGATAGATATCAATTCACAGAGCACACCTCATCCACAAGCTTCCAATCTCTTCCACACAATCCATAATCACCATGAATGTAAACATAAACGCTCTACTGACCTCTCTTAGGGATTTAGCACTCCATTGATGCACAGAGAAGAGGTAGTTGATGATTGATCACTCACACAGGGCACGAAACCCTGGAAATCTTTTTCTCTCCTTTCAAAATGCTCTTTTTAATTTTTCTCTCTGTTTTTACGACTCCCAACGATGCCCAATGTATAGAGCATCCAAAAATATGGAAACTGTATCTTGAACGGATCGATTTGGAGCTCGGATAAGAAAGTTATGGCAGTTTGAAGTTCGATCAGTAACAAATAAGGAAAGAGAATCTTTCCAAACAATTCCGTGCACCCGCACAACACTGAATCACCGCCCGCTGACGTGTTGTCAAGTTCTGGTTCGTGGAGAAGGAATCTACGCTTTCAACCGTCGGATAACCTTAAAAAGGCAGGATTAGATATTGGCCTTATGATCTTGCAGATCACGTCATCGATGATCGGAGTAAGCAGGATCCATATGGTCTGGATCAATCTCAGTGCTGCACCGTACACGTGCTTCACCTAGTCATGGTCCTTTCTTCATGCGCCGTGGTGCAACTCTTTAAGTTGCGCGCTGCCAATCAGATCCTGCGCAATGGCATCTAGACGCTACCGCCGCACTACACTCGAGCCCGCACTTTTCTAGGCCATAGGATTGGAATCTGAGAGGGGTGGCTCTCTCTTGGCCTCCGATATCGGATCTTATCTAATGCCAAAAATGCCCCTCAAATTTCTTTGAAAGGACCTCTGTAACCAGAGGTTCATTAACAAATCTTGTAGAATGAAATCTGGCCGAATAGTGCCTCTCTCCTGGCATTTCGTCGAACACTTTGCTGGGGGGAACGCGATCAGGGACATTGTGCGAGGCCATGCGCATGGGCATGCGGCAGTGGGCTTGCGACTGTTGCTGCTTGCGGGCCTACTGCTGCACTTGGTGCATGTCATGGCCGGCACCTGTTGTGCTGCTGCACGGCTGGCCTACTGGCTGTGCCATCTGCTGGCCATGTGGCTGGCCATGTGGTGCCATGACAGGTCCTTGGCCAAGCTGGCCACCAGTGGGTCCCACCCATTATTTCTCTCTCCTCATTCTCTCTCTACAGTCTCTCTCTCTCTCTCTTTTGTTTACTCTCTTCATTTAAGCTTCAAGATGCCGCAACACTGCCTCATCATCAAAATCTCGGCCACATCATCAGAGAAGTTGTGCAACATCACCAGTGGGGTCCACAGACAATCTCTCTCATCAAATTCAATGTAGAATACTATTCAACTAGCTACAAACCATCTAAAACATACTATAAGAGATGTAGAACACTATAGAATACACTGCTTCATCTATGCCATTGCACTGACAATCTCTCTCCTACACTGACACTCTCTTTCCTTATTTCTCTGACTGAATGCTCACAAACACTGTCACATCAGTCAAGTTGCCAACAATGACAACATAAAGTCCAACACTCTCCTTCCTCTACTACTAATAATTCTGGTGCAGTTTCCTCTGATTCGAGTTCTCTCTCTGTGAATCCTGAATATATTATATGGTTCAAGCAAGATCAACTCTTGCTAAGTTGGCTGATTTCATCCTTGTCAGAGCCTATCTTGACTCATGTGGTTGGTCTTACTTCTTCTCAACAAGTCTAGTCTACTCTAGAGCAGATGTATCCTTCCACATCTAGGGCGCGTGCTCTTCACACTCGTTTTCAACTAACTGCTCTTTGAAAGGGCAGCATGTCAATCTCAGATTATTTACAGAAGATAAAATCTTGCACCGATTCTCTTGCTTTTGCCAGACAACCGTTGAGTGATGTAGAACTTCTTCGTTATGTTTTAAATGGTCTGAATATCGCCCTTTTAATCACTGCAATCACCAACCGTCCTAACATTATTTCTATGAATAAATTTCAGCTACCACCCAAAATAGTTTTAAAACATCACCTACCGCCCACAACTTTCAAAAAAATCAGCTACCACCCAAATTTTTACCACCGTTAATCAAATAGATCTACTCCGTTAAATGAATCCGTTAGTTGCTGATGTCATCTAAAATCGATTTTAAAATAGATAATAATACCCTTAAGAAAATATTGAAAGACAGTTTTACCCTCCTTCACAACTCGTGAAATGGTAGGAAAAAAAAAAACTCGAACTCGACTTTGTTGGTTCATCTTTCATCTTTAACCTCCCTCGATATACGTCTCAAACAACGAAGGAGAAGAAAGAGGGGAGAACGATGAAGGAGAAGAAAGAAGGGAGAATGAAAATGTGAAGGGTTATAATAGTCATTTTATTAGTTTTTAAAAAATTTCAATTAAAAAGAAAAAGGGTAAAAATAACTATTTTAAAATTGATTTAGATGACATCAGCAACTAACGGATTCATTTAACGGAGTGGATCTATTTTATTAACGGTGGTAAACGTTTGGGCAGTAGCTGAAGTTTTTTGAAAGTTGTGGGTGCATGGTAGGTGATGTTTTACAACTATTTTGGGTGGTAGCTGAAATTTATCCTTATTTCTATTGATGAACTATATGGACATCTGATTCAACATGAATCTTGGCTGGAGCACTCCAACTCAACTGTACGTGCTAATGTTTCCATACTGCCTACTAAGAATGTTGCTTCACGTGGTTTTCATGGCCGTGGTTCTTCAAGGCCTACCAGGGGCATTCTTCCATCTCCAGACTTCTCTATGTGAGGTCGTGGTCAATATAGGGGGCATGGTAGATTTCCTAACTACAACAATAGTGATTCACGTCCTCGATTTATATGTCAAATTTGCAACCGACATGGTCATTCTGTTGCCAGATGCTATTCACGTTATGAGTCTCACTCTACTGCTCTAGTTGCTTACAGCAGTGCTATGTCATCTTCCAGCCAGCCTGACTTGTCTTATTATCCAGATTTGGGTGCAACTGATCATTTGACACATGACCTCTCCAATCTGCAGCTTCACTCGGATTATACAGGCACTGATCTGGTTAATATTGGGGATGGAACAGGTTTGGTTATCAATAAAATTGGCTTATCTTCCTTGCAGTCCAACTCTCGTAATTTTCTTTTCAAAGACATCCTTCATGTCCCATCTATTACTAAAAATCTGTTATCAGTTCGTAAATTTTGCAATGATAACAATGTCTTTTTTGAATTTCATTCTGATTGGTTTTGTGTCAAGGATTCAATCACCGAAGCGATCTACTCCAAGGTTGGACTAGCAATGGACTGTATCAATTTCGACTTCCAAACTCTCCATTCACTAAGGAAGCTTTTGTTAGAATTCGAGCTTCTGTTGATTGTTGGCATCAACGGCTAGGCCACCCCTCTTCTAGAAACACTCTTCATATCATCAATCATAGCCAATTACCGGTCTCTACACTTCGCCAGCTGTCCAACTGTGTCGCCTGCAAACAAGGAAAAATTCATCATTTTTCGGCTCCCTCTACTCATCATATGTCTTATTCTCCTTTGGAATTAGTTCACACTGATCTCTGGGGACCAGCAGCGGTTCAATCTCATTGTGGGAACCGTTACTATATGTCATTTGTAGACGATTTCGATAAATTTACTTGGATTTATTTACTTTCAACTGAAGATGCAGCTTTGTCTACTTTTGTTAAATTCCAATTACTTGTTGAACGTTTGCTTGATTATAAAATCAAAGCTATTCAATCTGATTGGGGTGGGGAATATCGCTCAATTTCAAAGCATCTCGATTCATGTGGTATTATTCATCAGGTTTCATGTCCTCATTCACATACCCAAAATGGTTCGGTTGAACGTAAACACCATCATGTGGTGGATACGGGTCTCTCAATAATGGCCCATGGCTCCATACCCTTACGGTATTGGGGAACGATTTTTGAGTCTACTGTATTTTTAAAAAATCGCATGCCGTCAATTATTACCTGCTTTAAATCTCCATTTGAAATATTATTTGGTAGGGTACCCGATTATACTATACTCTGCACTTTGGGTTGTGCATGTTATCCATACTTGAGACCCTATGCATCGTCAAAACTGGAATATCGTTCACAAGAAAGTGTTTTTTGTTATAGTCCAGCTCATAGAGGGTATAGCTGCCTAAATCAACGTTTTGGTAGGATTTTTATTTCCCATCAAGTCCTATTTGATGAGAATAAGTTTCCATTTTCCAAATTCGAACCGTGTGCGGTTCCTATTTCCTCTCTTACTTCCACAATAATCGGTGTTCCACCTCCCATTCTGCTTTAACTGCAATCACAACCTCCTGTGCGCCATTCATCCGCACTACCTTCAACCACTCCATCTTTCTCTCCTTCATTTTCTCCGACTGAGTTGCCTTCCTCAACCGACCACCCTTTCTCCCAATACTACTCAATCTTCTCAACCACGTCCTTCATTATCTCAACACCTCCTCCATTATCTCCAACACCTCCTCCATTATCTCCAACACCTCCTACATTAACTCCAACCCAATGTTCTCTCCCACTAACCGAACCACCTCTCTTGTTCCAATCCCTAATCTACAACCAATCCCAGACACAAGCGTAACCTTCCCCCATGTCACACGTGCACAACGTGGGATTACTCGGCCAAAACAAAGGACTGATGGTACAATTCCTTGGCCTGAAAAACAGCCTTCCCCGCATGCAATGCTAGTTGCCACAACCCACTCGAAGCAAACATGTTTTATGCAAGCTAATCAAAGACGAGAATGGAGGACAGCTATGAATGACGAATTTCAGGCTTTACTGACAAATGGAACTTGGATTCTTGTCCCTCTTTCCGATCAAAATGTTGTCGGTTGCAAATGAATTTTTTGCATCAAACGGAATTCTTACGGGTCAATTGAGGGTTATAAAGCTCGATGGCAAAGGAATTTCATCAACAACAAGGTATGGAGTACGAGGACACTTTTAGTCCTGTGGTCAAGCCGACGATAGTTCGGACAATTCTAGCATTGGCTACTTCTCAAAATTGGTGCATTCGACAGATTGATATAAGCAACGCCTTTCTTCATGGCTATCTTCAGGAAGATGTTTACATGGTTCAGCCACTAGCAGGTTTTTCTCATCCACAATTTTCAAACCGTGTATGCAAAGCAAGCTTCGGAAAGCACTGTATGGGTTTAAGTAAGCACCGCGGGTGTGGAATTCTCCTGTTAGTACCTATCTTTTGACTCTTGGTTTTCAACAATCAAAATCTGACGGCTCTTTATTTGTTCACCATCACCATGGTAATATTATTATATTCCTTATATACGTGGATGACATTCTGATTGTCCAAACAAGGGGTTTTTGATTGAACAATTTCTGACTCCTCTGAAGCGGGACTTTCCAATCAAAGATCTTGGCCTTTTCAAATATTTTCTTGGTCTCGAAGCCACCTATAACGGTTTGGGTATGCTCTTGTCACAGCATAAATATATTGTTGATTTATTGGCCAAAACTAAGATGCTAGATTGTAAGCCTGTAACTACTCCAATGGTTACTAGTCCTTTACTAATGAAGGAAGATGGGGATCCGATTTCCAATGTTACCGAGTACCGCAGTATGGTGGGTGCACTGCAATATTTAACATTCACAAGACCAGACAATTCTTTTGCTGTAAACAAAGTGTGTTAGCATTCTCCACTGAAAAGCATTGGTTTACTGTTAAACGTTTACTTCGATATTTAAAAGGTACCATTCACTTTGGTTTACAATTTTATCGGTCTCCCAATTCTTCTATTTTTGCTTTCTCCGATGCCGATTGGGCCGGATGCCCAGATGATCAAAGATCTACTGGCGGTTATCATATTTACTTGGGAAAGAATCTTGTTAGTTGGAGCTCTCACAAACAACCTATTATCGCCGTTCAAGCACAGAGGCTGAATACAAAGCATTGTCCAATGTTGCTACAGAAACCTCTTGGATTCGTTATCTACTGCGGGATATTGGTTGCACACAAGCTACTACCCCTACTCTATGGTGTGATAACATTCGTGCAACTTATTTATGTTCGAATCCAGTTTTTCATGCACGTACAAAACATATTAAAATTGATTTTCATTATGTGCATGATCTTGTGCAACGATGATTGTTACAAGTTCGATTTTTATCAAGCCATGATCAATTGGCAGATTATCTCACAAAACCGCTGGCATCAAATCGTTTTCGATGGTTAAGATCCAAATGCAACGTCCAAGAATTGGAGTTGCCTTCGAAGGGGGGCTGTTAGAACATGTAAAGAGTAGTGTATTAATCAGTTCTTGTATTATCACAAGTGACATCTGTAATATTGTTGTTCATATTTGTAGTGTAACTGATTGTATTGTAACTGACGTGGTTCTTTGAAACCACCTAAAATGGTGCTCTGCTGTAACCATAATAATATACAGAAAAACATATTCTGCAATTGCCTGTGTCAAAGACTTCAACCTGATCAAACAGTTGTTAAGAAACTCATCTTGTCGATGTGTCTCCTCTTTACAGCCTAAAAAAATCGTTTGGTTTTCGTGGAAGATCTATCCTAAGGTTATAGTCATATTAACCATTAATTTCTGAATTTCTTCTGCATCCCATTTTTTTCATTTTTTGCTCTCACATACTAGAACTTGTACAGCAGGAGATGATTCTCCTGTTTTAGAAACCACTGTAGTACTGCTAGAAAAGACACCAAGAGGAGAATTGTGAGGAATCTAATCCTTTCCTACTTTTAAACTGTAAAAATCTACATCCAAATCCATCATTGGCGATTTACGTTGTCCTAAAACCTTGTATGCAATTGAAGTCTTTAACCTGATCTAACAGTAATCCAATTTTCTGAAGATTGCAGGTCAATCTCTCTATGTTGCCTTCTTGTCATTCTCCTTCTTCCACTATTTGGCCTTGTAAAGAATGGAATCCTGCTTTGAAGCTCTTTCTTGTTTGGAGAGACTGACTCATCTGACCGATAAGCTTCTTCATATAGTCCTCCGTCTAAGACACTTGTTGGGGAACATGAATCTTGCTTGCAGGAACACCTTTCTGAATTCCCAGAGATAAATGGATGATCAAGTAATTCTTCACAAGTGCATCTCATTTTTTGGTTCCTTTCCAAACATTTGGCTAAGAAATCCAACCCTTCACTAGAAAATTTGGTTGGTAACTCTGGTGTCTCTTCACTACACGCAATCTTGAAAACTGCGGCCATTGGATTAGAGATTAGCTCGCCCCACGGAGGTCTCCCGGTAGCCATTTCAATGATGGTGCATCCCAAGGACCAAATATCTGAAGCAAATTCCAACCCACCACTTCTCAAAACTTCTGGTGCCATCCATAGTGGTGTCCCACTAATAGAACTCACGGAACTCTTCAAACCCTTATGATGTTTTGAAGAGTTCTGCCTCTTAGCACACCCAAAATCTGCCAATTTGATGTTTCCTGATGAACCCAGGAGCACATTCTTGCACTTGATATCACCATGAACGATCCCACACCGATGGAGATATGCAAGGCCATGGAGGATCTCTTTGGTGTATGAACGGATCACTGTCTCATCTAAAGCGCCACCAAACTTGTCAATGAGATCGGACAAACTTCCCCCTGCCATGTTTTCTAGGAAGAGGTTAAGCTTTCTCTCCCCTTTTGCTTCCTTTGAGAAATCCTGCCCAAGGAATCTGATAATGTAAGGAGAGTCAAGACTTTCTAGTATGCTGGCTTCGTTCTCCAGAGCTTCCCAGCCTGCTTCTGAAGACGCAGATTTGACAACAAAGAGCTCCCCAGTGAATTTGTTCATGGCCAAGTTGACAATACCAAAGGAACCAGACCCAACTGCATTTCCCTTCACCCATTCTGTTCTTATAGGACAAGTGCTTGAACACTTCCCTGCCATTTTCCTTTTCTTCTTCTAAAAGTAGAGGAAAATTGATAATTAACCCTATTGTCAATCTTTAAATGTGTGAAGAATTCCAACTCAGAACCAGAGTTTTGGTCCTTTCAATGCATACAGATTTCAAGTTTTTCCAAAATAGATTTGAAATTTAGTAACAGCCAGACACAACTCGAAGAAATTGCTGAGGAAAATGCTTGAATGATGTTAGCAGTTCTTTAGATCAGTCCAAATAAATCCAGATAACATTTATAAGCACAAAGAAGAAAACAGAGTATATATTTTGGGAGTAAAAAATGTTATATCTCATCTTTTTCTTCTACAAGAGAGTAAATTACCGTAATCTTCCTTGTCGCTCGCAGATTTTGGAAAGTAAAAGGCATGAAGGACGGTTTCCCATTTGTTTGGAAAACCGCCTTCAGCGATTATCCACCAAAATCCCTCTGCAAGTTTCGATATTCTTCTCAGTTCCGTGATTGTGTCCAAAAAGCAATGGAAAGATGGAAGCATTCGATTATATATAAGGAGACATGTGGATAAGACCGTCGGTGCTCCTGATTTATTGGAGAGGGTTTTCTTTTTTTGTTGGGTCTTGATGGTCCAAAGAACTACAAAAGAGGGTCAAATGCTGAATTGCCACGTGGATGTTCCACTGGTTTGTGGTTGTGATTATACATTTCAGTGGGAAGGAAAGGCAAGCAGATAACAGATTGGCAATTTTTTTTTTTTTTTTTTTGGTAAAACTTAAATTATTCATTAGATTGCTCATGGATTGTTTGATACACATGTTATACAACCATGGAGTGCAAGAAAGTCAAACTGTGAGGCACGACTTAGACAGGGCCTGCGAAGCTATGAGTCAACGATACTGTTAATCTCCCTATAAATAAATCTGAAAGAATAGGAAACAAAGTATTGAGACAAGGAACTAATGTCATGTACAAGTGATACAACATCTAAAGGTGGCTCTCGATCTGCATTTGGAGAAAGTTTATCAAAGACTGACAATCAGTTTCCACAATCAGGTGATCAATACAATCCCCAATTGCCTGTAGCAGCCCTGCTCGCATTGCTAAACATTCACCTTCCAAAACTGAAGTGAACGTCATTGGATTTGAAGCAGTAAAAACTTGTGTACCCATAGAATTGCGAATATCCACCTCTAGACGTTGATTACTGAAAAGATGCATCAGAGTTTAGGGTAAAAACATCAACCGATGGTGGAGACCAAATTGATGGTGAATCGGAGTTACTATTCTGGCTTTAGAGTGGAACAGCTGAAGGCATAGTGAGATCCATAAACTCAACACACGCCCGTTGTGCCGTTGAGGCAACTTCATTGGGTAACCAAGAAGGATGACCAAAGGTAAACTCATTCCTAGATTTCCAAAGGAACCAGCAAAGGAATGAACTATGGCATAATGTTATCCGACTTTGTAATTTACCTTCTCTGTAAATAAAAGTCCAGTTTCTGATCCAATCTGTTAGAGAAGGTGCAGGAAGGTGAAATGTATGATAAAGAACTAGCAAACCATGCCGCTCGAGTATAAGAACAATCAAATAATATATGATCAACTGTCTCTGAAGCTACTCTGCAACGTTTACAGGCCTTATCAATGGGAATGCGTCTCCGATTAAGAGCTTCAACAGTGGTCAAAGCCGCGGAACATGCTCGCCAAAAGAAATTTTTAATATTCGGTTGCGTAGGTCACTTCCAAATCCGGTCCCAAACTTGGCTTGGAATATTAGTATGCATATGCTGATGCGAAGTGGAGGGCTAAAGCCGTTCCTTGTCACAAATGATATTGCATTGTAAATGATATGCACTTTTGAGTAAGAAATGTCCATCCTTAGAACCACCCCAAACTTGATAATCTTGGCGAGGTAAAATGCCAAGTTGAATAGTTAAAATAGCTGTCTTATCTTCTGGATGCAGAACTTCATCCATGAGAGAGACATTCCAACATCTATTAGTTTGATCAATTAGGTCAGACACCCACATAATAGAAGAACCAGTAAGTCGATAATGTTGAGGTTTAAAGCCTGCTAAGGTGGGAACCCAATGATCATCCCAAATCCGAATATTTTCTCCAGTCTCAACATGCCATAATAAACCAGCAGATAGGACCTTAAGCCTTTCTATAATACTTCTCCATGCCCATGATGGTTTGGATCCAAGGGTTACAGATAGGAAGTTAGCATTCAAAAAGTAAATAGCCTTCAAGAATGTTGCTCACAAGGTGTTCGGGTATTTCCATAGGCGCCAAGCTACTTTAGACAACAAGGCATAGTTATGTAATTGTGTATCACGAAAGCCCAAGCCACCAAAAGATTTAGATTGACACAATCTTTTCCAAGAGACCCAATGTAGTTTTGAATGCTTTTCATCACCACCCCATAAAAAATTGGTAGCAGATTTTTGGATTTTCTCATGAATGGATTTATCTAATTTGAAACGAGAACCAACATAATTGATCATTGGGAATGCTGTCGATTTCAACAAAGTCTCTTTACTGGATTGAGAAAGGAGCTTTTGAGACCATCCTTGAATCTGATATATAGATTTATCACACAAATCATGAAACAATTCTTTTTTAGATATTCCAAAATCAACTGGTAAGCCCAAATATTTATTGGGTCCAAAGTTATTTCAAATTTTAATCACCCGAGATATCCATCTTTGAATCCGTGCTGGAGTGTTTGGGCTGAAAAGGATTGTGGATTCCTGAAAATTGATTTGTTGTCCACTGGCTTTACAATAAATCTCTAGACAATCCTTAAGGTTACAAATTTCTGCCAACTTAACTTTAGAAAATAATAGTGTCGTCAGCAAATAATAGGTGATGAATAGGAGTGGACCAACCACGTACCCAGATACCATGAATAAGACTATCCTATTGTGCCTTCAAAAGTAAGGTGGTCAATCCATGTGAACATAGTATAAAAAAAGCAGGAGATAGTGGATCTCCTTGACGAATACCCCTAGTCGGACGTTCAACACCATTTACTAATAGATGATACTTAATAGTAGTGAGACAAACCATAATCATGTCCACCCAATGACTTGAGAAACCACGTCGAAGTAACATACCTTTAATAAAAGACCATTCCAACCGGTCATATGCTTTCCGCATATCCAACTTCAAAGCACAAAATTTCCTCTTCCCCTTACGATGTTTCATAACATAGTGAAACAATTCATGTGCCACAAACACATTATCTGAAATCGAACGTCCAGAAATAAATCCCAATTGGGAAGGAGAGATAATACCATCCAATAAATTGTGTAATCTATATGCAAAGATCTTGGAGATTACTTTAACAGCGACACCACACAAACTAATAGGCCTCAGCTGGTCACAAGATTCTGGTTGAGGAACTTTTGGAATTAGACAAATAAAAGTATCATTCAGAGAGTTTTCCAATGTTGTGATTCAAAAAATTCCGAGACAAAGGCAACCAAGTCAAACTTTACTAGATTCCAGAATTTTTGAAAGCAACCAGGTGGTAAACCATCTGGTCCTGGTAACTTTATCGACCCCATAGAAAATAATGCTATCTTATATCCTCTTCAAAAGGAATAGCCTCCAATAAATGATTCCATTCCGGTTTAACCATTGGTTCTACTGTTTGTAGCATCGATGTCAAAGAATCCCAATGTACTCCATCCGATTGGTAAAGAGTGTTATAATGCTGAATAACTTCACCAAATAATTCATTGGTCATTTGTATCCAATTACCATTAAATAATTTAACACAAAGAATTTTATTATGACGCCTCCTCTATATAGTAATAGCATGATAATAAGAAGTGTTACGATCATCATTTTGTAACCGATCCACCCTATATTTTTGCTTTCATAAATCCTCTTCACATAACAAGCATTCTTCCAATTCTCTGAGCAACACTGACTCCTGATTTTCCAAAGAGGGATTATGAGGACGGCCTTGCAATTCAGATAGACGGTTGAAGACGACCAAATACTTCAAGATTCCACCTTTTAAAAATAGTTTTATAATTCTCCATCTTATCTGATATAACTGTGGCCAATGTATCCCAGTGATCAGAAATCCAAGCACGTTCGGCAGTTTGGGCACAATCTAGGTGTCTAAACCACATTGACTCAAATTGCCAAGGACAAGGTCCCAAAGTTTTACCACTGTCAAAATCTAGAATAATCGGGTTATGATCAGAACCCACTACTGGTTGAACCAACACAGTCGCATCCTCAAAAAGAGAAAGCCACTCGAGATTAGCAACAACACGATTCAATTTAATCCGAATATTATCTGGACCCTTCTGCTTGTTAGACCAAGTGAAAATAGGGCCATGAGATTGAAGATCTTGAAGTTGACAAGTTCCTAGCATAGACTGAAAAGAAAACATATCATGAGAAGATGATGGATTACCTCCTACTTTCTCCTTCCAAGTAAGATATGAATTAAAGTCCCCAATACATAGCCAAGGAGCTAAACGTTGTGCGGCAATGAAAGTAAGCTGACTCCGAACCAGATGGCAGTAAGCCTTAATGGGATCACCATAGACAAAAGTAATAAAGAAAGTAGCCCCACCAGAAATAGATATCTGTAAGACCCGTATCGTACTAACCTGTCTTACCACCTTGTATGAGGTCTTCCTATCATGGTCGGGCCAAGTGGACCAAGTGCATGAAGAAACCACAAGGCTATGTATGAAATTGAATGCAAAATCATCTATTTAGGAGTGTGTGGTCGCATACCTAAACAAGTGTGGTCGACCACACCTCAGAATAGTGTGACCACTGGAGTCTGGGACGTGTGGTCGTAGTTTTTGGATGTGTGGTCGATGGGTTCTGCGATCACACGTGCGACCATACGAAGTCAAATTGACTCCGTGATTAGAAAACCTTCCTAATCTGAAGGGAGTTTTTTCCTAATCTAAGTAGGACTCTATATGGAGGGTTTTTCTCTATATATAGGACGTCCCTTAGCCTCTTTCATATTTTTAGAACTCAAACTAAAAGAGAGAGAAAGAGAAGAGGAGGAAGAGAAGAAGAATTGAAGAGGAAGACCAAGAGAAGAAAATTTAGAGAGAACTCTGATTCTTTAACAAGATTAAGGTATGAAACATTCTCCATATCAGTTGAATGCCTAGAATAGATCATGAAGGAAATAGTGCTTCAAAGTGAGACCTCAATCATCAAACCATGGATAAATTCTAAGAGATCCAAGGAGAGAATCTATTAGGATGATGGATTATGTAAAAATATGGATTTTGAACCATAGAACAATCATAGGAAGGATCATGATGATAAACCAAAGAATCAAAACACGAAGGAATTGAGTTGAGAGTGGAAAAGTCGACCATCACATGTGTGGTCGCATGTGTGGTCGCTGATTTGCGACCACACGAGACACATGTGATCGACCACACACCCTTGGGAAAGTTTCAGGGAGGGTGTGGTCGCATGGTATGCGACCACACATATCGACCACACGCCCTCAGAAAAGTTCTAGGGAGGGTGTGGTCGCATGTATGGTCGCATGGTATGCGACCACACATAGCGACCACACACCCTCAGGGAAGTTTCAGGGAGGGTGTGATCGCATGTATGGTCGCATGATATGCGACCACACATAGCGACCACACACTCTGTGGTCGCAGAAACTGAGACCACAGGTGCAGCCGCACCTGCGACCACTCAGCTTATGAAAGTCTGAATTGATGGAATTAAACTCTAATTTAAAATCTATAAATTTGTTAGGTTTTCAAGTGGTCTAAAAGTGATTTACAAAGCTTGGACGAGGAACACTCATCGACCAAAGGTGAGGGAACAAGACCTAAATTAACTGGCTAATAATAAACTGTTTTACTTATTGAGTCCAATACCATGAATGATTCTATGCTTATATGCTTGTAATGTATATTTCACATGTCATCTAATATTCTTGCTATTACTGCTCATGCATATTTAATTCTATTTATTTATAACATGATGATGATGATGTTAGGAATAGGCATGTGAATGTATGTGTGTGGTTAGTGTGCTTGATGTTAGTGGAGCATCAGGAGGAGGACATGACACTGTGGTTCTTCTTGGCCACCAGACTTTAGCTCTATCTCTACTCAAGTCTTGCCCACTAACATCGTCGTATTGCCATTACCTTAGCAGAACTATTACGTCGTAAGACATCAGGGAAGGTGGTCTCATACCGTGTAGTCTCTGACTCTGTCGGGGGGCCTTAGCTTTATCTCTATGGACGTATTGAGGGATGCTGAGGAGAGGTCTTGGATACACTATTTTGCATTAGGATTTGTTAGTTGCGAGTCCAGTTTGCAAGCCCTCGCCAATAGGGGCTTACATGTTGGTATGGGTAGGGCATCAGAGGAAGTGTTATGCGGTGTTTGATCCGGGCATTTTAGCTCTATCTCTATTCCATGATGGGTGCATGTGGGATGGCAATAGTGTTTGATCCATTGGACAGCTTCACACACTCATGTATAGAGGTGTGGTGGCCACCAATCCTTTCTATAGCACATCACAAACTTATAAACCAGACCAAAGATATAAATTCAATGCATGCATATGTTTGTTGCATTGTTTTGTTTGCTCACTGAGTCATGATGTGTGCTCACCCTTTCGACGTCGAATATTTTTAGTTGATGATGCAGGTCCTATCATGAAAGATTATATGAATGCACCAATGTTCGGACATATTGTTGTGATGGATATGGAAGCTATGGTGGAGTCGCATGATTCGTCATGTGAGTGCAACTCATGTATTTTCGATTAAATTTAGTTGTTGGATTATCAGAACATGTAATTGATTACTTTATTTTATGTTATGTCTTGAGTCATTTGAAAATAATTAGATAATTAACTATGTTATCATTGTTAGATACTCAGTTCATTAATATTAAAGACTTCTGCTATTGTTTATTTACCCTGATTATGTTTGTGGTTATATCTGTTTGATCAAATGGGCACAACTTATACGAGATCCTGATTGAACCGTTGGTTCATAGACGGTTCATCACACGATTCTGATTGTGTGAGGATAGTGATGTCCACCCACGCTGAATGGACGGTGAATGATTTGGAGTCGCCACCTAGATTAAGGTCTAGGACCTAAAATGTAGCCTCATCTTGAGATAAGACTTCTATTGACTCATGACCCAACATATCGGTTTTGGTCCAACAGAGAATGGGTAAGCGTTCAAAGTACAGTTTGGGAAGGTGTTAGGCACCCAAAACTGCCCGATCCAAAAATCGGCCTCCTATGTGATTCTACTTTCCTTAGACTCTATGGTTCTGACTGTTCATGGTCAATGGATGATGACTAGGGCTCATGGGGGATCCTATGCCAAGTTACTGAGTTCTTCTAGCTTAAGTTCAGCCAAACATGTTCTCGAAGTAAGAAAACAAATAAAATAATATACAATGAACCGAACCAAAGATGGTTCGATGATGGACTGAATCTGAGATGTCCAAAACGTCTCAAATTGCCTACGTATTCCAATCCTGGAAATCAAGTCCAAAAAACGTAGTATGAAACAGAAAGTGATTAAGGTTTATGGATTAAGCTTTCTTAGATTCAATTTATTCAAGTTGAAGTTTATGCTTGATGGAGAATGAGATTGAATCTAGAGATAGCCTAAATGGATCAAAGTGAACGAGGATATGGATACGGATATGGATATGGGGGACCTAAGGATACTAAGATGGGGTACCGTACTTGGAGAGTCCTCCAAGTTGCCTACATATCCCAGAGGTCCTGGAAATCAGGTACAACGTAGTTCGTTACATGGGTTGTACTCTCAGGGAGTAAGGTGTGGCTCTCAGGGAGTCGAGTGTAAGATAGTCTCGCAAGACTAAGGTCCGTACTCGCAAGCACGACTTCAAGATAGAGCTTCGCAAGGCTAAGGGGGGTGCGTGCTCGCAAGCACGACTTCAAGATAGAGCCTCGCAAGGCTAAGGGTGCGTACTCGCAATTACGGCTTCAAGATAGAGCCTCGCAAGGCTAAGGGGGTGCATGCTCGCAAGCACGACTTCGGGATTGAGCCTCGTAAGGCTAAGGGTGTGTACTCGCAAGTACGGCTTGAGGATAGAGCCTCGCAAGGCTAAGGGTGCATACTCGAAAGTACGACTTCGGGATTGAGCCTCGCAAGGCTAAGGGTGCGTACTCGCAAGTACGGCTTCATGATAGAGCCTCGCAAGGCTAAGGGTGCGTACTCACAAGTACGGCTTCAGGATTGAGCCTCGCAAGGCTAAGGGTGCGTACTCGCAAGTAGAACCTCGCCAAGCGAGGAGATTCGTACTCACAAGCACAACACAGGAATAGAGTCTCGCCAAGCAAGGAGACCAGGATATGGAATGATTTTACAAGATTGGAGTATGGGTCCGTATCTGGGTCTCTTTCCCAAACTACCTACGTATCTCAGGGTATTGACCTGAGAATCAGGATCCGCGTAGTTCGGAAATGGGATGTTCATTGGGTGACCCGCTTGGGTCAGAAATATGGGCGATCCAGCCGGACCGAAAGATGATCCTAGATGATCAAAGGTTGGATTCACATTATACCTATCTAGGTTCTGCACCCTAGGGGAAATGCACTGAGGAGTAGGGGTCGTCCTGAACTACCCTTGTAACTTACAACCCTGATTTTGGAATTGTTGGGCTAGGCTTCATGACTCTTGATTAAGACTTTTATCATTTTTCCATTATTACCCTTCCCATGAATGTGGGTGCCTACATGCACGTCCCCACACCTAGGAATGTCTTCTATCAGTGTACATGCTTGACAGTTCGACTAGGGTGTAGCGAAAAGTAAGTTCTTGCCGACATAAACATCATTCAAGCATGACATACAATAACAGATCAACATGGTACTGTATTCAAAGCTGAAAGTGCAAGCATTTGAAACATGAAAATATGCACAATATGACAATGTAAGCATGTGAACATGGCAAATGCACGAATATAACAATGTAGACAATATCAGATCCTCAATCTAACGGTTAGATCTCTTCAAAACATTGAAAATCATGATCAACACTCAGATTCATCAAAACAAACAAAATCAATGGCTCAAATATTACATCAAGATATCATTATGATCAGACTAAGAAATCAGTGGCTCAGATCCGTCTAAATCAATTATGATCCAGATTCAACAGTTTATATCGCTCAAAATTCCCATGATGACAATCCAATGGTTCAAATCACTCAAGATCATAATCCAACCGTTTAAATTCATCAAAAACACTCATGATCAAGATTTAACGGTTTAGATTCACCAAAATCACTTACAATGACAATCCAACGGTTCAAATCGCTTAAGATCATAATCCAACCATTCAGATTCATTTAAATCATTCTCAAAGATAATCTAACGGTTCAAATCACTCAAGATCATAATCCAACCATTCAGATTTATCAAAAACACTCATGCTCAAGATTTAACGGTTTAGATTCACCAAAATCACTTACGATGACAATCCAACGGTTCAAATCACTTAAGATCATAATCCAACCATTCAGATTCATTTAAATCATTCCCAAAGTTAATCTAACGGTTCAGATTGCTCATTATGATAATTTGATCGCTCAGATTGATTAAAGCACTTCCAAAGATCATCTAACGGTTCAGATTGTCAAGATCACAATCCAACCATTCAGATGGATTAACATCACTTCCAAAGATAATCCAATGGTTTGAATTAATTAAAATCACATCGAAATTTCAGATCAATGGCTATGATTAACTCATGAAAATTATATGGTCATGATCAATTCTCATAAAATTCAGATCGTGTGGTTGGATCACCCACATTAAAATTCCAAACATATGGTCGGACCAACCATATTGATCACATAAAATTTCCTTGATCATAGATGGTTCAATGAACATTAGATAGACATGATCAGTGGTCAATATTAAAACACATCAAACATGCAAGATCAGTAAAGAATGTAATAACAAAATATACAATGTACTGAAATAACAATAGGACATACGATGCACCATGATACCAAAAAATAATAATAATAATAATAATACAATACAATGGTGATACACATAAAAACAATATAACAGTGCATGCAAAAAATCGGATAGCTGCAAAGTAAACTTGTGAACTGAAGAGAAAAAAAAATAAACTAACCTGATTGGTTGCCGGTGATGAGAAGGGTTCATAAACTATGGTGCGGATCATCGACCAATGGTGGCGGTGGCCAGCCTCCTCTTTCCTCTCTCTTCTTCTCTCTCTCTCTCTTCCTCCCTCTCTCTCTCTCTCTCTTTCTCTCTCTCTTTCTTCTTCCTTATCGGATTCTCCTTTTCTTTTCTCTTCTTTTTTTCTTGGCTTCTCTCGGCCAAAACCCTCCCCTCTTTCTTTTTTTCCCCTCTTTCTCCTTCCACTCTCTATCAGCCTCCTTTTATAGACATCGGTGGGGTGAAGGATGGATGGGCTATGAGGGAGTAGAGGCATGGAGAGGAGGAGGTGGCGGAGTGAGTAGAGGCATGGCTGGGCAGGTTTGTGGCAGTGGGGTGTTCGGGCATGGCTGCTGGCCTATGGCAGCATGCTTGGTAAAGGTTTTGAGGGGAGTTGGTAGCATGGAAGATGGGGTATTGTAGTGGGGATCAAGGAGAGGAGGAGGTGGCAGTGAGGGAGGGGCATGGAGAAGGAGGAGGTGGCGGTGATGTGTCGATCAAAGGAGAGGGGCTGGTGGAGTGGGCACTGTAGTGGGGCTCAAGGAGAGTGGGTGGCGGTGAGGGAGGGGCATGGAGAAGGAGGAGGTGGCGGATTTTTTTGGGGGAAATGGGTATGGGGAAGGTGGAGGTGGCAGCACCTCCATCTTTCCCTCCCTCTCTTTCCTTCTGTTCTCTCTCTCTCTCTCCCTCTCTCTCTTCCCATTCTCTCTCTCTCTTCCTCTCTCTCTCTCTCATCCTCTCTCTTCCTCTCTATCTCTTCCTCCCTCTCTCTCTCTTCCTCTTTATCAGATTCTTCTTTTTCTTTCTTAACCGACTAATATATATATATATATATATATATATATATATATATATATATATATATATATATATAATATAATATAATATAACATAGTATAATATAATATAGTATAATATAGTATAATAATATAATGTATAAAAATATATATAATATATTATATATAAAACATATATTATATAATATATAAATGTATATATGTAATAAATACATAAGGTGCATACACATGGGCCGACCCGACTCGATCTGGGCCGATTTGGGTTGGGTCAGGCTGGACTGATTGAGTTTGACGGGGTTGGACTAAATTGGGCTTGAGCTGGGTTAGGCTGAGTAAGAATGGACTGGATTGATTTCTCTCTCTATTATGGATCCTCTCAGCTTGCAATTCCGCATGAAAATTTTCGACGGCTTCTATCTCTGATTTTCCACGTCCACTTTGAAGAGGACGGACAAAGGAGCACACTGGTGCTCGAATCGCCTGATTCGGACGTTAGATGAACAAAATATGAAGAATTGAAGCTTTGACGATAATTCGGCTAGCAACTTTGCATGGGACCCGTAGGCGGCTTCTGCCCAAAATTTCTTACGTCCACTTTGAAGAGGACGGACAATGGAGCGCAGTGGCACTTGAATCGTCTGATTCGGTCTTCGGATGATCAAGATATGAAGAATTGGAGTTTTGACGATAATCCAATCGAAAACTTTGCATGGGACCCGCTGGCGGCTTCCGCCCAAGATTCTTCACGTCCACTTTGAAGAGGACAGGTAATGGAGCACACTGGTACTCGAATCACATGATTCGGACGTCAGATAAATAAAATATGAAGAATTGGAGCTTGGACGATAATTTGGCCAGCAACTTTGCATGGGACCCACTGGCGGCTTCTGCCCAAAATTCTTTATGTCCACTTTGAAGAGGACAGGCAATGGAGCACAGTGGCACTTGAATCGTCTGATTCGGACTTCGAATGATCAAGATATGAAGAATTGGAGTCCAATCGATTTTAATCATGATAATTTGCCCAATAAATCCTTAATTTATGATAATTTACAGAAAAGCCCTTGGATTTAATAAGTCAATTTCACTCTCACTAAAATCATGACATCTTCTTCGTTTGATATTGGAATTGAGTGATTCTGGTATCATTTCGAAGGTATTTTCATGACCTTGCTGGAGGGCCCGCCAACATCATCTTTGAAATCACCGCTTAGCATCCAAACCTTGAATTGACCCGCAACCCTTCTGGTTATGCCCACCAAGACTCTTGTACATTGGGGACACTCTAGCTTAGTCCAGAACACCATAGAGAGCACAGGGAAATTGATCGACTATTGGTTTGAGAGAGTTTCACTCGCCTCCCTTGTACTTTCCAAATTTTTATCCCCCTCCGCTCTCTTACTACCTATACGCCAATAAAGTTCTGTTTGGCTAGGGATGGCTAAAATGGGGTGCTTACAGATTGATTCAGAATTGGGGTGTGATAACTTGGTATCAGAACCCTCGGGCTCTGTCTATCAAACCTATATACTTCCACAAGAGTTCGTGAACTAAGTTAGGATAAAATTTTAAAGCTTTATTAAGAACACACCATAAGCACCTGTGTTGTATGAGACAATAAACTAAGAAAGAGAATAATGCACATATGTAAATAAGAAACAAGTTTTATGTATTTATCAAATGAGAATAAAACTAACATATATCTGAATCAGAGTACGGCCACAATCCGGATAGTTACTCTGTAGTATAAGTAAAAAGAAATAAAGGCATCATGGAGCTGGGGGTGCTGGAGGAGGATGTGCCTCACGATCTCGATCATAATCCTCAGCATATACCCTCGTAAGCCAAGCTATCTGAGTCTGGGTCACCTTAAAACTAGCTGCTAGATCCGCCACCCACTGATCAGTAGCACGCTGGGCCTCCCGAATCTCACGCAGCAACCCCATCACGTCATCTGGTGGTGGGTGTAAAGGACCAACTGAGTGGGAAGGAATCCGAGAAGGGCCAGCTCTAGTGGAATGCTATGGTGATGGAGGAGGTATGGCATCCACGTCCATGAACATCCTATCATCCTCCTCCTCATCATCACTCCCGTGAACCTCTACTGCTGCTGCTGCTGCCACCTCCTCGTCTGCTACATCTACTCGAGTACGGGGATGCATCATAGTGTTTCTCTTCTCGCCACAGACCTGCACATCTCATATCCCCATCCTGCAGATGGCCTCCTAGTCAAGGTCATTTGAAAAAGTGTCCTCATGAATCCTCTCATCGACCAAGTCTACCTGCAGACGAGTGAGCAGAGTGGTGATCAAACACCCATAGGGTAGGTTACCCACCAGACCAGGCATCGTGGCACGAAGCATGGTCCTGATAATGACATAAGGAAGGCAGATAGGTTACCTAGTGCAGATGCAGTACAGAAGGTACTAGGTCAACTGTGAAACCTTCTCATAGTGTCTACTCTGGGGAATCAGGTTGTGCTGGATGATCTTGCAATACACTCGGGGTTTCGGCTGTAGGTTGATTGCCTTCATCTGCTAGCGATCATCCCTAAGAATCAGGTGGTCAATCTCTGCGTGCATTCTCAATGACATGAACTGGGGTTCCTTGGGTGCCCAGTATACCAAGGGACCATCATTTGAGATATCCAGGAGATTAGCCAACTCCTGGCAGTTAAATGAGATCTCCACCCCTTTAACTAAATTGGTGATCGTGAGCTCTGTACCTCTATCTATGTCCTCTGGGTCACCTTCCACCTGTAAATTGCAATAAAACTGTTTCACCAACTCAGGACAGGTGCAACCCTCATACAGAATCACAGGGAGCCAACCCATATCACCGAATGCTCCCTCCACATCAAATAGGGCTAGGTTGGCCAAGTTGATACAATGACCCCTTCCATCTTCTTACGCTCATACCGAGCATATTGTGCTTCTGTTTTAATAGATCAGAACCAATGGGGATCATGAACTCTGGAGACTTTAGTATGAGCCATATTATCTGCAAAGACATAGACCAACAAGGAACATATCAGATATAGTGAAAATTCAAAATTTTGGCATTATGACGGCGTGATTTGGCCAAAAGCCTCACTTTTCACCCAAACATTTGGGCAGGAGGACTTACATAGATCCCAAACCATCCTGCAAGGCTCATACAATCTGAAATTTAAACTAGCTGGGTCGAATTTGAAGAAATTCTGACAATTTGGAAAAACCCTAAAATTTAGGTCAAAATTGGGAATTTTCAAGTTTCTATTAAACTAACCGATGAAACTCAAATTTTCTTGAGGGCTTTCATCCATTGGGTGACCAATAGCAATAACCCCCAATAAAATCAAATTTTTACGATCAAAAAAATATTAATTTGAAGAAAACCCTATAAATGGGGCAAAACCTAGGTATGAAAACTTAAAAAGGAGAAAGAGTGGGGAACATACCTGGAAGAACGGAACGTAGGTCGTAGATCGATGAAAGAATCACCAAATTTGTACGATCGACACTGTAGCAACTCAGTGGTGGCGAGTTGAGTTGAAGACAAAAGAGAAATATAGAGAATGGCTCAAAAATCAGGTTTAAAAACCTGATTTGGGATCGTGTGGTCTCAGAATTCGATCAAAAATGTGACCCCACGATCGACCACAGGCTCTCGGTGAGTTGACAAGGTTTATGTGGTCGCACCCCTGTGGTCGCATATACTGCGACCCCACCATCGACTCCACGATGAAAAATGCCCTGTTTTAACTGAATGACTTTAAAGATTGATTATTTATTTGGATTTTGACATGAGAACGATGTATATTATGATTGCCTCATATGTTCCTTGACTTTCAGACACTACCATCGCCGGAAATAGGAAATGGTTAGGCGAAGAATAACCAAGAGAGGACGTAACCCAATTCCACCTCCACCACCACCTATGGAGGAAAATAGCCATAAAAATCCTGAGGAACAAGAGAACCAGAATATGGTACCGCCAGGAGTCAACGACCAAGCCAACCCCACAAACTTGCCAGCCCCACATACAGATTTGGCTACTGCAATGATGAATCTAGCACAACAGTTGCAGCAAATTCAGCAAGTGCAAACCAACATGCAAGCTGCTATGAGAATGGCTTTCCCAACTGCAAACACTACACCTTTACCGGTGGGTGTAGACGCTTCAAATTTGTCGAGGAAGCTAAATTATATTTTATCTCAAAAAATAATAATAATAATAAAATAATAAAAAAGGATAATAACAAGTAGATAAATAAATAATAAAAAAAAATAATAAAGCAATGTGCAATAATAACATAATAAATTAATAAAATATAATTTTTTTAGTTTAGTTGGTTACTTTAATTTTTTAAAATAAAATAAAATATAAAAGTATATAAATAAAGCAAAAGACAAAATAATAAATAATAAATAAAGATTAAAAAGAAAAAACAGAAAAATCGATGTTCACGTGGTTGGAGAAGAGACTCCACAACCACGTCATCAAAGAAAAAAAAATATAAAAGAGGGAAAGGATGCAAAGAGAGTCATTTTTTTTCTCTCTGCGTTCGAAACAAGAAGCAGAACAGAAGAGAGGGCGGGGGGTTTGAGAAGAGAGAACAGAGAGGGTTTGAGGAAGAAGAAGACGGTGGTAGCGGTGGTTTAGTCGACGGCGACCTCAGTGCGACGGTGGACGGCGACACCAGAGAGCGACGGCGGACGGCGAAACCAGATAGCGACGGTGGATGGCAATGGCAGCAGTGATCTACGCTCATTAGCAGCGGATCTAAAGCTTGATGGCGATGCAATCCGTGATGGATCTGCAGTAACTCTAAGTTCAGGTTAGCTTAGTTTAGTTTTTTTCTTAGCAATGTGACCTAATGTTCTTGATCTCCAAATTGTTCTTCGGAAAAAAGAGGAAGAAGGAGATTAGGAAATTTCATCGATCAACCAATTTTCTCACGGATCTGGAAAATTGTTTCGCAGATCCAAGTTCTTTCAAAGATTCTTGGATCTGATAGCCGATTATTATTTTTTTCTTCTTCTTGACAATCTATTCGGTAAACTCATGTTCCTTGCCAAAATTCGTTGAGAAGATGCTTGAGTTTAGAAATTCCAGCTCTAATGCCAGGATTAGTAGCAGATCTGTTCTAAATTCTTGCTCCGACTATCTGATTCAAATCTAGTTTGGTGTTCACGATCCGGCGATCTGGTTTGTTTTTCTCACCGGTGGTCTGTTCTTCCCTCGTGGTGGCGATAGTTTTCTTCTCCAGCGGCGATCTGATCCGACGAGGTTTGATTCTTTAACCTTTCCAATCGCCGGCATTATTTGGTGTTGGAAACTCATCAAACATCAGCACTACTTGATTCTTGAAATTCAACAGACACCGATATGATTTGTTTCATTTCTTGTCTAAATAGTGAGGAATTCAGGCAATCTCTTAATCCGACTATGTATTTGTTTTTCAATTTGAACTTTCTTGATCAAGTTTCCTAAAATCATCACTGTTTGACATTTCTTAAATTAAACCTGTTTAAAATATTCTTGATCCATTTGTTTAATTTACATTCTTCTATTCTAAAATGTCATCTCGAAATTTCTTGATCAAAAGATTAAATTCATCAATTTTTTTAGTGTTTTTGAAGTCAGATTCGAAATTTAGTTTATGTCATCGATTTAGTGTCGTGTTTTCTATGCACTCATACATTCTTTACCGAGGTTTATTTTTTTTTTAAGAATCTCAGTCTAACATTTCCATTGATATTGTTATTTCAGTCCGTCGGTCAGGATTAATCAAATTTGTTTGAAATTTCTTTAATATCTTATTCATTGTTTATTTTCCATAATATATTTCCGATTCTTGAAAGTTATTGCAGTTTTTTTTCTTTGTGATGGCAGTCCAGGTTCACCTACTTGTATGTTCCCATTCGGGTTCATCAAATTGTGAAAATTATCCATTAGTTTAATAATTGTTTTACATACAAATTTCCATAGTTACAAATATTTCATTCCTTACTAATTCATTTCACATGTTGTTTCCATATCATGGATATTTAATCATGAAATGATGATGGTGAAGTGCCATTAAACATCCATGTATACACAAGTATGACATCAAAGACACGTGGGATTTTTTTTTTTATATTTTACAAATTTACATCTACTCTATAAGCAGGAGGGTATTTTAAAGAGACACATAAGATCATTTCTTCTTTTGGCGTCCACCTCTACTCACATGCAGGTAACGTCCTAACTCTATGTCTTTATTTTGTGTGGTATATGGGTTCGGTGTCACACCCTAATTTTGGACTAACCAAAATGGTGTGATGAACCGTCAATAAATCAACGGTTCAACCAGGATCTCGAATAGGCTATCCCACATATGATAAACCAAAACACATTCCACATTAATCAGAGATAATAAAGTAAATAGCGGAAGTCTTACAGATAATGAACTGAGGTCTAGTCATGATAAATAATTAATATTCCATTTATTTCCAAATAACCAAAACATAACTTAATACATATTACAATATCCAAATACGAAGTCTAAACACTAAACATATCCACAGTTGAAACGCTCTTTTAACGAATCATGTTCGTTCTCCACAACTTGCTCATTCATAGCCTCTATCCGTTCATATGTTGGCGTGTAGACATAATCTTCAATCATAGTACATGCAATATCAAAAACTAAAAGAATTACGCGCGCGAGGGTCAGATCTCCAACTTGAGCTCAGTGAGAAAACAAAACAATTCAACAAACATATGCATGCATTCAATTCATATCTTTGGTCTGGTAAATAAGTTTGCAATGTGCTATAGAAAGGATAAGTGGTCAAAGGTCACGTTTATTGACGCCGCACCTCTATACACGAGTGTGTGGAGCCGCCCAAAGGTAACATTTATTATCGTCCCACATGCATCCACCATGGACAATGTACACACAAAGGTCACGTTTATTGTTGTACCCGTTGCCCATACCAACACGTAAGCCCCTGCTGGCGAGGGCTTGCAAATTGAGCTCGCAAGTAACCAATCCTAATACCAATCAGTGTATCCAAGGCCTCACCCCAGCAATACGTCCATAGAGATAGGGCTAAGGCCCCCCGGCAGAGCCAGAGACTACACGGTCTGAGACCACCTCCCCTCATACCCTACGACGTAATAGTTCTGCTAAGGTAATGACGATACGACGATGTCAGTGGGCAAGACTTGAGTTAGAGATAGAGCTAGAGTGTTGAGGCCCTACCTGTGAGGACAAAGATTGAAAATCTTTAGAATTTGCCACCTAGATTTAGGTCTAGGACCTTAGAAATGTGAAATCTTACCCCCAAGGTAAGACTTCGATTGACTCATGACCCTTAGATTGGAATTCTAGTCCATCAGAGATTGGGTAAGCGTCAGGTTACGGTTATGGGAAGGGGTTAGGCACCCAAACCGTCCGATCAAAATCGGTCTCCTATACCTTTCCTATGCTAGACTCTATTTGTTAAGCCAAACCAAATCAAGTGGTTTGATATCATTGAACCGAATCTGTATCCATCAGATTGCCTACGTATTACGGAATTATTTCGAAAATCAGGTTCACCATCGTAGTTCAGGTGTGATTAAAGTTTATGGATGTGATTTATGCTTGTGCATGATTAAGTTCTTTGTTCAAGTTGAAATTTATGCTTGAAAGGCTGAGAAATCCTATGGGTTAGGATCTGGATAGTCCATGTGGACTGATAAATAGTCCTAGTGGATCTAAGAATAACCCTATTTGGGTCAAAATATGGATAACCCTATCTAGGTTGGAATGTGGATAACCCTATCTGGGTTGAAATGTGGATAAATATCCTAGTGGATCTATGGATAGTCCAAGTGGACTAAGGTTGGATAACCCTATCTAGGTTGAAATATGGGTAACTATCCTAGTGGATCTATGGATAGTCCAAGTGGACTAAAGTTTGGATAACCCTTTTTGGGTTGGAATATGGATAGATATCCTGGTGGATCTATGGATAGTCCGAGTAGACTAAGGTTTGGATAAATATCCTAGTGGATCTATGGATAGTCCAAGTGGACTAAGGTATGGATCCGAATTTGGGATTCTCCCAAATGGCCTACGTATCCTAGGGTTTGCCCTAGGAATCAGAATCCACGTAGTTCGAAATTCTGGGTTGAAATGGGAATGGATATCCTAGTGGATCTATGGATAATCCGAGTGGACTAAGATAAATATCCTAGTGGATCTATGGATAGTCCAAGTGGACTAAGGTTATGGATCCGAATTTGGGTTTCTCCCAAATGGCCTACGTATCTTAGGGTTTTACCTAGGAATCAGAATCCGCGTAGTTCGGGATGGATAACCTGTTCTAGGTTAAAAATTGAGAACCTATTCTAGGTTTAGGGTTTAGAACCTATTCTAGGTTTAGGGTTTGCCGAGGGGCAAATCGTCCTAAATTACCCTTTTCATTCTGAATTCTAATTTTGGAAGGTTTGGCAAAGAATTCTCTTTCTTTATTAAGGTTTTATTATTCCCATTATGCCCTTCCCAAGAATGTGGGTGCCTAAATGCACGTCCCCACACCTAATATGTTTGCTAAACACATGTTCAATGTTCAAAACAAACACATGTTCAATGTTCTTTGAAAATTGTAATTCTTATGAAGGAGTTCGAAAAGATTAATGACTCAAAACTGTGAAAATTGTGACACAAGGTTCCAGATAATGGACAAAACTATGAACTGTATTCAGATTTGTCACATTATACGAGAATGACCATAAGTAGGTCTTTCAAAACTCAAACCAAGCTCAACTTTTTTTCATAGAAAGATGACTTGATATATCATATTTCATATGAAGGATTTGAATCCCAACAGAAAGCAAAAATAGGTCAAAGATATCCCCTAAGACCGAACATGTGCACTGGTCAAATCTGTTCCAGATTTTTGACCAGTTGCACCATAAATTCCAAATAAAATTATATTCTTAATGAAAAATTAAATAATGACATATGTCTATGTAGATAACTGTCTGATCTAAAATTTCATTAAAAAAAATAAGTTAAAACAATATATTTTCTTTGTGAAAAATGACTCTTTCAATCATGCAAATCAGTACATCATGACAGATTTAAAATCAGAGCACTATGCACTTAAAAATTGATATCAATTCAAGAAAAAAATGAAAAAAATATGAAACCAGTGCCATTTTTTAGGAGACTTTCATGTCTAAAAAAATCATGTTAAGTGGATTCTCTGATTATGGCCATAAGGCCTTTGTCTAGAGACTTTCCGATGGACGATTGCATTGCATCCGAGAAAAATAGCAATGTCGAAGACAACTTTTTTGATATATTTCCCCAATTCCAAATGGAACAAAATTTTTAGGGTAGTCTTCTATCATATCAGAGAGACTCCCATAAAAGTTTGGGCTTCAAAATCTTAGAAAAAATACATATGATGTACGTCCTAAGTTTGAACCCTAAATCTGGAATTTTCAGATCAGAAAACCACTTTATGAAATTTGCAAAAACATCAAACATCATTGTATATCATTCAAAAATTCATCACTGAATAGCTTAGATAAATTATCATTCATGAAAAATGTTAGACATAGGCATCCTAACATTAACAAGCATGTAATAGAGCATTCATGATTGAGATTTCATGAAAATTAGCCTTTTTCAAGCAAAATTGGCATTCGGGCATTATAACGACCTCTAAATTTGTTTAGAGTACTAACCTTGGGCTCAAATCGAGCGAAACCGTTGATGAAGGGTGATTGGAGGTTGTATCAATCCCCTTTGAATGTGGATCCTCCTTCTCCTCTTTTCTTGCTTCTTTCTCTCTCTTCTCTTTCTCTTTTTCTTCTTCTCTTTTCTTTCTTTTCTCTTTTCTCTCTCTTTCTTTCTTCCTCTCTCACGTTTTCTCTCTCCCACTCATGTTTCTCTCTCTCACCCACGTTCCCCTCTCTCTCTGGTCTGGAAAAAGGATCCCTCCTCTCTCCTATTTATAATTTTCACTCATTTTCTAGAAGATCCTTCTTTCCTTTTCTTCTTTTTTCTAGAAAATCTTTTTTTTCTCTCCATTTTTTCTTCTTTCCTTTCTTTTCTTCCTTCCCACATTTTTTCTTCTTCCTTTCTTTCCTTTTTCTCATTCTTCTTCTAGAAAACCCCTTCTCTCTTTCCTTTCTCTCCTTCCTTCTTCTAGAAAAATCTTTCTCTCTTTCCTTTCTTTTTTCTTTCCTTTTCTTCTTCATTATTTTCCTTCCTTTTTTCTTTTCTCCCTCTCTTTTCACGTTTTCTTTCTTAGAAAACATTTCCCCTTTTTTTTTTTTTTTTTTTTTTTTTTTTTTCCTTTTCTTTCCTTCCTTTTTTTTCTTTCTTTCTTTCTCCTCTCTCTCTTTCACGTTTTCTTTCTAGAAAACGTGAAGGGGAATCTTTTTCCCCCTTTTTTCTTTTCTTTTTTTCTTTTATTCCTCTCTCTTTCCTTTTTTTCTTCTCAAGATCTTTTGGATTATCTCAAAACCCTAAAATCCCTTTCTCTTTCACGTTTTCTCTCTCCCCTCTTTCCTTTTTCTTCTCAAAATCTTTTTGGATTATCTCAAAACCCTAAATCCCCTTTTCTTTCACGTTTTTTCTCTCCTCTCTTTCCTTTTTCTTCTCAAAATCTTTTGGATTATCACAAAACCCTAAATCCCTTTCTCTTCCACGTTTTTTCTCTCCCCTCTTTCCTTTTTTTTCTCAAAAAATCTTTTGGATTATCACCAAAACCAAAATCCCCCTTCACTTTCACGTTTTTTTCTCTCCCCTCTTTCCTTTTTCTTCTCAAAATCTTTTGGATTATCTCAAAACCCTAAATCCCTTTCTCTTTCACCTTTTTTCTCTCCCCTCTTTCCTTTTTTTTCTCAAAAATCTTTTGGATTATCTCCAAAACCAAAATCCCCCTTCACTTTCACGTTTCTCTCCCCTCTTTCCTTTTTCTTCTCAAAATCTTTTGGATTATCATTTACATATAATAATATATATTATATACATATATATACATATATTTAATAACATACATACATATACATACATACATACATACATACATACATATATATATATATATATATATATATATATATATATATATATAATAAATATTGTGCACATAGATGAACTGATTCGAAATGGGTTGAGACTGACTTAGGTTGACAACTGATATGGGTTGAGCTAGGTTGGACCAAAACTAGTTTGAACTGAGTTGACTGGACTGATTGGAATTAACTGGGTTTTTTCTCCTTGTCATTTCACGGGTCATTCTCGCTGTTATCCCGCATGGAATTTTTTGATGGCCTCTATTCCAAATTTTTTGCGTTCATTTTGTAGAATATTAAAAATGAGGAATATAGGAACTTGAATCACCTTATTTGGAAGTAAAATGGTCAACTTATGAATTTTCAAAGTTTAAGAGGACCAATTATCGATAATTTGCCTGACCATTGTGCATGAGATCCTTCGGAGGCTTCTACCAGAAATATTTTACGTCCACTTTGTAGAGCACTAAAATGGAACATAATGAGACTGTAATTATCTGAATCCGATGTAGAACGGGAAAGATATGAAGCTTTGAAATTCTGACGATCATTTTGCATGCAAGTTTGCGTGGGACCCACTGGTGACTTCTACCCGGGATTTTTTTACGTCCACTTTGTAGAACATCATGAATGAAGAGTAATGGTCTTGGAATCATCTGAATCCGATGTAGAACGGGAAAGATATGAAGCTTTGAAGTTCTAACGATCATTTTGCATGCAAGTTTGCATGGGACCCACTGGTGACTTCTACCCGGGATTTTTTACGTCCACTTTGTAGAACATCATGAATGAAGAATAATGGTCTTGGAATCATCTGAATCTGATGTCGGATGATCAAGATATGATGATTTGAAATTCAAACAATCCAACTTACGATAATTAGCATGAAAGCCCCTGGGATTATTTATGATAATTTCAGAAACCTCCCTTATATGTATCATCCGACTAAAATGGTCGTATCTTCCTCATTGATACCGGAATTCAGCAATTCTGGTCTCGTTTCGAAGATAATTTTATGACCTATGCATCTATGCAGATAATAGCCCATGACCCTGCTGTGGGGATTAGTGGAGAATCACAAATCATTGGGTTAAAGGTCAGAAACCTACCATATTGGTTCACTTATGCGGAGGGTGGCAAAAATGGGGTGCTTACAGATGCCCCTCTTTAGCCGAGATTGTTATAAGTTGAAGGCTAAAGATAAAAGAACCACATTTTTGGGGTATGAGTGATATTGTTTATTGGGCTGCACTTAGGGTAATTCTTCCTAAACTGCCTACGTATTCTAAGGGTGTCCCAGAAATCAAGCCCAGAACGTAGTTCGACTGGCAAGAAGGTTTGCTCTTCTTGGAGAATTGATGAATGCTCTTCTTGTATGAAGCTAGGCTGTGAATACAAGGCTCATTTGTAGGCTGGGAACCTCTTCTTGCTGAGGTGACTCATGATGCAAGGTACTTGCGGGCTTGAACCCGGCTTGATCCATTTATAGGCTGATAAACCTCTTCTTGTACGAAGCTAGGCTGTGAATACAAGGCTCATTTATAGGCTGAGAACCTCTTCTTGCTGAGGTGACTCATGATGCAAAGTATGTGCGGGCTTGGACCCGGCTTGATCCATTTGTAGGCTGATAAACCTCTTCTTGTATGGAGCTAGGCTGTGAATACAAGGCTCATTTGTAGGTGTGAGGACAAAGATGGAAATCTTTAGAAGTCGCCACCTAGATTTAGGTCTAGGACCTTAGAAATGTGAAATCTCACCCCAAGGTAAGACTTCGATTGACTCATGACCCTTAGATTGGAATTCTGGTCCATCAGAGATTGGGTAAGCGTCAGGTTACGGTTATGGGAAGGGGTTAGGCACCCAAACCGCCCGATCGAAATCGGTCTCCCATACCTTTCCTATGCTAGACTTTATTTGTTAAGCCAAACGAAACCAAGTGGTTTGATATCATTGAACCGAATCTGTATCCATCAGATTGCCTACGTATTACGGATTTATTTCGAAAATCAGGTTCACCATCGTAGTTCAGGTGTGATTAAAGTTTATGGATGTGATTTATGGTTGTGCATGATTAAGTTCTTTGTTCAAGTTGAAGTTTATGCTTGAAAGATTGAGAAATCCTATGGGTTAGGATCTGGATAGTCCATGTGGACTGATAGATAGTCCTAGTGGATCTAAGAATAACCCTATTTGGGTTGAAATATGGATAACCCATTCTGGGTTGGAATGTGGATAACCCTATGTGGGTCAAAATATGGATAAATATCCTAGTGGATCTATGGATAGTCCAAGTGGACTAAGGTTTGGATAAATATCCTAGTGGATCTATGGATAGTCCAAGTGGACTAAGGTGTGGATCCGAATTTGGGTTTCTCCCAAATAGCCTACGTATCCTAGGGTTTGCCCTAGGAATCAGAATCCGCGTAGTTCGGGATGGATAACCTTTTCTAGGTTAATGATTGAGAACCTATTCTAGGTTTGGGATTGAGAACCTATTCTAGGTTTAGGGCTTGCCAAGGGGCAAAATCGTCCTAAATTACCCTTTTCATTCTGAATTCTAATTTTGGAAGGTTTGGCAAAGAATTCTCTTTCTTTATTAAGGTTTTATTATTCCCATTATGCCCTTCCCAAGAATGTGGGTGCCTAAATGCACGTCCCCACGCCTAGATTGTCTTCTAGAAGTGTGCAAATATGGCAGTTTGCCTAGGGTGTTGCATAAAATAAGTTATTGCCAAAAAGTAGAATATTCTATCTAAATATGGCACATAAAACATTTATGGCAAGAAATTCACATACAGTAAGATTGTTTAAAAATCTTTCAAATATGGCATGTATTCCAAATAAGGCAAGAGCCTATGTGGCATGATCTAGTATGCTATCTTCTAAGCATGGCAAGATCCTAATTGCTATTTCTTTCCATATTTAGGGTTTTCTACCCTAATTATTATTTTATTTCCATTTTTTAGGATTTTCTACCCTAATTGTTATTTTCTTTCCATTTTAGGGTTTTCTACCCTAATTATTATTTTATTTCCATTTTTAGGGTTTTCTACCCTAATTGTTACATTCTTTCCATTTTAGGGTTTTTTACCCTAATTGTTACATTCTTTCCATTTTAGGGTTTTCTACCCTAATTATTATTTTCTTTCCATCTTAGGATTTTCTACCCTAAATGTTACTTTCTTTCCATTTTAGGGTTTTCTACCCTAATTATTATTTTCTTTCCATTTTTTTAGGGTTTTCTACCCTAATTGTTACATTCTTTCCATTTTAGGGTTTTCTACCCTAATTGTTATTTTATTTCTATTTTTTAGGGTTTTCTACCTTAACTGTTACTTTCTTTCCATTTTAGAGTTTTCTAACCCTAATTTATTATTTTATTTCCATTTTTTTTTTAGGGTTTTCTACCCTAATTGTTACTTTCTTTCCATTTTTAGGGTTTTCTACCCTAATTGTTATTTTCTTTCTCATTTTTTAGGGTTTTCTACCCTAATTGTTACATTCTTTCCATTTTAGGGTTTTCTATCCTAATTATTATTTTCTTTCCATTTTTTAGGATTTTCTACCCTAATTGTTACATTCTTTCCATTTTAGGGTTTTTTACCCTAATTATTATTTTATTTTTATTTTTTAGGGTTTTCTACCCTAACTGTTATTTTATTCTATTTTAGGGTTTTCTACCCTAATTATTACTTTCTTTCTATTTTAGGGTTTTCTACCCTAATTGTGACAATGAGCATTTAATATAGCATGTGAGTATGATCATTCCAATCATGGCAGTATGATTATTCCAATTGTTGCAGTGTGTGCATGTGTAGCGCATAAATATGGCAATATGTGGCATCATATGTATCAAAAACCACTTGTGTGCATGATATTCAGATTTGCTTAAATTAATCACAAATAAGATCCAATCATGCATCAATATATCAAAATCGAACTCCAATAATGTGGCTAAGATCCAATCATATATCAAAAATCAAATTCCAATAATGTGGCTAAGATCCAATCATGCATCAATATATCAAAATCAAATTCCCATCATGTGGCCAAAATCTAATCACGCATCAATGTATCAAAAATCAAATTTTAATCATGTAGCCAAGATCCAATATATAAAAATCAAATTCCCATCATGGGGCCAAGATCTAATCATATATCAAAGATCAAATTCCAATAATGTGGCTAAGATCCAATCATGCATCAATATATCGAAATCAAATTCCCATCATGTGGCCAAGATCTAATTATGCATCAATGTATCAAAAACCAAATTTCAATCATGTGGCCAAGATCCAATCATAAAATTATAATCCAAGGATAACAACTTAATGGTAGGGACTGACTAGGATTGGGCTTATGCATGTGGATGAACAACAAGGTGGGTAGGAGGGGCAAAGCTGGTGGCCTGTACAGGTGGTGCTCACGAAGGCTTTTGGTGGGTGTATGAGTGTATGTGGGATATGAAACCAGGTGGCATCAATCAATTTTGGTGGCTGGATAATCGGATGTAGCAAGGAGGTGAGTTATGATAGTGATGTGCAGGTGTGGTGGAGTGAGTATAGAATACACAAAGTAAAGGAAAAGAAAAAAAGGAAAGGAAGCAGAGCTTACCAAACGCTACTGCTGCTACTTCTTCTTCTTCATCTTCTCTTCTCTATCTCGATCTCCTTTCGGTCTCTCCCTTCCCCTCTTTTTTTTTTTTTTTTCTTCTTTTTTCTCTCTTCTTCCCCTTCTTTTTCTACCAAAAAACGTGAGCCACAAAGGCCTTTCACGTTTTTTTTCTTACCCCTCTTTTTTTTCTCTCTTCTTCCCTTACTTTTCTCCCAAAACTTAGCTCAAAAGCCTTTCCACGTTTTTCTTTCTCTTTTCCCTTTTTTTTCTCTTTGGAAAAAAGTCCCAAAAGAAAAACCCCCTCTTCACGTTTTTTCCTCTTCTTTTATTCTCTTTTGAAAATCCAAAAAATCTTTTTGTTTATCTTAGAAAAGCCCACGTATTTTTTCTCTTTCTTCTTTCCCTTTTTTTTTCCAACAAAATCTTTTTGGATTCCCTTAGAAAAACGTTTTTCTTCTTTCTTCTTTCCCTTTTTTTTCTCCAACAAAATCTTTTTGTTTATCTTAGAAAAACCCACGTTTTTTCCTCTTTCTTCTTTCCTTTTTTTTTTTCCAACAAAATCTTTTGGATTCCTTTAGAAAAAGTGACGTTTTTCCTCTCTCCCTCTTTCCTTTTTTTTTTCTCAAAATCTTTTGGATTTATCCCCAAAATCGAAATCTCCATTCTCTTCCACGTTTTTTCTCTCCCCTCTTTCCTTTTTCTTCTCAAAAATCTTTTGGATTATCTCCAAAATTGAAATCTCCCTTCATTTTCACGTTTCTCTCTCCCCTCTTCCCTTTTTCTTCTCAAAATCTTTTGGATTATCTCCAAAACCAAATCTCCATTCTCTTTCACGTTTTTTTTTCTCTCCCCTCTTTCCTTTTTCTTCTCAAAAATCTTTTGGATTATCATTTACATATAATAATATATATTATACACACACACACACACATATATATATATATATATATATATATATATATATATATATATATATATATATATATATATTATACAATATATATAATATATAAATATTATGCACATAGATGAACTGATTCGAAATGGGTTGAGACTGACTTAGGTTGACAACTGATATGGAATTAACTGGGTTTTCTCTCCTTGTCATTTCACGGGTCATTTCCGCTGTCATCCCGCATGGAATTTTCCCATGGCCTCTATTCCAAATTTTTTACGTTCATTTTGTAGAACATTAAAAATGAGGAATATAGGAACTTGAATCACCTCATTTGGAAGTAAAATGGTCAACTTATGAATTTTTGAAGTTTAAGCGGACCAATTATCGATAATTTGACCATTCTGCATGAGATCCTTCGGAGGCTTTTATCGGAAATATTTTACGTCCACTTTGTAGAGCACAAAAAATAGAACATAATGAGACTGGAATCACCTGAATCCGATGTAGAACGGAAAAGATATGCGGCTTTGAAATTCTGACGATAATTTTGCATGCAAGCTTGCATGGGACCCACTGGTGACTTCTACCCGGGATTTTTTACGTCCACTTTGTAGAACATCATGAATGAAGAATAATGGTCTTGGAATCATCTGAATCCGATGTAGAACGGGAAAGATATGAAGCTTTGAAGTTCTAACGATCATTTTGCATGCAAGTTTGCATGGGACCCACTGGTGACTTCTACCCGGGATTTTTTACGTCCACTTTGTAGAACATCATGAATGAAGAATAATAGTCTTGGAATCATCTGAATCCGATGTCGGATGATCAAGATATGATGATTTGAAATTCAAACGATCCGACTTAGGATAATTTGCATGAAGGCCCCTGGGATTATTTATAATAATTTCAAAAACCTCCCTTATATGTATCATCCGACTAAAATGGTCATATCTTCCTCATTTGATATCGGAATTGAGCAATTCTGGTCTCATTTCGAAGATAATTCTATGACCTATGCATCTATGCAGATAATAGACCATGACCCTGCTGTGGGGATCAGTGAAAATCACAAATTTTTGGGTTAAAGATCAGAAACCTGCCATATTGGTTCACTTATGCCGAGGGTGGCAAAAATGGGGTGCTTACAGATGCCCCTCTTTAGCCGAGATTGTTATAAGTTGAAGGCTAAAGATAAAAGAACCACATTTTTTTGGGGTATGAGTGATATTGTTTATTGGGCTGCACTTAGGGTAATTCTTCCTAAACTGCCTACGTATTCTAAGGGTGTCCTAGAAATCAAGCCCAGAACGTAGTTCGACTGGCAAGAAGGTTTGCTCTTCTTGGAGAATTGATGAATGCTCTTCTTGTATGAAGCTAGGCTGTGAATACAAGGCTCATTTGTAGGCTGGGAACCTCTTCTTGCTGAGGTGACTCATGATGCAAGGTACTTGCGGGCTTGAACCCGGCTTGATCCATTTATAGGCTGATAAACCTCTTCTTGTAGGTGCTAGCGGAATACAAGGCTCATTTGTAGGCTGGGAACCTCTTCTTGCTGAGGTGGAACTCAATGCAAGGTATGTGCGGGCTTGGACCCGGCTTGATCCATTTGTAGGCTGATAAACCTCTTCTTGTATGGAGCTAGGCTGTGAATACAAGGCTCATTTGTAGGCTGGGAACCTCTTCTTGCTGAGATGGAACTCAATGCAAGGTATGTGCGGGCTTGGGCCCGGCTTGATCCATTTGTAGGCTGATAAACCTCTTCTTGTATGAAGCTAGGCTGTGAATACAAGGCTGATTGCATGAGCTTGGGCTCGGCTTGATTTGTCTGGATGAAAGACTTGATGTCTTACCTTGATTGAGATTTTGGCTTGAGTACCTGCATTTGTCAGAACATTGAAGATTTCATAGAGCATATGGATGATTACGTTGAATCAAGTGTTTCTTTATTGAATCTAAGAGACGTAGTTCATGAAACACACTAGAATTCAAAAAAAATAACCTAAAATGCTATTGGTTTCTTGATTGGTGCAACTCTAGGGAGTGTTTGAACATTTCTATTGTTCCATTCACGAGCAATGGTATCAACCAGATCTGATGTCAGCTTTATGGGAAGTTCATAATCAGTTACTTCTCGTTGGTGCTTCTTTGGGATATTGAATTGCTGAGGTAACCTTGTTGGAGAATAGAATGAGGTATGAGTCAACCCCATGATCCGGACATGCAAACTATTTTCTGTATTTGTGACAACCCGCTCTTGCTTCCACCAAGTGCATTTCCATCTGATGTCTGCTGTGGTTATTTCTTTGAGGCGGCTAAACCGGGCCGTGTCCATCCGATAAGCCATAGGATCTGCTCTCTTTGCCAATTGAAAAGGGTTGAGGGTCGTCACCTCGGATTCCTCAACTAATCCTAACCTTTCCATTAACCGGATTTGAAGAAGATATGGTGATCCGCTGAAATTGTTCAACTCAAACGACTTGATGAGTTGCCATGAAGTCAAGGCCCTTTAATGTCTCGGCCAACACCGTAGGGATGATATCAAAACCTTGTCTTGCATGCTTGATGAGATCTATTATGACGGGAGATTATGTATCTGTGCAACTTCGTAGCAATAGTCGGGCTATGCTACAATATAGGTAAACATGTCTTCTCTGAACTTGTGCTTCTTTCCTTGTTGGACTTGTATGAGCATATGACTTGATCATGCGCTTTATCTATAGCCGTTGATCTTGTACAAAACGGCACATTTCTTTCTTATCCCGATTGAAAAATTCTTGTATCTCCCGCCTTGTAATCTTTTCCCCGGATATGGCTTGAAGATCTTCCGCTTAGGTGTGAGCAAAAGGCAAGCTCCAAATTCTTCCACGGTTGGGCATAGCTCGACTTCTCCCATCCCCGAAAACATGAACTGTCGGATCCCGGCATTGAGCGGCCGCTTTTAAAAGGTCCGGGCATAATTTTATGGTTGTTAATTGAGGAAGTGCCTCCAATTGATGCTTTCGTAAGAAAGAGCTATCTTCTGTGAACTCAATACGCCGGCTCCAATTTTTCGGTGACCTGTCCATCTCTGTAATTCCGTCTGACGGATCAATGTATTATCAGCCTCCCGGCTGTGACCTGTAGGAATCCCGACATACAAATAGAGGTTAAAAAATGAATCATTGGAATTACCTTCAATTATTGTTGTTTAGATATATTGAAAATGCCCTTAAAAGGTTGCACATGAAATGTATACATATGATTGACTCATCTTCCCGAGAAGATCCCATTTTATGGGCTTGGGAATGGATGGGCTTATTGGAATCTTGGGACGCCGTCGGATGTAATGAACGACAAATAAGAGTTCCAGCACTACTTTTTTTTTTTTTATTTATTTATTTATTTCTCAGATTGATATACTCATGAGAGTTTACATCAAATGATATGAAAAATGGGCTTTGATATGTAACTCTTGGGAAATCCGTTGGATAGATGGACGGATGAAAGAGTTTAGCCAACAAACAGGAAATTCTTTCTTTGATCATGATGATAAGAAGAACCATTCCTGGGTGAAAGGTGTTGTGCCCCATTGGAGAATCCAGTCAACCATGTCGGTAAGTTCCTCAAATGATTGATGCCTGTTGTTGATGTCGGCGTGAGAGACAAGCCTTCTACAGCCCCCCTTTTTTTTTTTTTTTTTTTTTTTGAAAGAGCGTAGAGGCTACACATAATATTTCTTCACTTGATCCAAGTTGGTCAAGTATTGTAACTCGATGCCTTCCATGTTGACTAGTCGAACAGCTTTCCCCTGGTAAGATTTCTTTTATCATGAACGGTCCGCTCCACTTAGGACGAAACTTGCCCCTAGGGTCATGGACAGGTGCTCTTTGTTCTTTCAATACCAAGTCCCCTACTGTCAGGTGACGAACACGCACCTTTTTGTTAAAGGTTGCTGCCATTCTTTGTTGGTATTTTCTTACATTATCCATTGCCTTCATTCTTCTTTCATCAACGAAGTTCAGCTCGTCATATCCGGATTGCAACCACTCGGCTTCCGGAATCTTGCATTCCATCAAGACCCTCGATGATGGCACCTCTATTTCTCTTGGGAGGACTGCTTCCATACCATATACTAGTGAATACGGCGTTGCCCCATAGATGTTCTTATGGATGTTCCGTATGCCCGAGTGCATAAGGTAGTTTGTCCGCCCAATCGACATTAGATTCTCGCCATCTTCCGGAGGATAACCTTGACATTTTTATTGGCCGCCTCTACTGCCCCATTTTTACGTGGACGGTAAGGAGAGGACCGATGCCTTTTGATGTGGAACTTGTCACATAATTCTTGGACTCTCCCTCCGAAGTGTTGTCCTTGATCCGAGATTATAGACCGAGGCATTCCATGCCGGCATATGATATACTCTTGTAGAAATTTAGCCACTTTGTTTGCTGTGAGCTTGGCGTATGATTGTGCCTCTACCCACTTTGTAAAGTAATCGATGGCAACCAAGATGAATTCATGCCCATTCGAAGCTTTAGGGTGAACCTTTCCAATCACATCTATGCCCCAGGTTGAGAAAGGCCATGGAGAGCTAAGAGTATGCAACTCTGCTGGAGGCACGTGTATCAAATTAGCATGGATTTGGCACTTGTGACATTTCCTTACGAACTCGAATCTGCTTCCATTGTGTTCCAATAATATCCCATTCCGAGAATCTTCTTTGCAAGCATTCTAGCGTTCATGTGAGGTCCGCATATTCCTTGATGGACCTGCTCGATAACATTTTGCGCCTGTTCCTCGTCGATACCGAGACTAACCGCACTCCTTCATGGGATCTTTTGTACGGGGATATCTTCGCATAGTATGAACCCGGGAGGCATATCTCCTAAGAGACTTCCTCTCACCTGTTGTAGCTTCCACTTGGATACTTTCCTTCTTTGATGAAATCTATAGATAGGAGCAAACCATGGCCGACCATCGACCCAATGCATTCACTTCTTCCAAGTGGACTGGCCGTACTCTCTTCTCTATGATTAGTGGTTTGATACGTCCCAACGGATCATTTCCAATCATTGAAGCCAAGGTGGCCAATGCATCAGCATACTTATTGGTATCTCTTGGGGAGTAGTCAAATTCAATTTGCTCGAACTTCCGAGCCGGGGTTATTGCACATTGCTGATAAGGTATCGGCTTCTCATCTTTGGTTTTCCAATCCCCTCGACTTGGTAGATAACAATTGATGAGTCACCATAGACCTTTAATCTGCAGACCCCTATGGCCAAAGCTGCTTTTAGTCCCATGATACATGCTTCGTACTTTGCAATGTTGTTTGTGCGGTCGAAGTCTAATCCCGAATGAAAATGGTACAAATTCCCCTTCCGGATCTATGAATAAGACGCCGGCCCCGTATCCCATATGATTTGCGGCTCCATCGAAGAACATTATCCATGTGTCATTCTTCCCCTCTTCTTGAGTGGTGTAGACTTCTTCATCGGGGAATACATCTTCCAAATGTCCGAGGTTATCTTCAATTGGTAGAGCCGACGGATGTTCTGCGATTACGCTCCCTTTGATAGACTTTTGAGTAGTGTATGTGATGTCAAATTCGGACAACAACAATAGCCACCTAGCCAATCTTCTGTTAAAGCCGGTTTCTCAAATAGATACTTCAGGGGTCCATTCCGAAATAAGTATGACCTTGTAGGATAACATGTAATGTCTCAATCTCTTTGTTATCCGGACTAGGGCTGTGCATGTCTTCTCCAGTTGTGTATAATTGGCTTCGTATCCTGTGAATTTCTTACTCGGATAGTATACGCCTTTTCGTCTTTCCATCGTATCATGCTTGGGCTATCATTGACCCCATAGAACCCTCTAGTACCGACAAGTAGAGGAGTAGCGGTCTTCCGGTCTTGGTGGGGCTAAGACCGGTGGGTTCAACGGATATGCCTTAATCTTGTCAAAAGCCATCCGACATTGAGGGTTCCAATCCTTTGGCTGGTCCTTCCTGAGTAGTTTGAAAATTGGTTCACACGTTGCGGTGAGATGTGCAATAAACCGATTGATGTATTGAAGTCTTCCCAAGAAACCTCTTACTTCCCTTTCTATTTAAGGAGCTGACATTTCAGAGATGGCTTTTATCTTGGTTGGGTCAATTTCAATTCCTCTTTGGCTGACCATAAAACCTAGCATTTTGCCGGCTATAACCCCGAATGCACATTTTTGGGGGTTAAGCCTTAGTTTGTAGTGCTTGATCCTTTCAAAGAACTTCCTTAACGCAGGATGTGACCTTCTCCCGGTGAACGATTTTACAATCATATCATCTACATACACCTCTACCTCCTTATGGATTAGGTCGTGCAAGATTGTAGTAGCCATCCTTTGATAAGTTGCCCCAACATTCTTCAGCCCAAATGGCATCACGGTGGTAACGATGGGTGCCCCCGGCCGTTATGAAGGCGGTCTTCTCCTTGTCTTCAGGTGCCATCTTTATCTGATTGTACCCCGAGAATCCATCCATGAAGGACAACGAGCATGATTTGCAGTGTTATCCACTAGGATGTCTATCTTTGGTAATGGAAAGTCATCTTTGGGGCTGGCCTTATTCGGGTTTCGTAATCAATGCACACCCTCGGTCTTCCATCTTTTTTAGGTACAATGACCACGTTTGCTAACCACTCCGGATACTTCGTAACCTCAAGGAATCCTGCGTCAAACCGCTTCATGATATCCTCCTTAACCTTAAGGGTCCATTCAGGCCTTAACCGCCTTAGCTTCGCACATGGCCTTACGTCTAAGACCAAAGGTATCTTATGCTGTACCACTTCAGGGTCTATGCCGGGCATATCTTCATAGGACCAGGCAAATACTTCTTGGAATTCCATTAGTAATTCCGTCATTTGTTTGGTTTCCTCTTCCATCAAGGTAGCACCGATCTTTATTTCTCGAGGTTGCTCTCTTGAACCAAGGCTGATTATCTTGAAGTCTTCACCAACGAGTTGAGCTTTCTTCTCCTCCGAGGCTTGGATGGATTGTAATATTTCAAGAAATGGTTCATCATTCTCATCATTTTCAAAGTTAGAGTTAGAAGGAGAAGGAAAGGAAGAAGTAGACGTAGAGTAATTCAAAATGTCATGTTTATTCATATTCAAAAGCAGAGGTACGGAGGAAATGGTTCCAAGTGGAACGAACTCAAAATTTGAAACGGACTCAATCTTATCTAAAGACCTCAGGACCCTAGGCTCAGACATAGTCATTATATGTGGATTACATGGCAACCCCCTTGGGTAGACAAAATTATCATGACAACTCCAATTGGGGATTATTCCTTTGATGGGTAGGGTGAATTGTTGTACATCGGGACTCCTATCTTGGTCTTCACCGGTGAGCGTCATCACTTGATCATCGTCGAACAGTTTGCTGATGTTGATCACTTATGTCTCAGATTTTTGCTTCTTGCTCTGCTCTTGGATCTTGACTTTCTCGAGCTCTTCCCAATCAAGGGTACAATCATGGAATATTTCGAACCCGGGTACTTGCTTTTGAAGGTGAGTACTGAACCAAGGTTCTGAAAATCCACAATAGATGTTGTTTTCTCCTTCTTTGACAAAATACCCATTTAGGGTCCTTGAAAACTGGATATCCTGTACATTGTATAACCCCTCGAGATATTGCATGACAGGCGCTTCGTCCGTCCTTTGAGGTCGCCAATCCCCACTAACTCTATCCGATGCTCTTATTTTGCTGCTACCATACCTGACCACTATACTTGTATTTCATCCTCTCGAACTTCCGAAATCCTTCGTCAGCTCTGCTCTGCTTTTGCTTGATTACTTTCAGATCCCCTTCGGTGGGGGTATATCCCAGCCCAAATCTATACTCATTGATCAATAGAGATAAGAAAGTGGCACTACCATGTTGGTGGGAACCAAGGCCCATACCTGGAAAGTAGAGCATGTTAAGTAATTGACGAAATGAAAAAGGGTCTGTTTCAAACTCAGCCGGTCCTACTTGAATTGGTACTGTGAAGACACCCAATATAGCCCTTCCGGTATTGTCGTGCGCCTTGATGGTCATATCCGAAGGTTTCAACTCGACTCGGCTGAAGCCTAGATGCTTGAACGTACGGAAAGGGAATACATTTAAGGCTGACCCATTATCAACCAAAACTTGAAAAATGCTATTGCCCCGGCATCCGATGGTAATATGCAGAGCTTGTATGTGATCCTTACTTCCTTGAGGAAGATCTGCATCTCCAAAAACAATTGCATTAACGGCGTATCTACCCCCTTACTAGCATGGCTAGTTCTTCTCCCTCTCTCTTACGGCTTGGGCCGGATCACTTACCATCAGGTGAGATGGTTTGTAGTTCTTCCCTGTTCTGGTTTTACGCTATTTCTTGCTCATCCTCCGGGAATATGAACTCCATCTCAAGGAAACGGTTGTCAACTTGATCTACTTCTCTCTCCTCATCCGAGAGGTAGATGATGAATGGTTCTTCTTCTTCTTCTTCTTGTGCTTGTGCTATAAGGTGTGATGAATCTTCCGGGAAATAGAAATCATATTCTTCTTCTTCTTGTTGATGACTTCCCAACATGTTTATTTCGTCACCAGATGTGACAACCATATTGCTTACTCCTTCTATGACTGTAGTAAGGTCTGAGGGCTTATCTCCCCACTCTATGAAATTGATGCTGTGGTGAGGGAGGGGATTATTCGCCACTGACACTTGTCGGGGCTGGACCTTAAATTTACCGGAATCCAACAGATCTTGTATGGCATGCCTTAATGTATAGCAATTGTCCGTATCATGCCCATGCTGATTGTGGTACTTACAAAAAAAGATCCATACAAAAATTCGCTGGAAGAGGGCTTGGAGGTGGACGAGGGTCGAGCACCGTCAACTTCTTGGCTTGTATTAATTTATCCAGAGCCTTGGACCGGGTCATCCCCAAATCGGTAAACTGCCTCCTTGGTCTTGCTTGCTGTGGTGGGGTGTAATTTGAACTTCCCAAGATCAATGGTTCAGAATTGGTATTAGCTATTTGCTTTGCGGATTGATTTCTCGGGTTTTTTGGTGGGTACGCCCTTCTATTTGACACCCCTTCTGACCTTTCTGACTTTCCTGGTAATATATCTCCTCGGGTTATGGCGTCCTCCACTTGTTGCCCCGCAACCACGAGCCCTTCGAATGATAGGATGGCCTGGCCGAAGATGTATGTTTTATATGGCCCGCTTAAACCTCTCATCATTATCTGCACTTGATCTCTTTCAGAGGGTCGATCCCAAAGCTTTGCTGCAACACTTCTGAACCGGGATCAGATAGGCCGTGAACGTCTCTCCTTGTGCTTGAACCATGGTCTCCAATTGCCTACGATGGGTCTCTAACTCCGTATTGTAGGAATAGAAACTGATAAATGCTTTGGTGATATCTGACCAAGAATGTATCTGTGATGGTTTCAGATTCATCAACCATCGATGAGCCCCACCCGTGAGTGAGAATTGGAATGCCTGTCCTAACTGCTCATCAGTGAATCCTTCGCCTTGCTTCAATAGACCTGTGAAGGATCTTAAGTGGGCCCTGGGATCTCCGGTCCCATCAAATTTCTCGGTGGTCCATTTAAACTTGGGAGGCAGTTTAGTTTCTGGAAAGAAGCATAATCCTTCGGCATCAATAATTTGGCTTTCTACTCCTTTCATGCCCCTTAGTATTTTTTCCACTTGACTCAATCTGTCACTGTATGGGCCATCTTCTTCCTTCGATTTCTTAGTCACCGGGGTAGCCTGAACGATGGACTGTTTATGGGGAACGACACCTTCCATATCTTCGAAAGCTGGGTTTATGAAAAATTTTGACGCAGCTGCATTAGGGGTACCCGGTCCTTGTGGCGGTGCCATATTTACCCTTTCAGAGGTCAACCCTTGAGCCTGCAATTGTAATTGGATATCCCTTACTGCGGCAGCTATCATTCCCATGGTATCCTCCATCTTTTCCATTCTAGCATCCATAGTGTTCGCGACTTGGTTTGATCCTTCAGCCATTGATTCAGTTGATGTGGTTGAGATGGGACTAACTGGCTTTGGTGTGTACACCCTAGATAATCTCCCAGTAACGGGATCCCTTATCCAAGAGGTAGAAATGGTTGTAGTTTGGGCTGACTCCTTGGCTTGGGTACCGGAAAGGAACCCAAAAGTGATAAATATTAGGACACTAAGATAACGGAAGTGGAAAGAAGTTAAGTACACAATCAAAGATGACTCAACCAAACAAGAGTTAGCTCCCTCATAAGAACGATTGGGTAAACATTGTCCGAGTCAATTTAATTGAATTTGATTAAGCCATGTGTTCAGTCTTGGGACCTCGTGATTCAAAAATGGATAATCAACGGTACCAAGGTCTGGCCAATTGGATTACCGAATTCGATGAAATTGAAATGGATATATTAATCCGTCGTCCTTATTAGGGATGATTAGCAAAAGCGGTTCATAGATGAACAAACTAGTAAATTTCTTCTTGACCATGGTATCTAAGTCTTGACAGGGATTTTCTACTCGTTTTTTGAAATCGACGTGTTAACAATGAGAGATTCGACACATCGAACTTACTTAATGGAGGGTGTATAGTGACCGTCTACTATGATGTAGAACAGGTGTATACATACCTCATACTCCCAATGGGTGAGAGTTCAAGATGCTCATCGTGTAGATTCTAACATGTTGACCAATCGAGGACAAAAACGGGCAGAACTTCGACGTCTCGAACATGGATGTCATGGTTAAACCGATTTTACCGGGTCGGTTCAGGGATGAACCAAAAAATAACAAACATTGGGCTACAATCTGGGTTAGGACAGAAAAGGCCACCTTGACGAGGATGGGGTAACCTATCACCAAATGCTCGATGAATAATGGGCCCCCAATCCCTTTATATACTATGTTGCAAGGATCCAAGCGACGTGGAGTAGCATAACGCATTCCCAGGCGGACCCAAGAAACGCTCGTTAGAGGTTGCTCACCGGTCGTGGTCTCACAAAGTACAGGCCAAGGCTGTGTGTTTCTCCTAGCGGGCTGCCCCATATGCATGGGACCCGGTTCGGCTACTCGCACGAATGTGTGACTGAACCCATTCCCCCCAAAGCAATAATATACAAGCATAAATATAGTATCCTAAAATCTAGCATCCAATTCACACAAGGAAAGTTTTCATTTAGGAGTTTGACATTTATATCCCCAGTGAAGTCGCCACTGTGAGGACAAAGATGGAAATCTTTAGAAGTCGCCACCTAGATTTAGGTCTAGGACCTTAGAAATGTGAAATCTCACCCCAAGGTAAGACTTCGATTGACTCATGACCCTTAGATTGGAATTCTGGTCCATCAGAGATTGGGTAAGCGTCAGGTTACGGTTATGGGAAGGGGTTAGGCACCCAAACCGCCCGATCGAAATCGGTCTCCTATACCTTTCCTATGCTAGACTTTATTTGTTAAGCCAAACCAAACCAAGTGGTTTGATATCATTGAACCGAATCTGTATCCATCAGATTGCCTACGTATTACGGATTTATTCCGAAAATCAGGTTCACCATCGTAGTTCAGGTGTGATTAAAGTTTATGGATGTGATTTATGGTTGTGCATGATTAAGTTCTTTGTTCAAGTTGAAGTTTATGCTTGAAAGATTGAGAAATCCTATGGGTTAGGATCTGGATAGTCCATGTGGACTGATAGATAGTCCTAGTGGATCTAAGAATAACCCTATTTGGGTTGAAATATGGATAACCCATTCTGGGTTGGAATGTGGATAACCCTATGTGGGTCAAAATATGGATAAATATCCTAGTGGATCTATGGATAGTCCAAGTGGACTAAGGTTTGGATAAATATCCTAGTGGATCTATGGATAGTCCAAGTGGACTAAGGTGTGGATCCGAATTTGGGTTTCTCCCAAATAGCCTACGTATCCTAGGGTTTGCCCTAGGAATCAGAATCCGCATAGTTCGGGATGGATAACCTTTTCTAGGTTAATGATTGAGAACCTATTCTAGGTTTGGGATTGAGAACCTATTCTAGGTTTAGGGCTTGCCAAGGGGCAAAATCGTCCTAAATTACCCTTTTCATTCTGAATTCTAATTTTGGAAGGTTTGGCAAAGAATTCTCTTTCTTTATTAAGGTTTTATTATTCCCATTATGCCCTTCCCAAGAATGTGGGTGCCTAAATGCACGTCCCCACGCCTAGATTGTCTTCTAGAAGTGTGCAGATATGGCAGTTTGCCTAGGGTGTTGCATAAAATAAGTTATTGCCAAAAAGTAGAATATTCTATCTAAATATGGCACATAAAACATTTATGGCAAGAAATTCACATACAGTAAGATTGTTTAAAAATCTTTCAAATATGGCATGTATTCCAAATAAGGCAAGAGCCTATGTGGCATGATCTAGTATGCTATCTTCTAAGCATGGCAAGATCCTAATTGCTATTTCTTTCCATATTTAGGGTTTTCTACCCTAATTATTATTTTATTTCCATTTTTTAGGGTTTTCTACCCTAATTGTTATTTTCTTTCCATTTTAGGGTTTTCTACCCTAATTATTATTTTATTTCCATTTTTTAGGGTTTTCTACCCTAATTGTTACATTCTTTCCATTTTAGGGTTTTTTACCCTAATTGTTACATTCTTTCCATTTTAGGGTTTTCTACCCTAATTATTATTTTCTTTCCATCTTAGGGTTTTCTACCCTAAATGTTACTTTCTTTCCATTTTAGGGTTTTCTACCCTAATTATTATTTTCTTTCCATTTTTTTAGGGTTTTCTACCCTAATTGTTACATTCTTTCCATTTTAGGGTTTTCTACCCTAATTGTTATTTTATTTCTATTTTTTAGGGTTTTCTACCTTAACTATTACTTTCTTTCCATTTTAGAGTTTTCTACCCAATTATTATTATTCCATTTTTTTAGGGTTTTCTACCCTAACTACTTTCTTTCCATTTTAGGGTTTTCTACCCTAATTGTTATTTTCTTTCCATTTTTTAGGATTTTCTACCCTAATTGTTACATTCTTTCCATTTTAGGGTTTTCTATCCTAATTATTATTTTCTTTCCATCTTAGGGTTCCCCCCTAAATGTTACTTTCTTCCATTTCTATTGTTTATCTATTAGGTTTTCTACCCTACCATACTTTCTTCCATTTTAGGGTTTTTCTACCCTAATTGTTATTTTATTTCTTTTTTAGGATTTCCCCTTTCCATTTTAGGGTTTTTTACCCTAATTATTATTTTATTTTTATTTTTTAGGGTTTTCTACCCTAACTGTTATTTTATTCTATTTTAGGGTTTTCTACCCTAATTATTACTTTCTTTCTATTTTAGGGTTTTCTACCCTAATTGTGACAATGAGCATTTAATATAGCATGTGAGTATGATCATTCCAATCATGGCGATATGATTATTCCAATTGTTGCGGTGTGTGCATGTGTAGCGCAGAAATATGGCAATATGTGGCATCATATGTATCAAAAACCACTTGTGTGCATGATATTCAGATTTGCTTAAATTAATCACAAATAAGATCCAATCATGCATCAATATATCAAAATCGAACTCCAATAATGTGGCTAAGATCCAATCATATATCAAAAATCAAATTCCAATAATGTGGCTAAGATCCAATCATGCATCAATATATCAAAATCAAATTCCCATCATGTGGCCAAAATCTAATCATGCATCAATGTATCAAAAATCAAATTTTAATCATGTAGCCAAGATCCAATATATAAAAATCAAATTCCCATCATGGGGCCAAGATCTAATCATATATCAAAGATCAAATTCCAATAATGTGGCTAAGATCCAATCATGCATCAATATATCGAAATCAAATTCCCATCATGTGGCCAAGATCTAATTATGCATCAATGTATCAAAAACCAAATTTCAATCATGTGGCCAAGATCCAATCATAAAATTATAATCAGAGGATAGCAACTTAATGGTAGGGACTGACTAGGATTGGGCTTATGCATGTGGATGAACAACAAGGTGGGTAGGAGGGGCAAAGCTGGTGGCCTGTACAGGTGGTGCTCACGAAGGCTTTTGGTGGGTGTATGAGTGTATGTGGGATATGAAACCAGGTGGCATCAATCAATTTTGGTGGCTGGATAATCGGATGTAGCAAGGAGGTGAGTTATGATAGTGATGTGCAGGTGTGGTGGAGTGAGTATAGAATACACAAAGTAAAGGAAAAGAAAAAAAAAAAAGGAAGCGGAGCTTACCAAACGCTACTGCTGCTACTTCTTCTTCTTCATCTTCTCTTCTCTATCTCGATCTCCTTTCGGTCTCTCCCTTCCCCTCTTTTTTTGTTTTTTTTTTCTTCTTTTTTCTCTCTTCTTCCCCTTCTTTTTCTACCAAAAAACGTGAGCCACAAAGGCCTTTCACGTTTTTTTTTCTTTCCCCTCTTTTTTTTCTCTCTTCTTCCCTTACTTTTCTCCCAAAACTTAGCTCAAAAGCCTTTCCACGTTTTTCTTTCTCTTTTCCCTTTTTTTTCTCTTTGGAAAAAGTCCCAAAAGAAAAACCCCCCCCCACTCTTCAAGTTTTTCCTCTTCTTTTATTCTCTTTTGAAAATCCAAAAATCTTTTTGTTTATCTTAGAAAAGCCCACGTATTTTTCTCTTTCTTCTTTCCCTTTTTTTTCCAACAAAATCTTTTTGGATTCCCTTAGAAAAACGTTTTTCTTCTTTCTTCTTTCCCTTTTTTTTTCTCCAACAAAATCTTTTTGTTTATCTTAGAAAAACCCACGTTTTTTCCTCTTTCTTCTTTCCTTTTTTTTTTCCAACAAAATCTTTTGGATTCCTTTAGAAAAAGTGACGTTTTTCCTCTCTCCCTCTTTCCTTTTTTTTTTCTCAAAATCTTTTGGATTTATCCCCAAAATCGAAATCTCCATTCTCTTCCACGTTTTTTCTCTCCCCTCTTTCCTTTTTCTTCTCAAAAATCTTTTGGATTATCTCCAAAATTGAAATCTCCCTTCATTTTCACGTTTCTCTATCCCCTCTTCCCTTTTTCTTCTTAAAATCTTTTGGATTATCTCCAAAACCAAATCTCCATTCTCTTTCACGTTTTTTTTTCTCTCCCCTCTTTCCTTTTTCTTCTCAAAAATCTTTTGGATTATCATTTACATATAATAATATATATTATACACACACAAATATATATATATATATATATATATATATATATATATATATATATTATACAATATATATAATATATAAATATTATGTACATAGATGAACTGATTTGAAATGGGTTGAGACTGACTTAGGTTGACAACTGATATGGAATTAACTGGGTTTTCTCTCCTTGTCATTTCACGGGTCATTTCCGCTGTCATCCCGCATGGAATTTTCCCATGGCCTCTATTCCAAATTTTTTGCATTCATTTTGTAGAACATTAAAAATGAGGAATATAGGAACTTGAATCACCTTATTTGGAAGTAAAATGGTCAACTTATGAATTTTTGAAGTTTAAGCGGACCAATTATCGATAATTTGACCATTCTGCATGAGATCCTTCGGAGGCTTTTATTGGAAATATTTTACGTCCACTTTGTAGAGCACAAAAAATGGAACATAATGAGACTGGAATCACCTGAATCCGATGTAGAACGGAAAAGATATGCAGCTTTGAAATTCTTGACGATAATTTTGCATGCAAGCTTGCATGGGACCCACTGGTGACTTCTACCCGGGATTTCTTACGTCCACTTTGTAGAACATCATGAATGAAGAATAATGGTCTTGGAATCATCTGAATCCGATGTAGAACGGGAAAGATATGAAGCTTTGAAGTTCTAACGATCATTTTGCATGCAAGTTTACATGGGACCCACTGGTGACTTCTACCCGGAATTTTTTATGTCCACTTTGTAGAACATCATGAATGAAGAATAATAGTCTTGGAATCATCTGAATCCGATGTCGGATGATCAAGATATGATGATTTGAAATTCAAACGATCCGACTTAGGATAATTTGCATGAAGGCCCCTGGGATTATTTATAATAATTTCAAAAACCTCCCTTATATGTATCATCCGACTAAAATGGTCATATCTTCCTCATTTGATATCAGAATTGAGCAATTCTGGTCTCGTTTCGAAGATAATTCTATGACCTATGCATCTATGCAGATAATAGACCATGACCCTGCTGTGGGGATCAGTGAAAATCACAAATTTTTGGGTTAAAGATCAGAAACCTGCCATATTGGTTCACTTATGCCGAGGGTGGCAAAAATGGGGTGCTTACAGTAGGTTTGGAACCTCTTCTTGCTGAGGTGGAACTCAATGCAAGGTATGTGCGGGCTTGGACCCGGCTTGATCCATTTATAGGCTGATAAACCTCTTCTTGTACGAAGCTAGGCTGTGAATACAAGGCTCATTTGTAGGCTGGGAACCTTTTCTTGCTGAGGTGACTCATGATGCAAGGTATGTGCGGGCTTGGACCCGGCTTGATCCATTTGTAGGCTGATAAACCTCTTCTTGTATGAAGCTAGGCTGTGAATACAAGGCTGATTGCATGAGCTTGGGCTCGGATTTGATTTGTTTGGATGGAAGACTTGATGTCTTCTCTTTGATTGAACTGAGGCTCTTTTGATTGAGATTCTGAGATTGTTTTTTTTGAATAAGCTAGGGCTCTGCATTTGATTCACTTATAGGCTGAGATTGAATTGATCTTTGAATGAGCTAGGGCTCTACATTTGATTCACTAATAATCTGAGATTGATTTGATCATTGGATGAGCTAGGGCTCTACATTTGATTATGAAATGAGCAAGAACTCGGAATATCACTTTTAGGGTGAGGAATTTGCTATTGATTCTGAAATGAACAGGAACTCAGAAGATCACTTATAGGGTGATACTGAATGACTCTTCTTTGAAGTTTCTACCAACTTTGGACATTTGGGGTTGAAAATTGGAATATCCTTCTTGGAACCTCTATGGCTATGAACCTTTAGGATGCTTGAAAGTGAACCATACAGGAAGGCTTTGTTGATTTTGAACCTTTAGGGTTAGAATCCGACCCATCTTGGAAGTCTATTGACTTTGAACCTATAGAGTGCTGGACATATTTGAAATGACGGTGAATTCCTTGGCAGTTTTCCAAGTTTTTTGCTCCTGCTTTATTGGTGAAGGCACAAAACATGACATGGAAATGGTGTCATGGACTTCGCTGGCATGATACCTAGATTTGAAATTTTCCATTTATGACCCGGTACTGAAAGTTTGACTCAATTTCAGCACGGTAGGGATGACTTGGTTACTCATTTTGAAGGGTTCCATGTAATTTAAAGGTGATGATTTTCTTCAGCCAACATTGGTGTTGTTGGATTTTGGATTGAAAGAAACTCTAGCGAGGATTTTGGACAAGAATGAGGGGAACTTGACAATCTCTAACCAAAGTGATTTTATTGATTGACCTTGGTGTTAGACTGTCGAGGGACATCTGATCAACTAAGTTCTTTGATTGTGCACTATGGTAGACCAAATTGGTAGAACAGCCAAGTGGCGATGAAATGTGACATGGGTTTGGCCCTTGATCTAGGCTCATGAAAAGCTCAGGGCTTTGCAATATTGTTGTGCCAATTTTGAAAGATTAATGAATCATTGCCCCAAAGTAGGCATGAGGAGCAAAGGATTTGAAGTGTTCCTTCAGAGAATTTGGTGACCAAATCCTAACAGGTGATCGACCACATTGGATTTTCTTCATCAACAGGATTGGGAGAACTGAGAAATTGGCAAAAACCAACTTGGATGGACCTAATGTGACATGGGTTTGGCCCTTGATCTAGGCTCATGAAAAGCTCAGGGCTTTGCAATATTGTTGTGCCAATTTTGAAAGATTAATGAATCATTGCCCCAAAGTAGGCATGAGGAGCAAAGGATTTGAAGTGTTCCTTCAGAGAATTTGGTGACCAAATCCTAACAGGTGATCGACCACATTGGATTTTCTTCATCAACAGGATTGGGAGAACTGAGAAATTGGCAAAAACCAACTTGGATGGACCTACTTCTGTTGACTATGAAAGTAGGGACTTCAGACTAGACAATGGATCCTTGATGTAATGCTCATAATCAAGTTCGATTCCTCTACATAGGGTATATTTATGCCCCAATGTCTACATGTTGTGACAGATCGCTACTGTAGAAGGAAATGGGAAATCTAACAGAGTTAGAACAAGGTTGAATCTGGATTGCATTTAGAATTTGACCATGCTTCTGAGGTCAAGGGAAGATTGACAGATTGATTGCAGAAAATGATTTCTTAGATAAACCCTTGTTGAATCTTCAAAAAATGATGGAGCTGATGATTTGATGAATTTGGCTACATCCGTAACCAGGCCATGAGAATTTGCTCTCTCCCTAACATGACCAAAGGATTTGAAGATAGAATTCTGTTGAAAGGCAATGCTATGGAGCCTAACAGATGATGGTTTGTTCAACTCCTCGAGTATGATTCACTGGGGAGCAAGAGGGGTTCCTTTTCTTATGGAGGGTAGACTGGTATGACACTTGTCTACATGAACCACTGAATTTTTTCTTTGAATGGCCAATGAGGGCAATGCTTTAGGGCTGCATCAGGTTGCCTATCCCCACTGAGGTATTATGGGTTGCTCATTGAGGTTTCTCGGGTTGCCTTTCCCTGCTGAGGTTTCTTTTCTTCCCATTATTATTTTTTTTCATTTTCTTCTTTTTGCAAATCCCATCTTGGGTTGAATAAAGAGTCCTGATATGGTGAAGATATTGCCAAAATTATGGTCCTATCCAATGGTCTAAAACCCTTAGGGGAAATCTGAAGGGCATGACTTTTATGACAAATGGGTAGCCTTGTCCCACTGTTTAAGTTGACACCTACACGTATTGATAGGCGGGCAGCTATTTGAATCATCACTAAAAGCGATCTTAGGGAAATGCAGTCCCACACCAAAATTGAAAATGGTGCCAAATTATGTTTTCCTTTCTTGGAGATGTTCAGATGGAACACGTGTCCCAACAAGCTATATCGAGATTCCGAATCAATTACGATCATATCTGGGCCTGAAACCTTTAGGTTTGTTGACAAGTATTGATGTTGAAGGTCCAAGAGGACTGATGTGAAACTGTCCACATGGGTCTACCATTGGGAGAGTGTTTGGTTATTTATGTAGAATGGGTTTATCTTACCGAAAAGATCCCATTTTATTGGCTTGAGAAATGAAGGGCTTATGGGAACCTTTGGGAAGCCGTTGGATGTAATGAACGACAGATGAGAGTTCCAGCCAGATTCATGAATTTGTACATAAAATGATGGCATGACCACGAGATACAATGCCATAAGAATTGATAATCAAAAGAAGGGCTTGTGATAGAGACTCCTTGGAAAGCCGTCAGATTGATAGACGGGAGAGAGAGTCTAATGTCGATGAGAAATGTTTCTCTGATGATGAAGAAGTGATGAGATCGTCTCCTGTAAAGGCGGGATGTAATTGGCCAAAATCAAAAGTCCGGTCCAACATGTTGTAAATCTCGACGAATGATCGAATTTGCTGTCAGGCTTTGGTTGGAACTATCATCCTCTTGAAGTGAGAGGGACAATTGGCTTACTGTCAAGCTCCAATGCCATTCAACATCTTACTATTTTCTTTTCTTCTCTTTTTTTTCTTTTTTCTTTTTTCCATTTTCTTTTTTTTTTTTTGGATGTGAAGGCCACATAATGCAGTGCTTCGCTTGATCGCAAAATTGAATCTTGACTTTCAATATTGGATTTGAATCTTCTTCTTCCAAACATTTCCAATCAGATAGAACGTCTTTGCCCCAACTAGCACTCTGATCTTCTGTAAACTTTATGAGCATTTGTGACTGCTCATATAGTATCTGATTTTATCTAAATGGTGAATCCGTATGCTATCCTCTGGAAGTTAATCATCACCTTCTATCTGATGTGACTGCCTTCCCATTATTGATGTAGATAAAACATAGGCTTGAATTTCTTTTTTTTTTTTTTTTTTGGGTATCCCAATGACCTCATTCTTTGATTTTGAGATTGATCATTCATCATGTATCTCTTGCTTGTAGATGATGTACTTTGTAAGAACTTTGGTATTTCCATCTTCTTGGTGGCACATCTGTCCTCCACTCATTTGTACTGATTGGCTGTCCTGTTGATATGATCTATTATTATGTAATGCTTTCCTTGGAATCTTTTCACAGATAGAACAAATGACAGCTTCTCCGATACATGTTTCTTGAGACTACTCTTGTGTCTCCCGATTAATCATTTAAAGCTTTCCCAGACGGGTTGGACCTTTCTTTCTCAAGAGGCCAGGTGGCGTAGAAGTTCAGGAGATGGCTCATCATTTCAATCATCTTCAGAGTCAGAATTGACTGCGCACGTAGAATAGGAGGATGTATGACACTGGGAGGAAATGTATGGAAGAGACAAGGCACAGAGATTGAAATCCCAAATGGGATGATTTTCTTTTTCTTGCAAGACAGATTAAACTAGACTTGTCAACAAGCAAATTGATTTTGGACCCAGACATGGATGACCTATCGAATACCGATAATAGAAAGTTGAAACAACTAGTTCGTCCAAGCGGCTCCAGTTGGGCATAACGCCTTCGACGGCCACCTTCAGTCGTTGCGGGAATAAGTCTTCCTTCAGATCTCTAATAGCAGGACTCCTCATGCCCCTCTATCAATAGGTGCAAGATACCTACCTTTTAAGGTTCCATACAATTCTTACCTCTTTTTTTTTTCAGTTTAGGATCCATTCATAATCGGACTATTGCTTTTTAAGCACAAGGTTACTCTGGTTCATGCCCCAGTTTGGGGTTCAGTGGATTCATCAATGGACCACTTCTAGCTGAATTCAAAATCATTTTGGCTTATGCCCCAGCTTGGGGAGCAAGGGGTATCGCCATTGCACTACACCATTTTGAATCCAAGATTGGACTAATTTATACCTTGGCTTGGGGGATTTAATGGATTTCTTTGTTAGACCACTCTCGATTTGGGTCTAAGGTCAATTTGGTCCATGCCCTAGTTTAGGGCATAATGGCTTTCCTCATTAGACCGCATTCAATTTGGGTCCAAGGTCAATCTGGTTCATGCCCCACTTAGGGCTTAGGGCTTCATCATTGGACCATTCCCTAGCCGTGATTCTGGTTCTTATCCTAGCCTGGGGCACATTAGATCTCATCTTTGGTCTACCCTACTTCTCGGGAAATTCCATTCCCTCTTTTTGAATAATGAGAAATGTGAGGGTGACTCTTCGGATTCTAACATTTCCTTGGCCAATGGGACAGAAATGCCCATGATGGGATAGCACTATTATAGCTGAAGGTTCTGGTCTCTTGATGATTCCAGAATTTGGAATTGATCTTTACTGACACGCAATGAGGAATGCTTCTCATTCACCAGTCCTAATGAGCTATCCTAACTTGTAGCACTGGGCTATGATAGACATGGATCGGGCTCTAATTGATAGAGCCAGAGATTGATTTTGAATCGGTCTCCGATTGATAGAGACAGAGTTGACTTTGAATTGGTCTCTGATTGATAGAGATCAAGATTGATTTTGAATTGATCTCTGATTGATAGAGATCAAGATTGATTTTGAATTGGTCTCTGATTGATAGAGATCAAGATTGATTTTGAATTGGTCTCTGATTGATAGAGATCAAGATTGATTTTGAATTGATCTCTGATTGATAGAGATCAAGATTGATTTTGAATTGGTCTCTGATTGATAGAGATCAAGATTGACAATTGTGGACTGGGCTCTAGTTGCTAGAGGCAAGGATTGCTTGAGTTGGGCTCCGATTGATAGAGGCCAAGGATGACAATCATGGATTGGACTCTAATTGCTAGAGATGATGGATTGACTGAAATTCTCTTTGATTCATTTATGAAGTGGAACATGGACCAAAGGTAATGATTGAACAGGCCTAGAGGCTAACTCATGCTCACATTGAGTTCATATGAATGGAACCTTTCTTACTTCCGACATGAATCAGAACCTGAACTGGAGTTGACGGTTGGACAAGCCTAGGGGCTAATTAAATTCAAATGAATGGAACTCTTCTTAGTTCCAACATGAATCAGAACTTGAACCACAGTTGATGGTTGGATAAGCCTAGTGGCTAAATGAATTCAGATGAATGTGACTCTTCTTAATTCTAACATGAATCAGAACCTGAACCAAAGTTAATGGTTGGATAAGCCTAGGGGCTAAATAAATTCAGATGAATGAAACTTTTCCTAGTTTTGACATGAACTGGAACCCTAACCAAAGTTGATGGTTGGATAATCCTAGTGGCTAATTGAATTCAGATGAATGGAATTTTTCCTAGTTCCGACATGAATCAGAACCTAAACAGGAGGTGAAGGGTGAAAAAAAATCCTAGGGGCCGAATGCCTTCTTCATTTTAGCATGATCTGGGAGTGATGATTGAACATGCCTAAAGGTTAAACCCTTCTTTAATTCTGAGATGAACCAGAAATGGTGGTTGAATCTAGGGTTGAATATTTCTTTGATTCTAAGATGAACTAGATGTGATTGAATCTGCCTAGGGGCTGAATCTTTCCTTAATTCTGGATGAACCGAAATGATGATTGGACCTGCCTAGGGGCTGAATCTTTCCTTCAGTTCTGAGATGAACCAGAAATGGTGGTTGGACCTGCCTAGGGGTTGAATATTTTTTTTGATTCTGAGATGAACTGGATGTAATTGAATCTGCCTGGGGGCTGAATCTTTCCTTAATTCTGGATGAACCAAAATGATGATTGAACCTGCCTAGGGGCTGAACCTTTCTTTAGTTCTGAGATGAACTAGAAATGGTAATTGAATCTGGGACTGAATATTTCTTTGATACTGAGATGAACTGAATGTGATTGAATCTGCCTAGGGGCTGAATCTTTCCTTAATTCTGGATGAACCGAAATGATGATTGGACCTGCCTAGGGGCTGAAATCTTTCCTTAATTCAAAGGTGAATAGGGAATATTGATTGGGTTTGCCTAGAGGCTGAATCTTTCCTTAATTCAAAGGTGAATAGGGAACATTGATTGGATTTTCCTAGGGGCTGAATCTTTCCTTAATTCAAAGGTGAATAGGGAATATTGATTGGATTTGCCTAGGGGCTGAATTTCTCCTTATTTCAGAGATTAATCGAGAACTATGATTGGATTTGCCTAGGGGCTGAATCTTTCCTTAATTCAGAGATGAATTGAGAACTTTGATTGGATTTGCCTAGGGGCTAGATCTTTCCTTAATTCAGAGATGAATCGAGAACTACAATTGGATTGCCTAGGGGCTAATCTTTCCTTAATTCAGAGATGAATCGAGAATGGTGATTGGATTTGCCTAGGGGCTGAATCTTTCCTTATTTCAGAGGTGAATGGAGAATGATGATTTGATTTGCCTATGGATTAAATCTTTCCTTAATTCAAAGATGAATCGAGAATTATGATTAGATTTGCCTAGGGACAAAATCTTTCCTTAATTCAAAGGTACATTGAGAACTATGATTGGATTTACCTAGGGGCTGAATCTTTTCTTAATTCAGAGATGAATCGGAAACTATGATTGGATTTGCCTAGGGGCTGAATCTTTTCTTAATTCAAAGGTACATTGAGAACTATGATTGGATTTGCCTAGGGGCTGAATCTTTCCTTAATTCAAAGGTACATTGAGAACTATGATTGGATTTGCCTTAGGGCTGAATCTTTCCTTAATTCAGGGGTGCATTGAGAACCATGATTGGATTTGCCTAGGGGCTGAATCTTTCCTTAATTCAGAGATGAATCGGGAACTATGATTGGATTTGCCTAGGGGCTGAATCTTTCCTTCTTTCTTATAAAATTTGATGTTCAATCAAGATCTAGATTCATGACTTCCATTGATTCATTTGGAAAGATAATATGGATGGATCTCGATATGGGAGATCAAGAAAATTCCCTAATTGTAGGGGCCTCTCACCCTAAAAGGGTGGATATAGTTGCAGTTTGATTCTCTTTTCCAAAGGCATTGAAATCCATTGGAGGAATATTGAGATTCTAGACATCTAAGGGAGTGGAAGAAGTCACATGCACAATCAAGGGTGACTCAACCAAACAAGCATTAGATCTCTCATAAGGGCGATTGAGTAAACATTATCCAAGTCAATTTAATTGAATTTGATTAAGCCATGTGTTCAGTCTTGGGACCTCATGATTCCAAAATGGATAATCAGTGGTACCAAGGTCTAGCCAATTGGATTACCGAATTCGATGAAATTGAAATAGATATATTAATCCGTCGTCCTTATTAGGGATGATTAGCAAAAGCGGTTCATAGATGAACAAACTAGTAAATTTCTTCTTGACCATGGTATCTAAGTCTTGACAGAGATTTTCTACTCGTTTTTTGAAATCGACGTGTTAACAATGAGAGATTCGACACATCGAGCTTACTTAATGGAGGGTGTATAGTGACCGTCTACTATGATGTAGAACAGGTGTATACATACCTCATACTCCCAATGAGTGAGAGTTCAAGATGCTCATCGTGTAGATTCTAACATGTTGACCAATCGAGGACAAAAACGGGCAAAACTTCGACGTCTCGAACATGGATGTCATGGTTAAACCGATTTTATCGGGTCGGTTCAGGGATGAACCAAAAAATAACAAACATTGGGCTACAATCTGGGTTAGGACAGAAAAGGCCACCTTGACGAGGATGGGGTAACCTATCACCAAATGCTCGATGAATAATGGGCCCCCAATCCCTTTATATACTATGTTGCAAGGATCCAAGCGACGTGGAGTAGCATAACGCATTCCCAGGCGGACCCAAGAAACGCTAGTTAGAGGCTGCTCACCGGTCGTGGTCTCACCAAGTACAGGCCAAGGCTGTGTGTTTCTCCTAGCGAGCTGCCCCATATGCATGGGACCCGGTTCGGCTACTCGCACAAATGTGTGACTGAACCCATTCCCCCTAAAGCACTAATATACAAGCATAAATATAGTATCCTAAAATCTAGCATCCAATTCACACAAGGAAAGTTTTCATTTAGGAGTTTGACATTTATATCCCCAGTGAAGTCGCCACTGTGAGGACAAAGATTGAAAATCTTTAGAAGTCGCCACCTAGATTTAGGTCTAGGACCTTAGAAATGTGAAATCTCACCCCCAAGGTAAGACTTCGATTGACTCATGACCCTTAGATTGGAATTCTAGTCCATCAGAGATTGGGTAAGCGTCAGGTTACGATTATGGGAAGGGGTTAGGCACCCAAACCGCCCGATCGAAATCGGTCTCCTATACCTTTCCTATGCTAGACTCTATTTGTTAAGCCAAACCAAATCAAGTGGTTTGATATCATTGAACCGAATCTGTATCCATCAGATTGCCTACGTATTACGGAATTATTCCGAAAATCAGGTTCACCATCGTAGTTCAGGTGTGATTAATGTTTATGGATGTGATTTATGCTTGTGCATGATTAAGTTCTTTGTTCAAGTTCAAATTTATGCTTGAAAGGCTGAGAAATCCTATGGGTTAGGATCTGGATAGTCCATGTGGACTGATAGATAGTCCTAGTGGATCTAAGAATAACACTATTTGGGTCAAAATATGGATAACCCTATCTAAGTTGGAATGTGGATAACCCTATCTGGGTTGAAATGTGGATAAATATCCTAGTGGATCTATGGATAGTCCAAGTGGACTAAGGTTGGATAACCCTATCTGGGTTGAAATATGGGTAACTATCCTAGTGGATCTATGGATAGTCCAAGTGGACTAAAGTTTGGATAACCCTTTTTGGGTTGGAATATGGATAGATATCCTAGTGGATCTATGGATAGTCCGAGTAGACTAAGGTTTGGATAAATATCCTAGTGGATCTATGGATAATCCAAGTGGACTAAGGTATGGATCCGAATTTGGGATTCTCCCAAATGGCCTACGTATCCTAGGGTTTGCCCTAGGAATCAGAATCCGCGTAGTTTGAAATTCTGGGTTGAAATGGGAATGGATATCCTAGTGGATCTATGGATAATCCGAGTGGATTAAGATAAATATCCTAGTGGATCTATGGATAGTCCAAGTGGACTAAGGTTATGGATCCGAATTTGGGTTTCTCCCAAATGGCCTACGTATCCTAGGGTTTGACCTAGGATCAGAATCCGCGTAGTTCGGGATGGATAACCTGTTCTAGGTTAAAAATTGAGAACCTATTCTAGGTTTAGGGTTTAGAACCTATTCTAGGTTTAGGGTTTGCCGAGGGGCAAATCTTCCTAAATTACCCTTTTCATTTTGAATTCTAATTTTGGAAGGTTTGGCAAAGAATTCTCTTTCTTTATTAAGGTTTTATTATTCCCATTATGCCCTTCCCAAGAATGTGGGTGCCTAAATGCACGTCCCCACACCTAATATTTTGCTAAACACATGTTCAATGTTCAAAACAAACACATGTTCAATGTTCTTTGAAAATTGTAATTCTTATAAAGGAGTTTAGGAAGATTAATGACTCAAAACTGTGAAAATTGTGACACAAGGTTCCAGATAATGGACAAAACTATGAACTGTATTCAGATTTATCACATTATACGAGAATGACCATAAGTAGGTCTTTCAAAACTCAAATCAAGCTCAAATTTTTTTCATAGAAAGATGACTTGATATATTATATTTCATATGAAGGATTTGAATCCCAACAGAAAGCAAAAATAGGTCAAAGATATCCCCTAAGACCGAACATGTGCACTGGTCAAATCTGTTCCAGATTTTTGACCAGTTGCACCATAAATTCCAAATAAAATTCTATTCTTAATGAAAAATTAAATACAGACATATGTCTATGTAGATAACTGTCTGATCTAAAATTTCATTAAAAAAAAACAAGTTAAAACAGTATATCTTCTTTGTGAAAAATGACTCTTTCAATCATGCAAATCAGTACATCATGACAGATTTAAAATCAGAGCACTATGCACTTAAAAATTGATATCAATTCAAGAAAAAAATGGAAAAAATATGAAACTAGTGCCATTTTTAGGAGACTTTCATGTCTAAAAAAATCATGTTAAGTGGATTCTCTGATTATGGCCATAAGGCCTTTGTCTAGAGACTTTCCGATGGAGGATTGCATTGCATCCGAGAAAAATAGCAATGTCGAAGACAACTTTTTTGATATATTTCCCAAATTCCAAATGGAACAAAATTTTTAGGGTAGTCTTCTATCATATCAGAAAGACTCCCATAAAATTTTGGGCTTCAAAATCTTAGAAAAAATACATATGATGTACGTCCTAAGTTTGAACCCTAAATCTGGAATTTTCAGATCAGAAAACCACTTTATGAAATTTGCAAAAACATCAAACATCATTGTATATCATTCAAAAATTCATCACTGAATAGCTTAGATAAATTATCATTCATGAAAAATGTTAAACATAGGCATCCTAACATTAACAAGCATGTAATAGAGCATTCATGATTGAGATTTCATGAAAATTAGCCTTTTTCAAGCAAAATTGGCATTCGGGCATTATAACGACCTCTAAATTTGTTTAGAGTACTAACCTTGGGCTCAAATCGAGCGAAACCGTTGATGAAGGGTGATTGGAGGTTGTATCAATCCCCTTTGAATGTGGATCCTCCTTCTCCTCTCTTCTGCTTCTTTCTCTCTTCTCTTTCTCTCTTTTCTTCTTCTCTTTCTTTCTTTTCTCTTTTCTCTCTCTTTCTTTCTTCCTCTCTCACGTTTTCTCTCTCCCACTCATGTTTCTCTCTCTCACCCATGTTCCCCTCTCTCTCTGGTCTGGAAAAAGGATCCCTCCTCTCTCCTATTTATAATTTTTCACTCATTTTCTAGAAGATCCTTCTTTCCTTTTCTTCTTTTTTCTAGAAAATCTTTTTTTCTCTCCATTTTTTCTTCTTTCCTTTCTTTTCTTCCTTCCCACGTTTTTTCTTCTTCCTTTCTTTCCTTTTTCTCATTCTTCTTCTAGAAAACCCCTTCTCTCTTTCCTTTCTCTCCTTCCTTCTTCTAGAAAAATCCTTCTCTCTTTCCTTTCTTTTTTCTTTCCTTTTCTTCTTCATTCTTTTCCTTCCTTTTTTCTTTTCTCCCTCTCTTTTCACGTTTTCTTTCTTAGAAAACATTTCCCCTTTTTTTTTCTTTTTTTTTTCTTTTTCTTTTTTTTTCCTTTTTCTTTCCTTCCTTTTTTTTCTTTCTTTCTTTCTCCTCTCTCTCTTTCACGTTTTCTTTCTAGAAAACGTGAAGGGGAATCTTTTTCCCCCTTTTTTCTTTTCTTTTTTTTATTTTTTTTCTCTCTCTTTCCTTTTTTCTTCTCAAGATCTTTTGGATTATCTCAAAACCCTAAATCCCTTTCTCTTTCACGTTTTCTCTCTCCCCTCTTTCCTTTTTCTTCTCAAAATCTTTTTGGATTATCTCAAAACCCTAAATCCCCTTCTCTTTCACGTTTTTTTTTTCTCTCCCCTCTTTCCCTTTCCCTTCTCAAAATCTTTTGGATTATCCCAAAACCCTAAATCCCTTTCTCTTCCACGTTTTTTCTCTCCCCTCTTTCCTTTTTTTCCCAAAAATTTTTTGGATTATCACCAAAACCAAAATCCCCCTTCACTTTCACGTTTTTTTTCTCCCCTCTTTCCTTTTTCTTCTCAAAATCTTTTGGATTATCTCAAAACCCTAAATCCCTTTCTCTTCCACGTTTTTTCTCTCCCCTCTTTCCTTTTTTTTCTCAAAAATATTTTGGATTATCTCTAAAACCAAAATCCCCCTTCACTTTCATGTTTCTCTCTCCCCTCTTTCCTTTTTCTTCTCAAAATCTTTTGGATTATCATTTACATATAATAATATATATTATATACATATATATACATATATTTAATAACATACGTACATATATTTACATATATTTATATATATATATATATATATATATAAAAAAATATAAATATTGTGCACATGTGAACTGTTGAAATGGGTTGAGGCACTTAGGTTGACAAGCGTGGTTGAGCTAGGTTGGACCAAAACTGGTTTGAACTGAGTTGACTGGACTGATTGGAATTAACTGGGTTTTTTCTTCTTGTCATTTCACGGGTCATTCCCGCTGTTATCCCGCTTGGAATTTTTTGATGGCCTCTATTCCAAATTTTTTGCATTCATTTTGTAGAACATTAAAAATGAGGAATATAGGAACTTGAATCACCTTATTTGGAAGTAAAATGATCAACTTATGAATTTTCGAAGTTTAAGCGGACCAATTATCGATAATTTGGCTGACCATTGTGCATGAGATCCTTCGGAGGCTTCTATCGAAAATATTTTACGTCCACTTTGTAGAGCACTAAAATGGAACATAATGAGACTGGAATTATCTGAATCCGATGTAGAACGGAAAAGATATGAAGCTTTGAAGTTCTGACGATCATTTTGCATGCAAGTTTGCGTGGGACCCACTGGTGACTTCTACCTGGGATTTTTTTACGTCCACTTTGTAGAACATCATGAATGAAGAGTAATGGTCTTGGAATCATCTGAATCCGATGTAGAACGGGAAAGATATAAAGCTTTGAAGTTCTAACGATCATTTTGCATGCAAGTTTGCATGGGATCCACTGGTGACTTCTACCCGGGATTTTTTACGTCCACTTTGTAGAACATCATGAATGAAGAATAATGGTCTTGGAATCATCTGAATCTGATGTCGGATGATCAAGATATGATGATTTGAAATTCAAACAATCCAACTTACGATAATTTGCATGAAAGCCCCTGGGATTATTTATGATAATTTCAGAAACCTCCCTTATATGTATCATCCGACTAAAATGGTCGTATCTTCCTCATTTGATACCGGAATTGAGCAATTCTGGTCTCGTTTCGAAGATAATTCTATGACCTATGCATCTATGCAGATAATAGCCCATGACCCTGCTGTGGGGATTAATGGAGAATCACAAATCTTTGGGTTAAAGGTCAGAAACCTACCATATTGGTTCACTTATGCGGAGGGTGGCAAAAATGGGGTGCTTACACCACCTATGACACCTCTCCCTGATACTCGCTCGCATCTAGCACACCAACCACACACATACATCCACATGCCTATTCCTATCATCATCAGCATCATCATGTTATAAACAATAATTAAATATGCATGAACAGTAATAATAGAAATATTGGATGACATGTTGAATGCACATAACAATCATACACGCATAAAATCAATCACGGCATTGGACTCAAGAGTAAAACAGTTTATTATTAACCAATTGATTTAGGTCTTGTTCCCTCACTTTTGCTTAATTGTAGATCATCTTTCAAGCTTTAAGAATCACTTTTATATTAATAAGAAACCTAACAAGTCGATAGATTTTAGTTAGAATTCATTTCGATAATTTTTGGCTTGCTGTTAACTGGGGGTAGCAGGACGGGTAGCAGTTTTCTGCGACCCCCAGGGGTAGGGTAGATGCCTAGGGTCGGATGTTCCATCGACCCTGGGTGCGACCCCCCCTTTCCTGGGCTTCCCAAATGCTGGGGGTCGATGCTAGGGTCGGATGTTCCATCGACCCTAGGTGCGACCCCCCATGGTTTGAGTCGAAAATATCAAATTTCGTCCATTCTTTCATGTTTAGGTCCTATGGCTTCCTTCTATAGTCCATTTCATACATGTTCTATGGTTTAGAACTATTCTTTATTCACCTACATGGTTTCAATGATCTCCCCCATGGTTTCCATTGAAACCTAACCATGGATGGATGATTTGGGTTTCTCCTAAGTCATACCCTCTTCATAAACCATTCTAAAGTCTTAAATAAATCATGGAGAATGTATTCATACCTTAGGTTTGCTGAGATTCAGAGTTTCCTCTTAATTTCCTCCTCCTTGGTCTTCTTCTTCAATTCTCATTCTCTTCTCCTTCTCTTCCTTCTCTTCTCTTTCTCTCAATCCAATTAGGGTTGTAAAAGGATTGAAAGAGGCTTAGGGACGTCCTATTTATAGAGTAAAACCTCCAAAAATAAATCCCATTGAGTTTAGGAAATGTTCCATTCGAAATTAGGAAAGTTTCCTAATTTTCGGTTCGTGCTGTTTTTGCTGATTACCGGGGGTCGATGGGGGGGGTAGGACATTTCGAGACCCCTGTGACCCCTAGTCACGGGTCGATGGTGGGGGTCGATGGGGGGGTCGGACCTTCCTGTTTAGGCATGCGACCCTACCCTCATTTTGACTGTTTTTGAGTAAAATTTCATATTGGGTCTTGGGTTTCTTCACACACTTGGTCCACTGGGCTCGACCATGATATGTAGATGGGTCACGACACGAAATGTAAGGTAAGACCTGGTTCGTGGCATGCGGGTCTTACATTCGGCCATCGTGCACCCATGATTGTTCGATGCGGGTGGATAACACGATATGCATGCGGTACTTGCCAACCCTAGCATAGTGACGGGCGGGATAGACTAAGACGTCCCCTACCCCTTCAATGTATCCCACGAATGTGAAAGGAAATGTATTAATAGTTTTGATTCTCGATCCCCACTTATGTATCCCATAGGAATTTCTTATGAATTTTATAATTATTTCCGTGCAATGCAGACTCACGCGCTTGTGATGCGCAAATATAAACGTGTGGATGTATGTATGAATGAAGCGAGGCACTGATGCCTGTTGTCCAATATCGAGAGTACCCTCTCATATGTTGACAAATAAAAATTATTTTTATTCTTTACGCGTTGTTCAGTCCGAACTAAGTATGGACTTGATTCTCGGACTTCACCCCGAGATACATAGGCTGCCTGGGAATCCATTACCCAAGCTCAGTCCAATTGCAATGAGGGTTGCAACAATACCCAATTTGCATCATAATGTATTTTGTATATTTTTTTTTAAAATTGTATTCTTTCCAAATTTACTATTTCAATCATCTGGCATAGTTTCAAAATTCAAATTTCAAGAAAATTAAGTTCAATTTGCATCATAAAATATTTTTATATATTATGTTTAGCATACTGGCTTCAAAAATGGTGTTTTCCAGATTTTATTGTTCAATCATCAAACATAATTTCAAAAAAATTAAAAATTCAAGAAAAGTCAAAATTTAATTCAGTTTCAATTCCAATTTTATTCAAATTTCAATGTCAATTTCAAATTCAAAGTCAAATTTCAAAAATTCAATTTCATTCAATTTCTATTTCAATTTCAATTCAATTTCAATTTCAATCTCAATTTCAATTTCAAATCTATTTTCAATTTCAAATTCAATCCAATTTCTATTTCAATTTCAATTTAAATTCCAACTCTATTTTCAATTTCAAATTCAATCCAATTTCTATTTCAATTTCAATTTAAATTCGAAATCCAATTTCAATTTCAAATTCAATTCAATTTCTATTTCACTTTCAAGTTTCAATTCCAGTTTCAATTGCAATTTCAATTCAATTTCTATTTCAATTTCTATTTCAATTTCAAGTTTCAATTCCAATTCCAATTTCAATTTCAAACTCAATTTCAATTCAATTTTCAAATTTCAAACTTTATTTCAATTCTCCATCTTCGCATGGAATTTTGGGCAAACATTCCATCATCGCATGGAAGTCCCTTTTCAATTTTGGGCAAACATTCCATCATCGCATGGAAGTCCCTTTTCATTCTTGGGAAAACATTCCATCATCGCATAGAAGTCCCTTTCAATCTTGGGCAAACATTCCATCATCGCATGGAAGTCCCTTTCAAACCTTATTTTACATAGAAGGTCAACCAGCTTGACTAGTGGTTGTAGAATTCTATTCGATGTGTCTTACATAGACGGTCTACCAGCTTGACTAGTGGCTGTAGAAGTTTATTCGATGTCTCTTACATAGACGGTCTACCAGCTTGACTAGTGGCTATAGAAGTCTATTCGATGTGTCTTACATAGACGGTATACCAGCTTGACTAGTGGCTGTAAAAGTTTATTCGATATGTTTTACATAGACGGTCTATCAGCTTGACTAGTGGCTTCGATGTTTTATATAGATGGCCTACCAGTTTGACTAGTGACTATAGGATTCTATTCAATATCCTAAACCTGGATGACCTATTAGCTTGACTAGTGGCTATAGGGATCTACCATCTTATCAACCTAAACGGTTGGACTACGTTGGGCTTGATTCTCGGGCTTGTCTTGAAATACATAGGTAGCTTGAGTGTTTATCATTCAAGTTCAGTCCTAAACTAATTTATTTTTAATTTACTTTCATTTTCTTTCATCTCTAGAGTTAATTTCAAAAATCATTGCATTTGAATTTTGGACTACGCTTCAATAACTAAAAAATGATTTTTGTTTGTCAACATGTTGAGTGATGTGCTTGTCATCCAAAATTGACTGATTGGTCTGTCATCCAATCATTTTATTTTGATCTCTATCACATTTTAATTTTTCCTACTGTTATGTTGATGGCTTGCTCCTAAATTGAGATACATCTAGAACCTAGGTTTGGTGCCTGTTTAAAATTGTTTTGCCATTGCCTGTAATTTAAATTAGGATAGGAAATGATAGTATATGAAGACTAAATCTTCGGATTAGGAAATTTGGGTGCTAACACCTTCCCAAATTGTAATATGACACTTACCCATTATTTCTTTGGTTTGACCATAAGCCTTAATCCATTACGTGAGTCATTAGTATTTCTCATATGAGAAATCATATATAGGTCCTCGACCTTATCTAGGTGGCGACTCCATTTCATTTTTTTTTTTACATTTTTATCATCTCATGCAATTACCAAAACCATTCGTCCCTACAGCGGGACAAGCTAGTACCGTACCAGGGGGTAGCAACACCATGCCCCATGTATTGACTATGAACAACACGGTAGCTCAAGCACCTCAAACGCCATTTGTACAAGCTCAAGTACAAAACCCTGAAGTAGCTCAAGGCATATACAACCAAGGCAATTACCAATATCAACTGCCTATATATGGAGCATATGCTCAGTATTAGTTGGACCACTCTCGACTGATCGAGCGTTTCCTGAAGATGAAGCCTAAGGAATTTAATGGCAAGCCATCGGATCCTTTGTGGCCAGCTCACTGGATCGACGAGATGGAAAGGAACTTCATGATGATGATTGTAAATGAAGAGGGAAAAGTGCTATGTGCCACATTTATGCTGAAGGGCGATGCATACCATTGGTAGAAGTCTACTCGAAGTTATCTGTTGATGAAACACTCCCAATTGACCTGGGCTATCTATAAAGAAGCATTCTTCGAGAAGTATTTTCCCAGAAGTTTCAGAGATACGATGGAAAGAGAGTTTTTGAGTCTATATCAGGGATAGATGACTGTGGATGAGTATCAGCAGCGTTATGAAGAGTTATTTTTTTTTGCTCCCTCTAACATGCAGAAGGAAAATACCAAAACCCGAAGGTTCATCATGGGACTTAAGGGAAGCATCTGTGAGCATGTATTGGGACTGAAAAAGAAGATTTATAATAAATCTATACAGATTGTTCGAGTACTGGAATCGAGCCAGAGGGAAAGTTATTTTGCTCAGAATAGAGGTATTAAAAGGCCTACTGGAAATTCATATAACGGAGGAAACACAAAGACATTTAAACCCTTCCGTACTCAAGGCTTCAATGCTGCAGCCAAGACTACTCTGGCAGCCCAACCTCAATGGAAGCAAAGTACTGAAGGAGTAAAATGCTTTAAATAAAATCAAATAGGACATTTATTCAAGGGAGTGTCCTAAGCCAAGGGAGTAGCTACAGCAAGGAAAGGTTTATGCAGTTACATCTGAGGATGCTACTACATCACCTGATGTAGTCATAGGTATGACCTGAACCTTTCATTTTGTACTACCTTGTGTGAGCATGTAGACTAAATTAAATCAAATCACAGGTATCGTACTTATTAATGGCATACCCGCCAGAGTACTCTTTGATTTTGGAGCTACTCATTCTTTTATATCTGTGTCATTTGGAAAGAAGCTAAATATACCCCTCTGACCTTTGGACTACAAATTGCTTGTACGTTCACCTATGGGATTAGAAGTGGAACTAGAAAAAGGTTATAGACCATGTCCAGTACTTATCGGCGAGAAGATTTTGGATACAACCTTAATTCAACTCAAGATGGCAGACTTTGACGTTATCTTGGGAATGGATAGGTTAGCTCTGCATTCTGCAAACCTATTATGTGCAGAAAAAAAATTGACATTTAAAGACAAGGAAGGAGCAGAGTTTAGTTTTACGGGAACCAAACTTCCCCGTAAACGAAAACTCATTCTCTCTGCATTAAAGGCTATAAAATGCCTTGAGAAAAGAGGAATTGGGTATCTTGTAAGACCCGCACTCTGTGAACCCGATCTAAACCTTGATTTCATGTCGTAACAGGTCTACCCATCATCACCGGGCCAGACGGGACGAGGGGATGACAATCAGGTACGAAATTGGACCAACCAGACCAACTTAAGTATGAATTTCATTCACACCGGTCGATGGTACCAGTCTATGGTACCAGTCGACCGGTATGGTTTGCGCAGCAGACTACCAAGATTCGGAATTAGATCTTTACGGGTCCCACTTTTCCAATTCCGAGTCCTTAGACTTTCCTAATCCTAAGAGGCTTTTTAAACCTAATTCCTAGCCTATTTAAACCCCTCTAAGCCTCCTAGAATCCCTTCCATTGATCCTCACAAACCCTAGAGAGGAGAAGGAGATTGGAGAAGGAGAAGGAGCTAAGAAGAAGAAGGAAGTGCCGCCATTGCTGTTTGACGACGCTCACCTTACGCCAGTCGACGGTAAGTGTTTTGAATCATTCCTCTTACATTGTACTCTAGGATAGTTAGTATGGTTGGATCAATACCATGCAAAGCAGGTATTGATCTAAACCCTAATTGGCCATTAAACCCTAATTTGCCGTCAAACCCTAGATTTGAGTTCTAAGATGATTATCATCAAAACTAGACTTGAATGAGTTGGAGATAACTCTAACTCAAAGCTCAGACTTAGAAGGGACAGGAGAAACCCTGGAAATCTATGGAGATTGATCGACGACAGTTGAAAAACCAAATGTATGGTCTTCCGGAGACATACCGGTCGACCATACCGGTCGCTAGTTTTCCCACAAAGAGGCGACCGGTATGTTGCGACCGGTCAGCTCTGAAAGGCTGGTTTTGAACTCTGTTGGTTTTCTGGCCAATGTGAAACCCTAAGAAACTATTCTAATTGAACCCTAATATAATGTAGGACTCTGTGATAGCACGTTTGGATCTTGCAACGTGGAGCAAGCTATCAAACGAGCGTCAGGTAAGGGAATCTAACCTAAACCTTAATAAATAAAGGACAGTAAAACATTGTTAATAATAACCCTGAATATATGATGTGATGGTTGTGTATATTCACATGTCATCTTTTAGTTCCCGTTATTATTATTGTTCATGCATATTCCATATGATAGGATGTGGTTTGTAGGCATGTGGTTGTTTTCGTTTGTGTGTGGAATGGGAAGGGCCTGGGGCCTGGGATCATTCCTCACACTGGCACCTTTTTGTAGTATTCTATCTTAGCATGCTTGGTGCGGGTAGGGCATCAGGGGAAGGTCGTGGTACTGTGGTCTCTGGCATGTGGTCGCTGGCCTGACCATGATGTTGTGGCACTGTGGTCTCTGACATGTGGTCTCTGGCCTGGCCACAATGCTTTAGCTCTATCTCTATGCCGTAGGGAGTTATGTTGGGATAGGGTCTACTTGCGTATTGTTCTGTCTTAGTATGCTTGATGCGGGTAGGGTATCAGGGGGAAGTGTGGCATTGTGGTCTCCAGCCCGGCCACCACGCTCTAGCTCTATCTCTATGCCGTAGTGAGCTGTACTAGGATAGAGCCTACAGTGATGACATATAGGATTGGTTAGTTGCAAGCCCAGTTTGCAAGCCCTAGCCAGTAGGGACTTATGTATTGGTATGGGTGGAGTATCAGGGGAGGTAGTGGATGCCTTAGCTCTATCTCTATTCCATGATGGGTGCATGTGGGTTGGTGGTAGTGTGGTCTACTGTGAGATGCTACACACTCGTGTATAGAGGTGAGGCAGCCTCTGAACCTTTCTATAGCCCATTGCAAACTTAAACCAGACCACAACATAAAATGATTGTTACTCATGCATATAATATTGATACACTGTCTGATTGTCTTACTGAGCTAAGTTGTGAGCTCACCCTTTGTGTACACACCATTTTAAATGCTGATGCAGGTTACACGGTGGACGACTATATGAACGCTCCGACGTATGGAGGTGTTGCTGCTTTGGACGTACAGGCAGGAGAGGACGAGCATGACGCTTCATGCGAGTCCCCTTTCTGTGTGTACCTTTGATTTTATTTTATTGGTTTCAGTTATTTTATTAAAGAGATGTAAAGATATTTAATTACGTTTAGAATTTGGATAATTGAATACTTATTTAAATTTATCAATAGAATACTCAGTTCATTTATTTAAAGACTTCCATTGTATTTATGATATTCTGATTGTGGTTATGTGCGATGGTTTGTTTGAGTGGACACGGTTTTATTGAGATCCTGGTGTGAACCGTTGGTTCAATGACAGTTCACTCACACCACCTATGCCGCAGTTCGCTGGACATAACCCGAATATCGCTAACTGCCAGCAGCTGGGTCATGAAGCAAGAAACTGCACTCTACCTAGGAAAACACTTCCACAACAAGGAAAGGTATTTGCAGTAACTACTGAAGAGGCAGCCGCATCACCTGATGTGGTCACTGGTATGATCTTACCCCTTACAATTTAACTTACAATGTTATTGTGTGTGAGCATGTAGAACTAAGGGATAATTAAAATTCAAGAACTGTAATTGTTGCTGGTATACCTGCCAGAGTACTCTTTGACTCTGGAGCCACGCACTCCTTCGTTTCTGTTTCTTTTGGGAAGCGAATGGAATTACCGATCAAGCATTTAAACCCAAGCTTGATAGTTCGCTCTCCGCTAGGAGTCGAAGTGGCGTTGAACAAATATTTTGGACCATGTACAGTTAGCATTGACGGTCGAGATCTAGAAGCTAATCTGGTTCAACTCGAGATGGCAGACTTTGACGTGTTCTTGGGAATGGATTGGTTAGGCCAGCATTCAGCCAGTTTATTATGTGGTGAAAAGAATCTTGTGCTTAAAGACGAGAAAGGAAAAGATTTTAGCTTCACCAGTTACCTATGAAGCGGAAGCTGATTCTCTCCGCCCTAAAAGCTAAGAGATGCTTAGAGAAGGGAGGAGTAGGGTATTTAGTGTCTGTAGTTGACATCACTGCTGAGGTGCCAAAGATGGAAGATCTAGATGTGGTGCGAGAGTTTCCGGATGTATTTCCAGAAGATCTCCTAGGTCTACCTCCAGACAGGGCTATAGAGTTCGTGATAGACCTGATGCCAGGATCGGCGCCAGTGTCTAAAGCACCGTACAGGATGGCCCCAACAGAATTAAAGGAGTTGAAGACCCAATTACAAGAATTGCTAGATAAGGGTTTCATACGACCAAGCATATCGCCATGGGGAGCGCCTGTATTATTCGTCAAGAAGAAGGACGGTAGTGTACGACTATGTATCGACTACCGAGAGCTGAACAAGTTAACCATCAAGAATCAGTATCCTTTGCCTAGGATCGATGATCTGTTCTATCAGTTACAGGGTGCAAAGGTTTTCTCGAAGATTGATCTCAGATCAGGGTATCACCAATTGAAGATCAAGGTCGGAGATATTCCAAAGACTGCTTTCAGGACAAGGTATGGGCATTATGAGTTTTTAGTTATGTCGTTCGGGTTGACTAACGCTCTAGCGTCGTTCATGGAACTGATGAACCGAGTATTTCATGACATGTTGGACACTTCGGTCATCGTAATCATCGATGACATATTGGTCTACTCAAAGGACAGGGAGGCTCATACAACACATTTGAGAGCAGTCCTACAACGGCTGAGAAGGGAGAAGCTTTATGCCAAGTTCAAGAAGTGTGAATTTTGGCTGAAGGAGGTGGCTTTCTTGGGCCACGTAGTATCGGAAGATGGTATCAAGGTAGATCTAAGTAAGATAACTGCTATAGTAGGATAGGAAGCACCAAAATCAGTTGCGGAGATCCATAGTTTCCTTGGATTGATTGGTTACTATAGAAGATTCGTGGAAGACTACTCAAGGATCACCGTTCCACTTACCAGACTAACCAAGAAGGGAGAGAAATTTATATGGTCAGATGAGTGCAAGGAATGCTTTCAGACTTTGAAGTCAAGACTAGTCTCTGCACCTATCTTGACCATCCCAGCACCAAGCTTACCGTTTACCTTATATACGGACGCTTCAGGGTTGGGTCTTGGATGTGTATTGATGCAAGGAGAACAGGTGATTGCCTACGCATCAAGACAATTGAAAGAGCATGAAAAGAATTATCCTACACATGATTTGGAGTTAGCAGCGGTTATACATGCAATCAAGACTTGGAGACACTACCTTTATGGTGAAAAGTTTCAGATTAAGTCAGATCACAAGAGCTTAACCTATCTTTTCACTCAAAAGGACCTGAATATGAGACAGAGGAGATGGTTGGAATTATTAAAAGATTATGATTGTGACATCCAGTACCATCCAGGTAAGGCAAATGTCATGGTTGATGCCTTAAGCAGAAAGTGGGCATCGAAACCTGAGGCGGGACCAAGTACAAATGCTGCATTATGTGTTGTAGCCTCGAGCTCAACAGAGAATGATGAAGAGTATATAATAGAGACTGCAAGAGATCCAGTGGAACAGGGCTTAATTCATAAGTTTACATTGGTGTTCGCAGCCTTGAAGATCTCATCGGATCTCATAGATGAGGTCAAAGTAGCAACCCTACAGGATCCACACCTCAAGACTGTACAAGAAGACCTAGAGAAAGGTAACAGCAATCCTGACTTTACCTTGGATTCAGACAAGGTACTCAGGTATCGTGGACGATTATGTATACCTGAGAAAGAGAACTTAAATATCAGAGATCGAGTTATGATAGAAGCTCATTACACTCCATACTCGGTACATCCAGGAAGTACCAAAATGTACCATGATTTAAGAAGATTATATTGGTGGAGGGGTATGAAAGCAGATATAGCTCGTTTCGTATTCCAATGTTTGAATTGCCAGCAAGTTAAAGCGAAAAGGCAGAGACCCATAGGTTTACTGCAGCCATTACCGGAACCTGCTTGGAAGTGGGATTTTATCACAATGGATTTTGTCACTGGCCTACCCTTGACACCAAGGTCGGTGGATGCAGTTTGGGTTATAGTCGATCGACTCACCAAGACAGCTCGATTCATTGCAATCAGACCTCAGTATACCATGGAGAAGCTGGCCAAGCTATATGTATATAATATAGTCAGACTTCATGGCATCCCAGAGAGTATAGTATCTGACAGAGATCCCCGTTTTACATCAAAGTTCTGGGAAGGATTACAGAAAGCTATGGGAACAAAGTTGAAGTTTAGTACAGCTTTTCACCCTCAGACGGACGGGCAGTCAGAACGAACTATTCAAATTTTAGAAGATATGCTCCGAGCTTGGGCCCTAGATTTCAAAGGAGCTTGGGACGAGAAGCTATCGCTCATCGAGTTTGCTTATAATAATAGCTATCATGCTACAATTCAGATGGCTCCATATGAGGCACTCTATGGGAAGAAATGTCGTACACCTCTGTCATGGAATGAGGTGGGATAAAGAAGAATTATAGGACCGGAGTTTGTCGAAGAAACTTGTCGAGTGATTGATTAGATCAAGGAAAGAGTGAAGACAGCTCAAGTTCAACAGAAGCACTATGCAGATAACCGACGTCGAGATCTGGAGTTTGCAGTGGGTGACAAGGTATTCCTGAAGATATCACCGGTGCGAGGTCTGAAACGGTTTGGTAAGAAGGAGAAGCTATGCCCCAGGTATGTGGGACCATACAAGATATTGACCAGACGTGGTAATGTGGCACATCAATTGGCCCTACCACCATCTATGTCAAGTGTCCATGATGTGTTCCATGTATCATTATTGAAGAAATATGTCAGGGATCCATCACACATCTTGACAGCAGACCCCCAAACTTGACAGAGGACTTAACATTTGAAGTAGTACCTATGATGCTCTCAAGCCGAAAGGTACAGCAACTTCGAAGCAAGGATATCCATTATGTGAAGGTGCATTGGAAAAGCCAAGATGTCGAAGAAATTACTTGGGAAGAGGAGAGTGCGATGAGAAAGGAGTACCCTAACCTTTTCGACGATCAAGGTATGTTCAAATTTCGAGGTCGAAATTTCTTTTAAGGGTGGTGGAGTTGTAAGACCTACATGCAAATTTTGGGGACGAAATTTCTTTTAAGGGTAGGGGAGTTGTAAGACCCGCACTCCGTGAACCCGATCTAAACCTTGATTTCATGTCATAACAGGTCTTCCGATCATCACCGGGCCAGACGGGACGAGCGTGTCACACCCCAATTCCGCACTACTCAGAATGGTGTGATGAACCGTCAATAAACCAACGGTTCAATTAGGATCTCAAAATAGGCTATCCCACATATGATAAACCAAAACACATTCCACATTAATCAGAGTTAATAAAGTAAATAGCGAAAGTCTTATAGTAAATGAACTGAGAATCTAACTGTGATAACCATAAATAAATATCAAATTATTGATAAATCAACTGAGACATAATTAAATAAATACCAATTACATGTCTTTAATAAAATTAAACAAAATCTAATCGAATACACATGAGTTGCACTCGCATGAAGGGTCATGCATATCCACTAAGTCTTCAGCTTCCATTGTCGCCACATGCCCGTACACAGGAGCGTTCATATAATCTTCAACGGTGGTACATGCATCATCAACTAAAAGTATTCAAATTCGAAAGGGTGAGCACACATCACGGCTCAGTGAGCAAACAAAACAATGCAACAATACATATGCATGCAATCAATTCATATCTTTGGTCTGGTTTAAAGTTTGCAATGTGCTATAGAAAGGATAGATGGCCGCCGCACCTCTATACACGAGTGTGTGGAAACGCCCAATGAAAATGGCACCGTCACCCCACATGCACCCACCATGGACAATATACACCCCATGAAAATGACATGGCTGTACCGGTTGCCCATACCAACACGTAAGCCCCTATTGGCGAGGGCTTGCAAACTGGGCTCGCAACTAACCAACCCTAATGTCAAACAATGTATCCAAGGCCTCACCCCAGCATCCCTCAATACATCCATAGAGATAGAGCTAGGGTCTGGTGACCAGGTTGAACCACAATGCCATGTCCCCCCCCCCTGATGCCCTACGACATATTAGTTCCGCTAAGGTAATGGCGTACGACGATGTTAGTGGACAAGACTTGAGTAAAGATAGAGCTAGAGTCTGGTAACCAGGCTGAACCACAATGTCACGTCCTCCCCCTGATGCTCCACTCGCATCAAGCACACTAACACTTGCTTAGTGGACATGACTTGAATAGACCATGGCACAATATACCCCGATGAGAACGGCATCGAAGTACCGGTTGATACCATCCCTACCCGCACCATGTACACCAGCCAAACACTATCATTCACATACCTATTCCTACCACCATCAACATCATCATGTTATAATCAATAAATTTAAATATGCATGAACAGTAATAAAAAAATATTGGATGACATGTTGAATGCACATTACAAGCATACACGCATATCACAATCATGGTATTGGACTCAAGAAATAAAAAATAGTTTGTTATTAACCAATTAGTTTAGGTCTTGTTCCCTCACCTTAGCTTGTTAATAGATCATCTTCCAAGCTTTAGAATCACCTTTATAATGTTATTATATTGCTAGAAGACCTAACAAAGTCGATAGAATTTAATTAGAATTAATTCCGAATTTAAAAATCATGCTGTTAACTGAGGGTCAGAGTCATGATCGACCCTGGGTGTGACCCTCCCCAAATCTGGACTTCCAGAACCCCGAGGGTCGATACTCAGGTCACGTAGGGTCGGATGGTCATCGACCCTCTGTGCGACCCTCGGTGGGTTTTGGTCAATTTTCCTCCTTTTAATCCATTCTTTATGTTTGGGGTCCTATGGCGTGCTCCTACAGTCCATTCAACATGCATTCCATGGTCTAGAACCATGACTCATCCACCTATATAGCTTTTATGTATTCTCCCATGGTTTTCCATGAAAACCTAATCATGAGTTGATGGTTTGGGACTCTACGAGATCATACTCTCTTCATTACCTAACCTAAGGTCTGTACAAAATCATGGAATTAGTATTCATACCTGAGAAGAATACTCCTTCTCTGCAACTCTTCTTCTTTTTGCTTTCTTCTCTTCCTTGCTTCTCTTCTTCTTCTCTTCCTTGCTTCTCTTCTTCTTCTCTTCCTTCTCTTCTCTTTCTCTCAATTCAATTAGGGTTGTAAAAGGGGTGAAAGAGGCTTAGGGACGTCCTATTTATAGAGTAAAACCTCCCAAAATAAGTCCCATTGAGTTTAGGAAAGGTTTCAATTGAAATTAGGAAGGTTTCTCAATTTTTGGTTCGTGTTGTTTTTCCCGAATACTGAGGGTCGATGGGAGCGTCGGACAACTCATAGACCCTCTGCGACCCATGGTTGAGGGTCGATGGTGAGGGTCGATGGGAGGGTCAGACCTGCCTGTTAAAATCTACGACCCTACCCTCATTTTGACTGTTTTTGGGTAAATTTTCATATTGAGTCTTGGGTTTCTTCACACACTTGGTCCACTTGGCTCGACCATGATATGTAGACGGGTCCCGACACGAAATGTAAGGTTAGACCGGGTTCGTAGCTTGCGGGTCTTAGAACTCCACCACCCTTAAAAGAAATTTTGTCCTCAAAATTTGAAAGTGCGGATCTCACAACTCCCCCATCCTTAAAATGAATTTTGTCCTCAAAATTTGAACGTACGAATCTTACAACTCCCCCATCCTTAAAATAAATTTTGTCCTCAAAATTTTGAATTTACTTCGGAGTCAATAGGTGGGAATTCTATTTCCGCATTGCATCGACTTCCTCCTATGCACTCTTCTCCACGTTTTGTCTTTGCCAGGTTACCTTCATATAATAATTATCCCTACTTTGGAAACATTGTACCTTCCAACTAGTGAACTAGGCTGGTACCACTTCAATAGTTAACATTCTATCTAATCCAGTGATTCTGTGGTCAATACCTTTGATATGGATCTCCAATGTACTTCTTCAATAGAGACACACGAAATACATCATGCACACTAGACATGGACAGCGGTAACGCTAATTGATATGCAAATTTTCTACGTCTCTCCAATGTTTATAAGATCCAACACATATATAAATTATGACTTTCCCTTCTTGTCTAATTGTTTCAAACTGCGCATAAGTGATATCTTCGAAAACAACACTTTGTCACTTATGGCAAACTCGAGGTCTTGGTGTCTCTCCTGACAATCCTGAGCTGTCTTGGCCCCTTTTTCTTTGATCTTGTCTGCCACTCGACAGTTTTTTGCAATTTACTTAGGTCTTAAAACTCTTCATTCACTAACTTCATTCCAAAAGAAAGGAATTTGACATTTCTATCATATCTGCTTCATAGGTAACATTTACATGGTAGCTTAATAGCAACTTCAATTCACGGTAACTTCTCAACTCAAGTTCCTTGAAATCAATTTTACAAGCTCGGGGCATATCTCTTAGGATTTATATAGTCCGCCCCGACTATCCATCGGTTTAAGGTAAAATGCGGTACTAAACTTCAACTACGTTCCCATTGTTTTCTATAGATCCTTTCAAAATTTTGAGATAAAGCATAAGCCTCTGACCGACACTAAGCTCTCATGCATACCATTCAATCTGACAATACTATCCATATATAGCTTAGTTAGCCGCTCCAAAGCATACCGAGGTTGTATCGCAATGGAATAAGCTATCTTCATAATGCGATCAACAATCACCCAAACTGCGTCAATCAATCTGATAGTCAGTGGCAAATCAGTGTCATAATTCATTGTAATGCAATTCCACTTTCAGACTGGATCCGATAGTTTTTATTGTAAGCCATGGTGGTCTTTGTCTTTCAGCTTTTACTTGCTGATAATTCAGACACTGGAACACGCACTAGGCCACATTTGTTATCTCTTCAGGTCATGATATATATTGGTACTCTAGGATATCCTGAATATGTAGTACAAAGGGGCTCTTATCCTTATCCTCTTCATGATATCCGAGTCTTTACCTTCATGTATTCAGAGTCCACCTCTGTATCTGAGTACCGTCTCCACATCTAAAGTAAGTCAGGGTTAGGTTTTTCTTTCTCTAAATCTTCTTGTACCATTCTTATATACAGATATAACAAAATTACTACTTTTTCTTCATCCCTAAGTTCTCGCTCAATCGGATCATTATGAGTTTCTATTATAAGTTACTCTTCTTCCAAATCTGAATCTGTTGCTGCGGAACATAAGGCAGCATTTTTACTGAGTCCTTCTTCGGACCTCATTATTCCCTTTTTGCTTAAGGCCTTAGCTACTACATTAGCCTTGCTCGGGTGACATTGAATATCACAGTCTTAATCCTTCAAGTATTCCTAACCATCTCCTTATCCTCATGTTCAACTCTTTCTAATGAAGAGATAAATAAAACACTTGTAATCCAATCTAATCTAAAATTCTTCTCTGTTTAAATAATGTCTCCAAGTCTTGATTGCATGAATCACAATTGTTTACTCAAATCATGGGTTGGGTAACTCTTTACATGCTCTTTCAGTTTTCATAAAGCATATGAAATCGCTTATTTATCTTACATCAATCCGCATCCTAGATCCAATCTAAAAGCTTCGATGGATAGGGTAAAAGGTTTCCCTAGTGTCAGAACGATCAGGATGGGAGCTGATCAATCTTACTTTAGAATCTAGAAATATTCTTCATCCTTGTCAGTCAAATTAAACTCCTCTCCCTTCTTGGTTAGCTTGGTAAGAGGTTTTGTGATCTTAGAGTGGTCCTCCAAAAATCGTCTATAATAATCAGCTAAACCTATGAACTTCTGATCTTCGCAATACTCTTCAGGTGTTTCTTACCATATGATTACTTTTATCTTAAAGGGGTCCACTTTAATCCCTTTTTATGATGCTACATGATCTAAGAAGATCATTTTGTTTAATCATGTCTTATATTTCTTGGACTTGGCATAAAGCTTTTCCCTTCTCAGCTGTTGTGAAGTTGTTCTAAAATCCGTTGTATGAGTTGCTTCATTCTTGGAATAAACCAAGAATATCATCTATGAAAACTATGACCGACGTGTCCAACATGTCATGAAACACCCAGTTCATCCATTCCACAAAAGATGTAAGGGCATTGGTTAATCCAAACATCATAATCGAGAACTCATAATTGGCCAATCCTAGTTCTAAAAACTGTCTTCGAGATATCGCTATCCAAATTCTTCAGCTGATGATATCTTGATCGAAGATCAATCTTAGAAAATACATTTGCTTCTTGCAACTGTGTAAATAAGTCATCAATCTGAGGTGATAGATCTCGATTCTTGATCGTGAGCTTGTTCGATTTTTGATAGTCTATACGCAGACGACACTATCATCCTTCTTCTTCACGAATTGCATTGGCACTCCTCGCGTTGCAATACTTAGCTGATTAGAACCCTTGTCTAATAACTCCCATAGTTGAGTTTCATTCCCTTCAACTCCGTAGAAGCTACTCTACAGGTGCCTATGACATAAGTATCGTCCTGGGTAACAAGTCGATGACGAACTCGATCACATGATCAGATGGTAACCTAGGTAAGTCTCCTGGAACACATCAGGAATTTATGCATCACATCAATACCTTCCGTCTATGGTGCTTCTTCGGTAGTGTATACCACAGATACCAGATATCCAACTTCTTTCTCTTCAAAGCATCTCTTCACCTTTAGCATAGAGAGGATCAGCTTTCACTTCCTAGGCAACATACTTCCAATAATACTAAATTATATGTCATCTTTATTCTTGAATGATAACCTCTGCTATGCACATAACAACTTTATAGAGTGTTGAGACAACCAGTCTATCCCCAAGACGTTAAAGTCTGCCATCTCAAGTCTAATTAGGTTGTGTCCAAATTTCATCCATCCATTAATATGATTCAATCATTGTTCATAACACTCATCTAAAACAACATTTAGTCCAAAAGGGCTTGAACTAGCAAAATCTAGTGTAAGGGTCCTAAGAGCTCGTGTAGTTCCTTCCTCTCTTAGTTTTTTTTTTCAAAGACTATTGTTGAAAATCTCATATATCCCAAAAACTCATTAGCTTACACCTCCTTTTATCATTCCATTATATATCTCGAAAAACATCTTCTGACTATTTACTCATTACATATCCCAAGTCTAAGCATTAGGGTATATGCTCAAAATTTCATTAATTCTGCCAAACTGTCTTGGTCTTTGCTTAATCATTTCCCTCAACATTGGGCATAATTCAATTATCATTGTATTAATCGAGTACTACTTATGCCATGACTTTATCCTTGTATCCACTCTTAGACTTGTCTTTAGGAATATTCTGCCTTGTCAAAATTCATACCGATATAACCCTCTTTAACTCTACTTGAGTGCTATTTGTTTCCTTACTGGCTACTCTTGATAGTTCTCATTTTTTGCTCATGCACTCTTTTATAGACATGACTCATATCCATCCATTTAGCAATCTAAAATAGATTCTCCATTACTTCATCTGAGGTTCATTGGCTATGGTATTTAATCTGAATCCAATCATTTTTCTTCCAATAATTCCATTATCACTAAACATCTTTATCAACAATGGTCAGGGAGTGTATAAATCAGAATGTTCATCCAAAAGCAATTCACTTCCTTCTGTCGATTTAGTATGATGGCAAACACTTGCTTTATCTAGTGAACCTAGGTTTAAAGGATCAGATGGTAATCCAACCAGCATCAAAAGATCATTAAATTGTACGTGGTCTAAATATATGAAAATAGAGGTTCTACAGTTCTTGACCTCATGGTTACAGGTTCTATTGAGTATATAATGCCATTGGTCTAGACACTATAGGAGTAAATCTGGAGAAGCTTTCATACATCAGTAAATCAGGTATAAATCTGGAGAAAGATTTTATACATCAATAAATCAGGTATAAATCAGAAGATGTACGCTCAACATGATTAAATATTTAACTATTCATTCAGTTCATATCTCTGTTCATGCTGTCGATCATGAGAATGGTTCAGATTGGTATAATCAGGACTAATACTAAAGAAACAATATCTATAACTCCAATTGACAGGTTAAATCAAGATGGTATCCTGTCAAGACACGAGAATTTAAAATCTGGTATGTGCATCCTCTATAATCATAAGAGTGAATCAATAATGCACCGCATCCTATATAAACCTATCAAGTCATATGGGTACAATAGATTAAATCCTTTGCTGAAATAGTTTGAGGCTTCATCTTCAGAAAATATTCCTAAATCCTTGTTGGATCATTCTGCCATGATGCAATTGTCCCATATATCGGTGGCTGATAAGGGTAACCACCTTGATACATTGCTTGTTGTGCACCAAACTTCTGTACTGGGGTGTGCATTACTGGGACATGCTGTATGGTAGGCACTGTGTTATAGATAACAGGTGTTGGGGTACAGTGATGCTACCAATTGGTACCATACTTGGTTTGATCCGGAGGTGTTGATGTAGCATCAGCAACTTGGGTAGTGATTTACATAGCAACTTCCATAGTAGGTCTCATCTGTTGTTGCTCTTGTATTTTATTAGGTCAAGTTTATGACAACCGTGACCAAGGTAATTGGTAGTCCAGGTGGTTGGCTAAAGTGGCTTGATTGTTCACTTCCTCTTATTTGCTCTAATCTGATTACCAACTCAGATGAGTTTTCATTACCCGTTCTCGACCCAGATAGTGGTGGGGTCAAGTTGTAACCTCATCTTAATGCTCTGTGGGTGGATCAGCATGTAGTGGATTACGCTCTGAGTCTCCATGTCACCCAGGGGTATAGTTTTACCTTCTTGTAGTTACTCTTATTCTTAATGTATGACCATTATTTTCTTATCTCTGTTGGATTTAGCCTGAGATCTTTTTCTTTATCTCTACAGGGGTTTTGGCATTACTAGCCATTTTTCTTCTCTCTCTGTCATACATCGAGTTTCACATCTTGTGAAGTACTAACTCAGTATTCCAATCTCTTTGTTGTACAGATGCTTCCTTCTTGCTACTGTGCTATATCCATTGTATACTTAGGCAACTACCCAGCTATAGATAATACCCTATACTATTTGTGTATTAGGATAATTTTGGTCTTCTCTTTCTGTTTGAGTGTATAAATATGGTTCCACCTTTTATATGTACATTATTGTCTTGTTTAAGTTCTGTCTCAACCAACACAAGTGCTTATTGTGTATTTGTATTAAAGCTTTTAATTTATCCTAACTCAGTTCATGGACTCCAGTGGAAGTATTCAGGTTTCATGGGTAAGGCCTACGAGAGCTCTGATACTAAGTTGTCACACTCCAATTTCGCACTACTCAGAATGGTGTGATGAACCGTCAATAAACCAATGGTTCAATTAGAATCTCAAAATAGGCTATCCCACATATGATAAACCAAAACACATTCCACATTAATCAGAGATAATAAAATAAATAGAGGAAGTCTTATAGTAAATGAACTGAGAATCTAACTGTGATAACCATAAATAAATATCAAATTATTGATAAATCAACTGAGACATAATTAAATAAATACCAATTACATGTCTTTAATAAAATTATACAAAATCTAATCAAATACGCATGAGTTGCACTCGCATGAAGGGTCATGCATATCCACTAAGTCTTCAGCTTCCATTGTCGCCACATGCCCGTACACAGGAGCGTTCATATAATCTTCAACGGTGGTACCTGCATCATCAACTAAAAGTATTCAAATTCGAAAGGGTGAGCACACATCACGGCTTAGTGAGCAAACAAAACAATGCAACAATACATATGCATGCAATCAATTCATATCTTTGGTCTGGTTTAAAGTTTGCAATGTGCTATAGAAAGGATAGATGGCCGCCGCACCTCTATACACGAGTGTGTGAAAATGCCCAATGAAAATGGGACCGTCACCCCACATGCACCCACCATGGACAATATACACCCCATGAAAATGACATGGCTGTACCGGTTGTCCATACCAACACGTAAGCCCCTGTTGGCGAGGGCTTGCAAACTGGACTCGCAACTAACCAACCCTAATGTCAAACAATGTATCCAAGGCCTCACCCCAAAGATCCCTCAATACATCCATAGAGATAGAGCTAGGGTCTGGTGACCAGGTTGAACCACAATGCCACGTCCCCCGATGCCCTACGACATATTAGTTCCGCTAAGGTAATGGCGATACGACGATGTTAGTGGACAAGACTTGAGTAAAGATAGAGCTAGAGTCTGGTGACCAGGCTGAACCACAATGTCACGTCCTCCCCCTGATGCTCCACTCGCATCAAGCACACTAACACTTGCTTAGTGGACATGACTTGAATAGACCATGGCACAATATACCCCGATGAGAACGGCATCGAAGTACTGGTTGATACCATCCCTACCCGCACCATGTACACCAGCCAAACACTATCATTCACATGCCTATTCCTACCACCATCAACATCATCATGTTATAATCAATAAATTTAAATATGCATGAACAGTAATAATAGAAATATTGGATGACATGTTGAATGCACATTACAAGTATACACGCATATCACAATCATGGTATTGGACTCAAGAAATAAAAAATAGTTTGTTATTAACCAATTAGTTTAGGTCTTGTTCCCTCACCTTAGCTTGTTAATAGATCCTCTTCCAAGCTTTAGAATCACCTTTATAATGTTATTATATTGCTAGAAGACCTAACAAAGTCGATAGAATTTAATTAGAATTAATTTTGAATTTAAAAACAATGCTGTTAACTGAGGGTCGGAGGTAGGGTCGGAGTCATGATCGACCCTGGGTGCGACCCTCCCCAAATCTGGACTTCCAGAACCCCGAGGGTTGATACTCAGGTCACGTAGGGTCGGATGGTCATCGACCCTCTGTGCGACCCTCGGTGGGTTTTGGTCAATTTTCCTCCTTTTAATCCATTCTTCGTGTTTGGGGTCCTATGGCATGCTCCTACAGTCCATTCAACATGCATTCCATGGTCTAGAACCATGACTCATCCACCTATATAGCTTTTATGTATTCTCCCATGGTTTTCCATGAAAATCTAATCATGAGTTGATGGTTTGGGACTCTCTGAGATCATACTCTCTTCATTACCTAACCTAAGGTCTGTAGAAACTCATGGAATTTGTATTCATACCTGAGAAGAGTACTCCTTCTCTGCAACTCTTCTTCTTTTTGCTTTCTTCTCTTCCTTGCTTCTCTTCTTCTTCTCTTCCTTCTCTTCTCTTTCTCTCAATTCAATCAGGGTTGTGAAATGGGTGAAAGAGGCTTAGGGACGTCCTATTTATAGAGTAAAACCTCCCAAAATAAGTCCCATTGAGTTTAGGAAAGGTTTCAATTGAAATTAGGAAGGTTTCTCAATTTTCGGTTCGTGCTGTTTTTCCCGAATACTGAGGGTCTATGGGAGGGTCGATGGGAGGGTCGGACAACTCATAGACCCTCTAAGACCCATGGTTGAGGGTCGATGGTGAGGGTCGATGGGAGGGTCGGACCTGCCCTGTTAAAACCTGCGACCCTACCCTCATTTTGACTATTTTGGGTAAATTTTCATATTGGGTCTTGGGTTTCTTCACACACTTGGTCCACTTGGCTCGACCATGATATGTAGACGGGAACCGACACAAAATGTAAGGTTAGACAGGGTTCGTGGCTTGTGGGTCTTACAGAGTGGATGACAATCAGGTACAAAATCAGACCAACCAAACCAACTTAAGTATGAATTTCATTCATACCGGTCGATGGTACCGGTCGACTGGTATGGTCTGCGCAGCAGACTACCAAGATCCAGAATTGGATCTCTGCGGGTCCACCTTTCCTAATTCTGATTTCTAAGACTTTCCTAATCTTAAGAGGCTTCTTAAACCTAATTCCTAGCCTATTTAAACCCCTCTAAGCCTCCTAGAATCCCTTCCATTGATCCTCACAAACCCTAGAGAGGAGAAGGAGATTGGAGAAGGAGAAAGAGCTAGGAAGAAGAAGAAAGTGCCACCATTGCCGTTCGACGACGCTCACCTTACGCCAGTCGACGGTAAGTGTTTTGAATCATTCCTCTTACATTGTGACTCTAGGATAGTTAGTATGGTTGGATCAATACCATGCAAAGCAGGTATTGATCTAAACCCTAATTGGCCATTAAACCCTAATTTGTCATCAAACCCTAGATTCGAGTTCTAAGATGATTATCATCAAAACTAAACATGAATGAGTTGGAGATAACTCTAACTCAAAGCTCAGACTTAGAAGGGATAGGAGAAACCCTGGAAATCCATGGAGATTGATCGACGGCAGTAGAAAAACCAAATGTATGGTCTTCCGGAGACATACCGGTCGACCATACCAGTCGCTAGTTTTCCCACAAAGAGGCGACCGGTATGTTAGGACCGGTCAGCTCTGAAAGGCTGGTTTTGAACTCTATTGGTTTTCCGACCAACGTGAAACCCTAAGAAACTATTTTAATTGAACCCTAATATAATGTAGGACTCTGTGATAGCACGTTTGGATCTTGCAACGTGGAGCAAGCTATCAAACGAGCATCAGGTAAGGGAATCTGACCTAAACCCTAATAAATAAAGGACAGTAAAACGTTGTTAATAATAACCCTGAATATATATATTCACATGTCATCTTTTATTTCCAGTTATTATTATTGTTCATGCATATTCCATATGATAGGATGTGGTTGTTAGGCATGTGGTTGTTTTCGTTGGTGTGTGGAATGGGAAGGGCCTGGGGCTTGGGATCATTCCTCACACTGGCACCTTTTTGTAGTATTCTATCTTAGCATGCTTGGTGCGGGTAGGGCATCAGGGGAAGGTCGTGGTACTGTGGTCTCTGGCATGTGGTCGCTGGCCTGGCCACGATGTTGTGGCACTGTGGTGATAAGTATATAATTTTATATTTTTTTTTCCTTTTGCATTATGATTTTTAGGGTGTTTTATACCTTATTGAGCTTAATAGAATTTATTTTATGAGTTTGGTATATTTTAGAAATCTTGTTAATTAATTAATAAAAGATGAAAATTCTAGCACTCTTAATAATAACGTTTTGAATTTCATGTAGGATTCTGACATGGAAAGAGTTCGTTTGGGCTTCCAAATGTGGTTTTAAAATCTAATCTGGAAAATTGATCCAAATCTAAACCAGAGAAGGAAGGTTGCTACACACGGAAGGTTTACTATTGGAAGGCCTTGATTGATTACTGGAAATCTTGAGGAGAATATACACAACTATGGAATCTTACAAAATTTGGTAGATTTGGGGGTGACAATTGTTTAATAATGGAATGATTTTCATCTAATCTAGGAATGAAGATTTTGTTTAATTTTTATTTCCATGTAATAAGGTTGTCAAATCTAGGCATACCAATTTTAGTCTTGTATTTTGGCTATTTAAACAATGTAAAGCCTATGTAAAGAGCATTCAAGAGTGATTGAGAAAGAAGACAATGGCTGAAGAACAACTCTCTTTCTTTTGTGTTCTTGAAGAAGTCATGTGTGGTTAACTTTCTTATCTTTGGTTAGACGGAGCTGAAGCCATCATTGTAAACTTGTGAGACTTGTTTTTATTTATTGATTTTTAATTGAATATTTGTTTTTCTTCCAATTTATGTGTATAATGATTGATGAATGGGTTGATTAGGAGTACTACTAATTGATTTATTTATTTAATCAATTGTTATATTAGAATTGAATTGCTATCAATTGATTCTATGTCAGTGGCAATGGGGATTGATGTTAATGGACGAGTTAATGTTATATTTCTAGGCGAAGTCAGATTAAAATAATTAAACCACGCTGGTGTGTGCTTAACGTTTAATTTCAATCGTCTTTCCAATTGTTATTGTTATTCCTGAATCAAATCGAGAGCCTAGTCTTGAGATTGATTTAAGAGTAAGGGTGCTATTAATAAGCTATCTTTTAATAGACCAATCTTAAGGAAGGACTAAGGATTTTAGGCCTAGTCCTAATTTTCTTGATTGATTATTCAACTGGAATTGATTATCCTTTATGTCGATGAACAAGTTTATGAAGATGGTGTAAGTATCCTTTTGACCGAAGTTTTCTCTTATTGGTTTAATCTTTGATATTTGTATTACCTTGCTCTTTATTCTTGCATTTTAGATAATTAATTACTGTTATTTTCTACTGCAAACATACCCCCCTCCATACATAGAATAGCCAATGAAGTTGTGCTAATAAGATTAATCAGAATCAATTTTAGTACAACAATTGGTTACTTTCTGAGTCTTATTTTATTTTCATTTGTTTTTTTTCTCTCTTTAGGTTAATTAAACATTTTAATCTTGATCATACAATCCTTGTGGGTTCGACTCTTACTTGCTACTATCTACGTTTCAAAGTAAGGTAATTTAATTTGAGCGCTCGACACGCATCAAATTTTGGCGCCGTTGCCGAGGATTGTTTTGATTAAATTGATTTGTTTGGTTATTTAATTGATTTTTTTTATTTTTATTTTTTATTATCTGCTTGTTCTCTTAAGTGAATGACCCGATCTTCTCATTTGGGAGAGTTACAATTTGATCCAGAAATAGAAAGAACTCTGCACAAGCTAAGGAGAGAAAGTAGAAAGACAGTAAAAAATTCTTCACCAGGCAACAACGTAGCCATTGATTTAGTTTCTGGCAGCACTAATAATTCAGACTTTGAAGAAATGGCAGACAACAACAACCGCACTCTTAAGGAGTTAGCGGCTCCTAATCTGAACCAACAACCACTATGCATCGAGTATCCTAATCTTGATGTTGCCTTTAAACTTAAATCTGGTCTAATCCATCTCCTTCCTACTTTTCGTGGTCTTGTAGGTGATGACCCACACAAGCATCTAAAAGAATTCCAAGTGGTATGTTCGAGCATGAACCAACCGGAATTTCTGAGGAGCAAATCAAGTTGAGGGCGTTTCCATTCTCATTAGCGGACAATGCAAAAGATTGGCTTTATTACTTGCCATCAGGATCCATTACCACATGGAATGAGATGAGGCGACTTTTCTTGGAAAAGTATTTTCCAGCTTCAAGGGCAGCCAATATTCGAAAGAAAATCTACAGTATTAGGCAATATAATGGAGAAACACTTTATGAATACTGGGAGCGATTCAAGAAGCTTTGCGCCAGCTGCCCTCATCACCAAATTAGCGAACAATTACTCATTCAATACTTCTACGAAGGGCTTTCTCATACTGATAGGGGTATGATTGACGCAGCGAGTGGAGGAGCATTAGTGGATAAAACTCCAAGGGTAACCCGTAATTTGATTGCAAATATGGCTGCTAACTCTCAGCCATTTGGTGTAAGAAATGACCCTCCATCGAACAAGGTTAATGAGGTAAGCACTTCTTCTCTTGAATTAAAAATTGTAGAATTGTCTTCACTTGTTCGTCAATTGGCTGTGGATAAGGTGCAATAGGTTTAAACTTGTGGAATTTGCTACATCGCGGGACACCCAACTGATATGTGTCCCACGCTTCAAGAGGAATCTACAGAGCAAGCAAATACTGTGGGTGGATTTCCAGGACAACCTCAACGTAAGTACGATCCATACTCAAATACTTACAATCCGGGATGGAGGAATCACCCAAATCTCAGCTATGGTAATCAAGATGGCCCCAATCATCAGTATGGGTATCAACAAGGCCAACAACCTTTTCAATCCAGACAACAAGCACCTTCATGTTCAGGTATGACCTTGGAAGATATTGTTAAAACACTTGCCAATGATTCATTACAATTTAAACAGGAAACAAGGGCAGGTATAAAGAACTTGGAGACTCAAATAAGCCAACTGGCCACTTTAATGAGTAGACTAGAGGCTCGAGGCTCGGGAAAGCTACCTTCGCAACCAATGGTGAATCCAAAGGAAAGTGCAAATGCCATAATCTTGAGAAGTGGAAAAGAAGTGGAGAATATAGAATAGGAAAAAGAGAAAGAGACCTCAAAATCAGCTCCGACATCTATTTTCTCATCTGGGATAAACTCTAAACCTTTTATTTCCTCTATTCCTATTCATCCTCCTTTTCCTAGCAGGTTTGCTCAATCTAGAAAGGAAGAAAAAGAAAAAGAGATGTTGGAGATTTTTTGAAAGGTAGAGATAAATATACCTCTTATTGAAGCAATTAAACAAGTGCCACGGTATGCTAAATTTCTTAAAGAATTGTGCACATCCAAGAGAAAATTGAAAGGAGATGAAAAGGTAAGTATAGGTGAAAATGTCTCAGCCGTTATTCAACGGAAGCTTCCCCCTAAGTGTAAAGACCCAGGTACATTCACTATCCCATGCAAAATAGGTAACACCAATTTCAATAGAGCTATGTTAGATTTAGGAGCATCAATTAATGTCATGCCTTAGTCAATATATGCTTCATTAAATCTAGAACCTTTAAAAGACACTGGTGTAACTATTCAATTAGCTGATAGATCAAATGTATATCCTGAAGGTGTGATTGAGGATGTGTTAGTTCAAGTTAATGAATTGGTATTTCCTACTGATTTTTATGTATTAAAAATGGAGGATGACTCATCTCATAATTCTACACCTCTTTTGTTGGGTAGACCATTTTTAAAGACTGCTAAAACAAAAATAGATGTTCATGATGGTACCTTATCTATGGAATTTGATGGCGAGATAGTTCGCTTTAATATTTTTGAGGCTATGTGGTATCCTAGTGATATATCTGTTTTTTCTATTGATATAATTGATTCTATGGTACAACAAGTTTTTGAATTAAATGGTGAAGATGAGTTGATGGTAGCCATTAGCAAACATTTGAATAGCATGGATTTCAATTCAGAATTTGTGTTAAATGCTGAATTAGAGAAGATGTTGTTGGCATTGCAGACTTTACCCCCAATTACAAAAAGATATGATGTTGCTCACATTGAGTTGCCTATATCTCATACAAGGTTGTTACCTTCCATTGTGCAGGCACCTATCGTTGAGCTGAAACCACTTCCAGACCATCTCAAATATGTCTACTTAGGAGACAATGAGACGTTACCTATGATAATAGTAAGGGACTTGACCAAGCTACAAGAGGAGAAACTCATTCGAATTTTGAGAGACCATAAGACAGCCATTGGGTGGACAATAGCCGACATTAAGGGAATCAGCCCGGCCATGTGCATGCATCGCATATTTCTTGAGGAGGGAGCCAAACCGATTAGAGAAGCACAGTGTAGACTCAACCCTCCTATGATGGAAGTTGTGAAGAAGGAGATATTAAAGCTCCTTGATGTTGGAATTATCTATCCTATCTCTGATAGTAAATGGGTAAGTCCGGTTCAGGTGGTACCTAAAAAGACGGGCATAACTGTTGTTAAGAATCAAAATAATGAGTTAATCCCTATTAGGATACAAAATGGGTGGCGTGTTTGTATTGATTATAGGAAATTGAATGTTTCAACTCCTAAAGACCACTTTCCTCTTCCATTTATCGATTAAATGTTGGAGAGGTTAGCAGGTCGTTCGCACTATTGTTTTCTTGATGGTTACTCAGGTTATTATCAAATTGTGATTGCACCTGAAGATCAGGAGAAAATGACATTCACCTGCCCATTTGGTACCTTTGCTTACCGACGAATGCCGTTTGGTCTTTGCACTACCCCAGCCACATTCCAGAGGTGTATGGTTAGCATTTTTTCTGATTATGTAGAGAACATTATAGAAGTTTTCATGGATGATTTTACTGTTTATGGAGACTCTTTTGATACATGCTTGGATAACCTTACACTTGTTCTTAAGAGGTGTATAGAAACTAACCTTGTTTTGAATTCTGAGAAATGTCATTTTATGGTAACACAAGGAGCAGTTTTAGGTCATGTGATATCTTCTAGAGGTATAGAAGTTGACAAAGCAAAGATAGATCTTGTTCAATCTTTACCTTACCCCACAATCGTGCGGGAAGTGCGTTCCTTTCTTGGACATGCGGAGGATTTTATCGGCGCTTCATCAAGGATTTCTCGAAAATTTCATTGCCCTTATGCAAGCTCTTACAAAAGGAAGTGGTGTTTGACTTTAATGATGAGTGCAAAAGAGCTTTTGACAAGCTCAAAGAACTGCTAACAACAGCCCCCGTGATTCAATCACCGAACTGGAAACTCCCATTTGAGATCATGTGTGATGCTAGCAATTATGCTGTTGGGGCTGTTTTGGATCAACGTGTTGGGAAAGTTGCTCATGCTATCTATTATGCCTCTCGGACACTAACTGAAGCACAGTGTAACTACTCCACAACGGAGAAAGAGATATTGGCTATAGTTTTTGCTTTGGAAAAATTTAGATCTTATTTATTGGGAACTAAAGTTATTGTCTATTCTGATCATGCAGCTCTTAGGCATTTGCTGGCAAAAAAAGAATCTAAGCCAAGATTGATCAGATGGATCCTTCTTCTTCAAGAATTTGATTTGGAGATTAAGGACAAGAAGGGAGCTGAGAATTTAGTTGCGGACCATCTTAGTCCGGGTGGTTAAGGAGGATGATGCGATACCATTACAAGATTTCTTCCCGGATGAACAACTACTTAAGGTGACAAATGTAGTGCCCTGGTATGCAGATTTAGTCAATTATTTGGCTACCAAAACCTTACAACCAGAGCTACCTAGAGTACGAAGAGAGAAAATCAAGAGTGATGCTCGGTACTACATTTGGGATGACCCTTATCTTTGGAAACAATGTTCAGACCAAATGGTAAGAAGGTGCGTACCCGAAACTGAATTTGAATCCATTCTTATCTTTTGTCATTCATATGCATGTGGTGGACATTTTGGTCCTAAAAGAACAGCAAGAAAAGTGCTTGAATGTGGCTTCTTTTGGCCATCTTTATTTCATGATGCATATATATTTTGTAAGGCATGCACTCGTTGCCAATACTCAGGTAATGTGGCCCAAAGGGATCAAATGCCACAAACCCCCATACTTATTTGTGAAATTTTTGATGTTTGGGGCATTGACTTTATGGGTCCTTTTCCTAATTATTTTGGCAATGTTTATATTTTACTTGCTGTTGATTATGTGTCAAAGTGGGTGGAAGCAAAAGCCACCCGAATTGATGATTCTAAAGTGGTTGCAGATTCTGTCAAGTTTCACATTTTTGTTAGATTTGGGATCCCACGGGCAATGATCAGTGATAGAGCGACTCACTTTTGTAACCGCACTGTAGCAACACTGCTTAAGAGGTATGCTGTGACCCATAAGATTTCAACTGCCTACCATCCACAAACTAATGGGCAAGCCGAGGTATCTAATAGAGAGGTGAAGTCAATTTAAAAAAAAAACAATTAATCCGAATAGGAAAGACTGGAGTACAAGACTTCACGATGCACTATGGGCTTATAGGACTGGTTATAAGACACCTATAGGGATGTCTCCATATCGGTTGGTTTATGGAAAAGTATGTCATCTACCGGTAGAATTGGAGCACAAGGCATTCTGGGCAATTAAGTTGTGTAACATGGAGACGGATAAGGCGGGGGAGCAACGAAAGTTGCAATTGCAGGAGTTAGAGGAGATTCGCAATGAAGCTTATGAGAACTCTCGGATTTATAAGGAAAAGACGAAGGCCTTTCATGATAAAATGATTTCTAAGAAGCAATTTGTTGTTGGACAAAAAGTGCTCCTTTATAATTCAAGGCTTCGGTTATTTCCTGGTAAGTTGCAATCTCGCCGGATTGGTCCTTTTATTGTTATTAATGTCTTTCCACATGGTACAGTTGAGATTCAAAGTTTGGACACTCAAAAGATTTTCAAGGTCAATGGATATAGACTTAAACCTTACCATGAAGGTTTTTAAGTTAACTCGTTGGTTGAGAAAGCTATGGACTTAGAAGATCCACTTTATTCAGATTGAGAAAAGCTGCAAAGTCGAGCGAATGACGTTAAACAAAAGCGCTACTTGGGAGGCAACCCAAGAAATCAGATTTGCTTTCTTAACCCTTTCTCTTTTTATTTATTTTTTTATTATTTTTTTTTTCATAGATATTATGTTTGTATTTGTCTTTTTCTTTGCATTTAGTCTTACATTGGGGAAAATGTAAGTTTTAAGTGTGGGGGAATTCTACGATGTGTTTTGTTTTTATTTTTACATGTTATTAGTATATATTGGTTGTATATAGTAACTGAAAAAAAAAAATATTGGTTGTATATATTAACTGGAAAAAAAATTTTGACTTCAAATTTTCTTTAAAAAAAAAAAAATTTTTTTTTTTGACCAGTTACAAGTTTGGATTAATTCTCTAAAGTGACCATGTTGAAACTTTATAAATATGATTAAATTATTGAGATTCTTGAACCTTAGATTAGATATGCAACTAAATTTGAATCACCATCTGAGATAAAGTTTTATTGTTATGTGTCTTTGTATTTCACGTTTGCACCAACTCTTAGTTGTGGGGAATAAACGGTAAATTTGAGAAATGACAATTACAAAAAAAAAAAAAAAAAAAAAAAAAAAAAACTTGAAAAAGAATAAATAACTGCTTCAATGTCCAAAATACCTCAAAAAAGAAAAAGAAAAATTGAGATGATGGTTATAAGCAGTTTAATTGACTAAGTCTGATTTTGTGGCCTTTGTTACTTGAGTTATTAAGTCCTAGGGGTGTCTCTACACCTAGTGCCCTAAAGCCAACTGGTTTGGGAGTCACTAACCCAACACTTGCTACATGGGTAACTTAGAAAGCCTAAGAAAACAGACATTGCACAAGTCGATAAAAAAAAATTGAGATGATGGTTATAAGCAGTTTACTTGACTAAGTCTGATTTTGTGGCCTTTGTTACTTGAGTTATTAAGTCCTAGGGGTGTCTCTACACTTAGTGCCCTAAAGCCAACTGGTTTGGGAGTCACTGACCCAACACTTGCTACATGGGTAACTTAGAAAGCCTAAGAAAACGAACATTGCACAAGTCAATAAAAAAAATGGTGTTATTTTTCTTGAAGTATACTGTAAAGCCCCTTACTAATTGAGTTACATCACTTCACACTTCACACTTCACACTATAGATGCATATTAATATGAATTTGTTGAAGATGGTGACTAAAATAAAGTTATTGTATCTTTGATGAGATTTAAGTTTTCTATTGAGTTTAATTATGTTTATGAGTTATAATTGTGGAGTACTTAAGATTTTATTTAATTCTTGTAATTTGTCAAATCTAAAAATATTTTTCTTTGAATTTTGTGGGTAGATTCACTGCAAACCCTCACGAGACACAACTCGTCCACTAGGGGTAACCTAGGGGTTCAATGGCTTGTTGTACATGCTAAGTGCAATCGTGGTTCCTACGAAAGTGGAATAGTTTATAATTTTTTTATTTTATTTTGCCCGAGGACGTGCAAAGGCTAAGTGTAGGGGAATTTGATAAGTGTATAATTTTATATTTTTTTTTTCCATTTGCATTATGATTTTTAGGGTGTTTTATACCTTATTGAGCTTAATAGAATTTATTTTATGAGTTTGGTATATTTTAGAAATCTTGTTAATTAATTAATAAAAGATGAAAATTCTAGCACTCTTAATAATAACGTTTTGAATTTCATGTAGGATTCTGACATGGTAAGAGTTCGTTTGGGCTTCCAAATGTAGTTTTAAAATCTAATCTGGAAAATTGATCCAAATCTAAACCAGAGAAGGAAGGTTGCTACACACGGAAGGTTCACTATTGGAAGGCCTTGATTGATTACTGGAAATCTTGAGGAGAATATACACAACTATGGAATCTTATAAAATTTGGTAGATTTGGGGGTGACAATTGTTTAATAATGCAATGATTTTCATCTAATCTAGGAATGAAGATTTTGTTTAATTTTTATTTCCATGTAATAAGGTTGTCAAATCTAGGCATACCAATTTTAGTCTTGTATTTTGGCTATTTAAACATGTAAAGCCTATGTAAAGAGCATTCAAGAGTGATTGAGAAAGAAGACAATGGCTGAAGAACAACTCTCTTTCTTTTGTGTTCTTGAAGAAGTCATGTGTGGTTAACTTTCTTATCTTTGGTTAGACGGAGCTGAAGCCATCATTGTAAACTTGTGAGACTTGTTTTTATTTATTGATTTTTAATTGAATATTTATTTTTCTTCCAATTTATGTGTATAATGATTGATGAATGGGTTGATTAGGAGTACTACTAATTGATTTATTTATTTAATCAATTGTTATATTAGAATTGAATTGCTATCAATTGATTCTATGTCAGTGGCAATGGGGATTGATGTTAATGGATGAGTTAATGTTATATTTTTAGGAGAAATTAGATTAAAATAATTAAACCACGCTGGTGTGTGCTTAACGTTTAATTTCAATCGTCTTTCCAATTGTTATTGTTATTCCTGAATCAAATCGAGAGCCTAGTCTTGAGATTTATTTAAGAGTAAGGGTGCTATTAATAAGCTATCTTTTAATAGACCAATCTTAAGGAAGGACTAAGGATTTTAGGCCTAGTCCTAATTTTCTTGATTGATTATTCAACTGGAATTGATTATCCTTTATGTCGATGAACAAGTTTATGAAGATGGTGTAAGTATCCTTTTGACCGAAGTTTTCTCTTATTGGTTTAATCTTTGATATTTATATTACCTTGCTCTTTATTCTTGCATTTTAGATAATTAATTACTGTTCTTTTCTACTGCAAACATACCCCCCTCCATACATAGAATAGCCAATGAAGTTGTGCTAATAAGATTAATCAAAATCAGTTTTAGTACAACAATTGGTTACTTTCTGAGTCTTATTTTATTTTCATTTGTTTTTTTCTCTCTTTAGGTTAATTAAACATTTTAATCTTGATTATACAATCCTTGTGGGTTCGACTCTTACTTGCTACTATCTACGTTTCAAAGTAAGGTAATTTAATTTGAGCGCTCGACACGCATCATGTGGTCTCTGACATGTGGTCTCTGGCCTGGCCATGATGCTTTAGCTCTATCTCTATGCCGTAGGGAGTTATGTTGGGATAGGGTCTACTTGCATATTGTTCTGTCTTAGTATGCTTGATGCTGGTAGGGCATCAGGGGGAGGTGTGGCATTGTGGTCTCCAGCCCAGCCACCACGCTCTAGCTCTATCTCTATGCCGTAGTGAGTTGTACTAGGATGGAGCCTACAGTGATGACATATAAGATTGGTTAGTTGCGAGCCCAGTTTGTAAGCCCTAGCCAGTAGGGTCTTATGTATTGGTATGGGTGGAGTATCAGGGGAGGTAGTGGATGCCTTAGCTCTATCTCTATTCCATGATGGGTGCATGTGGGTCGGTGGTAGTGTGGTCTACTGTGCGAAGCTACACACTCGTGTATAGAGGTGAGGCGGCCTCCGAACCTTTCTATAGCACATTGCAAACTTAAACCAGACCACAGCATAAAATGATTGTTACTCATGCATATAATATTGATACACTGTCTGATTGTCTTACTGAGCTAAGTTATGAGCTCACCCTTTGTGTACACACCATTTTAGATGTTGATGTAGGTTACATGGTGGATGACTATATGAACGCTCTGGCGTATGGAGGCGTTGCTGCTCTGGACGTACAGGCAGGAGAGGACGAGCATGACGCTTCATGCGAGTGCCCTTTCTGCGTGTACCTTTGATTTTATTTTATTGGTTTCAATTATATTATTAAAGTGATGTAAAGATATTTAATTACGTTTGGAATTTGGATAATTGAATACTTATTTAAATTTATCAATAGAATACTCAGTTCATTTATTTAAAGACTTTCGTTGTATTTATTATATTATGATTGTGGTTATGTGCGATGGTTTGTATGAGTGGACACGGTCTTATTGAGATCCTGTTGTGAACCGTTGGTTCAATGACGGTTCACTCACACCATTCTGGTTGGTTCAGAATTGGGGTGTGACATATCTAGTATCCATGGTTGACCTCACCAAGGAAGCACCACGAATGGAGGTTATTGAAGTTATGCGTGAATTTTCAGATGTATTTTTTGAGGAACTATCAGGACTACCACCCGACCGAGCGACAGAGTTCGTTATAGATCTTATACCTGGAGCCGCACAGTATCTAAAGCACCATATCGAATGGCTCCTACCGAACTGAAGGAACTAAAGATACAATTACAGGAATTACTAGACAAGGGCTATATCAAACCCAGCATATCACCATGGGGAGCACCAATATTGTTTGTGAAAAAGAAGGACGGTAGCGTTCGACTGTGTATAAGCTATCGAGAATTGAATAAGCTTACAATCAAGAATCGATACCCGCTGCCTCGGATCGATGACTTGTTAAATCAGTTGCAAGGTGCCAAAGTGTTCTTCAAAATTGATCTTCGGTCAGGATACCATCAATTGAAGATTAAGGAAGGTGATATTCCGAAGACAGCATTTAGAACAAGATATGGACATTATGAATTTTTGGTCAGGTTTTTTGGATTGACTAATGCACTCGCAACTTTTATTAAACTCATGAATCGGGTATTCCAGGATATGTTGGATACGTCAGTCATTGTATTTATTGACGACATACTAGTCTACTCCAAGGCCAAAGAAACTCATGTCACAAATCTAAAAGCCGCTCTGCAGCGACTAAGAAAAGAGAAGCTTTACACCAAATTTACAAAGTGTGAGTTCTGGCTAAATGAAGTCATTTTCTTAGGCCATGTAGTATCCGCTGAAGGAATTAAAGTGGATCCTAGAAAGATTGAAGCCATTGTGAAATGGGAAGCACCTAAGAATGTTGCAGAAATTAGAAGTTTCTTAGGTTTAGCTGGTTACTATCGACGATTCGTAGAAGAATACTCTAAAATCGTCGTACCTCTCACCAGTTGACTAAGAAAGGAGAAAAGTTTGTTTGGACCGACAAATGTTAGGAGGGTTTCCAAACATTGAAAGCTAGATTGATATCCGCTCTCATCTTGACTATTCCTATCCCTGGACAACCATTTACCTTGTACACTGATGCATCTGGGTTGGGTTTAGGATGTGTACTTATGCAAGGAGAACAAGTAGTTGCGTATACCTCAAGACAACTGAAGATGCATGAGATGAACTATCCCACTCATGACTTGGAATTAACAGCAGTAGTACATGCTGTTAAGATATGGAGACATTATTTGTATGGTGAGAAATTTTAGATTAAATCAGATCATAAGAGTCTTACTTATCTTTTCAATCAAAAGGAATTGAACATGCGACAGAGGAGATGGCTGGAGTTGCTAAAAGATTATTATTGTGATATCCAGTATCATCCAGGGAAGGCTAATGTAGTTCCTGATGTGCTAAGCGGAAAAGCAATGATAAAAATCCCAGGGAGAAGTTAACACGACTGCGGCAATGTGTGTTACAGGAGAAGTATTCAATTATGGTAATGAGCAGTTCATGATAGATATACCAGATGGATCAACCAACCAAGGATTTATTCATCAGTTTTCAAATATGTTTGCCACATTGAAGATTGTACCTGATCTGATAGACGAAGTAAAAATAGCTATTAAATCAGACCCTTATCTGAGACCAGTGGAAGAAGATCTCAAAAAATGTAGAACTACTCCTGAGTTCACCATGGACGTTGAAAAGGTACTGAAATATAAAGGAAGAATATGTGTTCCTGAAAATGAAGACTTGGATATTAGACGTAGAATAATGAAGGAAGCTCACATCACTACTTATTTGGTACATCCTAGAAGTACGAAGATGTATCATGATCTGAAGAAACTATATTGGTGGAGAGGAATGAAAGCGGATGTAGCTAAATTTGTGTCTCAATGTCTAAATTGTCAGAGGGTAAAGGCTGAAAGGCAAAGACCTGCAGGATTATTGTAGCCACTGCCAGAACCAGCATGGAAATGGGACTGCATCACTATGGACTTCGTCACCGGGTTACCATTGACTCCCCGAGTAGTTGAAGCGGTCTGGGTGATTGTGGATCGTTTGACCAAGACAACTCGTTTCATAGCTATACGACCTCAATATACCCTAGAGAGGTTAGCCAAACTATATGTGGATAATATTATCAGATTATATGGTGTACCTGAAAGCATTGTGTCCTACAGAGACCCACGCCTTACCTAAAAGTTTTGGGAAGGATTACAAAAGGGTGTGGGTATAACATTGAAGTTCAGTACTGCATTCCATCCTCAAACAGACGGACAGGTGTACTCTTCAAATTTTAGAAGACATGCTTCGAGCTTGTGTCATTGATTTCAAAGGATCATGGGATGAGAAACTACCATTGATCGAGTTCGCCTATAACAACAGCGATCAGGCTACTATACATATGTCACCCTATGAAGCACTGTATGGTAGGAAGTGTCGAACTCCTTTGTTTTGGAATATAGTTAGAGAACAGAGTATTGTTGGACCAGAGTTTGTTGAAGAGACTTATCGAGTAGTCGACATTATCAAGGAAAGAGTTAGAACAGCTCAAAACCGTCAGAAATAGTATGTAGATAATCGACACAGAGATCTCGAATTCACCATAGGTGATAAATTATTTCTGAAAATATCTCCTATGCGTAGTTTGAAAAGGTTCGGACAGAAAGGGAAGCTAAGTTCGAGATATGTCGGGCCATATGAGATTCTAGCTAAACATGGAAAAGTGACGTATCAGTTAGCACTACCCCCATCTATGTCAATTGTGCATGATGTATTTCATATCTCATTATTAAAGAAGTACGTCAGAGATCCAACACACGTGATAACAGCGGATCCACCGAGTCTAACTGATGATTTGACATTCGAAGTAACACCAACCGAAATTACCAGTCGGAAGGTTCAACGTCTACGCAACCGTGACATTTATTATGTTAAGGTTACTTGGAGGAGACAAAATATAGAAGAGATCACATGGAAAGAAGAGAATGTTATGCGAAAGCAATATCCTTACCTTTTCGACACGGAAGGTATGTGCAAATTTTGAAGACAAAATTTATAATAAGAGGGGGGGGAGTAGTAAGACCCGTATTGTACTAACCGGACTTACCACCTTGTATCAGGTCTTCCTATCATGGTCAGGCCAAGTACGTGAAGAAACCACAAGTCTAGGTATGAAATTGAATTCAAAATCATCTATTTAGGAGTGTGTGGTCGCAAACCTAAATAGGTGTGGTCGACCACACCTCAGAATAATGCGACCACTGGAGTCTGGGACGTGTGGTCGCAGTTTTTGGATGTGTGGTCGATGGGTTCTGAGACCACACGTGCGACCACACGAAGTCAAACTGACTCTGTGATTAGGAAACCTTCCTAATCCGAAGGGAGTTCTTTCCTAATCTAAGTAGGACTCGATATGGAGGGTTTTCATCTATATATAGGACATCCCTTAGCCTCTTTCATCCTTTTAGAACTCAAACTGAAAGAAAGAGAAAGAGAAGAGGAGGAAGAGAAGAAGAATTGAAGAGGAAGACCAAGAGAAGAAAATTTAGAGAGAACTCTGATTTTTTAACAAGATTAAGGTATGAAACATTCTCCATATCAATTGAATGCCTAGAATAGATCATGAAGGAGATAGTGCTTCAAAGTGACACCTCAATCATCAAACCATGGACAAATTCTAAGAGAACCTTGGAGAGAATCTATTAGGAGGATGGATTATGTAAAAATATGGATTTTGAACCATAGGATAATCATAGGAAGGATCATGATGATAAGCCAAAGAATCAAAACATGAAGGAATTGAGTTGAGAGTGGAAAAGTCGACCATCACATGTGTGGTCGCATGTGTGGTCGCATGATATGCAACCACATGAGACACATGTCATCGACCACATGCCTTCAAAAAAGTTCCAGGGAGGGTGTGGTCGCATGTGTGGTTGCATGGTATGCGACTATACATATTGACCACACGCCCTCGGAAAAGTTCCAGGGAAGGTGTGGTCGCATGGTATGCGACCACATATAGCGACCACACGCCCTCGGGGAAGTTTCAGGGAGGGTGTGGTCGCATGTATGGTTACATGATATGCCGCCACACATAGCGACCACACACCCTGTGGTCGTAGAAACTGAGACCACAGGTGCGACCGCACCTACGGCCACTCAGCTTCTGGAAGTCTGAATTGATGGAATTAAACTCTAATTTAAAATCTATAAATTTGTTAGGTTTTCAAGTGCTCTAAAAGTGATTTACAAAGCTTGGACAAGGAACAACCATTGACCAAAGGTGAGGGAACAAGACCTTAATTAATTGGCTAATAATAAACTGTTTTACTTATTGAGTCCAATGCCATGAATGATTCTATTCTTATATGCTTGTAATGTGCATTTCACATGTCATCCAATATTCTTGCTATTACTGCTCATGCATATTTAATTCTGTTTATTTATAACATGATGATGATGATGTTAGGAATAGACATGTGAATGTATGTATGTGGTTAGTATGCTTGATGCGAGTGGGGAGCATCAGGGGGAGGACGTGACACTGTGGTTTATCCTAGTCACCAGACTCTAGCTTTATCTCTACTCAAGTCTTGCCCACTAACATCGTCGTATCGCCATTACCTTAGCAGAACTATTACGTTGTAGGGCGTCAGGGGAGGTGGTCTCGAACCGTGTAGTCTCTGACTCTGCCGGGGGGCCTTAGCTCTATCTCTATGGACGTATTGAGTGATGTTGGGGTGAGGCCTTGGATACACTGTTTGGCATTAAGATTAGTTAGTTGCGAGCCCAGTTTGCAAGCTCTCGTCAATAAGGGCTTAATGTTGGTACGGGTAGGGCATCGGGGGAAATGTTATGCGGTGTTTGATCTAGGAACTTTAGCTCTATCTCTATTCCATGATGGGTGCATGTGGGACGGCCATGGTGTTTGATCTATTGGACAGCTTCACACACTCGTGTATGGAGGTGTGGCGGCCACCAATCCTTTCTATAGCACATTGTAAACTTATAAACCAGACCAAATATATGAATTGAATGCATGCATATGTTGGTTGCATTATTTTGTTTGCTCACTGAGCCATGATGTGTGCTCACCCTTTCGACGTCGAATATTTTTAGTTGATGATGCAAGTCCTACCGTAGAAGATTATATCAATGCACCAATGTTCGGACATGTTGCTACGATGGATATGGAAACTATGGTGGAGTCGCATGATTCGTCGTGCCAGTGCAACTCATGTATTTTCGATTAGATTTAGTTGTTGGATTATCAGAATATGTAATTGATTACTTTATTTTATTTTATGTCTTGAGTCATTTGGAGATAATTGGATAATTAACTATGTAAGACCTGTATCGAACTAACCGGTCTTACCACCTTGTACCAGGTCTACCTATCATGGTCACGCCAAGTGGACCAAGTGCGTGAAGAAACCACAAGACCAGGTATGAAATTTAACTCAAAAATAGTCAAATATGAGTGTGTGGTCGCATGCCTAAATAGGTATGAACGACCCCACCTCAAAAGAGTCCAACCCATGACTTTTGGTCGTGGGGTCGCATGTTTTAAAAAACGTAGGGTCGGCGGATTCTACGACCCTATATCCGACCCTACGGAAACAGTCAAAAACCAAAAATTTGGAAACCTTCCTAATTTGAAAGGGGTCTTTCCTAAACTCATTGGGCCAAATTATGGAGGGTTTTGATCTATAAATAGGACGTCCCTTAGCCTCTTTCACTCCTTTAGAACCCTAATTTATAGTGAGAGAAACAGAAGAGAAGGAAGAGAAGGAAAATTGAAGAAGAAGACTAAGGAAGAGAAAAGTTCAGAGAAAACTCTTAATCTCAGCAAACCTAAGGTATGAACCTAATTCCCTACATAAATTAAGAGCCTAGAATAGTTCATCAAGAAGATAGGATTAGGAGGAACTCAAATCATCCATCCATTGACAAATTCCAAGAGAATCCATGGAGGAAATCATTGTGGACAGTGGATAGTGTATAAAAATTGTAGTTTGAGCCATAGAACAATCATAGGAAGGACCATGATGGTGAGCCAAAGGATTCAAACATGAAGGAATGGACTTAAGAGTGAAAGGTCGACCAAGAACACGTGTGGTCACACGTAGGGTCGAATGATATCCGACCCCACGAGACCTACATGATCGACCACATGCCCTCAGAAAGTTCCAGGGAGGGTGTGGTCTCACGTAGGGTCGAAGTATGTTCAACCCCACCTGCGACCCTATACCCTAGGGTCACAGAAACTGAGACCCCAGGTGCTACCCTACCCTGCGACCCTACACCCTGTGGTCGCAAAACTGAGAGCCCAGGTGCTACCCCACCTGCGACCCCTCAGCTTTTGTTAGTCTAAACATATTGGAATTAATTCTAATTAAAATCTATCAACTTGTTAGGTTTTTTCATTGATTTAAAATTGAATTATAAAGCTTGAACGAGGATCTACTAGCAATCAAAGGTGAGGAAACAAGAACTAAACTAATTGGCTAATAGTAAACTATTTTTGTTTATTGAGTCTGATGCCATGAATGATTCTATGCTTGTATGCGTGTAATATGCATTTAACATGTCATCCAATATTCCTGCTATTAATGTTCATGCATATTTAATTCCATTTATTTATAACATGATGATGATGATGATGCTAGGAATAGGCATGTGAATGTTTATGTGTGGTTAGTGTACTTGATGCGAGTGGGGCATCAGGGGAAATGTGATGCGGTGCGGTCCTAAGCACTTTAGCTCTATCTCTACTCAAGTCTTGTCCACTGACATTGTCGTATCGTTATTACCTTAGCAGAACTATTACGTCGTAGGGCATCAGGGGAGGTGGTCTCGGACCGTGTAGTCTCTGACTCTGTCGGGGGGCCTTAGCTCTATCTCAATGGACGTATTGAGGGATGCTGGGGTGAGGCCTTGGATATACTATTTGACATTAGGATTGATTAGTTGTGAGCCCAGTTTGTAAGCCCTCGCCAATAGGGGCTTATGTGTTGGTATGGGTAGGGCATCAGGGGAAGTGTGATGTGGTGCGGTCCTCAACACTTTAGCTCTATCCTTATTCCATGGTGGGGTGGATGTGGACGACAATGGTGTTTGATCCATTGGGTGGGCTTACACACCCGTGTATAGAGGTGTGGCGGCCACCAAACCTTTCTATTGCACAATGCAAACTTATGAACCAGACCAAAGATATGAATTGAATACATGCATATATTTGTTGCATTGTTTTGTTTTCTCACTGAGCCATGATGTGTGCTCAGCCTTTCGACGTCGAATATTTTTAGTTGATGATATAGGTACCACAATAGAAGACCATATGAATGCTCCGATGTACGGACATGCTGCGGCGATGGATGCAGAAGTTATAATGGAGTCGCATGATTCGTCATGCGAGTGCAACGTCTTCGATTAATTTTTCTTTGAATTATTCAGACGATGTAATTGATTAAATTATTTTATTTTATGTCTTTGTTATTTGGAGATAATTGGATAATTTATTTACTTTATCACCACTAGACTCTCAGTTCATTTAATATTAAAGACTTCCGCTATTGTTTATTTACTCTGATTATGGTTGTGGATGTGTATGGTTTAAGCAAACAGACACGGCCTATTCGAGATCCTAGTTGAACCGTTGGTTTATTGGTGGTTCATCACACCGTTCTGAATAGTGTGGAATTGGGGTGTGACAACTTGATATCAGGGCTCTCAGGCCCTGTCTATTAAACCAGTATACTTCTACAAAAGCTCGTAAATTGAGTTAGGATAAAATTTAAAAGCTGTAATAATAACACTATAAGCACCTGTGTTGTATGAGACAAAATTAAGAAAGAGAATAATGCACTATTAAGATGAGAAACAAATTTCATATACACTCGATTAAAAAGCAAAGTATATATATATATATATATATATATATATATATATATATATATATATATATATATATATATATATATATATATATATAATATATATAAACCAAATCCACAATCCAGACAGTTACTCTGTAGTACAAGGAAAAACAAAAGAAAATATATATCATGGAGCTGGAGGTGCTAGGAGGAGGAGGTGCCTCGCGATCTCTATCGTAATCCTCAACATACACTTTAGTCAGCCAGGCTATCTGAGTCTGGGTCACCTAGAGACTAGCTGTCAAGTCAGCCATCCACTGATCAGACGCGCACTGGGCATCTAGAAGCTCTCCTACTCTCCCATCAGTCACGCGCTGAGCCTCTCTAATCTCACACAGTAGCCCCATCATATCATCAGATGGTGGGTGTGAAGGACCAGCAGTGTGTAAATGAACCCTAGATGGGTCAGCTCTAGTAAAATGTAGTGGTGATGGAGGAGGTATGGCGTCTACATCCATAAACATACGATCATCATCCTCAACATCACCCCCATGGACCCCTGCTACTACTACTGCATCCTCAGAGTCTGCTATCTCTACTTGGGTACGAGGACGCACCAGAGCATTCCTCTCATCATCACTGACCTGAGCATCTCGCATACCCATCCTGTAGATGGCCTCCCAGTCAAGGTCAGAAGAGAAAGTATCCTATGACCGACATCATGTGGTCGGACCTAGGGTTGGACATATACCGACCCTATGACCGACCCTAGGCTCTCGGTGAGCTAACAGGGTTTTTGGGCTCGCATACCCTGGGGTCGAATATAGAGCGACCCTACCATTGACCCTATAATGAAAAGTATAGTATTTTGCCTGAATAACTTGGAAATTGGAATTTTACATCGATTAGATGGATTTTGACTTGGGAATGACATATTTTGACTGCCTCACATGTTCTATGATTGTTTTTCAGACACTACCACCACCAGAACAGGAAATGGCTGGGCGAAGAGTGACCAGACTAGGGCGTAATCCAATTCCACCACAACCACCTGTGGAGGAAACTAGCCATGAAATTCCTGAAGTACAAGAGAATTAGAATATGGCAACACCAGGGGCTAATGGCCAGGCAAATCCTACAAACATGCCAGCCCCACCTACAGATTTGCTACAGCAGTAATGAACCTGGCACAACAGCTGCAGCAAATACAGTAGGTGCAAGCCAATATGCAAGCTGCTATAGGAATGGTTTTTCCAGCTGCACATACGACACCTATGCCGATCGGACAAGCTAGCACAGTACCAGGGGGAAGCAACATGGTGCCCCAAGCACCTCAAACACCAATGGTACAAGCTCCAGTACAAAATCCTGAGGTAGGTCAAGGTAGTTACCAGTATCAACCACCTATGTATGGGGCCTATGCTCAGTATCAGTTGAACCACTCTCGACTGATCGAACGTTTTCTGAAAATGAAGCCTAAAGAATATAATGGTAAACCAGCAGATCCTTTGTGGCCAGCTCATTGGATTGACAAGATGAAAAGTAATTTCATGATAATGACGGTTAATGAGGAGGAGAAAGTACTGTGTGCAACATTTATACTGAAAGATGATGCACACCACTGGTGGAAGTCTACTCGGACTTATCTGTTAACCAAGCACGTCCAATTGACCTGGGCTATCAATAAAGAGGCATTCTTTGAGAAGTACTTTCCCAGAAGTTTCAGAGATGCTATGGGGAGAGAGTTCTTGAGTTTATGTCAGGGACAGATGACTGTGGATGCATGTCACACCCCAATTCTACACTATTCAGAATGGAGTGATGAACCGTCAACAAACCAACGGTTCAACCAGGATCTCGAGTAGGCTATATCCGTTTTATCTAAACCTCATACATCCACATTCATAATCAGAGTAAATACACAATAGCGGAAGTCTTATAATAAAATGAACTGAGAAATCTAAATATGATAATCATATTAAAATATCCAATTATGCTGTTTCAACAGAGACATAAATAAAATATCAATTACATGTCTTTACTAAATCCAAATAATTAAAATAAAATCTAATCGAATACGCATGAGTTGCACTAGTAAGAGGAGTCATGCGTATCCACTTCGTCTTCAACTTCCATCGCCGCCATGTGCCCGTACACTGGAGCGTTGACATAACTTCGACGGTAGTACCTGCATCATCAACTAAAAATATTTGACGTCGAGAGGGTGAGCACACATCATGGCTCAGTGAGCAAACAAAACAATGCAACAATACATATGCATGCATTCAATTCATATCTGTGGTCTGGTTTAAAGTTTGCAATATGCAATAGAAAGGGTTGGAGGTCAAAGGTTAACGTTTATTGACCCCTCCTCTATACACAGGGTGTGGAAGCCCACCCAAAGGTTAACGTTTATTGTCGTCCCCATCCACCCTACCATGAACATTGTACAACAAAGGTTAACATTTATTGTTGTACAGTGCCATACCAACACGTAAGCCCCTGCTGGCGAGGGCTTGCAAACTGGGCTCACAACAAACCAATCCTAATTCCAAACTGTATATCCAAGGCCTCACCCCAGCATCCCTCAGAACGCCCATAGAGATAAAGCTAAGGCCCCCCGGTAGAGTCAGAGACTACAAGGACCGAGACCACCTCCCCTAATACTCTATGACGTAATAGTTCTGCTAAAATAATGGCGATACGACGATGCTAATGCACAAGACTTGAGTTAGAGATAGAGCTAGAGTGTTGAGGCCCGGCCTATGACACTCCCCCTGATACTTGCTCGCATCAAGTACACCAACCACACACATACATTCACATGCTTATTTCTATCATCATGGTCATTATCATGTTATAAACAATAAAGTAAATATGCATGAACAATAAATAGAAATATTGGATGACATGTTGAATGCACATTACAAGCATGTTCGCATAGAATCAAGCATAGCAATGGACTCAAGAAATAAAAACAGTTTGTTATTAACCAATTAGTTTAGGTCTTGTTTCCTTACCAAGCTTGCTAGTAGATCCTCTTTCAAGCTTTAAGAATCACCTTTATATTGATATTATATTACTAGAAGACCTAATAAAGTCGATAGAATTTAGTTAGATTTTATTCTAATTTTTCCAACATGTTGTTAACTGGGGGTAGCAGGACGGGTCGATGCTAGGGTGGCAGTATACTGCGACCCCCTATAGTAGGGTCGATGCTAGGGTTGATGGGTCCATCGACCCTGGGTGCGACCCCCCGTGGGTTTGGTCGATATATCACCTTTTGGTCCATTCTCTCTTGTTTGAATCCTATGGCTTCCTTCCATAGTCCATTCCATACACTTCCTATGGTTTAGAACTACTCTTTACATATCATATGGTTTAGTTGATCTCCTCCATGGTTTCCATTGAAACTTAATCATGGATTGATGGTTTGGGATTTCTCCTACATCATACTTTTCTCATTAACTATTCTAAGTCTCACAAAATACATAGAATTAGTATTCTTACCTGAGAAGAGTATTCCTTCTCTGAAACTCTTCTCCTTTTGCCTTCTTCTCTACTTTCCTTCTCTTCTTCTTCTCTTCCTTCTCTTCTCTTTCTCTCAATTCAATTAGGGTTCTAAAAGGAGTGAAAGAGGCTTAGGGACGTCTTTTATATAGAGTAGAAACTCTTAAAATAAGCCCCTTTGATATTAGGAAAGAACCCAACCAAAATTAGAAAAGTTTCCAAATTTTTGTTACTGGCGGCAACTGGGGGTCGATGAGGGGGGCGATGATCCCGTCGACCCCTGTTTTAAAATGTCTGACCCCCAGTTAAAAACTGAGGGTCTGACTTTTTGTACTGGGGGGGTCCGACCCCACCTCACTGGGTGTGCGACCCTCGCCCCTTTTTGAGTGTTTTTGGGTCAGTTTAATACCTGGGATCACGATCTCCTTCACGCACTTGGTCCATTTGGCTCAACCATGATGGGTAGACCTAGTTCAAGGTGGTAAGACCGGGTTAGATTGACACGGGTCTTACAACTCCCCCCTACTTATAAAAATTTTGTCCTCGAAATTGTACATACCTTCTGAATCAAATAAGTGAGGGTATTGCTTTCGCATAGCATTCTCTTCTTCCCATGTGACTTCTTCTATATCCCTGCTTCTCCAGGTGACCTTGACATAATAGATATCACGATTGCATAAACGTTGCACCTTTCGACTTGTGATCTCAATTGGTGCTACTTCAAAGGTCAAATCTTCAGTTAAATCTGGTAGATCCATTGTCAAAACATGCGTCGGATCCTTGACATACTTTTTCAATAAGGAAATATGAAATACGTCATGTACACTTGACATAGATGGGGGTAGTGCTAACTGATAAGCCACTTTTTCACGTTTGGCTCAGATCTCATATGGCCCGACATATCTTGGACTTAGTTTCCCCTTCTGTCCGAACCGTTTCAGACCTCGCATAGGCAATACCTTAAGAATACTTTATCACCCACGACGAACTCAAGATCTCTGCGTCGAGTATCTGCATATTGCTTCTGACGGTTCTGGGCTATTCTCACTCTTTCTTTGATAATGTCGACCACTCGACAAGTCTCCTCAACAAATTCTGGTCCAACAAGACTACGTTCCCCAACTTCATTCCAAAATAAAGGAGTTCGACACTTTCTGCCATATAGTACTTCATAGGGTGACATCTGTATAGTAGCCTGATAGCTATTATTATAAGCGAACTCAATCAGTGGCAACTTTTCATCCCATGATCCTTTAAAATCAATTACACATGCATGTAGCATATCTTCTAGAATCTGAACTGTATGCTTCGACTGTCCATCTGTCTGTGGGTGGAATGTAGTTCTAAACTTCAATGTTGTACCCATAGCCTTTTGCAATCCTTTCCAAAACTTTGAAGTAAATCGTAGATCTCTATCGGACACAATACTTTCAGGTACACCGTGTAATCGCAAAATGTTATCCACATACAGCTTAGCTAACCTCTCCAGTGTATACTGGGGTCGTATCGGTATAAAGCGAGCTATTTTAGTCAGGCGGTCTACAATCACCCAAACTGCGTCAACTACTCGAGGAGTCAGTGGTAATCCTGTGACGAAGTCCATAGTGATGCAGTCCCATTTCCATGCTGGTTTCGATAACAGCTGTAACAGTCCTGCCGGTCTTTGTCGTTCATCCTTTACTTTCTGACAATTTAGGCATTGAGACACGAACTTAGCTACATCTGCTTTCATTCCTCTCCACCAATATAATTTCTTTAGATCATGATACATTTTTGTACTTCCAGGATGTATCGAATAGATGGTGGTATGGGCTTCTTTCGTCAATCGGTGTCTAATGTCCACGTTTTCTGTTTCGGGTACACATATTCTTCCTTTGTACTTCAGTACCTTTTCTTCGTCCAAGGTGAACTCAGGGTTAGTCCTACCTTTTTCGATGTCCTCTTGTACCGTTCTTAGGTAAGGGTCTGATTTGATAGCTGTCTTTACTTCATCAACTATATCTAGTATAATCTTCAATGCGGCGAACATATTTGAAAATCGATGAATAAACCCTTGGTTGGCTGATCCATCTAGTGCATCTATCACAAACTGCTCATTACCATGCTTGAATACCTTTCGGGTAGTACACATTGCGGCAGTTGTGCTAACCTCTCCCTGAGATTTTATCATTGCCTTTCTACTCAACGCATCGGCTACTACATTAGTTTTCCCCAGATGATACTGGATATCACAATCATAGTCTTTCAATAGTTCTAGCCATCTTTTTGGTCTCATATTCAGCTCCTTCTGATTAAATAGATAAGTAAGACTTTTATAGTCTGATTTAATCTGAAACTTCTCCCCGTACAGATAATGTCTCCATATTTTGACAGCATGTACTACTGCCGCTAGTTCCAAATCATGTGTAGGATAGTTCTTCTCATGTGTCTTCAGTTGTCTTGAGGGATAAGAAATTACTTGTTCTCCTTGCATAAGTACACATCCTAATCCCAGTCCTGACGCATCGGTATACAAGATAAATGGTTATCCTGGAATCGGGATGGTCAAGATTGGAGCTGATATCAATCTAGCCTTCAAGGTTTGAAAACTCTTCTCGCATTTATCCGTCCAAACATACTTTTCGCCCTTCTTAGTCAAACTGGTAAGAGGTACGGCAATTCAGGAATAGTCTTCCACAAATCGTCGATAATACCCAGCTAGACCCAAGAAACTTCTAATTTCTGCAACGCTCTTCGGTGCTTCCCACTTTACAATACCCTCGATCTTGCTGGGATCCACTTTAATTCCTTCAACGGATACTACATGGCCTAGAAATGCGACTTCCTTTAGCCAAAACTCACACTTTGTAAATTTGGCGTAGAGCTTTTCCTTCCGTAGTCGTTGCAGAGCGGCATTTAGATTCTTCACATGCATTTCCTTGTCCTTGGAGTAGACTAATATATCATCAATGAATACAATAATCAACGTATCCAACATGTCGTGGAAAACCCGGTTCATAAGTTCCATAAAGGTTGCTGGTGCGTTTGTCAATCCAAAAGACATGACCAAAAATTCATAATGTCCATATCTGGTCCTGAATGCTGTCTTGGGGATATCACCATCCTTAATCTTCAGCTGATGGTAGTCTGACCGAAGATCAATCTTTGAGAACACTTTGGCACCATGCAACTGATCGAACAGGTCATCAATCCGAGGCAATGGATACCGATTCTTGATTGTCAGTTTATTCAGTTCTCGGTAGTCTATACACAAGCGAACGCTACCGTCCTTCTTCTTCACGAATAATACTGGTGCGGCTCCAGGTATAAGATCTATTACAAACTCTGTGGCTCGGTCGGGTGGTAATCTTGGTAGTTCCTCAAGAAATATAGCGGGGTAGTCCCGCACGACATCAATATCTTCCATTTGTGGTGCTTCTTTGGTAAGGTCGACCACTGATACTAAATACCCGACTGCTCCTTTCTCAAGGCACTTCTTAGCCTTTAGTGCTGAGAGTATAAGCTTGCGTTTACGGGAAAGTTTGGTTCCCGCAAAACTGAATTCTGCTCCTTCTTTGCCTATAAATGTTAGCTTCTTTTCAACGCATAATAGGTTCGCAGAATGCCAAGCTAACCAGTCCATTCCCAAGATGACGTCAAAGTCTGCCATCTTAAGTTGGATCAAGGTTGCATCTAAGGTTTTCTCGTCAATGAGAACTGGGCATGGCCCATAACCTTTTTCTAACTCCACTTCTAACCCCATCGGTGACCGTACAAGTAGTTTGTAGTCTAATATTTTGATGGGTAAATTCAGCTTCTTTCCAAATGACACAGATATAAAAGAATGAGTAGCTCCTGAGTCAAAGAGTACTCTGGCGGGTATGCCATTTATAGGTATGATACCTGTGATTTATTTTAACTTAGTCTACATGCTCACACAATGTAATACAACTTAAAAGGTTTCAGTCATACCTGTGACCACATCGGGTGATGCGATAGCATCCTCAGATGTAACAGCATAAACTCGTCCTTGATGTAGCTGCTTCCTGGGCTTAGGACACTCCCTTGCCATATGCCCCGCTTGATTGCAGTTACAACATTTTGGACCTTCAGTATTTGGCTTTGGCTGCTGTTGAGCTACTGGGGTAGTCTTGGGTGCAGTGGTAAAACTTTGAGTACGAAAGGGTTTGTATGTCTTGTTATTACCTCCGTTGTATGAATTACCAGTTGGCCTTTTTATACCTCTGTTTTGGAGTAGATAGCTCTCTTTCTGGCTCGACTCTATAACTCAAGCAATTTGCACAGTTTCATTATAAATCTTCTTGTCTAGGCCCAGAACATGCTCCCTGATACTTCCTCTAAGTCCCATGACAAACCTATGGGTCTTAGTGTCTTCCTCTTGCATGCTTAGTGGTGCGAAGAAAAATAGCTCTTTGTAACGCTGCTGATAGGGATCCACTGTCATCTGTCCCTGATATAAACTCAGGAACTCCTTCTCCATAGAATCTTTGAAGCTTCGGGGAAAGTACTTCTCAAAGAAAGCTTCTTTATATATAGCCCAGGTCAATAGGGCGTGCTTGGTTATTAAATAGTCCTTTGTAGATTTCCACCAATGATGTGCATCACCTTTTAGCATGAAGGTGGCACATAATACCTTTTCCTCCTCCGTGATAGTCATCATGAGAAAATTTCTCTCCATTTGGTCGATCCAGTGTGCCAGCCAGAGCGGATCAGAAGGTTTTCCATTGAACTCCTTAGGTTTCATCTTTAAGAATCTCTCGATGAGTCGAGAGTGATCCAGATGATTAGGAGCATATGCCCCATATATAGGTGGTGGATACTAAAAATTTCCCTGCACTACCTCATGATGTGGTACTGGAATCTGTGCAGCTGGTGGTTGAGGTGTTGGGTGGTTACCCACCGGTGTTGCATTGGCTTGCCCAGCCGGCATAGGTGTAGTTTATGTCGCCTGGAACATCATTCCCATCATTGCCTGCATATAGGTTTGCATGTATTGCATTTGTTGAAGTTGTTGTGCCAGATTAATCACCACATTAGTCAGTTCCGGTGGTGGGGGTGGCAAGTTAGTAGGATTTGCCAGACCCTGGTTTACTGGTGGTGCAACCTGCGGATTATCCTGTGCATTTATATTTTCTTGACTGGCTTCCTCCACGGGTGGTGGTGGTGGAACTGCGTTTTGGCTCTGCCTGGTTACTCTACGCCCAGCCATATTTTTCCTCTGATAATGGTGATGCCTGAAAATCATTAAAATACGTGAGGCAATCATTTATACTTCATGTAGATACACTAACCGATGTTATTTTCAAATTTTTTAGATCATTCTGTGAAAAATACTGTCTTTTCTATGCAAGGTCGATGGTGGGGGTCGATGGTATGTCCGACCCTAGGATCGACCTTGGGAATCACTGATTCTTACCGAGAGTCGGGGGTCGATGTGGGGGTCGATGGGTGTCCGACCCCAGGTGCGACCCCTGGTTCTCTGTCAGATTATCGAGAGCTACGGGTCGATGCGGGGGTCAATGGTATGTCCGACCCTAGGTTCGACCCCTGGTTTTCTGTCAGATTACCGAGAGTCGTGGGTCGATACGGGGGTCGATGGGTGGGTCGATGGTCCTGGTCGAATTCTCCGACCCCCAGACCAAAAATCAGATTTTTAAGGTCCGATTCTGAGTTCATTTTCCATTCTTCCTCCTCCGTTTCGACTTGTCTCCTTCCTCTGAGTTGCTACAGTGCCAACTCTGATACATTGGTCATTTGGGTTCCTTGTTTCGACGTCTACACCTTCCCTACAGGTATGTATCTTACCTTTACATGTTTTTAGGTTTTCTTTTCTAGGTTTTCACCCGTATATCTCATTTTCTTCAAATTAAACTTTTTCCAGTCGTAAAAATTTGATTTTTATTGGGGGCTTTTGTTGTTGGTGAGTCAACGGATGAAAGCCCTCAAAAATATTTGAGTTTCATCGGTTGGTTATCGAGAAACTCAAAATTTATCCTTTTTGCCCTAAATTGTCAAGATTTTTGAATTTCTCAAAATTTATTCAAATTGAATTCCGTTAGCTAGAATTTCCAACTGTATGAGTATTGCAGGATAGTTTAGAACCTACGTAAGTCCTCCTGCCCACGTGTATGGGTGAAAAGTGAGGCTTTTGGCCAACTTACGTCGTTATAATGTCAAAATTTTAGATTTTTCTACCTTACTAATACATTATCTGTTTTTCCTTGTGGTTTGCAGATATTATGACCCATACCAAGGTTCCTAGTGTTCGCGACCGTCTTCGCTTCCGTACTAATGAAGCTAAGGCACAATATGCCCACTTTTCTCGTAAGAAGGTAGAGGAAGGCCGCAAAGTGGACTTGGCTGAGTTAACCTTGTTCAATGTGGAGAGAGCCTTTGGTGATATGGGATGGCTCCCTGTCATCACTTATGACGCGTGTACCAGTCCCAACTTGGTACGCCAGTTCTACTGTAATCTCCAGGTGGTGGGAGATTACAATGATGTGGAGAGGGGTGAGGAGCTTCGCATCACGAGCTACGTCAAGGGGGTTGACGTCTCATTTGATTATAGACAGCTGACCGACTTACTGGGCATTTTCTATGACGGCTCCTTCGTCTTCTGTGCCCTTGGAGAGCCCCAGTTCTTCTCATTACAGATGAGGGCTGAGATAGACCGTCAGCTCATCAGACCTGATCGCTGGGAGATGAAAGCGAGTTATCTTCGTTCGGATCCGCGGGTGTACTACAAGAACATTCAGCACAACCTGCTTCCGCAAAGTGGTCATTTTGAGAGGGTCTCCCAGCTGACTCAGTTTTTGTTGTACTGCATCTATACTAGGCAGCCGGTTTGCCTACCTTACATCATCATGCGGATGATGATCAGTGCTACGTTGCCCAGTCATACTGGTAACTTGCCCTATGGATGTATGATCACTACGCTGCTTACCCGCCTGGGTGTGGATTTATTGGGTGAGAAGATTCAGGAGAAATCCTTCTCCTCCCCATTGGATTGGGATGCCATCTGTAAGATGGGCATGCGGGATGCCCAGGTCAGTGATGAGGAGAGGAACGCGATGGTGCGCCCTCGCACTCGCATGGAGATGGCTGATGCTGAGGCAGCAGCAGCAGCCGCTGGAGTTCATAGGGAGCCTGCTGGTGATGATGATCGTCTGTACATGGATGTGGACTCCATACCACCTCCTTCACCTACACATGTTGCTGGAGCTAGTACTTCTTATGCGGCTGGTCCTTCTCATGCGGCTGGTCCTTCACACCCACCTTCTGATATGATGGGGATATTACATGAGATCAGAGAGGCTCAGCACAGATCTGATCTGAAGATGGGGGAGTTACTAGACGCTTAGCGTGTGAGAGTGGATGAGCTACTAGACGCCCAGCGCATATCAGACATGAGGATGGGAGATCTCATAGATGCTCAGTGCCGGTCAGATATGTAGATGGAGGAGCTTTTGGGTGCTCAGCGCGTGACTGATCAGTGGGTGGCTGGTCTCACCGCTAATCTTCAGACGACCCAGACTCAGGTAGCCTGGTTGACTAGAGTCTATGATAAGGATTATGACCGAGACCGTGAGGCACCACCTCCTCCTTCACCTCCAGCTTCATGATTGTATTTGTTTTCTTTCTTTGTACTACAGAGTAACTGTCCAGGTTGTGGACTGTACTCTGCTTTAGCTATTTATATACGTTTGTTTCTCTCTCATTGTATTTAAAATTATTCTCCCTTTAATAGATGCATTACTCTCTTTTCAAATTTGGTCTCAAACATCACTTGTGCTTATAGTGTGTTAATATTACAGTTTTTACTTTTATCTCAGTTCACAATTCGTCGTGAAGGTATGCTAGTTTAGCGGACAAGGCCTGAGATGCTCTGATACCAAGTTGTCACACCCCAATTTCGTATTATTCAGAATGGTGTGATGAATCGTCAACAAACCAACGGTTCAACCAGGATCTCGAGTAGGCTATATCCGTTTTATCTAAACCTCATACATCCACATTCATAATCAGAGTAAATACACAATAGCGGAAGTCTTATAATAAAATGAACTGAGAAATCTAAACATGATAATCATATTAAAATATCCAATTATGCTGTTTCAACAGAGACATAAATAAAATACCAATTATATGTCTTTACTAAATCCCAATAATTAAAATAAAATCTAATCGAATACGCATGAGTTGCACTCGCAAGAGGAGTCATGTGTATCCACTTCGTCTTCAACTTCCATCACCGCCATGTGCCCGTACACTGAAGCATTGACATAATCTTCGACGGTAGTACCTGCATCATCAACTAAAAATATTCGACGTCGAGAGGGTGAGCACACATCATGGCTCAGTGAGCAAGCAATAATGCATATGCATGCATTCAATTCATATTTGTGGTCTGGTTTAAAGTTTACAATATGCAATAGAAAGGGATGGAGGTCAAAGGTTAACGTTTATTGACCCCTCCTCTATACACAGGGTGTGGAAGCCCGCCCAAAGGTTAACATTTATTGTCGTCCCCATCCACCCTACCATGAACATTGTACAACAAAGGTTAACGTTTATTGTTGTACAGTGCCATACCAACACGTAAGCCCCTGCTGGCGAGGGCTTGCAAACTAGGCTCACAACTAACCAATCCTAATGTCAAACAGTGTATCCAAGGCCTCACCCCAGCATCCCTCAGAACGCCCATAGGGATAGAGCTAAGGCCCCCCGGTAGAGTCAGAGACTACAAGGACCGAGACCACCTCCCCTGATACTCTACGATGTAATAGTTCTGCTAAAGTAATGGCGATACGACGATGCTAATGCACAAGACTTGAGTTAGAGATAGAGCTAGAGTGCTGAGGCCCGGCCTATGGCACTCCCCCTGATACTCGCTCGCATCAAGTACACCAACTACACACATACATTTACATGCCTATTCCTATCATCATGGTCATTATCATGTTATAAACAATAAAGTAAATATACATGAACAATAAATAGAAATATTGGATGACATGTTGAATGCACATTACAAGCATGTTCGCATAGAATCAAGCATAGCGTTGGACTCAAGAAATAAAAACAGTTTGTTATTAACCAATTAGTTTAGGTCTTGTTTCCTCACCTTAGCTTGCTAGTAGATCCTCTTTCAAGCTTTAAGAATCACCTTTATATTGATATTATATTGCTAGAAGACCTAACAAAGTCGAAAGAATTTAGTTAGATTTTATTCCAATTTTTCCAACTTGCTGTTAACTGGGGGTAGCAGGACGGGTCGATGCTAGGGTAGCAGTATACTGCGACCCCCTATAGTAGGGTCGATGCCAGGGTCGATGGGTCCATCGACCCTAGGTGTGACCCCCCGTGGGTTTGGTCGATAAATCACCTTTTGGTCCATTCTCTCTTGTTTGAATCATATGGCTCCCTCCCATAGTTCATTCCATACACTTCCTATGGTTTAGAACTACTCTTTACATATCATATGGTTTAGTTGATCTCCTCCATGGTTTCCATTGAAACTTAATCATGGATTGATGGTTTGGGGTTTCTCCTACATCATACTTTTCTCATTAACTATTCTAAGTCTCACAAAATACATAGAATTAGTATTCTTACCTGAGAAGAGTACTCCTTCTCTGAAACTCTTCTCCTTTTGCCTTCTTCTCTACTTTCCTTCTCTTCTTCTTCTCTTCCTTCTCTTCTCTTTCTCTCAATTCAATTAGGGTTCTAAAAGGAGTGAAAGAGGCTTAGGGACGTCCTTTATATAGAGTAGAAACTCCTAAAATAAGCCCCTTTGATATTAGGAAAGAGCCTAACCGAAATTAGGAAAGTTTCCAAATTTCTGTTTCTGGCGGCAACTGGGGGTCGATGAGGGGGTCGATGATCCCGTCGACCCCTGGTTTTAAAATGTCCGACCCCCGATTAAAAACTAAGGGTCTGACTTTTTGTACTGGGGGGTTCGACCCCACCTCACTGGGTATGCGACCCTCGCCCCTTTTTGAGTGTTTTTGGGTCAGTTTAATACCTGGGATCACGATCTCCTTCATGCACTTGGTTTATTTGGCTCGACCATGATGGGTAGACCTGGTTCAAGGTGGTAAGACCGGGTTAGATTGACACGGGTCTTACAATGCATACCAACAACGTTATGAAGAGCTATTTTTCTTTGCATCCGCTAGCATGCAAGAGGAAAATACTAAGACCCGAAGGTTCGTTATGGGACTTAGGGAAAGCATTCGTGAGCATGTTCTGGGATTGGAAAAGAAAGTTTTCAATGAAGCACTATAGATTGCTCGAGTGATAGAGTCGAGCAAAAAGGAGAGCTACTTTTTTCAGAACAGAGGTATAAAAAGGCCAAATGGAAATTTTTATAACGGAGGGAACACGAATACATTCAAACCCTTTCGTACTCAAGGATTTAATGCTCAGCCAAGACTACTCCAACAGTCCAACGGCAACAAAAAGTAAAATAATGAAGGAGTAAAATTCTATAACTGTAATCAAGTGGGACATTATTCCAGGAAATGTCCTAAGCTCAGGAAGCAGCTACAGCAAGGAAAGATTTATGCAGTTACATCTGAGGATGCTGCCGCATCGCCTGATGTGATCACAAGTATGACCTGAACCTTTCATTTTGTATTACCTTGTGTGAGCATGTAGATTAAATTAAACAAATCACAAGTATCGTACCTATTAATGGCATACCCGTTAGAGTACTCTTTGATTCTGGAGCTACTCATTCTTTTATATCTGTGACATTTGGAAAGAAATTAAATCTACCCCTCAGATCTTTAGACTACAAATTGCTTGAACGTTCGCCTATGGGATTAGAAGTGGAATTAGAAAAAGGTTATGGACCATGTCCAGTTCTTATCGGCGAGAAGATTTTGGATGCAACCTTGAATCGACTCGAGATGGTAGACTTTGACGTTATCTTGGGAATGGATTGGTTAGCTCGACATTCTGCAAACCTATTATGTGCAGAAAAGAAATTGACATTTAAAGACAAGGAAGGAGTAGAGTTTAGTTTTGAGGGAACCAAACTACCCCGTGAACAAAAACTTATCCTCTCTGCATTAAAGGCTAGAAAATGTCTCGAGAAAGGAGGAGTTGGGTATCTAGTATCCGTAGTTGATCTCACTGAGGAAGTACCATGAATGGAGGATATTGATGTTGTGCGTGACTTTTCATATGTATTTTCTGAGGAATTATCAGGACTACCACCCAACCAAGCGACAGAGTTCGTTATAGATCTGATACCCGGAGCCACACCAGTATCTAAAGCACCCTATCGAATGGCTCCTACTGAACTGAAGGAATTAAAGGTACAGTTACAGAAATTACTGGACAAGGGTTATATCAAACCTAGCATATCACCATGGGGAGCGCCAGTATTGTTTGTAAAGAAGAAGGACAGTAGCATTCGCATTCGACTATGTATAGACTATCGGGAATTGAATAAGCTTACAATCAAGAATCGATACCCATTGCCTCGGATCAATGACTTGTTCGATCAGTTGCAAGGTGCCAAGGTATTCTCCAAGATTGATCTTCTATCAAGATACCATTAGTTGAAGATTAAGGAAAGTGATATTCCAAAGACAGCATTCAAAACAAGATACAGACATTATGAATTTTTAGTCATGTCATTTAGATTGACTAACTCACCCGCAACTTTTATGGAACTCATGAATCGGATATTCCATGATATATTGGATACATTAGTCATTGTGTTTATTAATGATATATTGGTCTACTCCAAGGACAAGGAAACTCATGTCATGAATCTAAGAGCCGCTCTACAGCAACTAAGAAAAGAGAAGCTTTACGCCAAATTTACAAAGTGTGAGTTTTGACTAAATGAAGTCGCTTTCTTAGGCCATGTTGTATCCGCTGAAGGAATTAAAGTGGATCCTAGCAAAATTGTAGCCATTGTGAAATGGGAAGCACCTAAGAGTGTTGCAGAAATTAGAAGTTTCCTTGGTATAGCTAGGTATTATCGATAATTCGTGAAAGACTATTCCAAAATTACCGTACCTCTCACCAGTTTGACTAAGAAAAGAGAAAAGTTTATTTGGACCGACAAATGTGAGAAAAATTTTCAAACATTGAAGGCTAGATTGATATCTGCTCTCATCTTGGCTATTCTTATTCTAGGACAACCATTTACCTTGTACACTGATGCGTCTAGATTGGGTTTAGGATGTGTACTTATGCAAGGAGAACAAGTAGTTGCATATGCCTCAAGACAACTGAAGACACATGAGAAGAATTATCCCACTCATGACTTGGAATTAGCGGCAGCAGTACATGCGGTCAAGATATGGAGACATTATTTGTATGGAGAGAAATTCCAGATTAAATCAGATCATAAGAGTTTCACTTATCTTTTTAAACAAAAGGAATTGAACATGAGACAAAGAAGATGGTTGGAATTATTGAAGGATTATGATTGCGATATCCAGTATCATCCAGGGAAGGCTAATGTAGTTGCTGATGCGCTAAGCAGAAAAGCAATGATAAAATCCCAAGGAGAGGTTAACACGACTGCGACAATGTGTGTTACAGAAAAAGTATTCAATCATGGTAATGAGCAGTTCGTGATAGATGCACCCGGTGGATCAACCAACCAAGGATTTATTCATCGGTTTTCAAATATGTTTACCACATTGAAGATTGTACCTAATATAATTGACGAAGTGAAAGCCGCTCTAAAATCAAACCCTTATCTAAGAACGGTACAAAAAGACATCGAAAAAGGTAGGACTATTCCTGAGTTCACCTTGGACGATGAAAAGGTATTGAAGTACAAAGGAAGAGTATGTGTTCCTGAAACGGAAAACTTGTTCATTAGACACTGACTAATGAAGGAAGCTCACACCACCGCTTATTCGGTACATCCTGGAAGTACAAAGATGTATCATGATTTGAAGAAATTATATTGGGGAGAGGAATGAAAGCAGATGTAGCTAAATTCGTGTCTCAATGCCTAAATTGTCAGAGGGTAAAGGCTGAACAACAAAGACCTACAGGATTGTTGCAGCCACTGCCAGAACCATCATGGAAATGGGACTGTATCACTATGGACTTTGTCACTGGATTACCATTGACTCCTCTAGTAGTTGACGCGGTCTGGGTGATTGTAGATCGTCTAACTAAGACAGCTCGCTTTATAGCTATACGACCACAGTATATCCTGGAGAGGTTAGCCAAGCTATATGTGGATAATATTGTCAGATTACATGGAGTACCTGAAAGCATTGTGTTCGATAAAGACCCACGCTTTACCTCAAAGTTTTGGGAAGGATTACAGAAGGCTATGGGTACAACGTTGAAATTCAGCACTGCATTCCATCCTCAAACAGACGGACAGTCGGAGCATTCCATTCAGATTTTAGAAGACATGCTTTGAGCCTCTGTTATTGATTTCAAAGGATCATGGGATGAGAAACTACCATTGATCGAGTTCGCCTATAACAACAGCTATCAGGCTACTATACAGATGTCACCCTATGAAGCACTGTATGGTAGGAAGTGTCGAACTCCTTTGTTTTAGAATGAAGTTGGTGAACGGAGTATTGTTGGACCAGAATTTGTTGAAGAGACTTGTCGTGCAGTCAACATTATTAAGGGAAGAGTTAGAACGGCTCAGAATCGTTAGAAACAGTATGCAGATACTCGACGTCGAGACCTTGAATTTGTCATAGGTGATAAGGTATTCTTGAAAGTATCACCTATGCGAGGTTTAAAACGATTCGGACAGAAAGGGAAGCTAAGTCCGAGATATGTCGGGCCATATGAGATTCTAGCTAAACGTGGAAAAGTGGTTTATCAGTTAGCACTACCACCATCTATGACAAGTGTGCATGATTTATTTCATATCTCATTATTAAAGAAGTACGTCAGAGATCCAACGCACATTTTAACAGAAGATCCACCAGAATTAACTGATGATTGACATTCGAAGTAGCACCAACTGAAATCACTAGCCGAAAGGTTCAACGTCTATGCAACCGTGACATCTATTATGTTAAGGTCACCTGGAGGAGCCAAGATATAGAAGAGATCACATGGGAAGAAGAGAATGCTATGCGAAAGCAATATCCTCACCTTTTCAACTTAGAAGGTATGCCAAATTTTCAGGATGAAATTTCTAAAAAGAGGGGGAGAGTTATAAGATCCGTATCGAACTAACCGGTATTACCACCTTGTACCAGGTCTACCTATCATGGTTGAGCCAAGTGGACCAAGTGCGTAAAGAAACCACAAGACCAGGTATGAAATTTAACTCAAAAAACAGTCAAATATGAGTGTGTGGTCGCATGCCTAAACAGGTATGACCGACCCCACCTCAAAAGAGTCCAACCCATGACTTTTGGTCATCGGGTCGCATGTTTTAAGAAATGTAGGTTCGACGGATTCTGCGACCCTACATCTGACCCTACGGAAACAGTCAAAAACAAAAAATTTAAAACCTTCCTAATTCGAAGGGGGTCTTTCCTAAACTCATTGGGGCATATTATGGAGGGTTTTTCTCTATAAATAAAATGTCCCTTAGCCTCTTTCACTCCTTTAGAACCCTAATTGAAAGTGAGAGAAAGAGAAGAGAAGGAAGAGAAGGAAAATTGAAGAAGAAGACCAAGGAAGAGAAAAGTTCAGAGAAAACTCTTAATCTCAGCAAACCTAAGGTATGAACCTAATTTTCTACATGAATTAAGAGCGTAGAATAGTTCATGAAGAAGATAGGATTAGGTGGAACCCAAATCATCCATCCATGGACAATTTCCAAAAGAATCCATGGAGGAAATCATTATGGACAATGGATAGTGTATAAAAATTGTAGTTTGAGTCATAGAACAATCATATGAAGGACCAAGATGGTGAGTCAAAGGATTCAAACAAGAAGGAATGGACTTAAGAGTGAAAGGTCGACCAAGAACACATGTGGTCGCACGTAGGGTCGAATGATATCCGACCCCACGAGACCTACATGATCGACCACATGCCCTCGGAAAGTTCCAGGGAGGGTGTGGTCGCACGTAGGGTCGGAGTATATTCGACCCCACCTGTGACCCTACACCCTGGGGTCGTAGAAAATGAGACCCCAGGTGTTACCCTACCCTGCGACCCTACACCCTGTGGTCGCAGAACTGAGACCCCATGTGCTACCCCACCTGCGTTCTCAGCTTCTATTAGTCTAAACATATTGAAATTAATTCTAACTAAAATATATCGACTTGTTAGGTTTTTCCAGTGATTTAAAAGTGAATTATAAAGCTTGAACAAAGATCTACTAGTAATCAAAGGTGAGGGAACAAGACCTAAACTAATTGGCTAATAATAAACTATTTTTGTTTATTGAGTCTGATGCCATGAATGATTCTATGCTTATATGCGTGTAATGTGCATTTAACATGTCATCCAATATTCTTTCTATTAATGTTCATGCATATTTAATTCCGTTTATTTATAACATGATGATGATGATGATGATGCTAGGAATAGGCATGTGAATGTTTGTGTGTGGTTAGTGTACTTGATGCGAGTGGGGCATCAGGGGAAGTGTGATGCAGTTCGATCCTAAGCACTTTAGCTCTATCTCTACTCAAGTCTTGTCCACTGACATCGTCGTATCGCCATTACCTTAGCATAACTATTACATCGTAGGGCATCAGGGGAGGTGGTCTCAAACCGCGTAGTCTCTGACTCTGTCAGGGGGCCTTAGCTCTATCTCTATGGACGTATTGAGAGATGCTGGGGTGAGGCCTTGGATACACTGTTTGACATTAGGATTGGTTAGTTGCGAGCCCAGTTTGCAAGCCCTCGCCAATAGGGACTTACGTGTTGGTATGGGTAGGGCATCAGGGGAAGTGTGATGTGGTGCGGTCCTAAGCACTTTAGCTCTATCCCTATTTTATGGTGGGGTGGATGTGGACGACAATGGTGTTTGATCCATTGGGTGGGCTTACACACCCGTGTATAGAGGTGCGACGGCCACCAAACCTTTCTATTGCACAATGCAAACTTATGAACCAGACCAAAGATATGAATTAAATACATGCATATATTTGTTGCATTGTTTTGTTTGCTCACTGAGCCATGATGTGTGCTCACCCTTTCGACGTCGAATATTTTTAGTTGATGATGCAGGTACCACAGTAGAAGACTATATGAATGCTCCGATGTACGGGCATGCTGCGGCGATGGATGCAGAAGTTATAATGGAGTTGCATGTTCGTCATGCAAGTGCAACGCATGCGTTGATTAGTTTTTCTTTGAATTATTCAGACGATGTAATTGATTAAATTATTTTATTTTATGTCTTTGTTATTTGGAGATAATTGGATAATTTATTTACTTTATCACCGCTAGACTCTCAGTTCATTTAATATTAAAGACTTCCGCTATTGTTTATTTACTCTGATTATGGTTGTAGATGTGTATGGTTTAAGCAAACGGACACAGCCTATTCGAGATCCTGATTGAACCGTTGGTTTATTGGCGGTTCATCACACCGTTCTGAATAGTGTGGAATTGGGGTGTGACAAACTATGTTTTCACTGTTAGATACTTAGTTCATTAATATTAAAGACTTCCGTTATTGTTTATTTACTCTGATTATGGTTGTGGTTGTATCTGTTTGATCAAATGGGCACGGTCTATACGAGATCCTGGTTGAACCGTTGGTTCATAGACAGTTTCATCACACTATTCTGGTTGGTTCAGAATTGAGGTGTGACAATTTCTCAGTGTCGATAATATTCTTATTAGAAGAAATTATATTGAGAGTAAGATGCTGATTCCATAGAATCCCCAAGCCATCTGAGATACCCTAAGCTGGCACCGTATAACAGAAATCCATTCTTAACCTTCTTTTCAACTGTTCAAATTTGTCAGTAGTACATTTTGTTTCCATAGAGCAGGAGAGATGAGCAAGGGAATGATAAGTCAGGGGTCTCCCAATTCCCCGACAGTTCCAATTACAAATTTTCATAATTCCCTGTGGTGCTGATCGTCGCCGGCTACCATAGGAGTCAGCATTAAAAACATCTTCAGAAGGCATAGTTGCCTTGGAAGAAGCAGCTTGAGAACTACCACTTACTTCACGCTCCACTTCTGCTTATGCTTCATAGGATAAGGTTCCATAGTCCGACGGCGGGAAGAAACCCATTTCATTTTGCCATGCTTCTTCATATTATTTAGGATTCTTCAGGGTCTGAATTCGGTGAAGGCTGCATAATAGAGTTTTGGCTAATGAGATTTGGTTGATGCATAGCCATATATAGCATTATGATGTTCCAAAGAATCCTATATGGATTAATTATTAATTTCAGTGGGTATGGTGGCCAGATCTTTATGGACTACATGGTCCCTTGGTGTATGAGTATGGAAATTTAAGGCCTTAAAATGAGTATTGAGTAAGGTAGTAGAATGGGTTGGACTGTTCGGTAAGGCGGGGTAGGATTGTGGGTTAGGTTTTGGAGTAGTAGCAATTGCAGAACTGTGTTGGAATTGAGAGGTTGGTGATGGTTGAGAATTAGTGGTAAGTTGGTGAAGGAGACTCTTAAGAGAGGTAATAAGTGTTGTAAGGTCGGTGGCTGTAGATTGATTGATCGGTGGCATGGGAGAGGATAAGTTGGTGTTTCCATCTATTGTGCCAGGGGACGTTGGATTAACAAGGATGGTCTTCATGTTGGAAGAAGTTATTTCAATATTAATTAAATGGTTGGGGGTGGGACTGGGTTTTGGCATAGAAATCGGTTGAATGCATGGACAGGCAAAGAAGTTTGAGTACCCGCAGTAACCTTGTCAGGAAACAAGGTGTGTGACGTGTCATTTGGGTATAGGTGAGATGGAGGGAGGCCAGACAAAATGACGTTTGGGTTTGAAACTCCACTGGGATGGTGGTTAGAATAACCGTCACCATCAACCTCAGTCTCCAACCTTTGGATACAATTTTCAGAGTGAGATAGGATTACCATGAAGATGTTCATGCAAACCGACACTGTCACCAAACGTTAGAACAGGAGCAAGGTCAATTAGCCTTTGGTCTGGCACCGAACCTCGATCTGATCTCATGGCCAAACTTGGCTGTCAAAGTAGTGGCGCCAACTGAATACCCAACATCACATATCGATATATCATGGCCAAGAACACCACAATGAAAGCAAATTAAAGGTAAACGTTCATAGCGAACGTTAATTAATTCCCGAAGACCAGATTTTGTCTTTTAATGGGAACCACCGTAAGCAATGCTCTAGTAATATCCATATTCACCCTCGCCCGTAGGTACTGCACTCGTCGGCCAAACTGAGTACCATTAATGATCATAACAGAAACTGGTGTACCAATATAAGAACCAATCTGTTTGGAAAATTCCAGATTCATCAGGGTGTAAGGGACGTCGTGAAATTGGACCCAAAATTCATCAGAATTAAACTGATATGCATCATTATGATTCCATCGCTACAGTAGAAGTAACCAGAAACTGTCCATGGACTTTCCTTCAAAACATTCAACAGATCTTGGGGATGTTGGAACCGAAGAAGGAATCTATCATTCTGCAATGGAGAAACCTCGACTGAAAACCTTGGTCGCCAGGCTTTAAGGAAGCCTTCAGTAACGGCTTGGTGGCGATAAGCCTTCCGAAATAAAACATATCCTACCGAAGAAGTGTCGGGACTGTTTAAGGATCCCTTTTCAGAAGATGCATCGACGACTAGAAGAGGGCCGAAATCCTCTACTGATTCTGATGGGGGTTCCGCTGTAGGGGACGCGTGAGGACAAGGTGAAGAAGAATGTGCCATAATGAAGTAAAATGAAAAGAAACATGAAAAGAAACCCACTCACAGAGAGGAACAAGAAACAAGGGAACTGGTAGATGGTAACCCAGCGTTGTAATTCACGTGTGAAACGAGAAGCACTTGAGAAATGAAAATTGAGACACATCTCTCTCAATTTTTGGTTATTGGATAGATGGTTATTGGCTGTTATTCTATTTTTGGTCTGTACGAAGGGTATTTTGGTCTGTACGAAGGATGCCGTGGCTTTTCAATTGGGATTTAAAATAAAAAAAAATATAATTATACTAGGGTGTAAAACGGGGAAAAAGATCCTCTGTAGTGAGGCCACCCCTATAGTGAGAATCTCATTCACTCAAAGTAGATCGGGGTACACATAGATCCACTTTGAGTGGGTGGGATCCTCACTACAAGGGTGGTCTTACTACAGAGGATCCCAATCCGTAAAACGGATCCCATCCCATTCAGATCACATCTGATACAGATACTCGTAAATGTATACGGATATGGATACATAGTAAATAGATATAGATGAATCAAATTCGGATTTTCGACTATCCGTTTACATCTCTAGCTGGACCTTCCTGTTCCTAACTTCCTAGTGGATACGATCATACTCAATTGTCTTTCTCATGAATTTCTTTTTCTCACTCTCTAGAATTAGTGGAATCTTCGAGGAACCTCAAGGTCATAAGTTATGTAATTTTTTATTATTAGTTAGATAAAACCAACACCAACACCAAGAACATGAAGAACAAAAACTATTCAAGAAAATGATAGATATTTAATGTGGTTCATACACCAATGTAATGTTCTATGTCCATGGGAGAAGATGAAGATGATTCACTAAAGTGTTACAATAGAGAACTCTCAGGAACAAACTTTCTTCATACCCAAATCAAAAAGGGCTCTTCTATCTTCTCTTTTGCAGCTAAGGTTATATGACAGGAAAAGAACAATAGATATAACTCTTCCAAAACGGTCCAATCCATCTGGTTGGGTCGAATTGTACTACGGATCGGTCCAAGCACTTTGCTACCATCACTGATCTCAGGGGAAAAAAAACCCATTTGGGTCACCACCAAAATTTATCAAAGCAGGTCAATCTTTAAAATGGGTAACGAATCTAAAAGTTTCGAAGAATTCACAACACCCATAACAAATCTCCACCTTGCCTTGAATTTATCTCCAAACAAGCAAACACATAGTAACCATAAATCATCTTCTCTAATAGTCCTTCAATGGGCTGAACTCAAATACAGTATACTCCAATCAAGTCCAAGCGGTGCTTGAACTTGAAAACTGCAAGAGGCTTCGTCAACATGTTGGCGGGATTGTCTTCAATACCAATCTTTAACACTTGGATATTGCCTTGAGCAATTATCATTTTATTTTTATGCATAGATCCTTTATTAAAGAAGAAAAAAGAGGAAAGAAAATACAGCCGGCCTAGCAAGGTCACAGCCCCAACCCAAGCAATGCTGGAGATACACCACCAAAGACACAACTACTCACTTACAAGCCCACTTGGCATGACATAAGAGATGTAGGGGACCAGTTTAACAACTTTTATTTATCCAGGACCTCACATTTAATAGCACTAACAAGGGCATCTCTAGGCTTTGTCATCGAATTGAAGATCCTATTATTCCTCTCCCTCTAATTGTGGTATACAGCAATTCCAAATGCTAGCTTGAATGTTCTACCAAATAACTTGTCCCTCTTGCATTTCTTGCTAATCCAAGCAGCTTTTCCAATAATCCCTTCCCCCATGAATCTTCTTTTGTAGCTTATAAGTCTTATTTCTCTCCACACCCAAAAGGAAAACGGGCAGCCAAAAAACAAATGATCTATAGAATCCTAGCCGGCTCAATTAAGAAAGCATGCAAGGTTAACATCAATTCTTCTTAGGAGATTCTAGTTGCTTATAGAAAGGGCATTTCAGATACCTCTCCAAAGGGTAATGGCATGGCGAAGGATATTTCTGGCAAACCAAACTGAGTAGCACCAACCCAGGGGGGGATGAGTCGGCTAATGTAATCCACACAGCTTTGGAGGAGAAGGTCATAACCTTACCTTTTCTCCTAGTCCATCTAAATCGGTAGCTTCCCTTACTTCATCGACCTCGTCCCTTGAATGTTGTTCATCCGTACACTGATGATCCGATCAAATCCCAAAAAATCGGGTCAAGATAAATTATGATGATTTGATTGAACCGTCTCATGTTTATTGAACCGAGAAGAAAGGTTCGTAGGTCAACCGACCCACTAGACAAAACGAAGGGAACATCAGCGTGTGATTCCATCTCTATCCCTCGGCAAAGAAAAAGAAGATAAGGGTTTGACCCCTAGGCTCTCGAAAACTCGAAGGATCGAGGGGCATCTGATAGGGGCAAAAGGATCACAAAAAGTCAGGGACGGACACGTGGCAGAGCCCCAATCAAATAGGGGACGGACATTTGTCGATCATCAGAGATGACCACATCCAAGCATATCAATCAGCTAGCACTGACCCATTGGCTATTGAGAGCTGAAGAGTGGCTATCGACCCCTCAGCCAATGAAGAAAGATTACGTGTCACCACCCAATACGGTAAGGGGTCGATCGTAATGCATGAGTATGGAGAAGACTTATGATTCATGCAATCATACCCTCACCTCCAAAGTACTAAATCCAAGGGTGACATGATTTTTTGACAATAGAAAAGTCTCCATCTATGACAGTATGATGGCTGTAGCAGTACGAGGTGTCGAGGACAAGGTCGGATCCAATTCGATCGAGGCATAGCCCCCCCGGTAGTCCTCATATCCTACATTTAGAGAAGGGTAGGCTGCCAAAGGATCTACTTCTTCTACAGCACCACCTTGCTCAACCTATCAAGACGCTATACATGGCCTTCTATAGAGCTTCTATGACAAAGTAACCCATAAAATCAAGAGGCGTATCTTTCCTAGCATTGTCCTTCTCTGTAAATATAAGCCAGAACAAAGAAAAAAAGATTGAATCCATTACACTCTAAACTCTCACTACACTCTTGCTCTTTATACCCACACTCTGCACGATTCACTTTGACCATTCCCTACCAAAATTCGACACCTTCTATCCAGATTCCATCTACTTGTTTTGGTACTGGCTTAAGCATCGGAGTGGCCATGGGGTTCTTGAACTCGCACCTGACTACTTGTTTTGCTGCTTTGATCGACGGGTAACATCATCTGGAGCTTCGGGCAATAACTAGCGACAACAAAATCTTATAAGGGTTTGCATTATTATTTGCAAGGAATTTCTTGAGCTTTAGAATGAGGCAAAGGAAGTGATCTTGCTCAAGCCTACTCTTTCTTCGATTCATTCCTTCTTAGAAAGGCATCCATAGTTTTTCCAACATTTATGAGCCAATCCAGGATAATTTCAAAGGGCCAAAAATAATTGAGGTGCTCAAAGCAATGAAAACTCTCCAAGAATTGTTACACATTTACATGAAGAAAAGAGAGAAATCGAGGAAAAGAAAAAGGGATCTAGGGAGAGAGAAATGGAGGGGAAAGAAAAAGGGATTGAGGGAGATAAGAAGATGGAGGGCAAGAAGGAGCCAAGTAGCAAAGGAGGGTCGAGATGGCTGAGGCAAGGCTATGGTGGGGGCTGAGTGGAGACGGGTATAAAGTATAAACTTCAAGAGAGAGCATGGGAGACAAAACTGGTGGTGGTGTGTGATACCCCATTCCCGACGTATCGGTACTATGGAATGCAACAGGATCTCTTCATCCTATTAGGGCATAAGAAATCCCCTTCCAGGATTGCAAATCACGGTACATCACATATCAACCCCCAACAATAAAATTTATTGATTATAACTCACCAGATTATCAGAGTAAATTAAAACATCTCAAAGTAAACAATTTATCCAAATTAAGAGAGTAAAACATAGCGAAAGTCTTATAATTAAAATACCAAATCATTTTCCTGACATCTAACTATTTTAAATTCCAATTCCAAATTATCACAAAATAAATCAAAGAACATTGTTTTAAAGATTATCCAAAGATCGTATCCCAATAAAGTAAATCCCAACAATTAAAGAAATAAAAGAAACCACATAAGCACAGCCTAAGCCCATGGACAGACACTAAGGATCGTCCTGAGGATGACGAATCTCCTCCTCAGGCTCGTTGTCCTCATCCTCCACACCGGATGACAAGCTACCTAAAGCAACGAACGAAGAACCTGCAAGATCTAACATAATGTGCGCATAAGGATAAGCTCAACCACCGAGCTTAGCATGAAAACTAAACGTGCAACAAGCAAATGCATGCAACTATCAACTACGGTCTGGTAATATAACTATAAGTGTTAGCTTAAGACAGCCCACACATGGAGCCTCCGACTGCACAGGTCTCCACTCAGAATGATGCCACCTCACTGGGCGTACAACATCCCCCATGTATGGGTACACCATTTTGGTCCGCACATGATCGCAATTCATCCCAAGTTACACTACGTCTGGCACTTGAGGAGGTGATAATCCCACTAGTCGACTCGCCTGTCCATCCACACTACGTCGGGTATGGGGAGCATTACAGCCATGTTCATACCATCCTTTATTGAACTCATACCATTACAGAACCCCCTAATGGCTAAGGGTACAGTTATATGGGTGATTAATATTCAACTAGCCATGTCCACCTAATTAGCCATATTATTAGATTGTAACATCGTCAAGCTTCTAACCCCGTCCGAGCTCCCACGTAGGATATTGTGACTTAGCTAAGTTACATATGGTCAATGCAAAGTAGTGTCGATAAGAAATGGTACAAGCGTCCCATTCACCTACCTTCCTCCTTACAGACTTAATCAGACATCATGAATCAATCACTAATCAGTCACGTTTATGGGGTCATAAGCGTCCCATTCCACTCGTTCCCACCACAACATGGCACTGCTGACCCCAAACACAAGGATGCATATGTATGATCACACGGAACAATATATTGAATGGCATTTTATCATAAAAGCATGTTATCAATCTCACACCATCACACAGCATAATAAAATAGAGAAAACATATGCATCCAAAGGTTTAGTTCCCTTACTGAAAGCTAGAAGAGAAATCTACTGCATTCTCGATCAAGTAGCTTCCTATCGGAGTCTTCGTATCTCTATCAAATTCATAGCAATAATATTCATCAACTTATCAACTTACAAATTTATTCTAGCATTGTTTTATGCTTAATATTCTTGGGTTCACTGTGTTATTAACTTGTCTGATAATTCATGCCTATTGTCTACTATCTGTTTATCATAGCATAGCATTAGTTATTTATTCCATTCATTACCATTCACAGTCTAAAGGTACTTCTAACCTATAATAAACATGATGTCCACACAAAATAGGGAAAGTATGGTTTAGCACTCCACAAGACAGCACGCTCGTTAGACATAATCCACCTTCTATTAGCCTTAATACTAAGAAGAACTTCATCTAACGAGGCTAGGGGTGTTCCAGCATCTTAACAGGGGTCCTAAGGTTGAGTAGCAGCTACTGGATGAGCACGCAGCCAAATAGGTGTACGGCTGATGGCTGCGGCTGCACCTCACCAGGTGCTAGGCATGCTGCTTGTGCTTGCGGCCACAAGCTTTCGTGTAGCCATTTGATTGTGCCAGCACCTCAAGGGTGTTGCCTAGTCCTTGTTGGTTGGGTTTAAGGTCTCAAATTATAGAAGTAGTGAGTGGTTGGTTGTTTTAGGATGTAAACCAAAAGCTACCTCAGACATACATGGAACACAAGGGGTTTTACTTCATAGAAAAGTGGTTACAGGAGTTCTAAACCCTTAACAATTCAAAATAAATTATATAAAACTACTGGCCGAGTTTGGCCGAGATCCGACACTAGAATCAAGTATGGTTGATGGCATCGACCTCACTTCACGACTGGTAGGTCGTGCGGCTGGTCCCATCGACCGCACGTCGAAACGTGGTCCGATGATCACCATCTTTCTTCGGGGTGTTTCCCATATTTTTCTAAGTATGAATAAGGAGTTTGGGCTCCTAGTTCCATGTTTACACTACAGTTTGGATACCGTTTCGATTTGATAACTAACCAAAATACCAGATCTGGTTTATACCTTTAGATCCGATTTCCAAACCTTCGGATCCACTATTGTTTATGGATTCTAGTCCTTATTGGACACTCTTGGATCCTCAAGAGGTATGATTAATTCATTAAGTCCTTTAATGATTCGGTTTCTCTAATCCGTTATGCCATGTACACTACCGTCCACTATTCGAATTAGTGAACACTAGTCTACATGGTTTAAACTTCAACCTTTATGGTGGTCGACGCTTCTTCTTTTGATAAAGTCATAGACATTCCGTTACAACGCCACAACCATTAAGGTGAAATATATTATTTCCTTCAGACATTATTTGAATCGTTACCTTACAGTTCCATAAACCAATTCAGATCTTAAAGTGAAAGGATACTTACAAGGTTTGTCTCCTTTGATCTCTTCGATGAACTCGTGCTTGCAGAAGTGAGTTCCTTTCTTCATCCTCCTCCTTATCTTTCTCTTTCTCTTTTCCTTTTTCTCTCTCTTTCTCTCTCTGGGTGATAATCAGAGGAAGGGTTCCTCTTCTTCTCTTCTTCTTCTCTCTCCTCGCCTTTTCTCTTTTCTATTTTCTTTCTCAAAGTTGTTCATCAGAGTCCTTCCACTAATTCTCTTGGTCTTTGATCAGATTTGGCTAAACTAAGAGATTGATATCGGTTTACATGGTAGGAGATTGATTTTGGGATCTCCATGAAACCAAAATGGAAGGATTAAAGATTTCTCTCATTCCCATCCATAAATAGACCCATTGAGATAATATTTCCATGCTTGGAGAAGGTTTGAATTCGAACAAGTGGCTCCCGCGACCGTTGGTCACCAAACAGTTTCACGTCTAGAGGTGCGGCTAATGTGCTACCACGCCACCTCTGTCTCCAGCTAGACCTCTTTTTTGGTCGGCCATCTTAGGCGCATGCATGCTATGCCCTGGGTGGTTGCATAGGATGGATCCAAGACTTCTCATAGTGCATTTTCGTGCGCTCTAATGATATAGGAGGTTCAAGATAGTGGTTTTTGTGTCACCTCACGGTTATGTCATCGACTTTGGTCATGTCAGCCCAATACATTCGCACGTGGGAAGACCCAACACATATCCAAAATAGTCAAATCGTAATGGGTTTGGGCATGGGTCTTACAACTCCACCCCCTACAAAAAAATTTCGTCTCCGAAATTTAGGCGTAACTACGCCCTTGGTCGTTGGGGTATTACTTGTATATATAACGTCCACCTTCTTTCCAAATAAATTCTTTGACCCTATGGTCCTTTTACCGGACTTCGATTCCAAGAGGTACTGCAATGTGAGTCCCTTACCTTCTGATTATATAATAGTCGAAGGTTCCACTGTATATAACAAATCAGTTTGTGGTTGACGCGATTTGGTCTACAATAGTCGACGGTCCACCATAAAAGAAGAATCTGCTTAGGCTAGGGCAGTTAGGTGATCAGTACGTAGGGTCTTTGATGTATTTTCTCACATCACATGTGGAACACGACAGGGTTGTTGGAATGATGGTGGCATAGTTATTGGGTAATATAGTTGCGCCGATCCATTACTTCTCAATTTCCAACACCACAAGATTCTATATTCTTCCTTGCCTAACTTCTTTACTATGTTGAAAGGAAGTCTCTTCAAGATACCAGCTACGTTGGGGAGTAATGAGGCTAGGTGATCTTAATTCTTTCTCAATTCCTTCGACCTCCTCAACGTTCCTCGAATATTCCATTCCACAATTTCTTTTCACTGACATCTCTTCAGTTTAATAAAGTCTTGCACATTCTTCCATATCGTCTTCTTACTTACTTACAAGTCATATACACATCAGTCACTTCTATTTGAGATCATACCAACTTCTTTAAATCATTTATATCGACTCTTCAAATCTTTAACATCAACTCTTCAGATTATCTACATCAATGTACATAGATTTCGATTCATATTAATACCAAATTCTATCTCCTTCGAGTATGAAGAGTAGAATATGGTTTAGTTGTTCATCAATATACATATATATACACAATCTCAACATTTCATCATCTCCTGACATATAATTTATTCCTCAAGATATGGAAATTCATTATCTCTTAATAGGATTTGGAAGTCAAATTACTTTGATCAAATTCCTTGGTAATCTATTAGAGTAAGAGCCTCTATATATAGATTCTTCATATCAACTTGTAATTCAACGGCCTTGAATCTTGATTGCCATTTTCTTGAATCCAACCAAGAGGGAGGATTTATATGGGCCTCTGTCAGAGTTAATCTAGCTTGAGAAACCAATATTTTTCCTACAATTTACAATGACGGAATTTATGCAAAGGTTCTTCAGTCAAGAGCTTGATGGAAAGTCATTGATAACTTCAGTAAAGAGCTTGATGGAAAGTCATTGATAAATGGGTAAATTTCTCCCGCCTCTCCTCTAAGAATCTTAAAAGGCAATCATCCCCCAACTTGACTCAAAATGTCTCTCACCTCCCCTGCTTTTGAAAATATTCTCCCCCATTCAATTTGGTGATGAGATTCATCATCAGTAATATTTTTTGGACAATAATACCCTCTCAAACAATTATCAATTTTGAATAAAACTACCTCTCAAAAAAAAAATAATGGGAGAGTATTGGACAGACAGAACCAGCGGTCTACCCAGTACTCGCCGAACAGGAATCGAAGACGATGGGTGTAACTGTAACCATGATCTCCGGCGATGAAAGAAATAAATGAAAACCATTGTAACCATGATCTCTTCATAAACGTTGCTGGAGCTCTAGTGAATTCCACCATGGTAGAAATCTACCGTGTATACAACGAATGCGTGCACCTATTCCCAGTCTATCATTTGGAATTGTTCCAGAAAACAAGTGTGTGCACCTATTCCGATGACTGGTGGTGCTGCTAGGGAGGTTCCTTTAATGGTGGTGAAGGGAAATTCTTACCGAAACCTTGTTTAACATCTCTACAACTCTTTACAAAAAAAAAAAAAAAAAAAATCTGCATATCTGAAGCTCTGCGCCACTGCCCAAAAAACACCCTTCTTCCAAGCAGGCCAAACAAAGCACTTGATTTTTTCTATCGAAAATTAGAAACTATGAAAACAAAAGGTTTTGGATTCATCATCTTTGAATGATTGTGACGGTGGGCTCTTAAAATGCTGTTGTACTTCTTCTCAAAATGGTTTTTTTTTTTGTTTTTTTTTTTTTTACGGAGTTGCATATACTTTCTTTTTCTTTTTTTTTTTAGTCAATACTGTAGAAGTTAGCTGTAAAATGTGTCCAACAAGCAAAATATGAATTCTGGCGAATAAATCGTCGGATCGTCGAAATTTGGTCGAAATCTGATGGTTAATTGGGCAACTGGAGAGAAGGTTCCAGATGAATCGAAAGCGTTTTTGTCCAAGATTCCAAATTCTATATATATATATATATATATCGAGATGTTTTGTTCTTATCATAAAACCACCAAGGAACCGCCGCGAATCATCTCTTGTAACTTGAACACCACCTGTTGATTAGGAATTACTACGAAGTTCCTGTAATGGTGAAATAGTGCATCATGGTAAGCTCTGCAAGTGGAATTTCGTGGTAGGGAAATTTTATTCCGTTGGGGGAGAAGTGGGAGTATTTTAGGTATGGCTTCTAAATGACATCGTAGCTTAGAGCGAAGAGTTCACCAGAGACTAGGTCGAGGCGTCAAATGTTAGGTGGGCAATCATGGCAGACTCAAGTTGACAATTGAAATTGAATCGACCCACAGTTTTAAGGTCATCGAAGGGAGCGAGAGAGAGAGAGAGAGAGAGAGAGAGGACACTATGAGCAGTGGTCTCCGGTGACTCTTCAGTGAGTACTAGATAGACCGCCGCTCCCTGTCTGTCCAATACTAGCCGAACACTCTGAGGGTCGATATTATTTTTTTTTTTTTTTTTTTTTTGAGGTAATTGTATCCAAAATTGATGATTGTTTTGAAAGGTATTATTGTCCAAATAAACATTAGTGATGATGAATCTCATCACCAAATTGAATGAAAAAAATATTTTTCAAAGTAAAAGAGATTGAAGACATTATGAGTCAAATTGAAGATGATTGCCTTTTAAGATTCCTATAAAACAAGTGGGAGAAATTTTCCCTTGATAAATTTATCCAGTTTGTAAGGAAGCTTCATTGTTTCATGGATTAACAATGTAATTAAAAATTACTTCTACTAGAAGTTTTTCAATTTCAATGGATCTTAATTTTTTTTAAAATTTATTTTTTTAAATTATATTATAAATTTTTATAAAAAAATTTTAATTTGAAAAGTATTAATCTAAAAAGAATTAATGATGATGAATCTCATTGTTAAATTGATTAAATAATATCTTGAAAACTGATGATGAATCCCATCATTAAATTGAGTAAAAAAGAATATTTAAAAAAATAAAGAAAAATTTTGATGATACTTTGTATCAAGTTAAGAGGTGACTGCCTAACCAATCATTATTCCAAGAAACAGCCGGACCCGTAGCTGACTAAGAAAGAATATTTAAAAAAATAAAGAAAAATTTTGGTGACACTTTGTATTAAGTTAAGAGGTGACTGCCTAACCAATCATTATTCCAAGAAACAGCCGGACCCGTAGCTGGATCCACAATTTTACACTTGCGATCCAACAGATACCCATGAAACGTTTCTTTTTATTCCAAATTCAATGTCCACTGCCCGACCCGAAGGTGGGACTAGCTCTTAACCTGCCCTTCGAAGTATTCTCAATCAGATAATGGATTGGAATTTGGACACCATACAACATCACCTTTCAAACCTCTTGAAGGGAACAGTAAGTCAGTAACCCCATAGTTGTTCTGACCAAAATACCCCAACCACTCCGACATTAATTACTCCAAAACCAATTGCACAATAAAAAAACGCTATTGCACAAAATAACGTTTTCATCTTCAGCTCCCCCAAACAAGACACAACGTCCATTAACATTTTAGCCCAATCCGGCCTGTTTTCGCTTGCTCATAATTTTGCAAATTAGGGCTTCCATGCGAAGCGTAAAGAAATTATCACAAAAGAATCTAACAAGGAAAAAGTACCGCTTTCCATTAATTTTCTACATGCTTAATTAGAAAAACAAACATAACCAGAGCCCAAAACGAAGCCCAAAAGACATCCATCAACATGAAAACCCTAGCCCCAATTCTTGAAACTTAAACTATGAGACCAATTTACACCAACTGGAGGAATCCCTAGTTTAAACAACAAACCTAACCCCCAAACCCATAGAGAGTCCTGCCTTGCCTCTTAAGGGCATAAACCACATCCATTGCGGTCACGGTCTTCCTACGAGCGTGCTCAGTGTAAGTAACAGCATCACGGATAACATTCTCCAGGAAGATCTTGAGAACTCCACGGGTCTCTTCATAGATCAAGCCACTGATACGCTTGACACCTCCACGCCTTGCGAGACGACGAATTGCAGGTTTGGTGATGCCCTGAATGTTATCTCTCAGCACCTTACGATGCCTCTTCGCTCCTCCCTTTCCCAATCCCTTGCCTCCCTTGCCTCTTCCTGACATAGCTCTTGCGTCGGATGGAAACCCTAAAAACTCTCTCTCTCTCTCTCCTCCTCCTCTGTCGGAAATACAAATTTTCTTAATTTATCGGCTTCTGAATTGAGTATGGTTTGGTTCGGGTTTATATAAGTGCTTAAATGGTGAGATGGCCGTTGGATTAATAAGGGATCCTTGTGTTCAGTTTGTTTTGGATATAAACCGTTGGATACTGAAGTCTTGATTCTGATTGGTTGAGAATAGAGTTATCGGATTCAGTAATGATTTAGAGCAAAGAGATAAAGAAACACATCGGTTAATCGGTAACATGCAATAGAAACCGTTCAATGGCACGCCGCATTAAAATTGTGAAAAATTGACGTGTAGTATAAACGTATGGTTGCGTTTGGTATGTATACCTAGAAATGTATTCTAAAAATAAAAATGTATTCATAAATAAGGGTGAGAATAGCTTAAAGACACTAGAACAATCCTTATTTTCGGTCACGGTAAATTTTCATTGCCTAACATAAATTTCTTTTGGCAAATATAACACCTATACTCGGATTTCCATTGCCATTCCGTTGGCAAAAATTCATTGGTGTTTATATTTTACACAACGAAAATCGATATTCCGTTGTCTATAATATATATTTTGCACAACAGAAAACAACATTCCGTTGTCAATAATATTCATTTTACATTACGAAAAAACTTCATATAGACAACGGAATGTTTGTTTTGCATTGTGAAACAGTAATCTCTGTTTGCCATCGGAAAAAATACACTTTTACACTACGGAATTTTAGTTTCCGTTGGAAAAAATCTATTTTTTTAATTACATTTTTCTACTGCCCTCACTGCACTGCCCTATTGATATGTACAAAATGCACATAATCAAAACCCTATCAAAAACTTGATATTAATTACATAATTCTAAGTCCTATATATATAAAAGCATATCGGAAAAACCATTTTTTTTACATTTCTCAAATGCCCTCACTGCACTGCCCTATTGATCTGTATGCACATAATCAAAACCCTATCAAAAACTTGATATTAATTACATAATTCTAAATCCCACATATATAAAAACATATGTTGTTCAAGAAACATATTCATATGACCCACTGCAAACTCATAATAATAATTACAAAGTTTTTTTATTTTTGGGTAAATAGTTATTTATTGACCCATGGAAAGAAAACACAACAAGCCGGCTCGAAAGACCGCCAAACAACCAAATAGACCAAACAAGAAAACTCCAACAACCAAAAGGGAACCAACACTCCCAGCACAAAAACCAACTCCACACCAACCTAAAAGGGAGAGAAAAGATCCTAGCCTACCAATATTTAGGATCCCAATAGATCAAATGCAAACCCGATCCTAGACAGAAGGCCATCGGGCCGAAACCAAACCACCCAATTACAGGCAGCCAATACAATCACAAAGAATGCTTAAGGAATTGAAGGCATTCACAAACCAGACCAAAGAACAAACAAAATGGACCCAGCGAGGGAGAGCTCAAGGTCACTAAACCCAAACTGAAGCCCTAGCCTTAAGAGACCACTAAATCTCCACAATAAGATAAGCCAAATTCTTAGACATGAACCAGATATCTAGCTGATGTGACAAGCCCCACTCTGGTGAATCTACCAAGCCATCTGAGGCTCTCTTCAAGATCTTCATCATTTGACGGTCGGCAGGTATTGTGAACCCCGCATCCAAAAAATATGAGCTAATATGAATTTTTCTCACATAACAAGTTCTCTTGTCGACACTAGCCTAGCATTCATATCATCAATGGAGTGTATTGAACCCTAGATAAGAGTCAAAACCCTTGTACTTTAAGTGTAAAAGCTTTGTTTGGGAATAAACAATCAAACCAACCTTGACTTGGCCATCCTAAACCAATTCGGGATTGGCGGTTGACTAAGGTGGTTGATGAAATGGGCCTGATCGACCACCCCTGCTGTCATCGACCGCCTGATCCTAGAATTGGGCCAAAACGAGTTTTAATTGTTGGGCTTGGCTCCAATTGGTCCCCAAGTGTAAGAACCGTGTTCTAAAACTGGGTCTAAACCGTGATTTTATATGATGACAGGTATCCCAATCATAACCAGACCGGAAGGCGAAGCCAGGTGATGAACCACGCAAATTTCAGGTATGAGAACCACTCAAAATTTGTAAAAAACTCATATCGGTCTGACTATACCGGTTTGAGTCAGTCAGATCGGTATGGTGCAACCGGTATGGTATACCGGTCTGACTATACCGGTCTGAGTCAGTCAGACCGGTATGTGCGACCGGTATGCTTCGTTTCTGGGGGAGACGGACTCCAACGGGTTCCTTACTCCGAATGGAAACTTGGAAAGTTTCCAATCGTGGAAAACCTTCCCAAGAACGGCTCTCCACTATTAATAGAGATTATCACACTCCATTGATCCTTCTCAAACCCAAGCCATCTAGAGGAGTGTTGAGAAGGAGCAAGGAGGAAGAGGCTGCCCAGGAAGGAGATTTCCGTTGGAGGAGCTCGCTGCCAATCGACGAACATCGCCGGTAAGTGCTCTATACTATTAGTAATACTAGGATGTTGGATCGGAGCTGCGAAGCGGCACGACAATCCTAAACCCTAGATTTTTCTTCTTTTAAATCTGATATGGTTTGATACGGCGTTCTAGCCGAAATTAGAAGGCCATTAGGATGCTTAGACCTTAGCGTGGGTTAGGAGAAACCCTAGAAAACCTAGCCGATAACCGACAAGGAAGGGAGATCCGAGACCTTGCTCTCGGATCCAAACCACGGACTATACCAGAGGGAAACAAGTCCAGCGGTATGGGCCTACGGTATATACCGTGGGCCTGCGGTATATACCGCAGGCACATACCGGTCTCACTGGCTGAGACCGGTATATACCGTAACCGGTATATACCGGTGGCACCATACCGGTTTCACTCCCCTGAGACCGGTACCTGCGACCGGTATGGCTTCCGAGCCTTGTTTGCTTGGTCAGGCAAGGTTCTGACCAACTGTGACTTTAATAAATTAATTCTAACCTATGAATATGATTGTGTAGGACCTGTAGACAACGTGAGAATACCCTGTGACGCAGAGCGGATTGTTATCACGCGTCAGGTAAGGGACAAGACCCAAATTCTAATTAATTAATTAACCAGTAAACCTTTGCAACTAAATTGTATATGAATTTCATTGCTTGATGTCTGTGCATTTCACATGCCATGTATTTACTTCTTTTGTTATTACTATCTATTCATGCATTTCATATACTAGGATTGTTGGATGTTAGGCATGTGTATGTTTTAGTTAGTGTGTGGAATGTGAAGGGGGTGTGCCCTGGATATATCCACAACTAACACCTTTTTCGAATCGTCATTTACCTTAGCAGACTTGGTGCGAATAGGGTATCAGGGGGAGGACATGGGATTGTGGTTCTTCCTGCCCCCTAGACTCGAGCCCTATCTCTATGTCGCAGGGAGCCGTGCTGGGGTAGGGCCATTGATACTGTATTGCCATTTAGGACTGGTTAGAAACGGAACCCACTTGCAAACCTTTGCCAGTAGGGGTTTAGGTATTGGTACGGTATGGGGTATCAAGGGGAGGACGTGGGATTGTGGTTCTTCCTGCCCGCCAGACTCGAGTCCTATCTCCATACAGGAGTGAGTGATGTGGGGCAATATCAGTAATGTGGTAGGTGCCTGAATGTTGGGTGTGCTCACACTCTCGTGCATGGAGGTGCGGTGGCCGCCAAACCTTACCATAGCATATTTGCAAGTTATACCTGACTCAAATTGTAATGTTATCCCATGCATTTTGTATGTTGCATTGGTCTTGTACTTTACTGAGCTAAGTTGTGAGCTCACCCGAATATATATATTCTTCTTTTTAGATTTTGATGCAGGGTACACAGTTGATGACTTCATGACTGCCCCAGCATATGGTACAGTTGCTGCCATTGATACCCAGGCAGTGGAGGACGAGCATGACGCATCATGCGAGTGCTCCTTTTGTGTTTTCCTTTAGAGGGGATTTTATTTCTGAACAATACATTGTAATACTCTTATTATTTAAATTTGTGAATGGTGGAATAAGTTGAATAATTATTTTAAATTACAACATCGATCTCAGTTCATTTATTTATATTCTGCTACTATGTATTAATCTCTGATTATGTTAGACTGCTTGGGAATGATTGGTTCACATGGTCTATTGAGATCCTGGTGTGAACCGTGGTTTAAAGCCAGTTCACTCACACTTCTGGTTCAACCAAAATTGGGGTGTGACAACTTGGTATCAGAGCGCTAGGCTCTGTCCAACTACTCATTCTGCATCTAACTTTGTCCAATGAGCTGAGTTAGGAAAATTAAAAACTTTAATAAGAACACACCATAAACTTGCTTGTTGCTTGAAACTTAAGAAAGATGCATAATATACTATTAATAGAAGAACAAATATAAGCACTAAAGTATTAAGAGAAACAAATAACCATTTCATAATTTTTTTTAGTGCAAGTGAACAACAGAGTACAGTCCACAAGTCGAACAATTACTCTAGTAACAAAATAAACCACATGAAAATAAAATAAAAACTACATCTGACTATGGTGGTGTAGCGGGCCTGGATGGTACCGGGTCTGCAATATCATAGTCCCGCCCGTACACCTCTCTGAGCCAATGAACCTGGTCCTGCGTGACCTGTAGGCTACGAGCTAGACGCCCCAACTCCTGACCCATCTCTTGCTAAGAATCCATGAGCCCTCTCTAAGTATCTAGGATGCCTCTCCGAGTATCTCTGATCTCCATGAGCATGCTCATCACTGGGTCCGAAGGGGGACGAGATGGTCCAGCAACTGGAGAAGGCCTAGAAGGTCCTGCAACAGGAGAATGTTGGGGTGCAGGTGCTGGGATGTCCTCCATGTGTGCTGTAAGACCCGTATCAAACTAACCCGGTCTTACCACCTTGAACCAGGTCTACCCATCATGGTCGTGCCAAATGGATCAAGTGCGTGAGGGAGATCACAATTCTAGGTATTAAACTGACCCAAAAACACTAAAATAAGGGGGAGGGTCGCATACCCAGCAAGGCAGGGTCGGACCCCCCCGAGATAAAACTCGGACCACCGAGTTTTTAACCCGGGTCGGACATTTTAGAACCAGGGGTCGACAGGATCTCCGACCCCCTCATCGACCCCCAGTCTGCCGACAGAAACCGTGAATTAGGAACTTTCCAAATTTCAATGGGATTCTTTCCTAATCTCAGTGGGACTTATTTTGGGAGTTTCTACTCTATAAATAGGGCGCCCCTCAGCCTCTTTCACTCCTTTTAGAACCCTAAATGGATTGAGAGAAAGAGAAGAGAAGGAGAAGAGAAAGAGAAGAGAAGGAAAGTGGAGAAGAAGATCAAAGAGAAGGCTTCAGAGAAACAAGTTTAATTCTCAGGTATGGATACTATTTCCATGTAGTTCTAAAAACCTTAGAGTAGATAGTGAAGAGGGAATGATCTAGGAGAAACCCAAATCATCCATCCATAGTTAGATTTTCATGGAAAACCATGGGAGAGATCATAAAAACCATGTAGGTGAATAAACTATGGTTCCAAGCCATAGAACATGTATGTAATGGATTGTAGAAGCAAGCCATAGGACCCAAACACGAAGGAATGGACTGTAGGATGAAAATTCGACTAAACCCACGGGGGGTCGCACGGGGGTCGATGGCCAATCGGCCTTACCAGACCCTAACAATCGACCCCCAGTGTTCGAAAAGTCCAGAATCTGGGTGGTAGCACCCAGGGTCGATTGAACCTCCGACCTTGGCATCGACCCCCAGTTAACAACATGCTTTTTAAAATCAAAATTAATTCTAATTAAATTATATCGACTTGATTAGGTCTTCTAGTGATATAATATTGATATTTAGTTGATTCTTAAAGCTTGAGAGAGGATCTACGATCAAGCAAAGGTGAGGGAACAAGACCTAAACTAATTGGTTAATAATAAACTGTTTTATTCTTTAGTCCAATGCCATGATTGATTCTATGCGTGTATGCTTGTTATGTGCATTCAACATGTCATCCAATATTTCTATTATTACTATTCATGCATATTTAAATTATTGTTTATAACATGATGATGATGATGATGATAGGAATAGGCATGTGAATGTATGTGTGTAGTTGGTGTGCATGATGTGAGCGAGTATCAGGGGGGGTATCATAAGCCGGGCCTCAGCACTCTAGCTCTATCTCTAACTCAAGTCTTGTCCACTGACATTGTCCTATCGCCATTACCTTAGCAGAACTATTACGTCGTAGTGTATGAGGGGAGGTGGTCTCGGACCGTGTAGTCTCTGACTCTGTCGGGGGGCCTTAGCCCTATCTCTATCGACGTATTGAGGGATGCTGGGGTGAGGCCTTTGATACACTGATTGGCATTATGATTGGTTAGTTGCGAGCCCAGTTTGCAAGCCCTCGCCAGCAGGGGCTTACGTATTGGTATGGGTAGAGTATCAGGAGAAGTGTCATAGGCCGGGCCTCAGCACTTTAGCTCTATCTCTATTCAATGGAAGGGTGCATGTGGGACGACAATAAACGTTACCTTTGGGCGACTTCACACACTCGTGCATAGAGGTGCGGCGGCCACCTATCCTTTCTATAGCACATTGCAAACTTATTTACCAGACCAAAGATATGAATTGAATGCATGCATATGTTTGTTGCATTGTTTTGTTTGCTCACTGAGTCATGATGTGTGCTCACCCTCTCGACGTCGAATATTTTTAGTTGATGATGCAGGTACTACGGTCGAAGATTATATGAGTGCTCCGGTGTACGCGTGTGTTGCTGCAATGGAAGACAAAGATTTAGTGGATCGCATGATCCCTCATGCGAGTGTAACTCATGCGTATTCGATTAGATTTTTGTTTGGATTATTAAGGAAATGTAATTGATACTTTATTTATTTATGTCTCGGTTGATACAACAATAACTTGATATTTTATTATGGTTATCACAGTTAGATTTCTCAGTTCATTTACTATAAGACTTCCGTTATTGTGTATTTATTCTGATTATGGTTGTAGATGTATATGGTTTTATTTTTAATGGACACAACCTATTAGAAATCCTGGTTGAACCGTTGGTTTATTAATGGTTCATCACACCGTTCTAAATGGTGCAGAATTGGGGTGTGACAACTTGGTATCAGAGCATCTCAAACCCTGTCTTTGAAACCCGTATACTTCCACAAAAGGTCGTGAACTGAGATAGAATAAAAATTTAAAAGATGTAATAATAACACATCATAAGCATCTGTATTGTTTGAGACAAAATTGAAAGAGAATAATGCATCTATTAAATGAGAAACAATTTTTATATACAACCAAAGGGAGGACAAACATTTATATATATATGATTAAAGCAGAGTACAATCCATAGTCCGGATAATTACTCTGAAGTACAAAAAGAAAGATAAAAGAAATACATCAAGAAGCTGAAGATGATGGGGGAGGCGGTGCCTCACGGTCTCTATCATAGTCCTCAGCGTAGACTCCAGTCAACCAAGCTATCTGGGTCTGGGTCGTCTGGAGACTAGTCGTGAGGGCAGCCACACACTGGTCGGTCACGCGCTGAGCATCCATAAGCTCTCCCACCTGCAGATCAGACAAGCGCTGAGCCTCTAGAAGCTCTCCCATCCTCAAGTCAGACATGCGCTGAGCCTCTCGTATCTCGTACAATATCCCCATCATGTCATCAGAAGGAGCATACGAAGGACCAGTTGCATGCGAAGGACCAGCTGAAGAAGACGGACCAGCTTCAGTAGCATGAGTAGGTGATGGAGGAGGTATGGCATCTACATCCATGTATAGCCGATCATCATCATCCCCATGAACCCCTGCTCCAGCGGCTGCTGCTGCGGCCTCAGCGTCAGCCATCTCCACTTGAGTGCGAGGGCGCACCATCGCGTTCCTCTCCTCATCGCTGACCTGGGCATCCCGCATGCCCATCTTACAGTTGGCCTCCCAATCCAGAGACGATGAGAAGGATTTCTCATGAATCTTCTCATCCAACAAATCAACCCCCAGGCGGGTAAGCAATGTAGTGATCATGCGTCCATAAGGAAGGTTGCCAGTATGACTGGGCAACGTGACACTGATCTTCGTCCGCATGATGATATAGGGAAGGCAGACGGGCTGCCTAGTGCATATGCAGTACAACAGATACTGGGTCAACTGGGAGACCCTCTCGTAGTGTCCACTCTACGGTATCAGGTTATGCTGAATGATCTTGCAGTACACCCATGGATCTGAACGTAGATAACTCGCTTTCATCTCCCAACGATCAGGTCTGATGAGCTTACGATCTATCTCAGCCCTCATCTGTAATGAAAAGAACTGGGGCTCTCCTGGGGCACAGAATATGAAGGAGCCGCCATAGGAGATACCCAGCAAGTCCGCTAACTATCGATAGTCAAAAGAAATATCAACCCCCTTGACATAGCTAGTGATCCGAAGCTCACCACCTCTCTCAACATCGTTGTAATCCCCCACCACTTGGAGATTACAGTAAAACTGGCGTACCAGGTCAGGATAGGTACAGGCGTCATAGGTGATGATAGGGAGCCATCCCATATCGCCAAAGGCCCCCTCCACATTGAACAAGGCCAAGCTAGCCAAGTTCACTTTGCGGCGTCCCCCTACCGAGCGTAGCGGGCATACAGCGTCTCGGCTTCATGGGAACGAAAGCGAAAACGGTCGCGAACACTAGGTACCTTGGTACGAGCCATAGTATCTGCAATTAAGAAAGAAAAACAAATAATGGCTTAGTAGAGAGGAAAAATCCAAAATTTCGACATAATAACGACGTAAATTGGTCAAAAACCTCACTTTTCACCCATACACGTGGGCAGGAGGACTTACATAGATCCTAAACTATCCTGTGAGACTGATACAGTCGGAAATTTCAACTAACGAGATTGAATTGGAAGAAATTTCAAGAAATTCAAAATCTCGACAAAATTAGGTCAAAAAGAGTAAATTTCAAGTTTCTCGATAACCAACTGATGAAACTCAAATATTTTTGAGGGCTTTCGTTCCTCGAGTCACCAACAACAAAAGCCCCCAATAAAAATCGAATTTTTATGATTGAAAAAAGTTTAATTTGAAAAATACGAGATAAACGAGCAAAAACCTAGGTAAGGAAACCTAAAAACATGAAAATGTAGAAGACATACCTGTAGCGGAGGTGTAGACGACGAAACAAGAAGTGCAAACCAACGGATCGGAGTTGTCACTGTAGCAACTCAGAGGGATGAGACGAGTCGAAGCGGAGAAGAAAGAATGGGAAATGGACTTTGAATCGGAACTTAAAAATCTGATTTTTAGTCCGGGGGTCGGAAAATTCGATTAAAACAATCGACCCACCCATCGACCCCCGCATCGACCCTCGGCTCTCAGGAATCTGACAGAGAATCAGGGGTCGCACCCTGAGTCGGACATCCTCCGACCCCCCATTGACCCCCGGCTCTCAAGAAGAATGGGTGATTTCCCGGGGTCGCATACTGAGGGTCGGACACCCATCGACCCCCACCATTGACCCTACAGTGAAAATACAGCATTTTCGACAAAATGATCTAAAAATTTTGAAATTTGCATTTGTTAGTGGTTTTAAAATATGACAATGAAGTATTTAATGATTGTCTCTCGTGTTCAATGATTTTCAGGCAATCCCACTATCAGATTAATTAATGGCGGGATGCAGAGTAACCAGACAGAGCTGTAACTCTATTCCACCACCACCACCTGTGGGGGAATAGCCAAACACACCTGGAAACACAGGGGAACACAAACACAACACTGTCCATCGTAAATGGGTAGACAAATCCTACAAATCTGCCAACTCCACCTACAGACTTGGCCACAGTCGTAATGAATTTTGCCCAACAGCTGCAGCAAATGCAACAGGCACAAGCTACTATACAAGCTGCCATAGGCATAACTCTTCCAGCTGCACAGACACCTCCAATGCCAACAGGACAGGCAAGCACAGCACTAGGGGGAAGTAACACAGTTCCCCACGCACCTCAGATTCCTATCATGCAGGCTCAAGTATAAAATCCGGAGATAGCTCAAGGTAGATATCAATACCAACCACCTATGTATGGAGCGTATGTCCCGTAGCAACTAGACCACTCAAAACTGGTGGAGCATTTTCTGAAACTAAAGCCCAGAGAATTTAATGGCAAGCCTGCAGATCCTTTATGGCCGGCACACTGGGTTGACGAAATGGAAATAAATTTTATGATGATAACAGTAAATGAAGAAGAAAAAGTGTTGTGTGCCACCTTTATGCTGAAAGGAGATGCACACCATTGGTGGAGGTCTACCAGGACTTATTTATTAACAAAGCACGCCCAACTGACTTGGGATATTTATAAGGAGGCATTCTTTGAGAAGTACTTTTCGAGAAGTTTCAGAGATTCTATGGAAAGAGAGTTCCTGAGTTTATATCAGGGGCAGATGATCGTGGATGCATATCAACAACGTTATGAAGAGCTGTTCTTCTTTGCACCCACCAGTATGCAATAGGAAAACACCAAGACCCGAAGGTTCGTCATGGGACTTAGGGGAAGCATCTGCGAGCATGTTCTGGGACATGAAAAGAAAATCTATAATGAAGCGGCACAAATTGCTCGAGTTATAGAATCGAGCCAGAAGGAGAGTTATTTCATTGCAAAACAGAGGTATAAAAAGGCCAGCTGGAAATTCTTATAACGGAGGGAATAACAAGACATTCAAACCCTTCCATGCTTAAGGCTTTACCGCTGCAACCAAGACTACTCCCGTAGCTCAACAACAACAAAAGCCAATTACTGAAAGCATAAAATGTTTTAACTGTAACCAAGTGGGACATATAGCAAGGGAATGTCCTAAGCCCAAGAAACAGCTACATCAAGGACGAGTTTACGCGGTTACATCTGAGGATGTTGTCGCATCGCCTGATGTGGTCACAAGTATGACTTAAATTTTTAGTTAGTTGTATTACATTGTATGAGCATGTAGACTAAACCAAAACAAATCACAGGTATCGTACCTATTAATGGCATTCCTGCCAGAGTACTCTTTGATTCAGGAGCTACTCATTCTTTTATATCTGTGACATTTGGAAAGAAGTTAAATCTACCCCTTAAATCCTTAGACTGCAAACTACTTGTATGATCACCTATGGGATTAGAAGTGGAGTTAGAAAAAGGTTATGGACCATGTCCAGTTCTTATTGATGAAAAGACCTTGGATGCAACCTTGATCCAACTTGAGATGGCAGACTTTGACGTCATCTTGGGAATGGACTGATTAGTTTGGCATTCTGCAAACCTATCGTGTGAAAGAAGCTGAAATTTAAAGACAAGGAAGGAGCAGAGTTCAGTTTTTTAGGAACCAAACTTCTCCGTAAACGAAAGCTCATACTCTCTGCGCTAAAGGCTAAGAAGTGCCTTGAGAAAGGAGCAGTCCGGTATTTAGTATCTGTGGTCAACCTTACCAAGGAAGCACCACGAATGGAAGATATTGATGTCATGCGTGACTTTCCAGACGTATTTCCTGAAGAACTACCAGGATTACCACCCGACCGAGCTACAGAGTTTGTTATAGATCTTATACCTGGAGCCGCACTAGTATCAAAAGCACCTTATCGAATGGCTCCTACTGAATTGAAGGAATTGAAAGTACAACTACAAGAACAGCTGGACAAGGGTTACATTCGTCCTAGCATATCACCATGGGGAGCGCCAGTATTATTCATGAAGAAGAAGGATGGTAGCGTTTTATTGTGTATAGACTACCGAGAACTGAATAAAGTGACAATCAAGAATCGGTATCCATTGCCTCGGATCGATGACCTATTCGATCAGTTGTAAGGTGCCAAAGTGTTCTCCAAGATCGATCTTCGGTTAGGCTACCATCAGTTGAAGATTAAAGGTGGTGATATTCCTAAGACAGCATTCAAGACCAGATATGGACATTATGAATTCTTGGTTATGTCTTTTGGATTGACAAATGCACCAGCAACTTTTATGGAACTTATGAACCGGGTTTTCCATGACATGTTGGATACGTCGGTTATTGTATTCATTGATGATATATTGGTCTACTCCAAAGATGAGGAAACTCATATTAAGAATCTAAACGCCGCTCTGCAGCGACTACGGAAGGAGAAGCTCTACGCCAAATTTTCAAAGTGTGAGTTTTGGCTAAAGGAAGTCGCATTTCTAGGCCATGTAGTATCTGCTGAAGGAATTAAAGTAGATCCCAACAAGATCGAGGCTATTGTAAAGTGGGAAGCACCGAAGAGCGTTGCAGAAAATAGAAGTTTCTTGGGTTTAGCTGGGTATTATCGACGATTTGTGGAAGAATATTCCCAAATTGTCGTACCTCTTACCAGTTTGACTAAGAAGGGCGAGAAGTTTGTTTGGACAGATAAATGCAAGAAGAGTTTCCAAACCTTGAAGGCTAGATTGATATCAGCTCCAATCTTGACCATCTCGATTCCTGGACAACCATTTATCTTGTACACCCATGCGTCAGGACTGGGATTAGGATGTGTACTTATGTAAGGAGATCAAGTAATTGCTTATGCCTCAAGACAACTGAAGACACATGAGAAGAACTATCACACTCATGATTTGGAACTAGCGGCAGTAGTACATGCTATCAAAATATGGAGACATTATCGGTACGGGGAGAAGTTTTAGATTAAATCAGACTATAAAAGTCTTACTTATCTATTTAATCAGAAGGAGCTGAATATGAGACAAAGAAGATGGCTGAAACTATTGAAAGATTATGATTGTGATATCAAGTATCATCCGGGAAAAGATAATGTAGTAGCTGATGCGTTGAGTAGAAAGGCAATGATAAAATCTCAGGGGGAGGTTAGCACAACTGTCGCAATGTGTACTACCAGAAAGGTATTCAAGCACGGTAATGAGCAGTTTGTCGTAGATGCACCAGATGGATCAGCCAACCAAGGGTTTATTCATCGGTTTTCAAATATGTTCACTGCATTGAAGATTATACCAGATATAGTTGATGAAGTAAAGATAGCTATCAAATCAGACCCTTACCTAAGAACGGTATAAAAGGACATCGAAAAAGGTAGGACTAACCCTGAGTTCACCTTGGACGAAGAAAAGGTACTGAAGTACAAAGGAAGAATATGTGTACCCGAAACAGAAAGCTTGGACATTAGACATCGATTGATCAAAGAAACCCATACCACCATCTATTCAATACATCCTGGAAGTACAAAAATGTATCATGACCTAAAGAAATTATATTGGTGGAGAGGAATGAAAGCAGATGTAGCTAAGTTTGTGTCTCAATGCCTAAATTGTCAGAAAGTAAAGGCTGAACGACAATGACCGGTAGGATTGTTACAGCCGTTACTTGAACCAGCATGGAAATGGGACTGCATCACTATGGACTTCGTCACAGGATTACCATTGACTCCTCGAGAAGTTGATGCCGTTTGAGTGATTGTAGACCGCTTGACTAAAACAGCTCGCTTTATACCTATACGACCTCAGTATACACTGGAGAGGTTAGCTAAGCTGTATGTGGATAACATTGTGCGATTACACGGTGTACCTGAAAGCATTGTGTCCGATAGAGATCCATGATTTACTTCAAAGTTTTGGGAAGGATTGCAAAAGGCTATGGGTTCAACATTGAAGTTTAGTACCGCATTCCATCCGCAGACAGATGGACAGTCAGAGCATACAATTCAAATTCTAGAAGATATGCTTCGAGCATGTGTAATTGATTTTAAAGGATCATGGGATGAAAAGTTACCACTGATGGAGTTCTCTTATAATAATAGCTATCAGGCTACTATACAGATGTCAACCTATGAAGCACTGCATGACAAAAAGTGTCCAACTCCTTTGTTTTGGAATGAAGTGGGGGAACGTAGTATTGTTGGAACAGAATTTGTTGAAAAGACTTGTCGAGTGGTCGACATTATTAAAGAAAGAGTGAGAAAAGCTCAAAATCGTCAGAAGCAATATGCAGATACTCGACGCCGAGACCTTGAATTCGTCGTGGGTGATAAAGTATTCTTAAAAGTATCGCCTATGCGAGGATTGAAACGGTTCGGACAGAAAGGGAAATTAAGTCCAAGATATGTCGGACCATATGAGATTCTAATCAAGCGTGGAAAAGTGGCTTACCAGTTAGCACTACCACCATCTATGTCAAGTGTGCATGACGTATTTCATATTTCCTTATTGAAGAAGTATGTCAAGGATCCAACGCATTTCTGACAGTAGATCTACCTGATTTAAGTGTTGATTTGACATTTGAAGTAACACCAACTAAAATCACCAGCCGAAAGGTTCAACGACTATGCAATCGTGATATCTATTATGTTAAGGTCATCTGGAGAAGTAGAGATATGGAAGAAATCACATGGGAAGAAGAGAATGCTATGCGAAAGTACTATCCTCATTTATTTGACTCGGAAGGTATGTACAATTTCGAGGATGAAATTTTTATAAGTAGGGGGAGTTGTAAGACCCGTATCAAACTAACCCGGTTTTACCACCTTGAACCAGGTCTACCCATCATGGTCGAGCCAAATGGATCAAGTGCGTGAGGGAGATCACGATCCAAGGTCTTAAACTAACCCAAAAATACTAAAATAAGGGGGAGGGTCGCATACCCAGCAAGGCAGGGTCAGACCCCCCCCAGTATAAAAGTAAGACCCTGAGTTTTTAACCGGGGGTCGGATATTTTAGAACCAGGGGTTGACGGGATCTCCGACCCCCTCATCGACCCCAGTCTGCTGACAGAAACCGTGAATTAGGAACTTTCCAAATTTCAATGGGATTCTTTCCTAATCTCAATGAGACTTATTTTGGGAGTTTCTACGCTATAAATAGGACGCCCCTCAGCCTCTTTTACTCTTTTTAGAACCCTAATTGGATTGAGAGAAAGCGAAGAGAAGGAGAAGAGAAAGAGTAGAGAAGGAAAGTAGAGAAGAAGATCAAAGAGAAGGCATCAGAAAAACAAGCCTAATTCTCAGGTATGGATACTATCTCCATGTAGTTCTAAAGACCTGAGAGTAGATAGTGAAGAGGGAATGATCTAGGAGAAACCCAAATCATCCATCCATGGTTAGGTTTTCATGGAAAACCATGGCGGAGATCATAAAAACCATGTTGGTGAATAAACTATGGTTCTAAGCCATAGAACATGTATGTAATGGATTATAGAAGCAAGCCATAGGACCCAAACACGAAGGAATGGATTGTAGGATGAAAATTTGACTAAACCCACGGGGGGTCGCTCGGGGGTCGATGGCTAATCGACCCTACCAGACCCTAACAATCGACCCCCAGTGTTCGAAAAGTCCAGAATCTGGGTGGTAGCACCCAGAGTCGATGGAACCTCCGACCCTGGCATCGACCCCCAGTTAACAGCATGCTTTTTAAATTCAAAATTAATTCTAATTAAATTCTATCGACTTGATTAGGTCTTCTAGTGATTTAATATTGATATTTAGTTGATTCTTAAAGCTTGAGAGAGGATCTACGATCAAGCAAAGGTGAGGGAACAAGACCTAAACTAATTGGTTAATAATATATTTTTTTATTCTTGAGTCCATTACCATGATTGATTCCATGCGTGTATGCTTGTTATGTGGATTCAACATGTCATCTAATATTTCTATTATTACTGTTCATGCATATTTAAATTATTGTTTATAACATGATGATGATGATGATGATGATGATAGGAATAGGCACGTGAATGTATGTGTGTGGTTGGTGTGCTTGATGCGAGCGAGTATCAGGGGGGGTGTCATAGGCCGGGCCTCAGCACTCTAGCCCTATCTCTAACTCAAGTCTTGTCCACTGATATCGTCGTATCACCATTACCTTAGCAGAACTATTACGTCGTAGTGTATGAGGGGAGGTGGTCTCAGACCGTGTAGTCTCTGACTCTGCCGGGGGGCCTTAGCCCTATCTCTATCGACGTATTAAGGGATTCTGGGGTGAGGCCTTTGATACACTGATTGGCATTAGGATTGGAAGGTTGCGAGTCCAGTTTGCAAGTCCTCGCTAGCAGGGGCTTACGTGTTGGTATGGGTAGAGTATCAAGAGAAGTGTCATAGGCCGGGCCTCAACACTTTAGCTCTATCTCTATTCTATGGTAGGGTGCATGTGGGACGACAATAAACTTTACCTTTGGGAGGCTTCACACACTCGGGTATAGAGGTGCAGCGGCCACCTATCCTTTCTATAGCACATTGCAAACTTATTTACCAGACCAAAGATATGAATTGAATGCATGCATATGTTTGTTGCATTATTTTGTTTGCTCACTAAGTCATGATGTGTGCTCACCCTCTCGACGTCGAATATTTTTAGTTGATGATGCAGGTACTACAGTCGAAGATTATATGAGTGCTCCGGTGTACGTGCGTGTTGCTGCAATGGAAGACAAAGATTAAGTGGATACGCATGATCCCTCATGCGTGTGCCACTCATGTGTATTTGATTAAATTTTTGTTTGGATTATTAAGGAAATGTAATTGATACTTTATTTATTTATGTCTCGGTTGATACAACAATAACTTGATATTTTATTATGGTTATCACAGTTAGATTTCTCAGTTCATTTACTATAAGACTTCCGTTATTGTGTATTTATTCTGATTATGGTTGTGGATGTATATGGTTTTATTTTTAATGGACACAACCTATTAGAAATGCTGGTTGAACCGTTGGTTTATTAGTGGTTCATCACACCGTTCTAAATGGTGCAGAATTGGGGTGTGACAACTTGGTATCAGAGCATCTCAAACCCTGTCTATGAAACCCGTATACTTCCACAAAAGGTCGTGAACTGAGATAGAATAAAAATTTGAAAGATGTAATAATAACATACCATAAGCATCTGTATTGTTTGAGACAAAATTGAAAGAGAATAATGCATCTATTAAATGAGAAACAATTTTTATATACAACCAAAGGGAGGACAAACATTTATATATATATGATTAAAGCAGAGTACAGTCCATAGTCCGGACAATTACTCTGAAGTACAAAAAGAAAGATAAAAGAAATACATCAAGAAGCTGGAGATGATGGGGGAGGCGGTGCCTCACGGTCTCTATCATAGTCCTCAGCGTAGACTCTACTCAACCAAGCTATCTGAGTCTGGGTCGTCTGGAGACTAACCGTGAGGGCAGCCACACACTGGTCGGTCACGCGCTGAGCATCCATAAGCTCTCCCACCTGCAGATCGGACAAGCGCTGAGCCTCTAGAAGCTCTCCCATCCTCAAGTCAAACATGCGCTGAGCCTCTCGTATCTCGTACAATATCCCCATCATGTCATCAGAAGGAGCAAACGAAGGACCAGCTGCATGCGAAGGACCAACTGAAGAAGACGGACCAGCTTCAGTAGCATGAGTAGGTGATGAAGGAAGTATGGCATCTACATCCATGTATAGCCGATCATCATCATCCCCATGAACCCCTGCCCCAGTGGCTGCTGCTGCGGCCTCAGCGTCAGCCATCTCCACTCGTTTACGAGGGCGCACCATCGCGTTCCTCTCCTCATTGCTGACCTGGGCATCCTGCATGCCCATCTTGCTGATGGCCTCCCAATCCAGAGGCGATGAGAAGGATTTCTCCTTTATCTTCTCATCCAACAAATCAACCCCTAGACGGGTAAGCAATATAGTGATCATGTGTCCATAAGGAAGGTTGCCAGTATGACTGGGCAACGTGGCACTGATCATCGTCCGCATGATGATATAGGGAAGGCAAACGGGTTGCCTAGTGCATATGCAGTACAGCAGATACTGGGTCAACTGGGAGACCCTCTCGTAGTGTCCACTCTACGGTATTAGGTTATGCTGAATGATCTTGCAGTACACCCATGGATCTGAACGCAGGTAACTCGCTTTCATCTCCCAGCGATCAGGTCTGATGAGCTGACGATCTATCTCAGCCCTCATCTGTAATGAAAGGAACTGGGGCTCTCTTGGGGCACAAAATACGAAGGATCCACCATTGAAGATATCCAACAAGTCCGCTAGCTGTCGATAGTAGAAAGAAATATCAACCCCCTTGACATAGCTAGTGATCCGAAGCTCACCACCTCTCTCAACATCGTTGTAATCACCCACCACTTGGAGATTATAGTAAAACTGGCGTACCAGGTCAAGACAGGTACAGGCATCGTAGGTGATGACAGGGAGCCATCCCATATCGCCAAAGGCCCCCTCCACATTGAACAAGGCCAGGCTAGCCAAATCCACTTTGTGACCTCCCTCTATTTTCTTGTGAGCATAGCGGGTATACAGTGTCTCGGCTTCATGGGAACGGAAGCGAAGACGGTCGCGAACGCTAGGTACCTTGGTACGAGCCATAGTATCTGCAATTAAGAAAGAAAAACAAATAATGGCTTAGTAGAGAGGAAAAACCCAAAATTTTGACATAATAACGACGTAAATTGGTCAAAAGCCTCACTTTTCACCCATACACATGGGCAGGTGGACTTACATAGATCCTAAACTGTCCTGTGAGACTCATACAGTCGAAAATTTCAACTAATGAGATTGAATTGGAAGAAATTTCAAGAAATTCAAAATCTCGACAAAATTAGGGCAAAAAGAGTAAATTTTGAGTTTCTCGATAACCAACCGATGAAACTCAAATATTTTTGAGGGCTTTCGTTCCTCGAGTCACCAACAACAAAATCCCCCAATAAAAATCAATTTTTTACTGTTGGAAAAAGTTTAATTTGAAAAATACGAGATATACGAGCAAAAACCTAGGTAAGGAAACCTAAAAACATGAAAATGTAGAAGACATACCTGTAGCGGAGGTGTAGACGACGAAACAAGAAGTGCAAACCACCAACGGATTGGAGTTGTCACTGTAGCAACTCAGAGGGACAAGACGAGTCGAAGCGGAGAATAAAGAATGGGAAATGGACTTCGAATCGGAACTTAAAAATCTGATTTTTAGTCCGGGGGTCAGAAAATTCGATTAAAACAATCGACCCACCCATCGACCCCCGCATCGACCCTCGGCTCTCGGGAATCTGACAGAGAACCAGGGGTCGCACCCGGGGTCAGACATCCTCCGACCCCCCCCATCGACCCCCGGCTCTCGGGAAGAATGGGTGACCAGGGTCGCATATTGAGGGTTGGACACCTATGGACCCCCACCATCGACCCTACAGTGAAAATATAGCATTTTCGATAGAATGATCTGAAAAAATTTGAAATTTGCATTTGTTAGTGGTTTTAAAATATGACAATGAAGTATTTAATGATTGTCTCTCGTGTTCAATGATTTTCAGGCAATCCCACTATCAGATTAATTAATGGCGGGACGCAGAGTAACCAGACAGAGCTGTAACTCTATTCCACCACCACCACCTGCGGGGGAGAATAGCCAGACATACCCGAAAACACAGGGGTCCATAAACATGGCACCGTCCGTCATAAATGGGCAGACAAATCCTATAAATCTGCCAGCTCCACCTATAGACTTGGCCACAGTCGTAATGAACTTGGCCCAATAGCTGCAGCAAATGCAACAGGCACAAGCTACTATACAAGCTGCCATAGGCATAACTCTTCCAGCTGCACAGACACCTCCAATGCCAGCAGGACAGGCAAGCACAACATCAGGGGGAAGTAACACAGTACCCCACGCACCTCAGACTCCTATCATGCAGGCTCAAGTACAAAATCCGGAGATAGCTCAAGGTGGATATCAATACCAGCCACCTATGTATGGAGCGTATGTTCCGCAGCAACTAGACCACTCCAAATTGGTGGAGCATTTTCTGAAACTGAAGCCTAGAGAATTTAATGGCAAGCCAGTAGATCCTTTATGGTCGGCACACTGGGTTGACTAGACCACTCCAAATTGGTGGAGCATTTTCTGAAACTGAAGCCTAGAGAATTTAATGGCAAGCCAGTAGATCCTTTATGGCCGGCACACTGGGTTGACGAAATGGAAAGAAATTTTTTGATGATGACACTAAATGAAGAAGAAAAAGTGTTGAGTGCCACCATTATGCTGAAAGGAGATGCACACCATTGGTGGAGGTCTACCAAGACTTATTTATTAACAAAGCACGCCTAACTGACTTGGGATATTTATAAGGAGGCGTTCTTTGAGAAGTACTTTCCGAGAAGTTTCAGAGATTCAATGGAAAGAGAGTTCCTGAGTTTATATCAGGGGCAGATGATCGTGGATGCATATCAACAGTGTTATGAAGAGCTGTTCTTCTTTGCACCCACCAGTATGCAGGAGGAAAACACCAAGACCCGAAGGTTCATCATGGGACGTAGGGGAAGCATCCGCAAGCATGTTCTGGGACATGAAAAGAAAATCTATAATGAAGCGGCACAAATTGCTTGAGTTATAGAATCGAGCCAGAAGGAGAGTTATTTCATGCAAAACAGAGGTATAAAAAGGCCAGCTGGAAATTCTTATAACGAAGGGAATAACAAGACATTCAAACCCTTCCGTGCTCAAGGCTTTACCGCTGCAACCAAGACTACTCCCGTAGCTCAACAGCCACAAAAGCCAATTACTGAAGGGATAAAATTTTTTAACTGCAACCAAGTGGGACATATAGCAAGGGAATGTCCTAAGCCCAAGAAACAGCTACATCAAGGACGAGTTTACGCGGTTACATCTGAGGATGCTGCCGCATCGCCTAATGTGGTCACAGGTATGACTTTAATTTTTAGTTAGTTGTATTACATTGTATGGGCATGTAGAATAAACCAAAAAAATCACAAGTATCGTACCTATTAATGGCATTCCCACCAGAGTACTCTTTGATTCAGGAGCTATTCATTCCTTTATATCTGTGATATTTGGAAAGAAGTTAAATCTACCCCTTAAATTCTTAGACTGCAAACTACTTGTACGATCACCTATGAGATTAGAAGTGGAGTTAGAAAAAGGTTATGGACCATGTCCAGTTCTTATTGATGAAAAGACCTTGGATGCAACCTTGATCTAACTTGAGATGGCAGACTTTGACGTCATCTTAGGAATGGACTGGTTAGTTCGGCATTCTGCAAACCTATCATGTGCCGAAAAGCAGCTGACATTTAAAGACAAGGAAGGAGCAGAGTTTAGTTTTTCGGGAACCAAACTTCCCCGTAAACGAAAGCTCATACTCTCTGCGCTAAAGGCTAAGAAGTGCCTTGAGAAAGGAGCCGTCGGGTATTTAGTATCTACGGTCGACCTTACTAAGGAAGCACCACGAATGGAAGATATTGATGTCGTGCGTGACTTTCCAGACGTATTTCCTGAAGAACTACCAGGATTACCACCCGAACGAGCTACAGAGTTTGTTATAGATCTTATACCTGGAGCCGCACTTGTATCGAAAGCACCTTATCGAATGGCTCCTACTTAACTGAAGGAATTGAAAGTACAACTACAAGAACTGCTGGACAAGGGTTACATTCGTCCTAGCATATCACCATGGGGAGCGGCAGTATTATTCGTGATGAAGAAGGACGGTAGCGTTCGATTGTGTATAGACTACCGAGAACTGAATAAACTGACAATCAAGAATCGGTATCCATTGACTCGGAGCGATGACCTATTCGATTAGTTGTAGGGTGCCAAAGTATTCTCCAAGATCGATCTTCAGTCAGACTACCATCAGTTGAAGATTAAAGGTGGTGATATTTCTAAGACAGCATTCAGGACCAGATATGGACATTATGAATTTTTGGTTATGTCTTTTGGATTGACAAACGCACCAACAACTTTTATGAAACTTATGAACCGGGTTTTCCATTTCATGTTGGATACGTCGGTTATTGTATTCATTGATGATATATTGGTCTACTTCAAAGACGAGGAAACTCATATTAAGAATCTAAACGTCGTTCTGCAGCGACTACGGAAGGAGAAGCACTACGCCAAATTTTCAAAGTGTGAGTTTTGGCTAAAGGAAGTCGCATTTCTAGGCCATGTATTATCCGTTGAAGGAATTAAAGTGGATCCCAGCAAGATCAAGGCTATTGTAAAGTGGGAAGTACCGAAGAACGTTACAGAAATTAGAAGTTTCTTAGGTTTAGCTGGGTATTATCAATGATTTGTGGAAGACTATTCCCGAATTTCCGTACCTCTTACCAGTTTGACTAAGAAGGGGGAGAAGTTTGTTTGGACGGATAAATGAGAGAAGAGTTTCCAAACCTTGAAGGCTAGATTGAAATCAGCTCTAATCTTGACCATCTCGATTCCAGGACAACCATTTATCTTGTACATCGATGCGTCAGGACTGGGATTTGGATGTGTACTTATGCAAGGAGAACAAGTAATTGCTTATGCCTCAAGACAACTGAAGACACATGAGAAGAACTATCCCACTCATGATTTGGAACTAGCGGCAGTAGTACATGCTGTCAAAATATGGAGACATTATCTGTACGGGGAGAAGTTTCAGATTAAATCAGACTATAAAAGTCTTACTTATCTATTTAATCAGAAGGAGCTGAATATGAGACAAAGAAGATGGCTGGAACTATTGAAAGACTATGATTGTGATGTCCAGTATCATCCAGGGAAAGCTAATGTAGTAGCTGATGCGTTGAGTAAAAAGGCAATGATAAAATCTCAAGGGGAGGTTAGCACAACTGCCGCATTGTGTACTACCCGAAAGGTATTCAAGCACGGTAATGAGCAGTTTGTAATAGATGCACTAGATAGATCAGCCAACCAAGGGTTTATTCATCGGTTTTCAAATATGTTCGTCGCATTGAAGATTATACCGGATATAGTTGATGAAGTAAAGACAGCTATCAAATCAGACTCTTACCTAAGAACGGTACAAGAGGACATCGAAAAAGGTAGGACTAACCCTGAGTTCACCTTGGACGAAGAAAAGGTACTGAAGTACAAAGGAAGAATATGTGTACCCGAAACAGAAAGCTTGGACATTAGACACCGATTGTTGAAAGATGCCTATACCACCATCTATTCAATACATCCTGGAAGTACAAAAATGTATCATGACCTAAAGAAATTATATTGGTGGAGAGGAATGAAAGTAGATGTAGCTAAGTTTGTGTCTCAATGCCTAAATTGTCAGAAAGTAAAGGTTGAACGACAAAGACCGGCATGATTGTTACAGTCGTTACCGGAACCAGCATGGAAATGGGACTGCATCACTATGGACTTCGTCACAGGATTACCATTGACTGCTCGAGTAGTTGACGCAGTTTGGGTGATTGTAGACCGCCTGACTAAAACAGCTCGCTTTATACCTATACGACCTTGGTATACACTGGAGAGGTTAGCTAAGCTGTATGTGGATAACATTGTGCGATTACACGGTGTACCTGAATGCATTGTGTCCGATAGAGATCCGTGATTTACTTCAATGTTTTGGGAAGGATTGCAAAAGGCTATGGGTACAACATTGAAGTTTAGTACCGCATTCCATCCGCAGACAGATGGACAGTCAGAGCATACAATTCAGATTCTAGAAGATATGCTTCGAGCATGTGTAATTGATTTTAAAGGATCATGGGATAAAAAATTACCACTGATGGAGTTCTCTTATAATAATAGCTATCAGGATACTATACAGATGTCATCCTATGAAGCACTGTATGGCAGAAAGTGTCGAACTCCTTTGTTTTGGAATGAAGTGGGGGAACGTAGTATTGTTGGACCAGAATTTGTTGAAAAGACTTGTCGAGTGGTTGGCATTATCAAAGAAAGAGTGAGAACAACTCAAAATCGTCAGAAGCAATATGCAGATACTCGACGCCGAGACCTTGAATTCGTCGTGGGTGATAAAGTATTCTTAAAAGTATCGCCTATGCGAGGATTGAAACGGTTCGGACAAAAAGGGAAATTAAGTCCAAGATATGTCGGACCATATGAGATTCTAACCAAGCGTAGAAAAGTGGCTTACCAGTTAGCACTACCCCCATCTATGTCAAGTGTGCATGACGTATTTCATATTTCCTTATTGAAGAAGTATGTCAAGGATCTAACGCACGTTTTGACAGTAGATCTACCTGATTTAACAGATGATTTGACATTTGAAGTAACACCAACTGAAATCACCAGTTGAAAGGTTCAACGACTATGCAACCATGATATCTATTATGTTAAGGTCACTTGGAGAAGTAGAGATATGGAAGAAATCACATGGGAAGAAGAGAATGCTATGCGAAAGCAATATCCTCATTTATTTGACTCGAAAGGTATGTACAATTTCGATGATGAAATTTTTATAAGTAGGGGGGAGTTGTAAGACCCGTATCAAACTAATCCGGTCTTACCACCTTAAACCAGGTCTACCCATCATGGTCGAGTCAAATGGATCAAGTGCGTGAGGGAGATCACGATCCCAGGTATTAAACTGACCCAAAAACACTAAAATAAGGGGGAGGGTCGCATACCCAGCAAGGTAGGGTCGGGCCCCCCAGTATAAAAGTCAGACCCTGAGTTTTTAACCGGGGGTCGGACATTTTAGAACCAGGGTCGACGGGATCTCCGACCCCCTCATCGACCCCCAGTCTGTCGACAGAAACCGTAAATTAGGAACTTTCCAAATTTCAATGGGATTCTTTCTTAATCTCAATAGGACTTATTTTGAGAGTTTCTACTCTATAAATAGGATGCCCCTCAGCCTCTTTCACTCCTTTTAGAACCCTAATTGGATTGAGAGAAAGAGAAGAGAAGGAGAAGATAAAGAGAAGAGAAGGAAAGTGGAGAAGAAGATCAAAGAGAAGGCTTCAGAGAAACAAGCCTAATTCTCATGTATGGATACTATCTCCATGTAGTTCTAAAGACCTTAGAGTAGATAGTGAAGAGGGAATGATCTAGGAGAAACCCAACTCATCCATCCATGGTTTGGTTTTCATGGAAAACCATGGGGGAGATCATAAAAACCATGTAGGTGAATAAACTATGGTTCTAAGCCATAGAACATGTATGTAATGGATTGTAGAAGCAAGCCATAAGACCTAAACACGAAGAAATGGACTGTCGGATGAAAATTCGACTAAACCCACGGGGGGTCGCACAGGGGGTCGATGGCCAATCGACCCTACCAGACCATAACAATCGACCCCCAGTGTTCGGGAAGTCCAGAATCTGGGTGGTTGCACCAAGGGTCGATGGAACCTCTGACCCTGGCATCGACCCCCAGTTAACAGCATATTTTTTGAAATCAAAATTAATTTTAATTAAATTCTATCGACTTGATTAGGTCTTCTAGTGATATAATATTGATATTTAGTTGATTCTTAAAGCTTGAGAGATGATCTATGATCAAGCAAAGGTGAGGGAACAAAACCTAAACTAATTGGTTAATAATAAACTGTTTTATTCTTCAATCCAATGCCATGATTGATTCTATGTGTGTATGCTTGTTATGTGCATTCAACATGTCATCCAATATTTCTATTATTACTGTTCATGCATATTTAAATTATTGTTTATAACATGATGATGATGATGATGATAGGAATAGGCATGTGAATGTATGTGTGTGGTTGGTGTGCTTGATGCGAGCGAGTATCAGGGGGGGTGTCATAGGCCGGGCCTCAGTACTCTAGCTCTATCTCTAACTCAAGTCTTGTCCACTGACATCGTCGTATCGCCATTACCTTAGCAGAACTATTACGTCGTAGTGTATGAGGGGAGATAGTCTCGGACCATGTAGTCTCTGACTCTGCCGGGGGGCCTTAGCTCTATCTCTATGGACGTATTGAGGGATGCTGGGGTGAGGCCTTGGATACACTGATTGACATTAGGATTGGTTAGTTGCGAGCCCAGTTTGTAAGCCCTCGCCAGCAGGAGCTTACGTGTTGGTATGGGTAGAGTATCAGGGGAAGTGTCATAGGCCGGGCCTCAGCACTTTAGCTCTATCTCTATTCCATGGTAGGGTGTATGTGGGACGACAATAAACGTTACCTTTGGGCGGCTTCACACAGTCGTGTATAGAGGTGCGGCGGCCACCTATCCTTTCTATAGCACATTGCAATCTTATTTACCAGACCAAAGATATGAATTGAATGCATGCATATGTTTGTTGCATTGTTTTGTTTGCTCACTGAGCCATGATGTGTGCTCACCCTCTCGACGTCGAATATTTTTACTTGATGATGCAGGTACTGCGGTCGAAGATTATATGAGTGCTCCGGTGTACGTGCGTGTTGCTGCAATGGAAGCCGAAGACTTAGTGGATACGCATGATCCCTCATGCGAGTGCAACTCATGCGTATTCGACTAGATTTTTGTTTGGATTGTTAAGGAAATGTAATTGATACTTTATTTATTTATGTCTCAGTTGATACAATAATAACTTGATATTTTATTATGGTTATCACAGTTAGATTTCTCAGTTCATTTACTATAAGACTTCCGCTATTGTGTATTTATTCTGATTATAGTTATGGATGTGTATGATTTTATTTTTAATGGACACAGCCAATTAGAGATCCTGGTTGAACCGTTGGTTTATTAGTAGTTCATCACACCATTCTGAATGGTGCAGAATTGGAGTGTGACATGTGCACCCCCATCATCTCCCATCTCGGCTGCCTCTGCTGCTGCTGCAGCTGCTGCTACTGCAAGGGCCGCATGGTTCCTAGGTAGGAGAGGACGAGCCTGTAACTCCTCGTCACTGTGCACTAGATCGTCTATCTGCATCTTATAAATGGCCTCAGCATCTATATCAGAACTCATGGTGACCTCCACAGCTACCTCACCATGCATATCCACAGCCAGAAGCTGTAGCAAAGCTTTGATCAACCTACCATATGGGAGATTGCCTGTCACACCAGGCATGGCCGCATAGATCATAACCCGAATAAGCAAGTAGGGTAAACAAACCCGTTGCCTGGTAGCCACACAATAGGTAAGGTACTGGGTCAACTGGGATAACTCTCCACAGTGCCAACTCTGGGAAACAATGTTATGCTGTATGATCCGGCAGAATAGGCGAGGCTGAGGACGTAGGTTCGAAGCCAACATGACTCTACCTGGTAATAAGATCTGCTCTGCTATGGCTGCCCTCATGTCCTCAGAAAGATATCATTTGGCTCTGGGTGTACAGTAGATGAGTTTCCCATCGTCAGGAATCTCCAAAAGTGTAGCTAATTCGGCTGCGTTAAAGGAAATCATCATCCCTTTCACATAGCTGGTGATGCGAAGGTCTCTGGCATGCTCCCAGTCATTGAGGTCACCTTCTACCTCCAAGTTGGCAAAGAACAACTTCACCAAGCTAGGACGGGTAGTCTCTCTATACTGGATGAGGGGTAACCAACCTATTGCCCCAAAAGCCACCTCAACATCGAAGCGGTGAAGATGCTCCAGGTTAACAAAACGGCCTACTTCGATACGCTTTGCTCAAAACCATGCTAGGCGTGAAGCGGTCGCCTCTGACCGAAAGTACCTCTCATCATACAGGACAAGTGGGGGGTGTGGCCTGTTCATACCAGGCATAAATGATCGTTTCCCCGCTCTACGGCGTCTAGACATAGTGTATCTGTTAAACAAAGAACAAGAGTCAATTAGAGACAAATTCAAAAAAAAAAAATTCAACAGTATACAATAGGAAATGGTGTAAAAGCCTAAAAACACACCCAATATGAATGGAATAACTTATTGTGATAGTACAATGCTAGCATAGGTCAAACAATTTCATCAAAGCAAAGAAATAGAGGCATATTAACAAAATTTATCAAAAACATCAAAAAACCTAGAAACCTAGGTCAAAAGTCAAAATTTTGGGATTTTCTTTAAACCAACCGATAGAACTTCGAATTGGTTGAGAGGTTTTACACATTTAGACCCCTAAAACCTTTCTCAAGCAAAGAAGGAAGTTTTCTATGGTTAAAAACTTCCAAATCAAGAAAAACCTAGGCTTTGGTTCAAAAGACGATGAAAAATTTTCTAAAAAGAAGGAATAGAAGGATAAGCTTACCTGAGAAACGAGATTGGTACTCTAGGATGAAGTAGAAACAATCTTAGGAGCACCGGATGCACTGTAGAGACTCGGAGACCCAGAGAGAAATCGCTACCGGAGTAAACTCTAAAGAGAGAAATGAGAAATGAGACCAAATCGCGATTTTTAAAGACTTTTAGTGATACCGGTCGCACTTCTGGGCTGGATTGTGCGACTGGTACCCCCCCAGCGGTATGGTGCGATCGGTACCTACCGCAGGGTATACCGGTTGCACACAAATATGGTGTGTGCGACCGGTACTGCCTGCGGTATGGCTAGACCGGTATGAATTGCCAGTCATACCGGTCTCACTCCAGGAGAGACCGGTACCGCCGTCGGAACCCCATGGGGATTGGGAATACAAAACCATTCCGAGAATCGGCCAAACTTTATTCCAGACCTCACGCCTGCATGATATGACCAGAATAAAGGATTGTACATAGGAAATTTCGAGAGATAACTGAAAATTTGCTTATGTTCTTCCCTATTGATGTATACTTATGCTGCATATGTGTTGAGACTAAATGTTAGTTGGAATAATTCTCTAATTTGTCTCATGTATCTCAATGTATTCAGATATCGTACAGGGAATTAAATTGCTTCAATGGTGAGAGGAAATGGACGTAGAGTTCATCGCAGACGCCGTTACTCAAGGGCGCCTACCATGGACAGGAGTTCAGGTACAGAAAACTCAAAAGAGAATGAAGAGAGAGTAGGTGGGGAAGAACTTAACCGCCTAAACGAAACTGAAAATCTGATGAAGGCCAATGAAGAATCACCGTCACATGGGCAACCATCTATAGGCTCCGAAACAATGATGGCTAACTTGGTCACTAATATGGAGGCACAGCAGAAGAAGTTCTTTGATGAGATGTTAAAAATGTTTAGGCCACCTGGGCCTGTGTCGGCACCTGCAAACATGCCATCCACAAATGTCGAGAATGTCCATGCAGCACCAGTGGGGGTTAGCACAGTTACTAAAGGACCACCACAACAGGACCAACCCAATATAGTTCCCCCACCCGATTACAGGGATGCCAATTCCTAACCAAGATCAAGGAGGGTATCAGGGACCGTATTAGGGTGCATACTATGGGGGATATCAGGGAGGAAAGCAGAGTGGCTATTCTTATCAGCCACAATGGTATGGACCGGCACCATATGGACAACTTCCTTATGTACAGGGTAGTCTTTCCAGAGCGGTGGATCAATTTTTAAAGCTCAAACCACCAACTTTTACAGGGAAGTCAGGGAAAACACTATGGCCAGCGTAGTGGATAGCTAAAATGGAGAAGAACTTTCGGCTACTGGAGTGTCAAGATGGGGATAAAGTATTATATGCCACTTACATGTTGAAGGAGGAAGCCAATGGGTGGTGGAGTTCCACTAGATCATATCGGGATACAAAGCACCAGATAATCACTTGGCACATCTTCAAGGAGGCTTTCTTCGAGAAATATTTTCCCAGGAGTTTCCGTGATCAAATGGAGAGGGAGTACCTAAATTTGCAACAATCTCAGTTGTCAGTAGAGGCATACCAACAAAGGTATGAGGAGTTATTCTTTTTTGCTCCAACCAGTATGCAGGAGGAGGAAACAAAGACTCGTCGTTTCACTTGGGTCTTCGGGGTGTTATCAGAGAGCATGTGCTGGGTCGAGGGTTGAACATATATAATGAAGCTGTACAGGTGGCTCGAGTCATCGAGGCCAGTCAGAGAGAAAGTTTCTTCGCACAAAATAGGGGTCTGAAGAGGCCTAATCCTGAGTCCCAAGGTGGATGAAACAACAGGCCATACCGTCCATTCAGGCCACCAACTAGCACAGTGCCTCCCAGACCGGCTCTTGCAATGACACCACAGGCAATGGGGCCGAATCCTAATGTAAAGTGTTTCAATTGCCAACAGGTGGGGCATTATGCCAGAACATGCCCACAACCAAAGAGGGAGCAGCAGCAAGGCAAGGTATATGTTGTTACTACGGAAGAGGCAGCCGCATCACCAGATGTGGTTATAGGTATGATTTTATACTTACTCCTTAACTATTGCATTAATTGTTTGTACATTTAAAACTAAGGGAGAATTTGAAAAACCTCATGTACAGTAAATATAGCAGGATTACCCGCCAGAGTCCTGTTTGACTCGGGGGCCACCCATTCTTGTGTCAGTGTCATTCGGAAAAGGACTAGATCAACCCATCAAGACTCTACAACCAAGTCTGTTAGTTCGGTCTCCCATGGGAATGGAGGTATTATTAGAAGAATATTATGGTCCTTGCCCAGTGCTTATTGAAGGACGAGAGTTGGAAGCCAATCTAGTCCAGCTGGAGATGTCAGATTTTGATGTCATTCTTGGCATGGACTGGTTATCTAAACATTCAGCAAACCTATTATGTACTGAGAAGAAGTTAATGTTCAAGGACCTTGAAGGGTCGGAGTTCAACTTTAAAGGGGCTAGGCTGCCTAGAAAGAGAAAGCTTATACTCTCAGCCCTAAAAGCGAAGAAGTGTTTAGAGAAAGGGGGGGGGGATAGGATACCTCGTATCAGTGGTGGATGTGACTGCTGACTTACTGAAAATGGAGGACATCAAAGTAGTACGGGAATTTCCTGATGTATTTCCAGAAGACCTACCTGGGTTGCCACCAGACAGAGCTACTGAGTTTGTGATAAATCTCCTACCAGGGGTAGCACCTGTGTCTAAAGCACCTTACAGGATGGCTCCTACCGAGTTGAAAGAGTTAAAAACTCAGCTGCAAGAACTGTTACACAAGGAATTTATAAGGCCTAGTATCTCACCTTGGGGAGCACCTGTGCTCTTTGTCAAGAAAAAGGATGGTAGCGTACGTCTTTATATGGACTATCGAGAATTAAACAAGCTCACTATCAAGAACAAGTACCCACTACCAAGAATAGATGCTTTGTTTGATCAATTACAAGGTTCAAGTGTATTATCGAAGATTGATCTGAGGTCAGGGTATCATCAACTCAAGATTAAGGAGGCAGACATCCCCAAGACAGCTTTCAGGATGCGGTATGGACACTATGAGTTTCTTGGGATGTCCTTTGGGTTGACTAATGCACCTGCATCATTTATGGAGCTAATGAACCGAGTATTCCATGACATGTTGGATACATCGGTTATCATGTTCATCGATGATATTTTAGTGTACTCCAAGGATCAGGAAACACATGCAATGCATCTAAGAGCAGCATTACAAAGACTGAGGAGAGAGAAGCTCTATGCAAAATTCAAGAAATGTGAATTCTGGTTAGATGAAGTGGCCTTCCTTGGTCATGTGGTGTCTGTTGAAGGAATCAAGGTCGATCTCAGTTAAATTTCTGCCATAGTAGGATGGGAGGCACCGAAGACAGTTGCTGAAATTTGTAGTTTCCTGGGCTTAGCTGGATACTACAGAAGTTTTGTGGAGGATTATTCCAAGATTGCTGTTCCACTCACCAGGTTGACCAAAAAGGGGGAGAAGTTCATATGGACTGAAGAATGTGAGAAATGCTTCCAGACGCTGAAGTCAAGACTGATATCAGCACCTATATTGACTATTTCAGCTCCAGACCATCCATTCACACTATATACAGATGCTTCAGGTTTGGGACTGGGTTGTGTGCTGATGCAAGGAGAACAGGTGATAGCCTATGCCTCAAGACAGCTGAAAGAGCTTGAGAAGAACTACCCTACACATGACCTAGAATTGGCAGCAGTCATTCATGCTATCAAGACTTAGAGGCATTACCTGTAAGATCCGTATTAAACTAACCCGGTCTTATCACCTTGAACTAGGTTTACCCATCATGGTTGAGTCAAATGGACCAAGGGCGTGAAGGAGATCGTGATCCCAGGTATCAAATCGACCCAAAAACACTTAAATTAGGGGGAGGGTCACATACCCAGCAAGGGAGGGTCGGACCCCCCCAAGACAGAAAGTCAGACCCTCTATTCTACAGGGAGGGTCGGACACTTTAGGAAACCTAGGGACGACGGGATCATCGACCCTCCCATCGACCCTCAGTTGCCATCGAAACTGAAATTAGGAAATTTCCATAATTTCGATTAGGAGTCTTTCCTAATCTCAAAGGGACTTATTTTAGGATGTTTCTACTCTATTTAAAGGACGTCCCTAAGCTTCTTTCACTCCTTTTACAACTCTAATTGAATTGAGAGAAAGAGAAGAGAAGGAAGAGAAGAAGAAGAGAAACAAGGAAGAGAAGTAAGCAAAAAGGAGAAGAGTTGCAGAGAAGGAGTATTCTTCTTAAGTATGGATACTAATTCCATGAGTTTCTATAGGCCTTAGGTTAGATAAGGATGAGAGTGTGATCTCGGAGACACCCAAACCATCAACCCATGGTTAGGTTTTCATGAAAAACTATGGGAGAATACATGAAAGCTATATAGGTGGATGATTCATGGTTCTAGACCATGGAATGTATGTTGAATGGACTGTAGGAGCAAGCCATAGGACCCCAAACACGAAGAATGGACAAAAAGGAGGAAAATTGACCAAAAACCACCGAGGGTCGCACAGAGGGTCCATGACCATCCGACCCTATGTGATCCTGAGTATCGACCCTCAGGGTTGTGGAAGTCTAGATTGGGGAGGGTCGCACCAGGGGTCGGTTATAGCTCAGACCCTACCTCCGACCCTCAGTTAACAAAATAGTTTTAAAAATTAGAATAAATTCTAATTAAATTTTATCGACTTTATTAGGTCTTCTAGTAATATAATAGCATTATAAAGGTGATTCTAAAGCTTGGAAGAGTATCTATTAGCAAGCTAAGGTGAGGAAACAGAACTCTAAACTAATTGGTTAATAACAAACTATTTTCTCTTTTCTTGAGTCCAATGCTATACTTGATTCTATGCGAATATGTTTGTAATGTGCATACAACATGTCATCCAATATTTCTATTACTTGTTCATGCATATTTACTTTATTGTTTATAACATGATGATGATGATGATGATAGGAATAGGCATGTGATTGTATGTGTGTAGTTGGTGTACTTGATGCGAGCGAGTACCAGGGGAGGTGTGATGAGAACGTCAATAAACGTTAACCTTTGATGGGTCTCAGCACTTTAGCTCTATCCCTAACTCAAGTCTTGTGCATTAGCATCGTCGTATCGCCATTACTTTAGCAGAATTATTATGTCGTAGAGTATTAGGGGAGGTGGTCTCGGTCCTTGTAGTCTCTGATTCTACCGAGGGGCCTTAGCTCTATCTCTATGGACATTCTGAGGGATGCTGGGGTGAGGCCTTGGATACACTGTTTGGCATTAGGATTGGTTAGTTGTGAGCCCAGTTTGCAAGCCCTCGCCAGCAGGGGCTTACGTGTTAGTATGGCACTATACAACAATAAACGTTAACCTTTGTTGTATAATGTTCATGATTAGGGTGGATGGGGACGACAATAAACGTTAACCTTTGGGTGGACTTCCACACCCTGTGTATAGAGGCGGGGTCAATAAACGTTAACCTTTGACCACCCAACCTTTCTATTACGCATTGCGAACTATAAACCAAACCAAAGATATGAATTGATTGCATGCATATGTACTGTTGCATTGTTTTGTTTGCTCACTGAGCCATGATGTGTGCTCACCCCTCGACGTCGAATATTTTTAGTTGATGATGCAGGTTACCGTTGAAGATTATGTAGATGCTCCAGCGTACGGGAACGTAGCAGCGATGGAAGTTGAAGCTGAAGTGGATACACATGACTCCTCTTGCGAGTGCAACTCATGTGTATTTGATTAGATATTTTCTTAGTTTTCTTTACTTGGATTTATTATGGACATGTATTTGATATTTATTTATGTCTCAGTTGATACAGAATAATTTACTATTTAAATATTAATATCACAGTAGATTCTCAGTTCATTTTACTGTAAGACTTCCGCTATTATATGTTTACTCTGATTATGAATGTGGATGTATGGAGTTTAGATAATACGGATATAGCCTACTTGAGATCCTGGTTGAACCGTTGGTTTGTTAGCGGTTCATCACACCATTTTGAATAGTGCGAAATTGGGGTGTGACAACTTGGTATCAGAGCAACTCAGGCCCTGTGCGCTGAATTAGCATACATTCAAGAAAATTATGAACTGAGATAGGATAAAAGTAAAAACAGTAATATTAACACACTATAAGCACAAGTGATGGTTGAGACCAAATTTAAAAAGAAAATAATACATCTATTAAAGGGAAAACAATTTTACATACAAGGAGAGAGCACAAACGTATATACATAACTAAACTAAAGCAGAGTACAGTCCACAACCCGGACAGTTACTCTGTAGTACAAAGAAAATAAATACAATCAAGAATCTGGAGGTGAAGGAGGAGGCGGTGGTTCACGATCTCTGTCATAGTCCTTGGCATAGACTTTAGTCAACCAGGACACCTGAGTCTGAGTCGCCTGAAGACTAACTGTGAGATCAGCCACCCGCTAATCAGTCCGGCACTGGGCGTCTAGAAGCTCTTCCATCCTCAGATCATATCTGCGCTGAGCTCTCTGATCTCATGCAACATCTCCATTATATCAGAAGGTGGGCGTGAAGGACCAGTCGCCTGAGAAGGACCAGTCTCAGGTGCAGGACCCGCCGCAGAGGAAGTACCAGCTCTAGCCGCATGCATGGGTGAAGGCGGTGGTATCGAGTCGACATCCATATACATGCGGTCATCGTCATCGGCAGGATCTGCATGAACTCTAGCAGCGGTAGCAGTTGCCTCAGCAAAAGCAATCTCGATGCGAGTGTGAGGGCGCACCATCTCGTTCCTCTCCTCGTCACTGACTTGGGCATCCCGCATACCCATCTTGCAGATAGCCTCCCAATCTAGAGGCGACAAGAAGGTTTTCTCTTGAATCTTCTAATCTACTAAATCAACCCCCAGGCGGGTAAGCAGAACAGTGATCATACGTCCATAGGGTAGATTACCCCTATGATTGGGCAATGTGGCACTGATCATAGTCTGCATGATGATGTAAGGAAGGAAGACGGGCTGTCTAGTGCAAATTCTGTACAGAAGATACTGGGTCAGCTGAGAAACCCTCTCGTAATGGCCACTGTGAAATCAGATTATGCTGGATAATCTTGCAAAAGACCCGTGGAGCCGGACGCATATAGCAAGCTCTCATTTGCCAGCGATCAGGTCGTAGTAGCTGACTATCAATCTCAACCCTCATCTTTGTGAAAACGAACTGGGGCTCTCCAGGAGCACAGTAAACCATGGACCCATCATAGGGAATGTCCAGTAGGTCGGTCAGTTTCCGATAATCGAATGAAATGTACACCCCCTTGACATAGCTTGTGATGCGTAGCTCGTGACCCCTATCCACATCATTGTAATCCCCCACCACCTGGAGATTACAATAAAACTGCCGCACTAAATCCAGGCATGTGCAAGCGTCGTAGGTGATGACAGGGAGCCACCCCATATCACCAAAGGCCCTCTCCACGTTGAACAAGGCTAACTCAGCCAAGTTCACCATACGACCACCCTCTACTTTCTTACGAGCGTAGTGGGAATACTGTGCCTCGGCTTCGTTGGAGCGGAAGCGAAGTGGATCATGAACCCTGGGTACCTTAGTACGAGCCATGGTATCTGCCAAATTGGAAAGAAAAATAGATAATGAGTTAATAGGATAAAAATTTAAAATTTGACACAATAACGACATAAGTCGGCCAAAAGCCTCACTTGTCACCCATACACGTGGGCAGGAGGACTTACATAGGTTCCAACATATTCTACAACACTCAGACAGTAGGGAATTCTAGCTAATGAAGTCCAATTTGAAGAAATTGCAAGAAATCAAAAATTTCGACAAATTAAGGCAAAAAGAGCAAAAATCCAAATTTCTCGATAACCAACCGATGAAACTCAAAAATTTTTGAGGGCTTTCGTTCCTCGAGACACCAATAACAAAATCCCCAATAAAAATCAAATTTTTACGATTGAAAAAAGTTTAATTTGAAAAATACAAGTTAAAGGGACAAAAACCTAGAAATGGAAACCTAAAGACAAGTAAAATGAGAAAGCATACCTGTAGGGATGATGTGGACGACGAAACACGGATCCAAACTGACCAAAATAGCATAGTGGCACTATAGCAACTCAGAGGTGAGAGACGAGTCGAAACGGGAGGGAAATAATAGAGAATGAACCCAGAATCGGATCTCAAAGGTCTAATTTTTGGTCTGAGGGTCGGACAATTCGACCAGGATCATTGACCCTTGGATCGACCCTCCCATCGACCCTCAGCTCTCGAGAATCTAACAGAAAACCAGGGTTGGATACTGAGGGTCGGATACCCATCGACCCTCACATCGACCCTCAGCTCTCGGGAAGAACAGATCATTCCCAGGGTCGGATACTGAGGGTCGGACATATCATCGACCCCCACCATCGACCCTGCATAGAAAAGACAGTATTTTTTTTTCAAAAATGAGCTGAAAATTGTGAAATTTTACATCGGTTAGCATGCCTACATGTAGTATAAATGATTGTCTCACCTATTTTGATGATTTTCAGGCACCACCAATCTCAGGAAGAAATATGTCTGGGCGTAGAGTAACCAGGCAAAGCTGAAATGCAGTTTCACCACCATTTGTGGAGGAAACTAGCCAAGAAAATATATACGCCCAGGGAAATCTGCAGGTTGTACCCCCAGGAAATCCAGACCAGGCAAATCCTACCAACTTGCCACCTCCACCCTCGAAGTTAGCAATCGTGGTAATGAATCTAGCACAACAGCTGCAACAAATGCAACACGCACAGGCTCAAATGCAAGTTGCAATGGGGATTATGTTTCAGGCCGCACATGCTACACCCATGCAGACCGGACAAGCCAGTGCAGCACCGGTGGGTAACCACCCAGCACCTCAAACACCTCAACCACCAGCTGCACAAATTCCAGTACTAGGTTCGAAAGCAGCTCAGGTTAATTATCAGTATCCACAATCTATGTTTGGGGCATACCCCCACAATCAGATGGATCACTCTCGACTGATTGAGAGATTTTTGAAAAAGAAGCCCAAGGAATTTAACAGTAAACCGTCTGATCCGTTATGGCCAGCACACTGGATCAACGAGATGGAGAGAAACTTTCTCATGATGACTATTACAGAAGAAGAAAAGGTGTTATGTGCCACCTTCATGCTGAAAGGCGATGCACATCATTGGTGGAAATCTACCAGGGCATATCTACTGACCAAGCACGCCCTATTGACTTGGGCTATTTTATAAAGAAACGTTCTTTGAGAAGTATTTTCCCCGAAGCTTCAGAGATGCTATGGAGAAGGAGTTCCTGAGTTTATATCAGGGCCAGATGTCTGTGGATGCATATCAACAGCATTATGAGGAGCTGTTTTTCTTTGCACCACTTAGTATGCAAGAAGAAGACACTAAGACCCGTAGGTTTGTCACGGGGCTTAGAGGAAGCATCAGAGAGCATGTTCAAGGCTTGGAAAAGAAGGTATATAACGAAGCTGTTCAAATTGCTCGAGTTATAGAATCGAGCCAGAAGGAGAGTTATTTTACACAGAACAGAGGTATAAAAAGGCCAGCCGAAAATGCTTATAACGGAGGGAACAACAAGACATTTAAACCCTTCCGTGCTCAAGGCTTTACTACTGCACCCAAGACTACTCCAGTAGCTCAACATCAGCCAAAGTCAAATTTTGAAGGTCCGAATGTTATAACTGCAACCAAGCAGGACATATGGCAAGGGAGTGTCCTAAGCCCAAGAAGCAGTTACATCAAGGACGAGTATATGTTGTTACAACCGAGGATGCTGTCGCATCACCCGATGTGGTCACAGGTATGACTGAAACCTTTTTAAATTGTAATTACATTGTATGAGCATGTAGACTAAGTAAAATAAATCACAGGTATCGTACCTATAAATGGCGTACCCGCCAGAGTACTCTTTGATTCAGGAGCTACTCATTCCTTTATATCTGTGTCATTCGAAAATAAGCTGAAATTATCCATCAAAACATTGGACTACAAACTACTTGTACGGTCACCGATGGGGTTAGAAGTGGAATTAGAGAAAGGTTATGGACCATGTCCAGTTCTCATTGGTGAGAAAACCTTAGATGCAGTCTTGATACAACTGGAGATGGTAGACTTTGACGTCATCTTGAGAATGGACTGGTTAGCTCGGCATTCTGCGAACCTATTATGCGCCAAAAAGAAGCTAACATTTAAAGACAAAGAAGGAGCAGAATTTAGTTTTGCGGGAACCAAACTGCCCCGTAAACGCATGCTCATACTCTCAGCACTAAAGGCTAAGAAGTACCTTGAGAAGGGGGCAGTCGGGTATCTAGTATCAATGGTTGACCTAACCAAGGAAGCACCACGAATGGAAGATATTGATGTCGTACAGGACTATCCCGACGTATTTCCAGAGGAACTACCAGGATTACCACCCGACCGAGCCACAGAGTTTGTGATAGATCTTATACCTGGAGCCGCACCAGTATCAAAAACACCTTATAGAATGGCTCCTACAGAACTGAAGGAATTGAAAGTGCAACTACAGGAACTGCTGGACAAGGGTTATATTCGACCTAGTATATCACCATGGGGAGCACTGGTATTATTTGTAAAGAAGAAGGACGGTAGCATTCGATTATGTATCGACTATCGAGAGTTGAATAAACTGACAATCAAGAATTGATATCCACTACCTCGGATCGATGACTTGTTCGAACAGTTGCAAGGAGTAAAAGTATTTTCTAAGATCGATCTTCGATCAGGCTATCATCAGTTGAAGATTAAAGAGGGTGATATTCCTAAGACAGCTTTCAGGACCAGATATGGACATTATGAGTTCTTGGTCATGTCTTTTGGATTAACAAACGCACCATCAACTTTCATGGAACTTATGAACCGGGTCTTCCACGATATGTTGGATACGTCGGTTATTGTATTTATTGATGATATATTGGTATATTCCAAGGACAAAGAAACCCATATCAAGAACCTAAACGCTGCCCTACAACGTTTAAGGAAAGAGAAGTTATATGCCAAATTTACCAAGTGTGAGTTTTGGTTAAGCGAAGTCGCCTTCCTAGGCCATGTAATATCCGCTGAAGGAATCAAAGTGGACCCCAGCAAGATCGAGGCTATTGTAAAGTGGGAAGCACCAAAGAGCGTTGCAGAAATTAGAAGTTTTCTAGGTCTCGCTGGTTATTATCAGAGATTTGTGGAAGACTATTCCCGGATTACCGTACCTCTCACCAGTTTGACTAAGAAAGGTAAAAAGTTTGTGTGGAGGGATAAATGTGAGAAGAGCTTCCAAACATTGAAGACCAGATTGATATCCGCTCCGATTTTGACTATTCTCGTTCCCGGACAACCATTTACCTTATACACTGATGCGTCAGGACTGGGATTAGGATGTGTGCTTATGCAAGGAGAACAAGTAATTGCTTATGCCTCAAGACAGTTGAAGACACATGAGAAAAATTATCCCACTCATGATTTGGAGTTAGCAGCAGTAGTACATGCTGTCAAGATATGGAGACATTACCTGTACGGAGAGAAATTCCAGATTAAGTCGAACCATAAGAGTCTTACTTATTTATTTAATCAGAAGGAGTTGAATATGAGGCAAAGAAGATGGCTGGAACTATTGAAAGACTATGATTGTGATATCCAGTATCATCCGGGGAAAGCTAATGTAGTAGCGGATGCGTTGAGCAGAAAGGCGATGATAAAATCTCATGTGGAGGTTAGTACAACTGCAGCTATATGTACTACCGGAATGATATTCAATCATGGCAATGAGCAATATGTGATAGATACAATGGATGGATCAGTCAACCAAGGGTTTATTCATCGGTTTTCAAATATGTTCGCGGCATTAAAAATTATACCGGATATAATGGATGAGGTGAAGACAGCGATCAAATCAGATCCTTATCTGAGAACAGTACAAGAAGATATCGAGAAAGGTAGGACTAACCCTGAGTTCACCTTGGACGAAGAAAAGGTACTGAAGTACAAAGGAAGAATATGTGTACCCGAAACAGAAAGTGTGGACATTAGACACCGACTGATGAAAGAAGCCCATACCACCATCTATTCGATACATCCTGGAAGTACGAAAATGTATCATGATCTAAAGAAACTATATTGGTGGAGAGGAATGAAAGCAGATGTAGCTAAGTTTGAAGACCCGTATCAAACTAACCCGGTCTTATCACCTTGAACCAGGTTTACCCATCATGGTTGAGTCAAATGGACCAAGGGCGTGAAGGAGATCGTGATCCCAAGTATCAAATCAACCCAAAAATACTTAAATTAGGGGGAGGGGCGCATACCCAGCAAGGGAGGGTCGGACCCCCCAAGACAGAAAGTCAGACACTCTGTTTTATAGGGAGGGTCGGACACTTTAGGAAACCTAAGGTCGACGGGATCATCGACCCTCCCATCGACCCTCAGTTGCCGCCGAAACTGAAATTAGGAAATTTCCATAATTTCAATTAGGAGTCTTTCCTAATCTCAAAGGGACTTATTTTAGGATGTTTCTACTCTATTTAAAGGACGTCTCTAAGCCTCTTTCACTCCTTTTACAACCCTAATTGAATTGAGAGAAAGAGAAGAGAAGGAAGAGAAGAAGAAGAGAAACAAGGAAGAGAAGTAAGCAAAAAGGAGAAGAGTTGCAGAGAAGGAGTATTCTTCTCAGGTATGGATACTAATTCCATGAGTTTTTACAGGCCTTAGGTTAGATAAGGATGAGAGTGTGATCTCGGAGACACCCAAACCATCAACCCATGGTTAGGTTTTCATGAAAAACCATGGGAGAATACATGAAAGCTATATAGGTGGATGATTCATGGTTCTAGACCATAGAATGTATGTTGAATGGACTGTAGGAGCAAGCCATAGGACCCCAAACACGAAGAATGGACAAAAAAGAGGAAAATTGACCAAAAACCACCGAGGGTCGCACAGAGGGTCGATGACCATCCGACCCTATGTGATCCTGAGTATCGACCCTCAGGGTTCAGGAAGTCCAGATTGGAGAGGGTCGCACCAGGGGTCGGTTATAGCTCAGACCCTACCTCCAACCCTCAGTTAACAGAATTGTTTTAAAAATTAGAATAAATTCTAATTAAATTTTGTCGACTTTGTTAGGTCTTCTAGCAATATAATAACATTATAAAGGTGATTCTAAAGCTTGGAAGAGTATCTATTAGCAAGCTAAGGTGAGGAAACGGAACTCTAAACTAATTGGTTAATAACAAGCTATTTTCTCTTTTCTTGAGTCCAATGCTATACTTGATTCTATGCGACTATGTTTGTAATGTGCATACAACATGTCATCCAATATTTCTATTACTTGTTCATGCATATTTAATTTATTGTTTATAACATGATGATGATGATGATGATAGGAATAGGCATGTGATTGTATGTGTGTGGTTGGTGTACTTGATGCGAGCGAGTATCAGGGGAGGTGTGATGAGAACGTTAATAAAAGTTAACCTTTGACGGGTCTCAGCACTTTAGCTCTATCTCTAACTCAAGTCTTGTGCATTAGCATCGTCGTATCGCCATTACTTTAGCAGAACTATTATGTCGTAGAGTATCAGGGGAGGTGGTCTCGGTCCTTGTAGTCTCTGACTCTACCGAGGAGCCTTAGCTCTATCTCTATGGACATTCTGAGGGATGCTGGGGTGAGGCCTTGGATACACTATTTGGCATTAGGATTGGTTAGTTGCGAGCCCATTTTGCAAGCCCTCTCCAGCAGGGGCTTACGTGTTGGTATGGCACTATACAGCAATAAACGTTAACCTTTGTTGTATAATGTTCATGATTAGGGTGGATGGGGACGACAATAAACGTTAACCTTTGGGTGGACTTCCACACCCTATGTATAGAGGCGGGGTCAATAAACGTTAACCTTTAACCACCCAACCTTTCTATTGCGCATTGCAAACTATAAACCAGACCAAAGATATGAATTGATTGCATGCATATGTACTGTTGCATTGTTTTGTTTGCTCACTGAGCCATGATGTGTGCTCACCCCTCGACGTCAAATATTTTTAGTTGATGATGCAGGTTATACCGTTGAAGATTATGTAGATGCTCCAGCATACGGGAACGTTGCGGCGATGGAATTTGAAGCTGAAGTGGATACACATGACTCCTCTTGCGAGTGCAACTCATGTGTATTTGATTAGATATTTTCTTAGTTTTCTTTACCTGGATTTATTATGGACATGTATTTGATATTTATTTATGTCTCAGTTGATACAGATTAATTTTCTATTTAAATATTAATATCATAGTAGATTCTCAGTTCATTTTACTATAAGACTTCCACTATTATATATTTACTCTGATTATGAATGTGGATGTATGGAGTTTAGATAACACGGATATAGCCTACTTGAGTTCCTGGTTGAATCGTTGGTTTGTTAGCGGTTCATCACACCATTCTGAATAGTGCGGAATTGGGGTGTGACATTACCTGTATGGTGAGAAATTTCAGATTAAGTCTGATTACAAATGCCTGACGTATCTTTTCACCCAAAAAGACCTGAACATGAGGCAGAGGAGGTGGTTAGAATTACTCAAGGACTACGACTGTGACATTCAGTATCACCCTAGTAAAGCTAACATTGTAGCTGATGCGTTGAGCAGGAAATGGGCATCGAACCCTAAAGCAGGACCAAGTACAAATGCAGCATTGTGTGCTACTGCTTCTGGCTCATCAGAGGATGAAGAGCAGCTCTTAATAAAGTCAGCAGATGATCCTATTGAGCAAGGGTTGATACACCAATTTACCCTTATGTTTGCAGCATTGAAGATTTTACCCGACTTGAAGGAAGAAATAAAGGCAGCAGTCCTACAGGACCCATACCTCAGGACAGTTCAAGAAGATTTGGAAAAGGATCGAGCCAACCCTAATTTCACCTTGGATGAAGACAAGGTACTCAGATATCGTGGGCGTTTATGTGTACCTGAGAATGAAGATCTAGAAATCAGAAACCAAATCATGTTGGAAGCTCACTCTACTCCGTATTTAGTACATCCTGGGAGCACCAAGATGTACCATGACCTAAAGAGATTATACTGGTGGAGGGGTATGAAAGCAGATGTGGCCCGATATGTGTTTCAATGTTTAAACTGCCAGCAAGTCAAAGTAGAAAGACAGAGGCCTGTAGGATTATTGCAACCGTTATCTGAGCCGGCATGGAAATGGGATTGTATTACCATGGATTTTGTCACTGGTCTACCTATGACTCCAAGGTCAGTGAATGTTGTTTGGGTAGTTGTAGATCGCCTTACCAAGACCGCCAGATTTATCCCAGTCAGACCGCAATACACCATGGATAAGTTGGGAAGATTGTATGAGGACAATATAGTCAGACTGCATGGTATCCCAGAGAGCATAGTATCTGATAGAGATCCACGCTTCACATCGAAGTTCTGGGAGGGGCTACAAAAGGCAATGGGGACGAATCTAAAGTTTAGTACAGCCTTCCACCCTCAAACGGATGGTCAGTCAGAGAGGACCATCCAGATCCTAGAAGATATGCTTCGCGCATGTACTATCGACTTTAAGGGGGCGTGGGATGAGAAGCTTTCCCTCATTGAGTTTACCTACAACAACAACTACTAGTCTACGATCCAGATGGCCCCATATGAGGCCTTGTATGGCAAGAAATGTCAGACACCATTATTATGGGACGAAGTTGGAGAAAGAAGGATCGTCGAACCAGAATTTGTAGAAGAAACCTGCAAGGCAGTAGATAAAATCAAGAACCGAATAAAGACAGCTCAGGTGCGTCAAAAGCACTATGCTGACAACAGGCGACGAGACCTTGAATTCATGATTGGTGATAAAGTTTTCTTGAAGGTGTCGCCAGTAAGAGGATTGAAGCGTTTCGGAAGAAAAGAAAAACTATGTCCTAGATATGTGGGACCATATGAAATTCTATCCCGATGCGGTAAAGTAGCCTATCAACTTGCATTGCCACCAACGATGGCTAGTGTCCACAATGTCTTCTACGTGTCCTTACTAAAGAAGTACGTGAGAGACCCTTCACACATTCTTGTTGCAGACCCCAGATTTGACAGAAGACTTAACCTTCGAGGTGGTGCCAATCCAGCTCATTAATAAAAAGGTACAATAGCTTCGAAGGCGAGCTATCCACTATGTCAAGGTAGTTGGGAAAAGTCAGGACGTAGAAGAAATTACTTGGGAGGAGGAGGATGCCATGCGACAAGAATACCCCATCTTTTTTACTCTGAAGGTACGTACAATTTCGGGGACGAAATTTCTTTTAAGGGAGGGGGAATTGTGAGACTTACATGCAAATTTCGAGGATGAAATTTCTTTTAAGGGTGGTAGAGTTGTAAGAACCGTGTTCTAAAATCGGGTCTAAACTATGGTTTTATATGATGACAAGTGTCCTAATCATAACCGGACCGGAAGGCGAAGCCAGGTGACGAACCACACAAATTTCAGATATGAAACCACTCAAAATTTGTAAGAAACTCATACCGGTCTGACTATACCGATCTGATTCAGTCAGACCGGTATGGTATATCGGTCTGACTATACCGGTCTGAGTCAGTCAGACCGGTATGTGCGACCGATATGCTTCGTTTCTGCAGGAGACGGACTCCAACGGGTCCCTCACTCCGAATGGAAACTTGGAAAGTTTTCAATCGTGGAAAACCTTTCCAAGAACGGCTCTCCACTATTAATAGAGATTATCACACTCCATTGATCCTTCTCAAACCCTAGCCGTCTGGAGGAGAGTTGAGAAGGAGCAAGGAGGAAGAGGCTGCCCAGGATGGAGATTTCCGTTGGAGGAGCTCGCCGCCAACCGACGAACACCGTCGGTAAGTGCTCTATACTATTAGTAATACTAGGATGTCGGATCGGAGTGGCAAAGTGACGCGACAATCCTAAACCCTAGATCTTTCTTCTTTCAAATCTGATCTGGTTTGATACGACGTTTTAGCCAAAATCAGAAGGCCATTAGGATGCTTGGACCTCAGCGTGGGTTAGGAGAAACCCTAGAAAACCTAGCCGATAACCGACAAGGAAGGGAGATCTGAGACCTTGCTCTCGGATCCAAACCATGGACTATACCGGAGGGAAACAAGGTCCAGCGGTATGGGCCTGCAGTATATACCGCAGGCACATACCGGTCTCACTGGTTGAGACCGATATGTACCGCAACCGGTATATACCGGTGGCACCATACCAGTCTCACTCCCCTGAGACCGGTACCTGCGACCGGTATGGCTTTCGAGCCTTGTTTGCTTGGTCAGGCAAGGTTCTGACCAACTGTGACTTTAATAAATTAATTCTAACCTATGAATATGATTGTGTAGGACCTGTAGACAACGTGAGAATACCCTGTGACGCAGAGCGGGATTGTTATCACGCGTCAAGTAAGGGACAAGACCCAAACTCTAATTAATTAATTAACCAGTAAACCTTTGCAACTAAATTGTATATGAATTTCATTGCTTGATGTCTATGCATTTCACATGCCATGTAGTTACTTCTTTTGTTATTACTATCTATTCATGCATTTCATATGCTAGGATTGTTGGATGTTAGGCATGTGTATGTTTTAGTTAGTGTGTGGAATGTGAAGGGGGTGTGCCCTGGATATATCCACAAGTAACACCTTTTTTGTATCGCCATCTACCTTAGCAGACTTGGTGCGAATAGGGTATCAGGGGGAGGACATGGGATTGTGGTTCTTCTTGCCTGCTAGACTCGAGCCCTATCTCTATGTCGCAGGGAGCCGTGCTGGGGTAGGGCCATTGATACTGTATTGTCATTTAGGACTGGTTAGAAACGGAAGCCACTTGCAAGCCCTTGCCAGTTGGGGTTTAGGTATTGGTACGGTATGGGGTATCAGGGGGAGGACATGGGATTGTGGTTCTTCTTGCCCGCCAGACTCGAGTTCTATCTCCATATCGGAGTGAGTGATGTAGGGTAACAGCAGTAGTGTGGTAGGTGCCTGATTGTTGGGTGTGCTCACACTCTCATGCATGGAGGTGCGGTGGTCGCCAAACCTTACCATAGCATATTTGCAAGTTATACCTGACCCAAATTGTAATGTTATCCCATGCATTTTGTATATTGCATTGGTCTTGTACTTTACTGAGCTAAGTTGTAAGCTCACCCGAATATATATATTTCTTCTTTTCAGATTTTGATGCAGGGTATACAGTTGATGACTTCATGACTGCCCCAGCGTACGGTATAGTTGCTACCATTGATACCCAGGCAGTGGAGGACGAGCATGATGCATCATGCAAGTGCTCCTTTTGTGTTTTCCTTTAGAGGGGATTTTATTTCTGAACAATACATTGTAATACTCTTATTATTTAAATTTGTGAATGGTGGAATAAGTTGAATAATTATTTTAAATTACCACATCGATCTCAGTTCATTTATTTATATTTCGCTGCTATGTATTAATATCTGATTATGTTACACTGCTTGGGAATGATTGGTTGACACGGTCTATTGAGATCCTGGTGTGAATCGTAGTTTAGAGCCGGTTCACTCACACTTCTAGTTCAACCGGAATTGGGGTGTGACACCAAGCACCAATGATCGTCCCAAATCACGTAGGACCTACTTTTGAATGTGTTGGAGTGTTACTTAACAACCTCCAAGCCTCCTCTATCACTCTTTAATTAAAAGTAAGACTCTCAAGGGAAGACTTGTAGTGCAACTCTAATTCTTGTATAATTCCCTAATATAAACTCTCTAAGAATCCTAATTGAGATCATTAGAACATCTGACACGTTTTGGGAGAGGGAGAGAGTGAATTGGAACAAGATTGAAGGAAGAAGAAGAGGAAGAACCACCATTGAATGTCCTCCCTCAAGTTTCTTGCTATAACCACTCTAAACTATTCTTTCATACTTAGAACAAACTATTGATGATCTTATGAGGTAGAACCCAACCTCTGATCATGTTGGAACAAGATTCCAAAGACCATTAATGGATAGTAAGGTGGAATTGTTCATTAATGTTTATAATGAGTAAACTGATGTAGGTGGTCAATAGGACATGATATTGACATATACCATTGAATTACGAATGGGAATTGGTCAATGATATAGTACAGACCCTTAGAAACTCTCTAGGATAGCCCTTGACCCCATGCCAAGGAGATCGGATCAAACTGGATTCAACCCGAGCTCACTGGTATGAGGCGGTCAACCAAATTGGTCTGATCGACTGCCTCTGTTGTCATTGACTGCCTGGTCTACAGAGAGGTGTAAACTTGGTAATTTTATTACCAATTGCCCAATTGGACTGTGTTAGCCATCCCACGCCTTAAGAATGATATAATATATATGTTGGAATTATTGGTTTGATTAGAATGTACTCCCAAGAGTGTAAGCACGTGTGGTTGCACAGTCGACATTCACAATCGAGAACCTTACTTGCATATAACCTACGTAAATAGGATTTTATCCTAACCAGTGACTAAAACTCATCATAAAACATCTATAGAAGTGACCCTAGAGATGTGCAACCCTCTATAAGCCATATTGATAAAAAAGAACACCTAACCGGTTGATGAAACTGAGCTGATCAACCACCTCTATTGACCACCTATTAATAGCAAGCTTGTTTTGGTTGAATTTTCAACCAGGGAGTTTGAGACTTAACCAATTGACCCTAGGACATGTTCCTAAGACTTGAGGATACCTTAGACTTATTGTTAGTGAGACTAAACAATCATAAGTAATAATCATGTAACAATTGTAATAAGTAAGTTGACGTAGGAAAACAAGGGAAAAGGACTTTGTCTGCTATAGAGTGGGATTAGTTCACCAGTTATAGGTAAGGGATTACCCATGTCTTTTTTTTTCTTATTTTCTATGCCCATGTGCTTGCTACTTGTTTGGATTACTGTGTGATAACACGCCATGCAATAATTGTGATAACTGTTCATGCATTCTTGCATATTATAAACTCTATACTAGATTGGTAGATATGGAATATTTGATAACATGTAGATGTTTGATAACATGATTGTTTGTCATTCGCTTATGTCTTAGTGGATCTGAATCGCTGGAATGGGATGATTCATCTTGGTCCATTAAGCTAGGATACTGGTACCTGCATTAGTAATATTCTTGGTTTAGGTTTTAATATCTCGTAACATCAACCCTTGCCAATAGGGGTTTAGGTATTGGCATAGGCTTATTTGTGGACCAACCATGGGTCGGACTCTTTTGCAGCTGGAGTAGGGTTCTGGACATGGGTTGGGGGCCAACCTCTAGTGTCTCAGGTGAGAGCTAGGGATGAGTCCAAATTAAGTGCTCGTACGATGGACTGGGAGCGCACCCAGAGAAGTAAAGTGAGGCTTACTATTATGATGCCAAGAGGAAGCCTATGATGGGGGAATGCTGGTAGATGCTAGGTCGGTGTACTTGGGTTGTATCTTCATTCTTTGGGTCATGTTTCACATGAGGCACAACTAAGTGTGTTTCATTCACTTCACCTGTGCTTGAGTATTCATTACCAGGATTAACTTGCACATGTTAGTTCACATGTAAGACCTACATGCCACCAAGCCGATCTAACTTTACGTTCTCGTGTCGTGATTAGTCTTCTCATCATAACCGACTCAAGTGAACCAATTGTATGAAGAAACCACAAGATAAGGTAAGTAACAAGTTAGATTTAGTTGGTGTGGTTGACTGTTTAAGGTTTTGTGGAAGCAACCAGTCAAAAATTAAAAACCAGTAAATTTTGTTTGTGTGGTCGTATTTTTGAGGGGAGTGGTCGACCACACATGAGACCACACAACGTGTGTCGCATATTTGGGACGTTTGGTCGACGGATTCTGTGATCACACGATGTTGAACTGACTCCATTTTTAGGAAACTTTCCTAATTTGAGGGGATCTCTTTCCTAATTGAAAGAGGATATGGAGGTTTTTCCTCTATATAAGGGGCATTCCTTAGCCTCTTTTACTCTTTTATAACCCAAATTAAAACTCTAAACCTAAGAGAAAAAGAGAGAGAGGAAGAGAAGGAGAAGAAGAGATTTGGAGAAGAAGCTTGGAGAAGGGTTTTGCAGAGAATAATTCTATCTCTTTACAGCAAGCTTAAGGTATGAACCTATCTTTGTAAAGCTAGATCAGAGAGGATAGGTTCATTTTCATCAAATTGATGTGTTGAATCTAATGTAATGATTTTGGCTATGAAATTTCTAAGGAAAACCTTAAGGGAATAGGTTAGGGATAATTGATAAGGATAAACTGTGATTTAAGGCCATAGAATGATCTTAGGATGAATCCCGTTGATAAACCAAGAGGAGGAACTCATACAAGAAGTAAAAATCAACCAAACTTCGTATGGTCGCAGCTATGGTCGACCACAGGGTGACCAGAGAGTCGACCATAGCTATTCGGGAAGTTTTCCAGAATCGTGTGGTCGCATGCTGTGGTCACATATATTGAGACCACAGGTTCGACCACATCTGCGACCACACGATAACAACAAGTATGTTTTGAGACCATACAAGGTTTTTGACTACTCTAACTTGAGAAAATTAATCTTTAACTTAAATACATTAATTGTTTAGGTTCCCAATAGATTCAAAGTGACTTCCAAAGCTTGGGAGAGGAATAAACATCAATCAAAGTTGAGGGAACAAGACCTAAACTAATTGGATAATAACAAACTGTTTTATTTTATTTGTCCAATGCAATGAATGATTCTATGCTTGTATGCTTGTGCATCTCACATGTCATCCAATATTACTGTTATTTTTATTCATGCATATTTATTTCTATTTATTTATAACATGATGATGATGATGCTAGGAATAGGCATGTGATTTTGTGTGTGGTTAGTGTGTTGGATGCTTGTGGAGCATTAGGGAGAGGACGTGGTACTGTGGTTCAGCCTGGTCACCAACTCTAGTTCTATCTCTACTCAAATATTGCCCACTGACATCGTCGTATCGCTATTACTTTAGCAGAACTATTATGTCTTAGGGCATCAGGGGAGGTGGTCTCGGACTGTGTGGTCTTTGACTCTGCCGGGGAGTCTTAGCTCTATCTCTATGGACGTATTGAGGGATGCTGGGGTGAGGCCTTGGATACATTGGATGGCATTAGGATTGGTTAGTTGCGAGCCCAATTTGCAAGCCCTCGCTAATAAGGACTTACGTGTTGGTATGGGTAGGGCATCAGGGAAAGTGTTGGTAGTGTATGATCCAGACACTTTAGCTGTCACACCCCAATTCTGAACCAACTAGAATGGTGTGATGAACCGTCTATGATCCAACGGTTCAACCAAGATCTCGTATAGGCCGTGTCTATTTGATTAAATCAGATACAACCACAACCATAATCAGAGTAAATAAACAATAGCGGGAGTCTTTAATATTAATGAACTGAGTATATAACAGTGATAACATAATTAATAATCCAATTATCTCCAAATGATTAAAGACATAAAATAAAATAAATAAATCAATTACATGTTTCGATAAACCAACAACTAAATCTAATAGAAAACACATGAGTTGCACTCGCACGAAGAATCATGCGACTCCACCATAGCTTCCACATCCATAGCAACAACATGCCCGTACATTGGTGCATTAATATAATCTTCCATAGTAGGACCTGCATCATCAACTAAAAATATTCGACGTCGAAAGGGTGAGCACACATCATGGCTCAGTGAGCAAACAAAACAATGCAACAAACATATGCATGCATTCAATTCATTTCTTTGGTCTGGTTTATAAGTTTACAATGTGTAATAGAAAGGATTGGTGGCCGCCGCACCACTATACACGAGTGTGTGAAGCCGACCAATGGATCAAACACCATTGCCTTCCCACATGCACCCATCATGGAATAGAGATAGAGCTAAAGTGTCCGGATCAAACACTGCATAACATTTCCCCTAATGCCCTACCCATACCAACACGTAAGCCCCTATTGGCGAGGGCTTGCAAACTAGGCTCACAACTAACAAATCCTAATGTCAAACAGTGTATCTAAGGCCTCACCCCAACATCCTTCAATACGTCCATAGAGATAGAGTTAAGGCCCCCCGGAAAAGTCAGAGACTACATGGTTCAAGACCACCTCCCCTGATGTCCTACGACGTAATAGCTCTGCTAAGGTAATGGCGATACGACGATGTTAGTGGACAAGACTTGAGTAGAGATAGAGCTAGAGTCTGGTGACCAGGATGAACCACAATGTCACGTCCTCCCCCTGATGCCCCACTTGCATTAAGCACACTAACCACACACATACATTCATATGCCTATTCCTAGCATCATTATCATCATCATGTTATAAATAAACAGAATTAAATATGCATGAGCAGTAATAGCAGGAATATTGGATGATATGTGAAATGCACCTTACAAGCATACAAGCATAGAATCATTCATGGCATTGGACTCAATAAGTAAAATAGTTTATTATTAGCCAATTAATTTCGGTCTTGTTTCCTCACCTTTGGTCGATGGTAGTTCATCGTTCAAGCTTTTTAAATCACTTTTAAACCACTTGGAAACCTAACAAATTTATAGATTTTAAGTTAGAGTTTATTTTAAGCAATTTAAACTTCCAGAAACTGAGTGGTCGCAGGTGTGGTTGCACCTGTGGTCTCTGTTTCTGCGACCACAGGGTGTGTGGTCATCGACCACACATGCGACCACACCCTCCCTGGAACTTCCCAAGGGCATGTGGTCGATCATATGTGTCTCTCGTGTGGTCGCATATCATGCAACCACACATGCGACCACACACTCCTTGGACTTCCTGAGGGTGTGTGGTTGGTTATGTGTGTCTCGTGTGGTCACATATCATGCGACCACACATGCGACCACACATGTGATGGTCGAATTTTCACTCCCAAATCAAATCCTTCATGTTTTGATTCCTTGACTTATCATCATGATCCTTCCTATGATTGTTCAATGGCTTAAAATTTATATTTTTACACAATCCATCATCCTAATAGATTCCTTCCATGGATCTTAGAATCTGTCCATGGTTTGATGATTGGGGTCTCACTTTAAATCACTATCTCCTTCATGATCTATTCTAAGCATTCAATTGATATGGGGAATATTTTCATACCTTAAACTTATTGAAGATTCAGAGTTCTCTCTGAATTCGCTCCTCTTAGTCTTCCTCTTTAATTCTCCTTCTTTTCCTCCTCTTCTCTTCCTCTCTCTTTCAGTTTGAGTTCTAAAAGGATGAAAGAGGCTAAGGGACATCCTATATATAGAGGAAAACCCTTGTAAGACCCGTATCGAACTAACCTGGTCTTACCACCTTGAACCAAGTCTACCCATCATGGTCGAGCCAAATGGACCAAGTGCGTGAAAGAGATAACGATCCCAGGTATTAAACTGACCCAAAAACACTAAAATAGGGGGGAGGGTCCCACACCCAGCTAGGCAGGGTCAGACCCCCCCCCATTATAAAAAGTTAAACCATGAGTTTCTAACTGGGGGTCAGACAATTTAGAACCAGGGGTCGACGGGATCTCCGACCCCCTCATCGACCCCCAGTCTGCCGATAGAAACCGTGATTTGGAAACTTTCCAAATTTCAATGGGATTCTTTCCTAATCTCAATGGGACTTATTTTGGGAGTTCCTACTCTATAAATAGGACGTCCCTAAGCCTCTTTCACTCCTTTTAGAACCCTAACTAGATTGAGAGAAAGAGAAGAGAAGGAGAAGAGAAGGAGAAGAGAAGGAAAGTGGAGAAGAAGACCAAAGAGAAGGCTTCAAAGAAACAAGTCTAATTCTCAGGTATGGATACCATCTCCATGAATTTCTTAAGACCTTAGAGTAGGTAGTGAAGAGGGTATGATCTAGGAGAAACCCAAATCATCGATCCATGGTTAGGTTTCAATGGAAAACCATGGGGGAGATCATTAAAACCATGTAGGTAAATAAACTATGGTTTTAAACCATAGAACATGTATGGAATGGATTATAGAAGCAAGCCATAGGACCCAAACACAAAAGAATGGACTGTTTCATGAAAATCTTGACTGAACCCATGGGGGGTCGCACGTGGGGTCGATGGAGAATCGACCCTACCAAACCCTAGCATCGACCCCCAGTGTTCGAGAAGTTCAGATTAGGGGTGGTCGCACCTAGGGTCGATGGAACAGTCGACCCTGGCATCGACCCTACTACAGGGGGTCACATAAAACTGCTACCCTACCTGCGACCTATCCTGCGACCCCCAATTAACAGTAGGCTTTTAAAAATTGGAATTAAATCTAATTAAATTCTATTGACTTGATTAGGTTTTCTAGTGATATAATAGTGATATTAAGTTGATTCTTAAAGCTTAAAAGAGGATCTACAATCAAGCAAAGGTGAGGGAACAAGACCTAAACTAATTGGTTAATAATAAACGATTTTTATTTCTTAAGTCCAATGCCATGATTGATTCTATGCGTGTATGCTTGTTATGTGCATTCAACATGTCATCCAATATTTCTATTATTACTGTTCATGCATATTTAAATTATTATTTATAACATGATGATGATGATGATAGGAATAGGTATGTGAATGTATGTGTGTGGTTGGTGTGCTTGATGTGAGCGATTATCAGGGGGGTGTCATAGGCTGGGCCTCAGCACTCTAGCTCTATCTCTAACTCAAGTCTTATCCACTAGCATCGTCATATCGCCATTACCTTACCAGAACTATTACGTCATAGTGTATGAGGGAGGTGGTCTCAGACCGTGTAGTCTCTGACTCTGTCGGGGGCCCTTAGCCCTATCTCTATGGACGTATTGAGGGATGCTGGGGTGAGGCCTTGGACACACTGATTGGCATTAAGATTGGTTAGTTGCGAGCCCAGTTTGCAAGCCCTCGCCAGCAGGGGCTTACGTGTTGGTATGGGTAGAGTATCAGGGGAAGTGTCATAGGCCCGACCTCAGCACTTTAGCTCTTTCTCTATTCCATGGTAGGGTGGATGGGGACGACAGTAAATGTTAACCTTTGGGCGGGCCTCCACACCCTGTGCATAGAGGCGAGGCAGCCACCGAACCTTTCTATAGCGCATTGCAAACTTATATACCAGACCATAGATATGAATTGATTGCATGCATATGTTTGTTGCATTATTTTGTTTGCTCACTGAGCCATGATGTGTGCTCATCCTCTCAACGTCGAATATTTTTAGTTGATGATGCAGGTACCACTGTCGAAGATTATATGAATGCTCCTGTGTACGGGCACATGGCGGCGATGGAAGCTGAAGACTTCGTGGAAACGCATGATCCCTTATGCGAGTGCAATGCATGCATTTTCGATTAGATTTTTCATTTGAATTTATTAAGAAAATGTAATTGATATTTTAGATTCCTCAGTTCATTTATTATTAAGACTTTCGCTATTGTGTATTTATTCTGATTATGGTTGTGGATGTGTATGATTTTATTTTCAACGGAAACAGCCTATTAGAGATCCTGGTTGAACCGTTGGTTTATTAGCGGTTCATCACACTGTTCTGAATGGTGTAGAATTGGGGTGTGACAACTTGGTATCAGAGCATCTCAGGCTCTATCTGTGAAACCATTATACTTTCGCAAAAGTTCATGAACTGAGATAGGATAAAAATTTAAAAGATGTATTAATAACACACCATAAGCATCTGTGTTGTTTGAGACAAAACTGAAGGAGAATAATGCATCTATTAAAGGAGAAACAGATTTATATACAACTAAAAGAAGAGCAAACGTTTATATATATGACTAAAGCAGAGTACAGTCCACAACCTTGACAGTTACTCTGAAGTACAAAAAGAAAAGATAAAAGAGAATACATCATGGAGCTGGAGGTGCTGGAGGAGGAGGTGCCTCGTGATCTCTATCATAGTCCTCAGCATACACCCTAGTCAACCAGGCCATCTGAGTCTGGCTCACCTGGAGACTAGCTGCCAGCTCGGTCATCCACTGATCCGATGCGCGCTGGGCCTCCCTAATCTCACGCAACAACCCCATCATGTCATCAAAAAGTGGGTGTGAAGGACCAACTGCATGTGAAGGACCAGCTGAAGAAGAAGGACCAACTCCTATAGCATGAGTAGGTGATGGAGGAGGTATGGCATCCACATCCATGTACACACGATTGTCATCATCCCCATGAACCCTTGCTCCAGCGGCTGCTGCCTCAGCGTCAGCCATCTCCACTCGGGTGCGAGGGCGCACCATCGCGTTCCTCTCCTCATCGCTGATCTGGGCATCCCGCATGCCCATCTTACAGATGGTCTCCCAATCCAGAGGTGATGAGAAGGATTTCTCCTGAATCTTCTCATCCAGCAAGTCAACACCCAGGCGGGTAAGCAATGTGGTGATCATGCGTTCATAAGGCAGATTGCCAGTATGACTGGGCAATGTGACACTAATCATCGTACGCATGATGATATAAGGAAGGCAGACGGGCTGCCTAGTGCATATACAGTACAGCAGTTACTGGGTCAACTGGGAGACCCTCTCGTAATGTCCACTCTGTGGTATCAGGTTGTGCTAAATAATCTTGCAGTACACCCGTGGATCTGAACGTAGGTAACTCGCTTTCATCTCCCAGCGATCCTCTCTGATGAGCTGACAGTCTATCTTAGCCCTCATCTGTAATGAAAAGAACTGGGACTCTCCAGGGGCACAGAATACGAAGGAGCCGTCATAGGAGATACCCAGCAAGTCCACTAGCTGCCGATAGTTAAAAGAAATCTCAACTCCCTTGACATAGCTAGTGATCCTAAGCTCACCACCCCTCTCAACGTCGTTGTAATCCCCCACCACTTGAAGATTATAATAGAACTGGTGTACCAAGTTAAGACAGGTACAGGCGTCATAGGTGATGACAGGGAGCCATCCCATATCGCCAAAAGCCCCCTCCACATTGAACAAGGCCAAGCTAGCCAAGTCCATCTTGCGGCCTCTCTCTACTTTCTTACGAGCGTAGCGGGCATACTGCGTCTCAGCTTCAGGGAACGGAAGCGAAGACGGTCGCAAATACTAGGTAACTTGGTACGAGCCATAGTATCTGCAAATAAGAAAGAAAAACAAATAATGGCTTAGTAGATATGAAAAACCCAAAATTTTGACATTATAACGACGTAAATTGGTCAAAAGCCTCACTTTTCACCCATACACGTGGGCAAAAGGACTTACATAGATCCTAAACTATCTTCTAAGACTCATACAGTCAAAAATTTTAGCTAATGAGATTGAATTGGAAGAAATTTCAAGAAATTTAAAATCTCGACAAAATTAGGGCAAAAAGGGTAAATTTTGAGTTTCTCGATAACCAACCGATGAAACTCAAATATTCTTGAGGGATTTCGTTCCTTGAGTCACCAACAACACAAGCTCCCAATAAAAATCGAATTTTTACGGTTGGAAAAAGTTTAATTTGAAGAAAACGAGATATACGAGCAAAAACCTAGGTAAGGAAACCTAAAAACGTGAAAACGTAGAAGATATACCTGTAGAGGAGGTGTAGACGTCGAAACGAGAAGAACAAACCACCAACGAATCGGAGTTTTCACTGTAGCAACTCAGAGGGACGAGACGAGTTGAAGCGGAGGAGAAAGAATGGGAAATGGACTCAGAATCGGAACTTAAAAATCTGATTTTTAGTTCGGGGGTCGAAGAATTCGACTAAAACCATCGACCCACCCATTGACCCCCACATCGACCCTCGGCTCTCGGTAATCTGACAGAGAACCAGGGGTCGCACCCTGGGTCGGACATCCTCCGACTCCCCCATCGACCCCCGGCTCTCGGGAAGATTTGGTGATTCCTCAGGGTCGCATACTGAGGGTTGGACATCCATCGACCCTGTAGTGAAAATACAGCATTTTCGACAGAATGATCTGAAAATTTTGAAATTTGCATTTGTTAGTGGTTTTAACATATGAGAATGAATTATATAATGATTGTCTCACGTGTTCAATGATTTTTAGACAATCCCACTACCAGATTAGATAATGGTCGGACGCAGAGTAACCAGACAAAGCCGTAACTCTATCCCACCACCACCACCTGTGGGGGAAGATAGCCAGACACACCCGGAAACACAGGGGAATACGAACACGGCACCGTCCGTCATTAATGGGCAGAAAAATCCTACAAATCTGCCAGCTCCACCTACAGACCTGGCTACAATCGTAATGAACTTGGCCTAACAGTTGCAGCAAATGCAACAGGCACAGGCCACTATACAAGCTGCCATAAACATAACTTCTCCAGCTGCACAGACACCACCAATGCCAACAAGACAGGCAAGCACGGTACCAAGGGTAAGTAACACAGTACCCCACGCACCTCAGACTCCCATCATGCAGGCCCAAGTACAAAATCTTGAGGTAGCTCAAGGTGGATATCAATACCAACCACCTATATATGGGGCGTATGTCCCGCAACAACTAGATCACTCCAGACTGGTGGAGCATTTTCTGAAACTGAAGCCCAAAGAATTTAATGGCAAGCCAGCAGATTCGTTATGGCTGGCACACTGGGTTGACGAAATGGAAAGAAATTTTATGATGATGATAGTAAATGAAGAAGAAAAAGTATTATGTGCCACCTTTATGCTGAAAGGAGATGCACACCATTGGTGCAGGTCTACCAGGACATATTTATTAATAAAGCACGTCTAACTGACTTGGGATATGTATAAGGAGGCATTCTTTGAGAAGTACTTTCCGAGAAGTTTTAGAGATTCTATGGAAAGAGAGTTCCTGAGTTTATATCAGGGGCAGATGACCGTAGATGCATATCAACAGCATTATGAGGAGCTGTTCTTCTTTGCACCCGCAGTATGTAAGAGGAAAACACCAAGACCCGAAGGTTCGTGATGGGACTTAGGGGAAGCATCCGCGAGCATGTTCTGGGACATGAAAAGAAAATCTATAATGAAGCGGCACAAATTGCTCGAGTTATAGAATCGAGCTAGAAGGAGAGTTATTTCATGCAAAACAGAGGTATAAAAAGGTTAGCTGAATTCTTATAACGGAGGGAATAACAAGACATTCAAATCCTTCCGTGCTCAAGGCTTTACCGCTGCAACCAAGACTACTCCCGTAGCACAACCGCAACAAAAGCCAATTACTGAAGGGATGAAATGTTATAACTGCAATCAAGTGGGACATATGGCAAGAGAATGTCCTAAGCCCAAGAAGCAGCTACATCAAGGACGAGTTTACGCTGTTACATCTGATGATGCTGCCACATCGCCTGATGTGGTCACAGGTATGACTTAAATTACTTTTTTAAGTTGTATTACATTGTATGATCATGTAGACTAAGTTAAAATAAATCACAGGTATCGTACCTATAAATGGCATACCTGCCAGAGTACTCTTTGACTCAGGAGCTACTCATTCTTTTATATCTGTGTCATTTGGAAAGAAGTTGAATTTACCCATTAAATCCTTAGACTACAAACTGCTTGTACTATCACCTATGGGATTAGAAGTGAAGTTAGAAAAAGGGTATGGACTATGTCCAGTTCTTATTGATGAAAAGACTTTGGATGCAACCTTGATCCAACTTGAGATGGTAGACTTTGATGTCATCTTGGGAATGGACTAGTTAGCTCGGCATTCTGCAAATCTATTGTGTGCCAAAAAGAAGCTGACATTTAAATACAAAGGAGCAGAGTTCAGTTTTTTGGGAACCAAACTTCCCCGTAAACGAAAGCTCATACTCTCTGTGCTGAAGGCTAAGAAGTGCCTTGAGAAAGGAGCAGTCGGGTATTTAGTATCTGTGGTCGACCTTACCAAAGAAGCACCACAAATGGAAGATATTGATGTCGTGCGTGACTATCCAGACGTATTTCCTGAAGAACTACCAGGATTACCACCCGACCGAGCTACAGAGTTTGTTATAGATCTTATACCTGGAGCCGCACCAGTATCGAAAGCACCTTATCGAATGGCTCTTACTGAACTAAAGGAACTGAAAGTACAACTACAAGAACTGCTGGACAAGGGTTACATTCGCCTTAGCATATCACCATGGGGAGCACCAGTATTATTCATAAAGAAGAAGGACAGTAGTGTTCGATTATGTATAGACTACCGGGAACTGAATAAACTGACAATCAAGAATCGATACCCATTGCCTCGGATCGATGACTTGTTCGATCAGTTGCAAGGAGCAAAAGTGTTCTCCAAGATCGATCTTTGGTCAGACTACCATCAACTGAAGATTAAGGATGATGATATTCCCAAGACAGCATTTAGGACCAGATATGGACATTATGAATTTTTAGTCATGTCTTTCGAATTGACGAATGCACCAGCAACCTTTATGGAACTTATGAACCGGGTTTCCCACGATATGTTAGATACGTCAGTTATTGTATTCATTGATGATATATTGGTCTACTCTAAAGACGAGGAAACTCATATTAAGAATCTAAACGCCACTCTGCAGCGACTACGAAAGGAGAAGCTCTATGCCAAATTTTCAAAGTGTGAGTTTTGGCTAAAGGAAGTCCTTTTCTAGGCCATGTAGTATCCGCTGAAGGAATTAAAGTGGATCCTAGCAAGATCGAAGCTATCGTGAAGTGGAAAGCACTGAAGAGCGTTGTAGAAATTAGAAGTTTCTTGGGTCTAGCTGGGTATTATCGACGATTTGTGGAAGACTATTCCCGAATTGCCGTACCTCTTACCAGTTTGACTAAGAAGGGCGAGAAGTTTGTGTGGACTGATAAATGCGAGAAGAGTTTCCAAACATTGAAGGCTAGATTGATATCCGCTCCGATCTTGACTATTCTGATTCCAGGACAGCCATTTATTTTGTACATCGATGTGTCAGGAATGGGATTAGGATGCGTACTTATGCAAGGAGAACAAGTAATTGCCTATGCCTCAAGATAGTTGAAGACACATGAGAAGAACTATCCCACTCATGATTTGGAACTAGCAGCAGTAGTACATGCTGTCAAAATATGGAGACATTACCTGTACGGGGAGAAATTTTAGATTAAATCAGACCATAAAAGTCTTACTTACCTATTTAATCAGAAGGAGTTGAATATGAGATAAAAAAGATGACTGGAATTATTGAAAGGCTATGACTGTGATATCCAGTATCATCCGGGGAAAGCTAATGTAGTAGCCGATGCATTGAGTAGAAAGGTAATGATAAAATCTCAGGGAGAGGTTAGCACAACTGCCGCAATAAGTACTACCGGGAAGGTATTCAATCACGAACTGTAAGACCCGTGTCAATCTAACCCGGTCTTACCACCTTGAACCAGGTTTACCCATCATGGTCGAGTCAAATGGACCAAGGGCATGAAGGAGATCGAGATCCCAGGTATGAGATCGACCCAAAAACTCTTAATTCTAGGGGAGGGTCGCACACCCAGCTAAGCAGGGTCGGACCTCCCAAACCAAAAAGATCGACCCTCAGTTTTTGAGGGAGGGTCGGACGGCTTAAGACCCTAGGGTCGACGGGATCATCGACCCTCCCATCGACCCTCGGTTTCGGCGGAAGCCGAAATTAGGAAATTTCCTAATTTTTCGGTTGGGATTCTTTCCAAATCTCAATGGGATTATTATAGGACATTCCTAGTCTATTTAAAGGACGTCCCTAAGCCACATTCACTCCTTTCACAACCCTAATTGAATTGAGAGAAAGAGAGAAGGAGGGAGAGGGGAAGAAAGGAGGCTAGGAAGAAGGCTTAGCAAAAAGGAGAAGAAATTGCGGAGGAAAGTAATCTTCTCGGGTATGGATACTAATTCCATGAGTTTCTACGGACCTTAGGTTAGATATGATTGAGTGTAGGATTTCGGAGAAACCCAAACCATCCATCCATGGTTAGGTTTTCATGGAAAACCATGGGAGGATGCACGAAAGCTATCTAGATGAATCATACATGGTTCTAGACCATGGAATGAATGTTGAGTGAATGTAGGAAGCAAGCCATAGGACCCCAAACACGAAGAATGGATTAAAAAGTGGAAATTGGACCGAGGTGCACCGAGGGGCGCCGCACCGAGGGTCGATAGACCATCCGACCCTAGGTGTTTTCGACCATCGACCCTCGGCATTCGGGAAGTTCGAGGAATCTTTGGGAGGGTCGATAGACCCATCGACCCTAGCATCGACCGCGCATCGACCCTCGGTTGACGAGAATGGTTTTTAAATTCTGAATTAATTCTAATTAAATTCTATCGACTTTGTTAGGTTTGCTAGCAATATAATACCGTTATAACGGTGAATCGAAAGCTTGGAAAATATCTATTAGCAAGCTAAGGTGAGGAACCTTAACCCCAAACTAAATTGGTTAATAATAAACTGTTTTTCTTTTCTTGAGTCCTATGCCATGTTTAATTCTATGCGAATATGATTGTAATGTGCATACAGCATGCCATCCAATATTTCTATTACTTGTTCATGCATATTTACTTTATGTTTATAACATGATGATGATGATGATGATGATAGGAATAGGCATGTGCTTGTATGTGTGTGGTTGGTGTGCTTGATGCGAGAGAGTATCGGGGAGGTGTGATGAGAACGTCAATAAACGTTAACCTTTGGCGGGTCTCGGCACTTTAGCTCTATCTCTAACTCAAGTCTTGTGCATTGACATCGTCGTATCGCCATTACCTTAGCGGAACTATTATGTCGTAGAGTATCGGGGAGGTGGTCTCGGTCCTTGTAGTCTCGACTCTACCGGGGGGCCTTAGCTCTATCTCTATGGATGTTACGAGGGATCTTTGGGGTGAGGCCTTGGATACCATGTTTGGCATTAGGATTGGTTAGCGGCGAGCCCGGTTTGCAAGCCCTCGCTAACGGGGGCTTACGTGTTGGTATAGCATTATATAGCAATAAACGTTAACCTTTGTTGTATAATGTTATGGTAGGGTGGATGGGGACGGCGATAAACGTTAACCTTCGGGGCGGGCTTCCACACCCGGTGTATAGAGGCGGTATCAATAAACGTTAACCTTTGATCACCCAACCTTTCTATTGCACATTGCAAACTATAAACCAAGACCAAAGATATGAATTGACTTTTTGCATGCATATGTAATGTTGCATCGTTTTGGCAACTCACCGAGCCGTGTTGTGTGCTCACCCCTCGGCGTCGAATATTTTTAGTTGATGATGCAGGGATATACGGTGGAAGATTATATGAACGCGTCGGCGTATGGAGCCGTTGCAGCTATGGAAGTTGGAGCCGAAGACGATACACACGACTCCTCTTGCGAGTGCAACTTCGTGTGTATTCGATTAGATATTTTTTTTTGTAGTTTTCTTTATTGGATTTATAAGACATGTATTTGGTATTTAAATATTTATGTCTCGGTTAATCACGAAATAATTTGCTATTATTTATGGATATCAACTTAGTTCTCGGGTTCATACTATTTATAAATTTTCCGCTATTGTGTATTACTCGATTATGATTGTGGATGCGTGTTAAGTTTGGATAACGCGGGGGATAGCCTATAAGAGATCCTGGTTGAACCGTTGGTTATTTGGCGGTTCATCGCACCATTCCGAAGTGTGCGGAATCGGGGTGTGACAACTTGGTATCGGAGCGTCTCGGGCCTTGCCCGCCGGGCCGACACACATTCCCGGACCATTGTGGGGCGAGATAGGATAAATTAAAAGCTTTAATACAAACACCCTTGTAAGCACAAGTGATGATTGAAACCGAATTAAAAGAGGATAATGCATCTATTAAAGGGGAAACCAGTTACATACAAGGAGTGAGAGAAACAAAATGTATATACATCGCTAAAGCGAGTACCGTCCACAGCCCGGACGGTTACTCCGTAGTACAAGAAAAGTAAAGTACAATCGGGAAGCCGGAGGCGAAGGAGGAGGCGGTGCCTCACGATCTCCGTCGTAGTCCTCGGCATAGACTCTAGTCAACCCGGGCTATCCGAGTGCGGGTCGTGCGTAGACTAGCCGTGAGATCGGCTACTCTCTCCCGTCGGTCGCCCGCCCTTGGATCTCCATGAGCTCACCTATCCGCGCGTCGGAGGTGTCCTTGAGCGGCCAACGGCTCATCCACTCTCATGCGCCGAGCATCTGGCAAATCCTCCATCCTCGGGTCCGATCTGCGCCGAGTCTCTCGATCTCGCGCGGCATCTCCATCATATCGGAAGGTGGGCGTGAAGGACCAGCATCATGAGAAGGGCCGGCCTCGGGTACCGAAGCCGCCGCGGCGAAGTACCAACTCCATCCGCTGTGTGGGTGATGGCGGGGGTATCGCGTCGACATCCATATACATACGATCATCATCGTCGGCCGGATCTCCCGGAGGCCCTAGCGGCGGCCGCGGCATCGGTCACCTCGACCCGAGTGTGAGGGCGCACCATCGCGTTCCTCTCCTCATCGCTAACCTCCGCATCTCGCAGCCCCATCTTGCGAGATAGCCTCCCAATCTAGAGGCGGCGAGAAGGTCTTCTCTTGGATCTTCTCATCAACCGGATCCACCCCCAAACGGGTCGGTAGCCCTTGTAATCATGCGTCCATAGGGTAGATTACCCCTATGACCGGACAATGTGGCGCCGATCATCGTCCGCATGATGATGTAAGGAAGGCGGGCCGGCTGTCGAGTGCATATGCTTGTAGATCAAGAGGCCGGGTCAGGCGAGACACCCTCTCATAGTGCCCACTCTGCGGAATCGGATTATCTTTGGATAATCTTGCGGGAAGACCCGTGGAGATGGGCGCAAGTAGCAAGCTCTCATCCGCCATCTATCGGGACGGAGCAAGCGATTGTCGATCTCTGCTCTCATCTCCATCTCAACAAAGCGTGGCTCTCCCGGCGCCACGGTACACCATAGGGCCATCGAAGGGAATGCCCAACGGATCGGCCAGCTGCCGATAGTCAAAAGAAATGTGCACCCCCCTTGGCGTAGCTAGTGATGCGCAACTCCCGACCCCGCTCGACATCATTGTAATCCCCCACCACCGGGAGATTACAATAGGGCCGGCGCGCCAAGTCCGGACATGTGCACGCGTCGTATGTGATGACGAGGGAGCCACCCCATGTCGCCAAAAGCTCTCTCGGCGTTGAACAAGGCTAGATCAGCCCGGGTTCACCATACGACCCCCTTCCACTTTCTTGCTCGTATAGTAGGCATGCTGTGCCTCGGCCTCATTTGAGCGGAAGCGGAGAGGATCACGCAATCTTGGCACTTTAGTACGGGCCATAGTACCCGCAAAAATAAGAAAGAGAAAATAAACCCGGGAGTTAGTAGGATAAAATCCGAAATTGGATTTAATAACTACGTAAGTTAACAATAAAGTCCCATTTTTCACCATACAAGTGGGCGTAAGAACTTACGTAAGTAAAAACATATCCTACAATCTACAGGCGGTAGAAAATTTTAACGGATAAGGTCTAATTTGGAGAAATTCAAGAAAAACCAAAAATGTCGACAAATTAGGGCAAAAAGAAAAAAATTTAAGTTTCTCGATGACCAACCGATGAAACTCAAAAAAATTTGAGGGCTTTCGTTCCTCAAGACCCCAATAACAAAAGCCCCCAATAAAAATCGAAATTTTACGGTTGGGAAAAAGTTTAATTTGAAAAATACAAGTTAAAGGAGCAAAAACCTAGAAATAAAAACCTAAAAACAGGTAAAGTTGGGAAAGTATACCTGTAGGGGTGATGTGGATGTCGAAATTCGGACTAGGAACGATCCACAATAGCGAAGTAGCCCTGTAGCAACTCGGAGAGTAGAGGCGAGTCGAAGCGGAGGGGAATAGTGAGAAATGACCCGAATCGGATCTTAAAAATCTGATTTTTAGTCGGGGTCGGACAATTCGGCCCGACACCATCGACCCTCGGATCGACCCTCCAATCGACCCTCGACTCTCGGGAATCGGCGGAAATTCAAGGGTCGGGCCGAGGGTCGGACACCCATCGACCCTCGCATCGACCCTCGGCTCTCGGGAAGAGCGGGTCATTCCCGAGGTCGGATACCAAGGGTCGGACCTACCATCGACCCTCACCATCGACCCTACATAGAAAAGGCGGTAAATTTTTCGGAATGAATTGAGGATTCAAATTTTATATCGGTTAGCGTGCCTACATGAAGTATAAATGATTTCTCACCGATTTTGATGATTTTCGGGCACCACCCATCTCGGGAAAGAAAATATGTACGGGCGTAGAGTGACCCGACAGGACCCGAGGCACGGTCCCACCACCACCACCCGTGGATGAGACTAGTCAAGAGAACAATTATGCACGGGGTAATCCCGAGCCGGCAAACCCTACGAATTTGCCACCACCACCACCCGAGCTAACAACGGTGGTGATGAATCGGGCTCAACGGCTACAACAAATGCAACATGCACAAGCTCAAATGCGGGGTTGCGATGGGAGTTATGTTTCAAGCCACTCGGGCTGCGGCCATGCACGCCTGGGCAAGCTAGTGCAGCACCCGGTGGGTAACCACCCAGCCCCTCGAGACACCTCAACAACCGGCTGCACCAGTTCTGTGCAAGCCCGGGAAGCAGCCCAAGGGAACTATCGGTATCCACCCCCTATGTTTGGGGCATATCAAAATCAAGCTGGATCACTCCCGGCTAGTAGAGATTTTTTGAAAATGAAACCGAGAGAATTCAACGGTAAACCGTCGATCCACTTTGTGGCCGGCACCTTTGGATAGACGAGATGGAAAGGAACTTCCTCATGATGACTATCACCGAGGAGGAGAAAGTACTATGCGCCACCTTCATGCTCAAAGGCGGCGCACACCATTGGTGGAAATCTACAAAGACATACTTATTGACCAAGCACGCCCTCTTGACATGGGCTATATATAAAGAAGCATTCTTCGAGAAGTATTTCCCAAGAAGCTTGGAGATTCAATGGAAAAGGAATTTACGAGTGCGTACCGGGGGCGGATGTCCGTAGACTCGTATCAACAGCGTTACGAAGAGCTATTTTTCTTCGCACCGGCTAGCATGCAAGAAGAAGATACAAAAACCCGTAGGTTCGTCGCGGGGCCGAGAGGAAGTATCGGGGAACATGTTACGGGATTAGAGAAGAACATATACAACGAAGCTGTTCGGATTGCTCGAGTGATTGAATCGGGCCGGAAGGAGAGCTATTTCTCCCGGGGCGGAGGAATTAAGAGACCAGCCCGGAAACTCCTATAACGGAGGCAACAACGGGACGTATAAGCCTTTCCGTCCTCGGAATTTTAATGCTGCAACCAAGACTATCCCCGCAGCTCAACCTCGGCCAAAGCCAAATTTGGAAGCCCCGGAAGTGCTATAGCGCAACCAACCGGGGCATATGGCAAGAGAGTGCCCAAAACCCAAAAAGCTGTTACATCAAGGACGGGTATATCTTTGTTACATCGAGAGGATGCAGCCGCATCGCCCGATGTGGTCCCGGTATGACCCGAAACTTTAAGATTATAATTACACCGATTGAGTATGTAGACTAAGTAAAAACGGATCACGGGTATCGTACCTATCAATGGCGTACCCGCCCAGTACTCTTTGATTCGGGAGCTACTCATTCATTTATATCCGTGTCGTTTGGAAAGAAGACCAATCTGCCCATCAAAACCTTAGACTACAAATTACTCGTACGGTCACCGATGGGATTAGAAGTGGAATTAGAGAAAGGTTATGGACCATGTCCAGTTCTCATTGGAGAGAAAACCTTGGATGCAACTTTAATACAACTTGAGATGGCGGACTTTGATGTCATCTTAGGAATGGGCTGGTTAGCTCGGCGTTCCGCAAATCCGTTATGCGCCGAGAAGAAGCTAACGTTCAAAGATAAAGAAGGAGCGGAATTCAGTTTCTCGGGAACCAAACTTCCCAGGAGACTCAAGCTCATACTTTCCGCATTAAAGGTTAAGAAGTGTCTTGAGAAAGGAGCGGTCGGATATCTAGTATCAGTGGTCGACCTAACCAAGGGCGTGCCACAAATGGAAGATATTGATGTAGTGCGGGACTTTCTCGATGTATTTCCGGAGGAACTACCCGGATTACCACCCGGCCAGAGCCACGGAGTTTGTAATAGATCTTATACACGGAGCCGCACCGGTATCAAAAGCACCGTATAGAATGGCTCCTCGGGGGCGGAGGGAATTAAAAGTGCAACTACAAGAGCCGCTGGATAAGGGTTATATTAGACCCGGTATATCTCCATGGGGAGCACCGGTGTTGTTCGTAAAGAGGAAAGATGGTAGCGTTCGGTTATGTATCGACTATAGAGAGTTGAATAAGCCGACAATCAAGAATCGATATCCACTACCCGGGATCGATGACTTGTTCGATCGGTTACAAGGAGCGAAGGTATTTTCAAAGATCGATCTTCGATCGGGCTATCATCAATTGAAAATTAAGGAAGGTGACATTCCGAAGACGGCTTTCGGGACAAGATACGGACATTATGAATTCTTAGTGATGTCTTTCGGACTAACTAATGCACCGGCAACGTTCATGGAACTTATGAACCGAGTTTTCCACGATATGTTGGACACGTCGGTGATAGTATTTATTGATGACATATTGGTATACTCCAAGGACAAGGAAACCCATGTCAAGAACCTAAACGCAGCCCTACTGCGTTTGAGGAAAGAGAAGTTATACGCCAAATTTTCTAAGGGTGAGTTTTGGCTAAGCGAAGTCGCATTTTTAGGCCATGTAGTATCCGCGGAAGGAATCAAAGTGGACCCCGGTAAGATCGAAGCTATTGTGAAGTGGGAAGCACCAAAGGCGTCTCGAAATTAGAAGTTTTTCGGGTCTAGCTGGATATTATCGGAGATTCGTAGAAGACTATTCTCGGATTGCCGTACCTCTCACCGGTTTGACCAAGAAAGGAGAAAAGTTTGTATGGACGGATAAGTGTGAAAAGAGCTTTCAAACGCGAAGACCAGATTGATATCCGCTCCAATTTTAACCATTCCCGTTCCGGGACGGACATTTACTTTATACGGCGATGCATCGGGATTGGGATTAGGATGTGTGCTTATGCAAGGAGAACAAGTAGTTGCGTATGCATCGAGGCGGTTGAAGGTACATGAGAAGAACTACCCCACTCCACGATTTGGAATTAGCGGCGGTAGTACATCTTTGTCAAGATATGGAGACACTACCTATACGGAGAGAAGTTTCGGATTAAGTCGGACCATAAAAGTCTTACTTATCTATTTAATCGGGAAGGAGTTAAATATGAGACAAAGAAGATGGCTGGAATTATTGAAAGACTATGATTGTGATATCCGGTATCATCCGGGAAAAGCGAGCGTGGTAGCGGATGCATTGAGCGAGAAAAGCAATGATAAAATCTCAAGGAGAAACCGGCCCGGCCGCGGCAATGTATACCAATGGAATGGTGTTTAATCACGGCAGCGAGCGGTATGTGATAGATACACCGGATGGATCAACCAACCAAGGGTTCATTCATCGGTTTTTCAAATATGTTCGCGGCATTGAAGATTATACCGGATATAGTGGGCGAAGTGAAGGCGGCTATCAAAGCGGATCCTTATCCGAGAGCCGTACAAGAAGATATTGAGAAAGGTAGGACTAACCCCGAGTTCACCTTGGATGACGAAAAGGTACTGAAATACAAAGGAAGAATATGTGTACCCGAAGCAGAAAGTGTAGACATTAGACACCGACTCATGAAAGAAGCCCATACCACCATCTACTCGGTACATCCTGGAAGTACAAAAATGTATCATGATCTAAAGAAACTGTATTGGTGGAGGGGAATGAAGGCGGATGTAGCCAAGTTCGGTGTCTCAATGCCTAAATTGTCGAGAAGGTAAAGGCGGAGCGACAAAGACCCGCGGGGCCGTTACAACCATTACCGGAACCGGCTTGGAAATGGGACTGCATCACTATGGACTTCGTCACGGGACTACCATTGACTCCTCGAGTAGTTGGCCCCCAGTTTGGGTGATTGTAGGCCGTCGGCTAAGACGGCTCGCTTCATACCGATCGACCCCGGTATACCGTTGGAAAGGTTAGCAAAGCTGTATGTGGATAATATTGTTCGGCTACGCGTGTTCCGGGAAAGCATTGTGTCCGATAGAGACCCACGATTTACTTCCGATTTTGGGAAGGGCTGCAAAAGGCTATGGGTACAACATTGAAGTTCGGTCGGGGGCATTCCACCCGCGGCCGGCGGACCGGTCGGAGCGTACAATTCAGATCTTAGAAGATATGCTACGAGCATGTGTGATTGATTTCAAGGGATCATGGGACGAGAAGTTACCATTGATCGAGTTAAGCACAATAACGGCTATCGGGGCTACTATACGGATGTCACCTTATGAAGCCGTGTATGGTAGGAAGTGTCGAACTCCCTTGTTTTGGAATGAAGTTGGAGAGCGTGGTATCGTTGGACCAGAATTTGTTGAAGAGACTTGTCGAGTGGTCGACATCATCAAGGAAAGAGTAAGAGTAGCTCGGGGCCGTCGGAAGCAATGCGCGGATGCTCGGCGAAGAGATCTAGAGTTCGCCGTAGGCGAAAAAGTATTCTTGAAAGTATCGCCTATGCGAGGATTGAAGAGGTTCGGACGGAAAGGAAAACTAAGTCCAAGATATGTCGGACCATATGAGATTACGGCTAAGCGTGGAAAAGTAGCTTATCGAGTTAGCATTACCACCATCTATGTCAAGTGTGCATGGCGTATTTCACATATCCTTATTGAAGAAGTATGTCAAAGACCCAACACATGTGTTGGCGGTGGATTTGCGGGGCGGCCGATGATTTGACATTTGAAGTAATACCAGCGGAAATCACTAGTCGAAAAGTTCAACGTCTACGCCGCGAGAGATATCTACTATGTTAAGGTCACATGGAAAAGTAGAGACATGGAAGAGATTACATGGGAGGAAGAAAATGCTATGAGGAAGCAATACCCCGACTTGTTTGACTCGGAAGGTGCGTACAATTTCGAGGACGAAATTTTTATAAGTTGGGGGGAGTTGTAAGACCCGTGTCAATCTAACCCGGTCTTACCACCTTGAACCAGGTTTACCCATCATGGTCGAGTCAAATGGACCAAGGGCATGAAGGAGATCGAGATCCCAGGTATGAAATCGGCCCAAAAACACTTAATTCTAGGGGAGGGTCGCACACCCCAGCTAAGCGGGGTCGGACCTCCCAAACCCGGAAAGATCGACCCTCGGTTTTTGAGGGGGGGTCGGACGGCTTAAGACCCTAGGGTCGACGGGATCATCGACCCTCCCATCGACCCTCGGTTTCGGCGGGAGCCGAGGTTAGGAAATTTCCTAATTTTTCGGTTGGGATTCTTTCCAAATCTCAATGGGATTATTATAGGACATTCCTAGTCTATTTAAGGGACGTCCCTAAGCCACATTCACTCCTTTCGCAGCCCTAATTGAATTGAGAGAAAGAGAGAAGAAGGAAAGGGAGGAAGAAAGGAGGCTAGGAAGAAGGCTTAGCAAAAAGGAGAAGAAATTGCGGAGGAAAGTAATCTTCTCGGGTATGGATACTAATTCCATGAGTTTCTACCGGACCTTAGGTTAGATATGATTGAGTGTAGGATTTCGGAGAAACCCAAACCATCCATCCATGGTTAGGTTTTCATGGAAAACCATGGGAGGATGCGCGAAAAGCTATCTAGATGAATCATACATGGTTCTAGACCATGGAATGAATGTTGAGTGAATGTAGGAAGCAAGCCATAGGACCCCAAACACGAAGAATGGATTAAAAAGTGGAAATTGGACCGAGTGCACCGAGGGTCGCACCGGGGTCGATAGACCATCCGACCCTAGGTGTTTCGACCATCGACCCTCGGCGTTCGGGAAGTTCAGAATGCTGGGAGGGTCGATAGACCCATCGACCCTAGCATCGACCCTAGCATCGACCCTCGGTTGACAGAATGGTTTTTAAATTCTGAATTAATTCTAATTAAATTCTATCGACTTTGTTAGGTTTGCTAGCAATATAATACCGTTATAACAGTGAATCGAAGGCTTGGAAAATATCTATTAGCAAGCTAAGGTGAGGAACCTTAACCCCAAACTAAATTGGTTAATAATAAACTGTTTTTCTTTTCTTGAGTCCTATGCCATGTTTAATTCTATGCGAGTATGATTGTAATGTGCATACAGCATGCCATCCAATATTTCTATTACTTGTTCATGCATATTTACTTTCTTGTTTATAACATGATGATGATGATGATGATAGGAATAGGCATGTGCTTGTATGTGTGTGGTTGGTGTGCTTGATGCGAGAGAGTATCGGGGAGGTGTGATGAGAACGTCAATAAACGTTAACCTTTGGCGGGTCTCGGCACTTTAGCTCTATCTCTAACTCAAGTCTTGTGCATTGACATCGTCGTATCGCCATTACCTTAGCGGAACTATTATGTCGTAGAGTATCGGGGAGGTGGTCTCGGTCCTTGTAGTCTCGACTCTACCGGGGGCCTTAGCTCTATCTCTATGGATGTTACGAGGGATCTTTGGGGTGAGGCCTTGGATACCGTGTTTGGCATTAGGATTGGTTAGCGGCGAGCCCGGTTTGCAAGCCCTCGCTAACGGGGGCTTACGTGTTGGTATAGCATTATATAGCAATAAGCGTTAACCTTTGTTGTATAATGTTATGGTAGGGTGGATGGGGACGGCGATAAACGTTAACCTTCGGGGCGGGCTTCCACACCCCGTGTATAGAGGCGGTATCAATAAACGTTAACCTTTGATCACCCAACCTTTCTATTGCACATTGCAAACTATAAACCAAGACCAAAGATATGAATTGACTTTTTGCATGCATATGTAATGTTGCATTGTTTTGGCTACTCCCGCGCCGCCGTGTTGTGTGCTCACCCCTCGGCGTCGAATATTTTTAGTTGATGATGCGGGTTATACGGGTGGAAGATTATATGAACGCGTCGGCGTATGGGGCCGTTGCGGCTATGGAAGTTGGAGCCGAAGGCGATACACACGACTCCTCTTGCGAGTGCAACTTCGTGTGTATTCGATTAGATATTTTTTTGTAGTTTTCTTTATTGGATTTATAAGACATGTATTTGGTATTTAAATATTTATGTCTCGGTTAATCCCGAGAATAATTTGCTATTATTTATGGATATCAACTTAGTTCTCAGTTCATACTATTTATAAATTTTCCGTTATTGTGTATTACTCTGATTATGATTGTGGATGCGTGTTAAGTTTGGATAACGCGGGGATAGCCTATAAGAGATCCTGGTTGAACCGTTGGTTATTTGGCGGTTCATCACACCATTCTGAAGTGTGCGGAATCGGGGTGTGACATTTTTTTTTTTTTTTTTTTTTTTTTTAAAAAAAATATTTCCCCCCCCCTTTTTTTTTTTTAAAAAAAAAAAATATAATTTTTTTATATATTTTTAATATTTTTTAAAAGGAAAAAAAAAAAAAAAAAAAATATCGCCCCTCCCCCCCCTAATTTATAAAATAAAAAAAAAAAAAAAAAAAAAAAAAACCGGGGGGCCTGCCCCCCCCATCCCCCAAAAAGAAGGAAAAGGGGGCCCCTCCATTTTGGTTTTCCCCCGGGGATTACCATTGACTCCTCAAGTAGTTGACGCAGTTTGGGTGATTGTAGACCGCCTGACTAAAACAGCTCGCTTTATACCTATACGACCTTAGTATACACTGGAGAGGTTAGCTAAGTTGTATGTGGATAACATTGTGGGATTACACGATGTACCTGAAAGCATTGTGTCTGATAGAGATCCACGATTTACTTTAAAGTTTTTGAAAGGATTGCAAAAGGCTATGGGTACAACATTGAAGTTTAGTACTGTATTCCATCCACAGACAGATGGACAGTCAGAGCATACAATTCAGATTCTAGAAGATATGCTTCGAGCATGTGTAATTGATTTTAAAGGATCATGGGATGAAAAGTTACCATTGATTGAGTTCACTTATAACAATAGCTATCAGGCTACTATACAGATGTCACCCTATGAAGCACTGTATGGCAGGAAGTGTCGAACTCCTTTGTTTTGGAATGAAGTTGGGGAACGTAGTATTGTTGGACCGAAATTTATTGAAGAGACTTGTCGAGTGGTCGACATTATCAAGGAAAGAGTGAGAACAGCTCAGAATCATCAGAAGCAATATGCAGATACTCGACGCCGAGACCTTGAATTCGTCGTGGGTGATAACGTATTCTTAAAAGTATCTCCTATGTGAGGTTTGAAACGGTTCGGACAGAAAGGGAAACTAAGTCCAAGATATGTCGGGCCATATGAGATTCTAGCCAAACGTGGAAAGTGGCTTACCAGTTAGCACTACCACCATCTATATCAAGTGTGCATGATGTATTTCATATTTTCTTATTGAAGAAGTATGTCAAGGATCCGATGCATGTTTTGACAATAGATCTACCTGATTTGATTGAAGATTTGACATTTGAAGTAGCACCAACTGAAATCACTAGTCGAAAAGTTCAACGACTACGCAACCGTGATATCTATTATGTTAAGGTCACCTGGAGAAGTAGAGATATGGAAGAAATCACATGGGAAGAAGAGAATGCTATGCGAAAGCAATATCCTCATTTATTAGACTCGGAAGGTATGTACAATTTCGAGGACGGAATTTTTATAAGTAGGGGGGAGTTGTAAGACCCGTATCGAACTAACCCGGTCTTACCACCTTGAACCAGGTCTACCCATCATGGTCGAGCCAAATGGACCAAGTGCGTGAAGGAGATAATGATCCCAAGTACTAAACTGACCCAAAAATACTAAAATAGGGGGGGAGGGTCGCACACCCAGCTAGGCAGGGTCGGACCCCCCCAATATAAAAAGTCAAACCCTAAGTTTCTAACCGGGGGTTGGATAATTTAGAACCAGGGGTCGACGGGATCTCCGACCCCCTCATTGACCCCCAGTCTGCCGATAGAAACCGTGATTTGGAAACTTTTCAATTTTCAATGGGATTCTTTCCTAATCTCAATGGGACTTATTTTGGGAGTTCCTACTCTGTAAATAGGACGTCCCTAAGCCTCTTTCACTCCTTTTAGAACCCTAACTAGATTGAGAGAAAGAGAAGAGAAGGAGAAGAGAAGGAAAGTGGAGAAGAAGACCAAAGAGAAGGCTTCAAAGAAACAAGTCTAATTCTCAGGTATGGATACCATCTCCATGAATTTCTTAAGACCTTAGAGTAGGTAGTGAAGAGGGTATGATCTAGGAGAAACCCAAATCATCCATCCATGGTTAGGTTTCAATGGAAAACCATGGGGGAGATCATTAAAACCATGTAGGTGAATAAACTATGGTTTTAAACCATAGAACATGTATGGAATGGATTATAGAAGCAAGCCATAGGACCCAAACACGAAAGAATGGACTGTTTCATGAAAATCTTGACTGAACCCACGGGGGGTCGCACGTGGGGTCAATGGAGAATCGACCCTACCAGACCCTAGCATTGACCCCCAGTGTTCGGGAAGTCCAGATTAGGGGTGGTCGCACCAGGGTCGATGGAACATCCGACCCTGGCATCGACCCTACTACAGGGGATCGCGAAACGCTACCTACCCCCACGCGACCCGTCCTGCGACCCCCAGTTAACAGTAGGCTTTTAAAAATTAGAATTAAATCTAATTAAATTCTATCGAATTGATTTGGTTTTCTAGTGATATAATAGTGATATTAAGTTGATTCTTAAAGCTTGAAAGAGGATCTACAATCAAGCAAAGGTGAGGGAACAAGACCTAAAAAAATTGGTTAATAATAAACTATTTTTATTTCTTAAGTCCAATGCCATGATTGATTCTATGCGTGTATGCTTGTTATGTGCATTCAACATGTCATCCAATATTTCTATTATTATTGTTCATGCATATTTAAATTATTGTTTATAACATGATGATGATGATGATGATAAAAATAGGCATGTGAATGTATGTGTGTGGTTGGTGTGCTTAATGCGAGCGAGTATCAGGGGGGTGTCATAGGCTGGGCCTCAGCACTCTAGCTCTATCTCTAACTCAAGTCTTGTCCACTGACATCGTTGTATCGCCATTACCTTAGTAGAACTATTACGTCGTAGTGTATGAGGGGAGGTGGTCTCGGACCATGTAGTCTCTGACTCTGCCGGGGGGTCTTAGCCCTATCTCTATGGACATATTGAGGGATACTGGGTGAGGCCTTGGATACATTGATTGGCATTTGGTTAGTTGCGAGCCCAGTTTGCAAGCCCTCGCTAGCAGGGGCTTACGTGTTGGTATGGGTAGAGTATCAGAGGAAGTGTCATAGGCCGGGCCTCAGCACTTTAGCTCTATCTCTATTCCATGGTAGGGTGGATGGGGACGACAATAAACGTTAACCTTTGGGCAGGCCTCCACACCCTGTGCATAGAGGCGAGGCGGCCACCGAACCTTTCTATAGTGCATTGCAAACTTATATACCAGACCACATATATGAATTGATTGCATGCATATGTTTGCTCACTGAGCCATGATGTGTGCTCACCCTCTCGACGTCGAATATTTTTAGTTGATGTTGCAGGTACCACTGTCGAAAACTATATGAATGCTCCTGTGTACGGGCACATGGCGGCGATGGAAGTTGAAGACTTCGTGGAAACGCATGATCCCTCATGCGAGTACAATGCATGCGTTTTCGATTAGATTTTTCATTTGAATTTATTAAGAAAATGTAATTGATATTTTATTTAGTTATGTCTCAGTTGATACAACATAAATTGATACTTTATTTATGATTATCACAATTAGATTCATCAGTTTATTTATTATTAAGACTTCCGCTATTGTGTATTTATTCTGATTATGGTTGTGGATGTGTATGATTTTATTTTCAACGGACACAACCTATTAGAGATCCTGGTTGAACCGTTTGTTTATTACCAGTTCATCACACCGTTCTAAATGGTACAGAATTGGGGTGTGACAACCCTCCACATAGAGTCCTACTTAGATTAGGAAAGAACCCCCTTCGGATTAGGAAGGTTTCCTAATCATGGAGTTTGTCTGAGTTCGTGTGGTAGCAGGTGTGGTCGCAGAACCCGTCGACCACACAATAAAAAACTTACGACTACACGTCCCAGACTTCTGTAGTCGCTATAATATGAGGTGTGGTCGACCACACCTGTTTAGGTATGCAACCACACACTCCTAAATAGATGATTTTGAGTTCAATTTCATACCTAGTCTTGTGGTTTCTTCACATACTTGGTCCGCTTGGCCCGACCATGATAGGAAGACCTGATACAAGGTGGTAAGATCGGTTAATACGATACGGGTCTTACATTAGCTCTATCTTTATTCCATGGTAGGTGCATGTGGGACGACAATGGTGTTTGATTCATTGGGTGGATTCACACACTCGTGTATATAGATGCGGTGGTCCCCAATCCTTTTTATAACACATTCTAAACTTAAAACCAGACCAAAGATATGAATTGAATGCATGCATATGTTTGCATATTGTTTTGTTCACTCACTGAGCTCATGTAAGAGAGCTGACCCTCACGCGCGTAATTCTTTTTAGTTTCTGATGATGTAGATGATACCATTGAAGATTACATGAACTCGTCAACGTATGGACATGTGGTGGCTATGGGCGAGCAATCCGAAGAGAACGTGTATGACTCGACATGCGAGTGTTTCAACTATGTCTATGCTTAGTGGTTAACTTTTGTATTTTGATACTTGTAATAGGTATTAATTATGTTTTGGTTACTTGGAGATAACTTGTTAAATATTTATTTATCATGTTAGACCTTAGTTCATTATTAATAAGACTTTTGCTATTTAATTATTTACTCTGATTATTATTGTGGAATGTGTTTGGTTTAACCGGGTGGGCACGGTCTATACAAGATCCTGATTTGAACCGTTGGTTCTCATGATGGTTCATCACACCACTGGTTAGTCCAGAATTAGTGTGTGACATCACAGACCATATAAAGCTTAATAATCTATTCATGCATTGTGTGCTTGTATGTAGTAATTTTTCACTAAGTGTGTGGTTTGCTCACCCTTGTACGTATAAAATTTTTAAATTATTTTGTAGATAATAATAATGTTGTCGACAATGATTTGATTGAAGATGAAGTGTCTGAAGATTTGCATGATCCTCCGTGTGAATGCAATAATTGTCTTTATGGATTAGGGACAAGTTCAGAAAAGACATGAAGACATCTATTTTTTAAGAGATTAACTTGGTTTGAAGATAGATAACCTTTTATTACATTTATCTATAATAGTTAGACATGGCTTCTGGTTCTAGTTATTGATTTTCGCTATTATTCTGATTGTGCCTCTGATGTTCCCATAATCTATCTTGTAATTAACGGAAGAATTGTGATATGTGAGTATTGTGAACAGATTTTGTTATGGAAGTACTTGTACTGTGAGAAAACCATGGTCATACCAAAATGCCAAGGTTTGGGGTGTGACAAAAGATGGTATCAGAGCAATTTACTTTAGATTACATTCGCAACTGCTATCAAATGTGTAAAACCGAAGTAAGTTAGGATTGAATAAAAACTTATAAGAAAACAATTGATAAGTACTTGTGGGTTGAGACCATAGCATAAACTTTAAAAAGATCATAATAGACTAAATGTGCAAACATCTTGATTCTCATTACAATTGATGTTTGATACAAAAGAGAGTGTAGATCACAACCCGATCAATCACTCGACCAATGAAAGAAAAGAAAATACATCATCAAAAAGGAGAGAATAAACTAAAACTAAAAAGGAAATAAAAATATTTCCTCCTGCAGGTAAACTACTGACTCCCCCTGATGGTGGAAATACAAACCCCGCAACCCTCATTGCCTCCTGCATCTGCTAAACATCATCATTAAGCCTCTGAATAATGGTGTACAAATCTCTAATAATAGGCTCAGGAATTGTAGGTGTAGGACTGCAAACCTCCACCGATGGGGGTGAAAAAATGTCGTCACCCTCTGCCTCATTATTACTACTGGCAAAATCCATTGGAACGTCCTCTGCCTGTGCACCCTCTGTAGCGATCGTCGTAGCATGTGCGAGTGCCTCCTCCTTTACCACTCCACCGAAAGTGATAGAAATGAAAGCTGGTGGTACTATAGCCTCTAACTCATCATCGCTAAGAACCACATCTTATAACCCTCGCATGCGTCCCAATGCATGCTAGCCAAGATCAGAATGAACTAATGTCTCTACTCCCTCGTCAGCAAAAACATCTACACCCAATGCTCTGAATAGGTGTGTGAGCAGTCGACCATATGGCAAGTTCAACTCGTTGCCATATGCAGCCATGATCATCGTCCTCATCAGGATAGAGGGTAAGCACAACTGGTAATGGGTACAGACGCAGTAAATTACATACTCGTTGAAGCTTTCTATTTTCTCCCTATGCCTGCTCCTCGGGATGATGTTATGCTGAATAATCTGACTGTATACCCTCGGAAATGGTTGATACTCAAACTCTACATGATCCCATCCTGATAGCTTCAACTGACTCTAGATTTCCTGCCTGAAAGTTTTAGAGATCAATGTAGAAGATGAAGACTGGCGTATACACAGTCAACCGCCTTAGAATTATGAAGTAACTCCGCCAACTGATGGACATCGAAGGAGATATCTACTTCATGGGCCCTACTGGATATCCTCAAACTTAAATCCAGATGCTTGTCCTCAAGATCAGTCTTTACTCGAAGGTTGCAATAGGACAATCTGACTAGATTAGGTCTAGTAACAGTCTTGTACTTGAGGATCGGTGCCTAGTCTAATGCAATAAAAGCATCGCCCACGACAGAGCGCCATAACTGCTCAAAGTATACAAACCTACCCTATTCAATGGAAGCCCTCTCGAATCTAGGCCAAGCATCCTGGTCAGCATGAGATAGAATCCTGAAATTGTCGTAGACTTATGGTTTAACCATTTTGCAGCAACTGTTATCAATCCTTAAGTGGAAATGAGATCATATCACTATGGATTTTGTGATGGGATTACCCTTGACCCCGAACTCTGTCGATGCAGTTTGGGTAATCGTGGACCGCCTTACTAAGGTAACCCGTTTCATAGCTGTAAGACCACAGTACACCATGGACAGGTTGGCCAAGCTGTATGCGGATAATATAGTGTGGCTACATGGAGTACTAGCAAGTATAGTGTCGGATAGAGATCCAAGATTTACATCCGAGCTGTAGGAATGTTTACAAAGAGCAATGGGAACGTAGTTAAAGTTCAGCACCGCGTTCTATCCTGAGATAGATGGGTGGTCAAAGCGCACCTTTCAAATATTAGAAGACATGCTCCGAGCGTATGCCTTAGACTTTAAAGACAATTGGGATAAATATCTATCTTTGATCGAGTTTGCCTATAATAACAGCTTCCAAGCTACCATTGGTGCTACTCCATATGAGATGTTATATGGTAGGCAATGCAGAACCCCTCTGTATTGGAATGAAGTGGGAAAGCATATAATATTGGGGCCAGATATTATTTAGGATACCTGTGTAAGGTGGATCTGATTAGAGAAAGAATAAAAGCAGCTAAGAGCAGGCAGAAAAGTTACGCTGAAGTAGGGCATAAAGGACTTAGAATTTCAAGTTAGAGATAAGGTTTTCTTGAAAGTGTCATCCCACCGAGGCATTCGATGCTTTGGCAAGAAAGGGAAACTGAGTCCCTGATACATCAGTCTGTATGAGATTTTAAAGAGAAGTAGAAGGGTGGCATATCAGCGAGCCTTGCCTCTCGCACTGTCGAAAGTTCATGACGCCTTCCATATTTCACTTCTTAAGAAGTACGTCCATGACCCTTCTCATATTTTAAGTGCAGAAGTCCCTTAGATTGATTAGGATTTGTCTTGCACCGTGGAACCAGTGGCGATCTTGGATAAGAAGGTCCAGCAACTGCGCAATCATTCCACACCCTATGTGAAGGTCCATTGGCACAGTTATGCCATTGAGGAGACCACTTGGGAAAGCGAGAATGAGAGACCCGCACTCAGAATCCCTTACTAAACCAGATTCTTTTCGTGCCAAGTCTTCCCACGTCGACGGATGGGGTACCCAGCACAGACCCGATGGATGAATCCGAGTCTTAGGTGAGCTTCACTACCTAATCCTAGTGGGTTAAGCATTATGGTGGACCCTAGGTGGCCCATTGCAAGTCCCAATGCATCGAGGCATTCAGATGATCAAGGGGCTGCATTTTTTGCCTATCCGAAGGCATTGCTCGCAGGTGTACCACCCAAATGTCAACCGCCGATTCAAGCCAGAGAGACACACTCTCTCTCTCTCTCTCTCTCCATAGATATAAATAAGGAGCCCAAGGCTCCTTATTTCTCTTCTTGGCCTAGTAGTTGTGTGAGAGTGGTGGAGTGAAAGGGATTGGAGCTCAAGATTTAAGCTCAAGCCTTGTTCTCCTCCTTGAAGTAAGAACAATCCCTCTTTCCCTTCTTATGGTGCTAATGTAAGGGACCAAATGGTGTTTTCTCCACCATTAATGGAAACCAACCTAGACCTTAGAAGGCTAGGTTATTCACCCACCTCCATAAATGGATATGTAAATGGGATCTTGATGACTCCCATTTAGTGTGCCAAGGGTGGGGAAAATGATTCCGACCTGCTAGAATCAATGTAGAAGTAATGGGGAGTCAAAGTCCCCAGAATGAGACCTTCATCAGTGGTTTGAGTCTGCTTTCTAGACTCGAACCGGTGGATTAATCCGGAGGCTAGGACTCTACCTCTGAAAAATTCTGATCAGGGTTAAAGCCATAGCCATATTTTGTGTTGAGTTAAGCCGAAGGCTAAATCGGTGGAAACATCATCCGCCATTGCCTCCGCCTCACTCTTGGTTAATTGATCTAAAGTGAATGAACTAAACCGGAGGTTCATAATCGGAGACACTATATCAAGAGGCATGACCCTCTGGGTGACAACCTCCGGTTAATCCATGGGTCCGATTGACCCATAGGTCTGAATAAGATTATGTATAAGCCGGAGGCAGTGCCGGAGGGAACACCACCTGACAGAGCCTCCGCATTGCTTCTAAAAGCTTCCTGTTATGACAGGTGCGCATCCAGATACAAAGCCGGATGCTTGACTAGTCGATTCAACCCTTTGGTTCAGTTATAATGGAATTCCTTAAGTATAAACTGGTGGCTAATTCTGGAGGATATACCATCCGGAACTAGCATCTGCTTCTGGCTTTGTTGGCCAGTATGCCTAGCTAGGACCTTTGGGGTCCAACTGTGGGTTCCTGGCTTATCTTGGGACCCATGTATAGATACCTAGGACCTGTCATACTAGTTAAAAGCTACTTAACTAACATGATCAAATTATCTAATTAAATAGGTAAACCGATGTGGGTAAGGAAGAAGCCTTCTGCCGGCTTCAAGGTTCAGAAACACTTGTAGTGCCATCAGGAGAGGGGTCGGGTCCATAGTAACTAGGACATATAACGCATGTCAATGATTTATGTTTATAACATGTCATCCAATCATTGTTTATATCTAAGCATGCATTTGCATTAGAACAATATGCATTTGGTTGGATTGTATGTATGTTTGGGTATAATGGTTGGTGTGACGTATGGGTACCCAGGGGAGGGTGAAGCATGGGTATACAGGCCATGTTGATGATGCTAGTACCTTAGCGGGGGCATGGTAGTTCATGGGAGTGGTGTCGGGGATCTCTGCTAGGGTGCAGCACCATTTACTATTATGCACATGATAGACATAGGTGGTGTCATTTTCCCTATTTCTACACCCTTGCCAGTAAGGGTTTAGGTACTGGATATACTCATATTCCCTCGATCCGGGACCTGACAGGGAGAATCGGATCTGCTTGGGGTCTTCGATGTTAGATGGGGTATACGGTGGGAGGTGACGAGCTTGAGGGTTAGGGACCTGTTGGGGATTCACTTGTAGAATTAGTTTAACGGTCCAAGACAGTGTATTCTACTTCTATCTTGCTCGATGTATGAGAGTTGGAGGCCAAGGGACCACAGGAAAACCAAAAGCATTGGTCGAATTTCAATAGGATACCAAGTAAAAACATTTACCTAGAGACTTATAATAATGAATTGCATTCCATTTCATTGTATGATTCATGCATGTGGTACCTGATTTCTCATTGAGCTGGGATGGGAGTTCACCCTCGTATCGATATTTGTTTTTGGATTTTGATATAGGTGATTACTCTATGGCGGATTATATGGAGTCACCGCTGGCGAGCGACGCGGCTGGATGAGGATTTCGGTGGGGAGCACGGTGAGAGCTGCACTTGCAGCGATTGCATATATGCATGACGCAGCCCTTTCCTTAATTTTTTTTCCTCTCCCTTCAGATTATTTTATTTTATAGATAGATAGTGTGATCTATCACTGGACATGATCTATTCTTTTTTATTTCGCTATGTGTATACGAGATACTTTATTATTTTGGTGGGAACAATGACATGTAATTCATAACTAACTTTATTATGCTATGATAGCATCTTAGCCGACGTCTATCATTTATTAGTTCTTCTGCTATTATTACCCTGCTTTATCTTCATTGTTATGGATATTTCTTGTGTAGACTGTGGGGTTTGTATGGTAGATCATCATAGCTGTCAATCGCTGGATGTATTCGGTCTGTCTTGTGGGTCGACTTGAATATCACATCCGATTCTTAGAATGGACTGTGACAAAAATACTATGAAATCTACATCCAAAAATACGGGTTAATTTGAATTTTTCTCATATACCAGATTCTCTCGTCGATACTAGCCAAGCATCTGTATCATCAATGGAGTGTATTGAACTCTAGGTAAGAGCCAAAATGCCTTTACTATAAGTATAGAAGCTTTGTTTGGGAAGAATCAATCGAACCAACATTGACTTGGCCATTCTAAACCAATTCAGAATTGGCAGTCAACCAAGGTGGTCGATGAAATGAGCCTGATCGACTGCCCATGCTGTCATCGATCGCTTGATGCCATAATTGGGCCAAAATGAGTTTTATTTGTTGCGCTTGGTTCCAACTAGTTCCCAAGAACCCATGATCGTCCCCAATCATGTGGGATCTATTTTTGAATGTGTTGGAGTGTCACTTGACAACCTCCAAGCCTCCTCTATCACTCTTTAATTAGAAGTAGGACTCTCAAGGGAAGAGTTGTAGTGTAACTCTAAGTCTTTTGTATAGTTTCCTAATATAAACTCTCTAAGAACCCTAATTGAGATCATTAGAACCTCAGACACATTTGGGATAGAGTGAATTGGAAAAAGATTTGCCATTGAAGGTCCTCCCTCAAGCTTCTTGCTGTAACCACTCTTAGCATAAGAAGCACTAAGGTAATCTCTAAAACTATTCTTTCGTACTTAGAATGAACCCTTGATGATCTTATGAGGTAGAACCCAACCTCTGATCATGTTGGAACAAGATTCTAAAAGCCATTAATGGATATTAAAGAATTTTTCACTAATGCTTCTGATAGATAAACTGATATAGAAGCATGCTTGTAAGCCATGATAATGAATTATAATATTTAATTATGGTTGGGAATTAGTCATTGATATGGTACAAACCCCTATATATCCTTTGGGATAGCCCTTGACCCCGTGCAATGGGGATCGGGTCAAAACAAAATCAGTCCGAGCTCACTGGTACGAGGCAATCAACAAGGGCGGTCGACTAAAGTGGCCTGATCGATTGCCTGGTCTACAAAGAGGTGTATTATTGGTATTTTCAACCCCAATCGACCAATTTGACTATGTTGACCATCCCAATCCTCAATAATGGCATAATAGACATTATCGAATGATTGGTTTGATTAGAATGTACTCCTAAGAGTGTAAGCATGTGTGGTTACATAGTCGACATTCACAATCGAGAACCATACTTGCATATAACCTATGGAAATAAGATTCTATCTTAACCAGTGGTTGAAACTCATCATAAAATATCTGAGGTGCAAGCCTCTGGAATCCATATTGATCAAAACATCTAAACGGTTGATGAAACTAAGCTGATCCACCACCATAGCTGATCGACCATCTCTATCGACCACCTGTTAACAACAAGTCTATTTTGGTTGGATTTTCAACCAGGGACTTTGAGACTTAATCAATTGACCCTAGGACATGTTCCTAAGATTAATGAGAATACCCTAGACCTAATAGAAACGAAACTAAACAATCATAGGTAATATCCATGTATTAATTTCAATAGGTAAGCCGATCTAGGAAAACAAGGGAAAATGACTCTTTATGCTACAGAGTGGGATTAGTTTACCAGTTACAGGTAAGGGATTAGCTTTATTTTATTTTCTTATTTTTTGTGCTCATGTGCTTGCTGCTTGTTTGGATTACTGTATGATAACATGCCATCCAATAACTGTGATAACTGTTCATGCATTTTGCATATTATAAACTCTATACTGGATTGGTAGATTATGAAATGTTTGATAACATGTGGATGTTTGATAACATGATTGTTTGTCATTCGCTTGTGTCCTAGTAGATCTGGATAGCTAGAATGGGATGGTTTCTCTTGGTCCATTAAGCTAAGATACAAGTACTTGCATTAGTAATATTCTTGATTTAGGTTTCAATATCCCATGACAGGCAACCCTTGCCAATAGGGGTTTCGGTATTGGCATAGGCTTATTTGTGGACCAACCATGTGTCGGACTCTTTTATAGCTGGAGTAAGGTTCCAAACATGGGTTGTGTCACATCCCAATTCTGGTCGAACCAGAAGTGTGAATGAACCATCATAGAACCAAAGGCTCAAGCCAGGATCACATAGGACTTTGCCAATCATCAAACCACACATTCCACATAATCAGAGATAATAAATAAATAATAAAATTTCATTAAAATGAACTGAGAGTCTACAGTGATAAATAATAAATAAATCAATTATCTCTAGTATACCAGAACATAAAATAATACACTATTACAAGTTTCATAATCTAACTTAAAACAAAATCCTAAGAGTAAACGCAATTGAAACACTCGCATGACGAATCATACTCGTCCCCCACTTGCTGCACATCCATGGCTGCCACATGTCCATAAGACGACACACTAATGTAGTCCTCTACAGTAGTACCTATATCATCAATTAAAAAAAACGTATACGTAGGATGAGCTCACAACTTAACTCAGTAAGAAACAAAGTAATGCAGCAAACATATGCATGATGCCACATTCATATCTTTGGCCTGATTTAAGTTTACAATGTGCTATGGTAAGTTTAGGCTATAGCCACACCTCTATACATGAGAGTGTGAGCATGCCCAATGGATCACACACCACTGTCGCCCCACAACACTCATTACAAGATAGAGATAGAGCTAGAGCCTGACGGATCACACACCGTCAGCACCCCACTAATACTCTACCCCATACCTGTACATATGCCCCTACTGGTGAGGGCTTGCAAACTGGGTTCATTATTAACCAATCCTAGATGTTATCAAAGTGTATCCAAGGCCTTACTCCATAATCCTTCAATACACTCATAGAGATAGAGCTAGATTCAAGCCCACACCGCGATTATTCCCCTTGATACCCTACGACATACTAAGTGTGCTAAGGTAACAGTGAGACGACGATGTCAGTGTGGTGAATGGTTCGATACTATAACCTTTTACCATTCAACACATAGACCACACACAAATACATGTCTATCTTCATCATCATCATCACACATAAGGAATAATAAATATGCATGAACAATATATAACAATTTATTGGATGACATGTTCTATGCATAAACAATAGAACATGGCAACAAGCAATAAGACAAAAATAAAACAGGGTAGTTTGTTATTAACCAATTAGTTTAGTTCTTGTCCCTCATCTGTTAAGTGATGTTTGTTCATTTACCAAGCTTTATAAACTATCTTGAATTAGTTAAAAGCCTACACAATTAATAGAACTTAATTAGGGTTTCATTCTAATAAGGTTTCAGTATTCAGACTGACTGTCCGGTTTAGCAATTAAGCCTTCCGGACAATGTCCGTTTGCTTGTCAGGTGGTGTATTGCTCGACCTGTCAGCCATCCAGACAAAGCCTGTCATACTTCCTGAAAGTAACCGATCACCTGTCCAATCTGACATTTATCTGACCGGTCATAGAACCGGATGACCCCTGAGTCGTACTCCAAGTTGTCTTCTAGCCTGTTCTCTTCTTGAGTTGATTCTTCGGCTCTCAGTAGGATCCATCCTAAATTCACTCTATGGCCATCATTCATTAGATTTAGTCACTCAATGTAACCCTAACAACTACAGTTTATTATAGATTTCTATGGATGATTTTGGGGTCGAAATCATGGTATTGGATCCGATTTACCAACATTGTAATCACAAATTCTAAACCCTAACATAAGCTAACCTTCTACAGAGGTAAAGGACTTACCGTTGGTTCCTCGATGCAGTGGCTTAGAAATCGATGGCAATTCTTCTCTGCAAAACTCCTCTCCCTTTCTCCTAAGCTTTCTCCTTCCTTCTTTTCCACTCTTCCATTTAGTTATAGGAATTGTTAGTGATCAAAAGAGTATAAGGAAGTGAAGGGACATCCTCGATATAGAGGGAAAACCTCCATATAGAGTCCTCTCCCAATTAGGATAGTGGTCTCCTAAAATTAGGAAACTTTTCTAATCTCGGATTCCATTCTGGGATTGACCGGTCGCGTAATACGCAGACTGGACTCAACATGGATTTTGTGATAGGATTACCCTTGACACCAAACAACGTTGATGCAGTTTGGTAATCGTGGACCATCTTACCAGGGTAGCCCGTTTTAAAGCTGTGAGGTCAACATACACCATGGATAGACTAGCCAAGCTCTATGTGCATAACATAGTGAGATTGCATGGTGTACCTGCAAGCATTGTGTCAGATAGAGATCCGAGATTCACGCCCAAGTTGTGGGACAGTCTACAAAAAGCAATGGACACACAGTTGAAGTTTAGTACTACGTTCCACCCAGAGACTGATGGACAATCTGAGCGCATAGTACAAATATTAGAAGACATGCTTCGGGCCTACGCTTTAGATTTCAAAAGTAGCTGGGACAAGTACCCATCATTGATTGAGTTTGCCTACAATATAGCTACCAAGCTACACTTGGCGCTGCTCCATATGAGGTACTGTATGGCAGGAGATGCAGGACTCCATTGTACTGGAATGAAGTAGGTGAGCCCAGGATTTTGGGCCCAGATATTATACATGACACTTGTGACAAAGTGGATCTGATCAGAAAAAGGATCAAGGCAACTCAGAGCAGGCAGAAGAGTTACACTGATGTTTGGCGTAAAGACTTAGAGTTTCAGGTTGGTGATAAAGTTTTCCTCAAGGTGTTGCCCCACCACGGTATTCGACACTTTGACAAGAAAGAGAAACTGAGTTCTAGATATATTGGTCCATACAAGATTTTGAAGAGAAACGATAAAGTGGCATATCAATTGGCCTTGCCTCCCGCACTATCAGATGTTCATGACGTCTTCCACGTCTCCCTCTTGAAGAAGTACGTTCATGATCCATCCCATGTCCTTAGTGTGTAAGTTCCTCAGATTGACAAGGATCTATCTTGCACTGTGGAGCCTGTGGCCATTTTGGACAAAAAGGTACAGCAACTACAGAACCGTTCCATTCCCTATGTGAAGGTTCATTGGCGCAGTTATGCTATTGAAGAAGCCACTTGGGAAAGTGAAACTACAATGCGGGAGAAGTATCTGCATTTGATTGGGGATTTAATTACATATTAATTTCGAGGATGAAATTCTTTTAAGTTGGGGGATTATGAGACCCACACCCGGAACCCCTTACTGACTCGGATTCCTTCCTGTTTAGGTCTCAACTTGCCATCAAATGGAGCACCTGATGTGGATCCGATGATGATATCTGAATCCTACGTATGTTCCGTTACTCCTAAATGGTAGGGTAAGGTACCCTAGTGGACCCTAGGATGTGCGTATGTGTGCCCCAAAGCTTGTGGGCCATTTAGTTATCTTGAATGGCTGTTTTGAGCTCAATCAGATGACCAATCGGATGACCGTTCAACCAGTCATCACCAACTGGTTGATTACGATCAATGGACTTGCGTTCTTCTCTTGTTCTATATAAATGAGGGCAAACCCTCATTTTTACACTTCTTGGAATCGTGGGAAAGAAAGAGAAGGAGAAAAGAGAAGGGAAGAGGAGGAAGGGAACTTGAAGCTCAAGCTCCAAGCCCTAGTTCCATCCTTGGGAGGTAAGTCAACTAAATCTCCTCCATTTCAATTAGTCGGGTTTTAATGTTGGAACTTGGGTGGTTGAACTCCATTAAAGGGGGTACACCATTAATGGCTTAGGAAGTTAGGTTTTGACACCCACCCCCATTAATGGAGCTTATGGGGCCATAAATGGCTCCCATTGTAGCCATAAATGGTGGGAAAGAGCTTCCCACCAACTATTGGGTGTGTATTGAAGTGGAAACCAAGTTTCCAAGCTTTGAGCACAAAAAGGGAATTCTGGGCCAAACCGATCGAATGGTACCATAGAAGTCCTAAACCGGTAGCCTTGACCGTTCTACCGCCAAGGCCAAAGGCCTGGTCTGTCAGACCATGGCCAAACCAACCGACCACTACCGATTATCAGTCAACCGGTTTAGTGATAGATCCGTTCAGACGTTGTTCGACTGTTTAGGCTTAATGCCCAGAGGGGGCATTGTCGAATGACCATTCACCCGGCAATGGGACTGACAAACCTTCTAGAACCCCACTACCATGAAAGGGTATTAAATGGGATGGCCAACCGGTTACCTGGTCAGCTGATTGTTCAACCAGTTCCATTGTGAGGGAATTATACTAAGTGTCAACTGGTAGAACGTGCAACCGGTACAGTCTGCCGGTTGAGTCTGCTTTAGCTAGTTTGCTTAGAAATGTCTAGGGAGACCAACCCTTGGGTTCCTAGCTTGTCTTAGAACCCATGCATGGACAAATATGTCTTATCTATGCTGGTTAAAAGCTACATAACCAACTAATGAACCATTATATGTTTTAATATGTATTGATCTTGAATGGTTGTAAAGTCTCATTTTGGGCTTTAGATATTACTGTGGCACTACCTAGTGCTATCAGGTGAGGGGTTTAGTCCATAGACATAGAGCATTCTTACATGTCTAATTTTTATAGTAACATGCTTAGGTTGCAAGTTATAACATGCTTTGTTTATTTTATTGTTATTGTATGAGCATGTAGTTTGCATAATTATAACTATGAATGTTGTATGATGACCATGTATGGTGGATCGTGTAGCATATTGGAGTATGGGCAGACGAATTACGTTGGATAAAGTGACATGCTAGTAGGGCACAGTGATCTATGGGAGTAGTGATCCGGGGATCTCCTCTGGGATTGCAACCATGTATGATGGTTCATGCGGAGTATGGGAGTACAAAGCATGGATCATGTTAGTTGTTTAATATTATGCATATTCATGTATGGTGGGTTTTATGGTGTATGGGAATATAGGCACATGGATCACGTTGGACTTAAGACACTAATGTGGATACGGTGATCTATGGGAGTAGTGAGTCGGGGTTTCCCTCTAGTGGAACCATTGTGGTTATGTTGACATACTAGTAAGGGCATGGGAATCTATGGGAGTAGTTACCTAGGGGTTTCTATAGGCGAGTAGCCATAGTGAAATAAAAATATACATAATAGACATAGGTGGTGTCATTCCCTGTTTCTTATGCCCTTCTAGTAGGGGTAAAGATACCAGCATAGCTTTGCATACCCACAGGTTGGGAAACCCTAGGCGAGCTAGTGATATATGGGTGTGCGGTAGCTGGAGAGTCAGTGACGTATGGGTGTATGGTAGCTGGCGTATGTGGGGTCTATGGTGGGAGTCAATGAACCTTGTAAGGATGGGAGTCCCCAAGGGGAGAGTTCATTTGTAGAAGATGTTTAGCGGTCCAAGGTCATTTATCACCGTTTTTTTTTTTTCGTATTTGCTTTCATGGATTATCAAGTTATCTGTTGAAGGTTGAATCTGATGGTCTTATCGCTGGTATTAGGGTATGGCATCGGGCACCATCAATCAGTCATCTTTTATTTGTTGATGATTGTTTATTATTCTCTAAGGCCAAATTATCGGAAGTGTATGCTTTGAAGACTTGCTTGGATGTCTATTGTGCCGCATCTGGACAAAGCGTGAACTTACAGAAATCAACACTCACTTATAGTCCTAATACACCACCAAAAATTGAACGATGGTTTTCTAGAATTTTGAAGATTACATATGGTGATGGTCCAAAGAAATATCTTGGCTTACCAGTTGATTTTGGGATATATCAGTCAGTTTTATTTAAAGATATCAATGAAAAGGTGTCCAAGAAGGTGTCTGGGTGGAAGGCAAAACTACTATCACATGCAGGTATGGAAACCATGGTCAAATTGGTTGCTTTCTCCTTGTCAATTTATGCAGGGTCTCATTTTAAGTTACCTGCATCTCACCATAACTCCCTATGGTGTATGGCTGCAAACTTTTTTTGGGGAGATAATGATGGTAAGTCAGGCTTACATTGGATTTCCTGGAATAAATTATGCCGAACAAAAGAAAAAGGGGGGCTTGGATTCTAAGATCCATCACTACACAACCAGGCATTATTAGCAAAGGTAGCATGGTGTTTGCTCACTGATCCTATATCTTATTGGGCTGTTTTCATGAAATCTATCTATTATCCACATGGGGATTTTTTGTCCACCACTGCTGGTCATCGACTTAGTTGGGCATGGCGAAGTATTTTGGGAGGGAGAAATGTCATTCAGAAAGGTATGCTATGGAAAATTGGGTATGGGAATCAAATTCATATTTGGAATGATAATTGGATTCCAACTTTACCTGGTTTCCAGATACATTCTACTCCTCCACCATCATGTTTCATTACTAAGGTTTCACAATTGATTGAAGTTGATAATAGAACTTGGCGTAAAGAGATGTTGTCTCGGTTATTTTTCCCATCTGAAGTTGTGGAAATAATGAAGATTCAATTGTCTTTATTTCCTCATGAAAGTACCCTTATCTAGGGTGCTGCTAGAAATGGTAAATTCTCGATGAAGACAACATATCCTTTTCTTTCCAATTTGGAAGATATATCTCAATCTTTGAGGCCCTCCACGTCTTCAACATCTACCCCAGTGGTGTCAGAGTCTATTTGGAAACAAATTTGGAAGTGCCCCACTTTACCTAAGCTCAAGTCTTTTCTGTGGCGAGCTTGTGCTTCGTGTTTGGCTACAGCTTGGGATTTACATCAGAGAAATATTATGGAGGATACTATGTATATTCGATGTGGTCTAGCAGCGAAATCAATCTCTCATATTTTATTAGACTGCCCTTTTGCAAGAGCATTTTGGTATGGTTGCAGTCTACATTACAGGGTTCTAGATTTGTTTATGCCACAACTACATGATTGGATTGAGAGCTGGACATCTTTTTCGATAACTGGAAAAGAACGAAGCAAGGAGATCATGACTCTATGTTAATGTATTTGTAGGCAACTCTGGCTAGCTAGAAATGATCATGTTTTCAGACGCCAACAACACTCTCCAACTCAGGTTATCCACCTTGTCGAACAGAATTTTCTATCCTACTATCAGAGCATTCCTCAATGTCTACAAGCTGATTTGGTTAATGAGGCTACTACTATGGGGACTGCTTTAACACAATGGACTCCTCCACCAATCGGTGTTTTTAAACTGAATACAGATGCCAGTTTCCAATCATAAATAATTGGAGGTTTAGGTTACATCTGTCGTGATCATAATGGGGTGCCTCTTTTCGCCATCTCTGAACCGACCTCCTTTGCTCTTCCAATTATTGGAGAAGCCTTATATATCCGTTCAGCACTACTAGTTGCAATCAGTGAAGGGGAAGAGTAGGTGATTCTAGAATCTGATAACCATCAACCAATCAATCATCTTCTTGGAAAATGTGTGTCTATAGTATTTTAGTGTAATGGTATACTTGAGGACATTCTTCCTCTGCAACCTTATTTTGGCAGTTGTCCCTTAACTTTTATTAACAGGGAGAAAAATAGCACTGCTGACTCCCTTTATAGGAGGGCCATGTCGTTAACGTGTACGACAGTTTGACCACTTTTCGGTCCTTGGATTCAGGATAATTGTTGTTTGAATTTCCAAGTGTGATACACGTCTTTAATAAATAAGTTTCTTTATTATCAAAAAAAAAAAAAAAACAGCATCGAGCTTCATGTATCTCTTAAAGCTGTGTACGGTACACTTGCCCTTGATTGTGTCCGCACTCTGCACATCATAATGATTGGAAAGGTGGAAAAAAACGTTGTGGATATCATTGGGCATGTATTCCGATGCAGTCTCAGCCATTGGATCTCCTCACTGGCAAGTGACGGCCAAATAGAGGATTTGAATCCGAAAGGAAGACCTTCGCACCATGGAACTGTGTGCGGCCTCCGATCGATTCCTCGGGCTGATAATACCAATGAACCTCAACCTTCACATGGCCTCCGCTATCCAATTCCGACAGCCGCATAAGCATGCAATCCCCGGCTGTGTGGGCAACGACCCAAACCCCAAGGAGTGCGCTTGTTAAATGTTAAACTTAAGCAGGGATGACAATAACCCAGAGAATACAAAGAAACAAAATCCTCCAAAAAAACAAGGGTAAAGGAAGTGCTACTTCTTACCTCTTTTGACTTTGTTTGTTCCTTTAATCGTGTAGGTATTTACAATCCTTTTTGGTGGCCGGGCTTTCGCCATAAACAGAAGCGGGACCACACCTACTAGAAAGACATGCACAATCTCATGTTATTAAAAGCTGAGTAGAGAGACGAACGGAGAGACTTCCATTTGATTGATACAACTGAAGTTAGTGTCATTGGATGAGATGAAATAATAGACTTTCAATTTGAATTGAAAATCGAAACATGGGCTTGAGTAGGAGGAAGAGAAGTCCCGCCAAATTGGGAAGGAAGATGTGGCTTCTCTCACTGTTTTTCTGCAACTCCCACCTTACCACGTCTTTTTTCATCTTTTCGTTGGGAGCAATGGTCAATAATTTTATTTTGCTAAGAACAACCAAAATTCCGACCAGCAACTTCGTTTTACAGCATCTCAGACGATGATAATTCTGGCTGAGGTCAGCTCCAATAACAAGAACTGAAAACCCTGTCTTTGGAAAAGAGAGTTTGCTTTTTGTTCTGAGGGTACATCGGATACTTCACCCCTTAACGGGAATAGTTTGGCCATTACACGTCAGCATCTAACAGAAGATGCCTAACGGAGTGGGTCTATTTGTAATATATAGTGAATATAGGGAAGGTAATTGTAATTGTTTGAAATCTTCAGGGAGGAAGTTGGAATTCCACAAACTATAGGGAGGTAGCTGTAAATTTTGCAAAACTCAATGGCCTTAAGCTAGAAGGTAAGGTTACATCATTATGAGAAACAGGACGTCAGTACTTACAATAGGACCCAGAAAAAAAAAAAAAAAAAAAGAGGTTAACTAAACAGTAGCAACAGATACTTGTGTCTTTACAGATTCACACACCAACATACCAAGCTATATCAAAAAACTACAAAGAGAAGGATTCACCATATATTGAGTTACACAAGTGGCAGAAAATATGAAGGCACATTCTCAACCTGAGAGGAGTTCCTTCGAATTCTGACACATAAACATTGACATTGGTTCATGTATGACATAGAAACAGTTAATTTCATTTCAACTCATCCCACTCAGGTACAGAAAGAACAGACTAGCTTACCCAGAGCTGGTATTTGCAGGTCCACCTTTCCTTTGATCAATATGAGCAGGTTCCCCACGATTTTCCAAGAAACGGACAACAACACAAGTAATATTATCTGCACTTCCTCTTTGGTATGCTTCTTGCATCAGCCTTTCGGCAGCCTCTTCTGGATCCTCCATAGACTTAATCATAGAAACAGCCTCCTGAAATATTTCAAGAACCAAGGAGTGAAGTCAGCCCTTTAATAGGCCTCAAGTTAAGTCAGTAAACTAATTTGTATGTCACGAAGTAAAGAAGAAAATGTTGGCCTTAAGGCCACTTTGGATTTGTGGCGAATCCTAAGACCATGTTCTTCTTGTGGCACATCCACCCATTGATCTAAATCATTCAAAGGTGCTCCAACTCTAATGTCGAACAATTCTTAAACCATATCAGTTGTCCTTGCAACCAACTCCAGATTATTAACCCATTGCCTTGGAGTAGGTTACTGTTGACAAAGCCAGACGCCATTGCAAAAGTGGAAATGCATTTCCAGCATGGCGATATAAAGCTCCAAAATTAGTTGAAAAATCAACATTGGTAGAATAGCATTAAGTACAAATCGTAGAAGTTTGAAATATAGTAAACCATATACTTGAGGTTGGACCCAATTTTGATCTGAGACTACCACAACAGTACCTCATTTGTGACGACATCCCACAGTCCATCACTTGCAAGGATAAGAAATTCCAGGGAGCTGTCAATCACTTCTTCCTGTCAATTCAATAGTGATGAAGTAATCAGCTAAACATAGAGCACCCAAATGTCCAATCACTACTAGACTTTGAGAGAATTCCTACAGCAGCAATTCTATTCCAGGTTCCCAGTAAACAAGCGCTAGATAACTTAGGAAGTGAAAGTGTCCTATATGGTCTTTTTTTTTGGGTAAGTAAAAGTATCCTATATGGTCACCAGGTGCCAGACACAAGTCTAAAGGCTCTCTTTGGTATGTATTATAGAATTAATTATATAATACATTACGACATATGTAGTTGTTTAGTATGATTTATGGTACTTATTTATATTTAAAATAAATAAATATAATCTAAAATCTACAAATATGTTAAAAGGTGTTAATCATTATAGTCAAAATCTATTATTACTTCTTTATGTCTAGTGGTAACAAATGGTTATTATTTATGATTCATAATTTATTTTCATAAATGATTTATTATAAATAACTCATAAACATAAATAGAAACTGTACCAAAGAGAGCTTAAGATGTCTAACAATTGATTTATGTAAAGATTTAAATGAGAAATTTATCAAGATGCGGAGCAAAAGAGGAAGGCAAATACAGGAGTAATTTCGAAAAGCTAAGAAATTCATCCCCAGTCCAGCCCCACACTCCAAAAAAAAGGGGGAAAAAAATAATAATACGACAATAATTGTCAAATAAGAAATTTAGGAAGCCTGGAAGCAGGATGATGTTCCCCGTATATTAGGATTTCATAGCTTTTACCTAGTTTCTTAAAATTGCAACATTTCCACATTTATTTTCCCCCTGAATTCTTTCTTCATTATATTTTATTTTATTTCTCTTTCACGGCCATCTGATAGATAGTAACCTTATTTCTCATCCAAACAGGATTTCTTATCTCAGTTACCAGCTGTGAAATTCTTTCATGGGAAAAATCCCATTGTAAGAACACTTATATAGAAAGATGAGACCGCAGCAAGACGCTCATTACAATCCAACTTTAGTGTGGGGGTTCCCATGGTAAGAGCATTCACATGGGAACAATTATTACCAGCTTGCAATGTTCTAAGACCCAGCCTGCCGGATGTAAATAAATGAGGCTTGGTGGCAAAAAACCTGTACAACTGACCAGGACAAAAAGGAAAAAATGGAACTGAAATTTAAGGCTTTAAATGTTTCAAAGAGATGATGCAAGAACAGGGTTGATAAAGTGGCATTAGAGTGACTGAACAGACACCGTAGACTATGGAAACAAAAGTCGAAAGAGGTCCAGTCCAGTCTCTAGGCCAGTGGGCTCAAGTTTGGATCCAAATAGTAGATAGTCTTTGATTTGATTGGGGAATTAATTTGTTTTTCAGGGCATTATTTATGTGGAACCCATGTTGGGAAAACCCTGTTGGATCCGCTAATGGACCCACCCAAGATTGTATGATACTCAATTATCAATGATAATGGCAAAACAGTGAATAAATCAAAGTTTATGAGGGTGAGTGGCACTTCTGTAATTTCTAGCAAGGGAATAGGCTATGTAAGTAACCAAACAAGGCCTGGGATGGGGTAGTGTGGGAATTAACAGAAAAGAAGGGTAACTTAAGAATAAAGGACTGGGAGGAGGCAAAATTGGAAAGAAGGGAAATAAAGTAAGTCACAATTTGGGACTGGGAGGCTGTCTTCTTCCTCCAGCGGAGCATAGCAAGTGGAAAGTCTCCCTGGTTCTCGATGATGGAGCGCAGCCAAAAGGAAGTTGATCGAACCCAAATTTCAGGGTTAAATTCCACTCCCTAGGATCTCTCAAGTGCAGCAAATAGACATGTGGAAGAACATCTATCAAAAGAAAAGCATGAGTCTGAAACTCACTCTGGGGATAAACTCAAGACTAAACCTGAGCTCTCGTTTGTTTCTTGTAGCAGGGTCAACGGTTAGAAATGGAGCTCGAGGGGTTGGATGGTCCAAAGGCATGGAATTGACTCACCAAATATTAAGGGAAAAGGAGATGGGATGAGGGATAATCAGTCACATGATGTGGGGGCATAGTTGTCAAGGCGTCGCCTAGGTGCCCAGGAGGTCTTGTGATGCTTCGGAAAATCGGGCGCCTTGGTCCCCGCCAGGCCTCCACGCCTTGGTTCTCCTTGGTGCCTCAACAACTATGTGTGGGACTATTGGGTTTCACTGAAACAAAGTTTCGCATATTGAAAAGGAAACGAGGAAAAGGAGAAGGGTCGAGGAAAATAAAAAGAGGTAGGGAATCAGCCTAAGCAGAGAAGAAGGAGAGGGAGAGAAAGAAGGAGCCACAGCTTGCATGCACACCACAGGCCACGCAGGCAACCAACTAAATTCTACTTCATTCCATTTTTATGGACTCAAATTGTCTCCCGCGCGCCAGCCTTCCAGCCCATCATCTGACGGGTTGGAATGCACCGGCACGTATACCGATGCATTCCAGCCCGTCAGATGACGGGCTGGAGGGCTGGCGCGCGGGAGACGATTTTTTTGCCATTTTCATTCCTTGGATTACAGTAATATATATAGAATAAACAGGAATTAAAATAATCTGTCTCTAAGACTAAAATAGAAACTGAATCCCATTCAAATTCCTAATTCTAAATTAGAAATAAAATCAAATCTAAGAGGACCATAATAGTTTAACTAGTAACTGATAAACATAGAAATTAGTAAATCCTATCCAAATCCCCCAAAATAAAATATTACAAATATATTTCAATTAAAATAAAATCCTGAAGATTCCCAATCATATCCATCTCATTACGTGGGGCCGCCGCTGCATTAGGGCCCAATAACAAGTCGTTTGCTTTAATTATTGTTAGTCTAGTTAATGTTAGAATAGTCAAGTTAGAGTTAGTAGAATATATTTTGTAATTTGTGTTTAAAAAGTTTGGACATCAGAGTTCACTCAAACACTACTTTTTGAATGTTATATAAGGATGCAACTCCCCATCAGTTTGGACACTTGAGTAGAAGATATTTTGTAATTTGTGTTGACTGTGATGCTCTTCGCCCCTACCCTTCTTGGTCTATTCTCTTTCTCTCTCTTTCTCCTTCTTCCCTAACAGATCACTCCACTCCATTAATCCTTCATCGATCTGAAGTTCCCCTTCTTGCTCCCCCCGCTACACACTTGTTCTGTCCATGATTGTTCTCTCCAAAGGTGGTCTCAAGGTTTCAAGTATCGGTACCGGGTATTGTTGTAATGTGGGTTTATGTCTAGTTTCGATGTATGTAAGGACTAGAGTGCTAACTCATTCCTTACCTATCTTACCTTTTATGTAGTCCATATTATTCTATAAATGAAGCATGGCCTCTATCAATATGGACAAGCTAGTCATTCTCTCATTGTTATTTCAACATGGTATCCAAGTGAGGATCAGCATCGGGATCCTAACCCTAATGATATTTCTCTGCAATGGTAGAACCTGGTGAACCGGGCGTACTCTTTCACATTTCTTCTCTTATGATTTTTGCTACTTATTCAGTTTAGTTACTGAACTCGCTCCTCTAATGACCCAGCGAAGAAGTGAAAGCCCCTGGGGTTATTGAACGTAAATCTGTGCACGAGCCTATGCAAACAGGGTTAAAAGCGGTAGATAGCTTGGTTCGTATAGGCCGTGGTCAACAAGAACTTATAATTGGGGACCGACAAACTGGAAAAACGGCTATTGCTATCGATAGCATACTAAATAAAAAGCAAATGGCGAATCTTTCACTCTACCTCCTCTTATTAACCCCATAGGATGTTCCTACGAATTATGACCTTTGCCCTGAACGTGAGCAAATATATCATGTCGATTGCTAAACCGTACTTTGGCTATCTTACGTGGAGCTGAATTTGGTTTTCTCGGTGTTCTCATTGGAACACGTGGGTGTACTCCTTGCTTAGGGAGCCATCATGGCTGATCCGGTGTTGGCCTTGCCGGATCATGCTAAGACGTTTGAGGTACATACTGATGCTTCGGACTATGCCATCGATGGAGTTCTGAAGGCAAGGTCAAGGTTTTAATTCAATTTCAACCTAATCCTTGCAAAGGGGGGATCTTTACAACCAGTCCAATTCGAAATCTCACGAAAGTAGAAAACCAGAATTATAATAATGTAAAGAAATTGATTTATCTGAAAATCCAGCCGTTGGAAGACCTTCAAACTTGGAGAGATTGAACTCCAGTATATGTATGCTAACATACTCAAATCCGATGTTGATCCAGCCAATAAATAAGAAGATACGCAAATTCGAAAATCATGTATTCCTTTGTTGCTGCCTCTGGGTAGATCAGAATAGTTAAATCTGATTGCAATCTGATAATGCCTCAATATAGAATGCTCGGGACAGTTGAGAATGATGTCGCAGATCAGTAAGGAAGAATGAGAGTTGAAGAAACTAGAAGAAGAACAAAGAAAACAGAAAAATAACTTTCAGTTGAGTCACACAACCTAGGAGACTCAACCCCAAAATTTGACAGCAATTCTGGGTTTTTTTTTTTTTTGAATCTGTGTCTCTCCTCCATCTTATTTACAAGCTTTAAGAAAAACATACAAAATATGGCAGGATTGATTCCATAAGGAACATCCAGAAATAACACCATAATAATAAGAAACTTACCTTTACAGCTTTAGGAACGTTTCCAAAAAAAAAAAAAAAAAAAAAAAAAAAAAAAACAAAGTACTAGTCCATAACGTAATTAGAGGCTGAATAATATTAGGAAACTACTCTAATAATAAATTGTAGGAGAAGAGGAAAGAAAAAGCTTGCCCAAGCAAGCTGTGGACAGCTGTAAAGGCTGTGGACAACTGTCCATAGCTGTTGAATTCAGCTTGGCTTGGTCAACTTGGCTTCAAGGCTTTTGTCTTCTTGTGCTCGTCTTCTTGTGCTTTTGTCTTCTTGTGTACACTTTGACTTTATCAGCTCCCCCTGGCTTAGAAATATTCGTCTCTAACGAATGGAAGAATGACATGTAGCGCTCATAGAGGTCTAGGTCAATTCTCTTGAAATCATCTTCATGGATCCAAGTGCTATCACTTTGTGGATGCCCCTTCCATTTGACCAAGGACTGATAACCACCACAATCACGAGTCATCGTGTACTTATAATCAAGGATATGGTCAATCTGATCAGTTTGGGGAACCACAAACTGAGGAAGCCTTAGGGCATGCTCCGTATCACCTTCATCAGAGTGGTGGTTTGTGTAAAGAGTCAAATCAGCTATGTTGAATATATTGCTAATGGCCATGTCTGGTGGTAACTCAAGTACATAGGCATTTGCTCTGACTTCTTCAGCACCTTGTAAAGACCATTTTTCGTGGATGTAACTTGGTAGCCGTACCAGGCGTAAAATGCTCTGGAGTAATCCGAACCATAACCATATCACCACGTTGCAACTCCACATAATGGCGATGACGATCCGCATTTGCTTTGTACACATCATTGCTAAGAGCAATGCGTTGTCGGACATCAGGGTGCAATGTGCACCTCTGTAATATGCCGAGTAAACTCATATGCTTCAACGCTCACACGCACATGCAGAGGGAGGGGCAAAAGGTGAATAGGCCGCTGGGGTTGTATGCCAAGAACAATCTCAAAAGGAGTGCGGCTGGTAGTCCGATTAACAAAGCTGTTATAAACAAATTCTGCTATATCAAGAATAAAGGGCCAAGTCTTCTCATAATCACGAACAAGTCATCGGAGAAGATTGCCCAAGCTCCGATTCACTACCTCAATTTGACCATCTGTTTGTGGGTGGAAGGCCGTTGAATATTGCAACTTGGTATTAGTCTTCAACCATAAGGTCTTCCAAAAGTAACTCATAAATTTAACATCCCGATCAAACACAATTGTCTTGGGCAGCCCATGGAGATGCACCATTTCTTTGAAAAACAAAACAGCCACACGTTGAGCATCAAAAGTCTTCCGACAAGGGAGGCTTATTCGCTTGCAACAATAGGACTAAAAAGAATCATGATTCGGTAAATAGGCCCCAAGTGTGCTATTTTAAAGAATTTGTCCACCACCACAAATATAGAATCATATCGCTTCCGTGTAGGTGGTAAGCCGAGGACAAAGTCCATACTAATATGTAACCATGGTGTGTGAGGCACGGGTAATGGAGTGTACAAACCAGAATTTTGTTTAGTGCCTTTGGTCAACTGACATATACGACACCATTAGATTACGCTCTGCACATCATGAGATAGATGGGGCCAATAATAGAGGTCTGTAACCTGTGCCATTGTCTTGTCTCGCCCGAAATGTCCACCTAAGCCACCTCCATGTAACTCTTAAATGAAATGGGGGCGTAGGGATGTATTTGGAATGCATAAGCGTGTTCCCATATACAAGAAACCGTCCTGTATAGAGAATTTTGGATCGGTACCTCCTTGCCTGTAATTTCTGGAAAATTGGACCAAAAACTTCATCTGAGATGTATTCCTCTTTGATATACTCAATTCCTGTACCTTAGGCTGAAAATGTGCTTAATGTATTCACCTTGCGGCTCAATGCATCTGCAACTTATTTTCTTTTCTGGCCTTGTAGTTTAGTGCAAAGGTAAACTCCTGTAAATAAGAGATCCATTTAGCGTGCCGATGATTAATGGTGTGTTGAGAATTTAAAAACTTGAGTACCTCATGGTCAGAGTATAGAACAAACTCTTTCCCAATAAGGTAATGCCTCCAATGCTTTATCACCTATACCACAACATAAAGTTCCAAGTCACAGGTACAATACCTCTTCTTTGCATCATTAAGCTTTTCATTGTAGAACGCCACTGGATGCTTCTCTTGCATAAGTACTCCTCCTATTCCCGAATGAGAGGCATCAGTAGAAACCTCGAAAATACGGTTGAAATCGGGAAGGAGAAGAACGGGTGCTTCAGTTACAGCTTTCTTGATGAAGTGGAATGCTTTGGTGGCTGTCGGGGTCCATTGGAACGGACATTTTTGTCTTCATGCACTCTGTGATAGGTGCCATTATAAAACTGAACCCTCGTATGAACCTCCGATAAAAGGATGCGAAACTGTGGAAACTACGCACTTCAGAGATGTCTCGAGAGTGGCCAATGGGTGATGCTTTCTATTTTTGACAGATCAGCCTTTACTCCTTTTGATGAGACAATGAAACCAACGAAGACAACCTTGGGGAGCATAAAGGAGCACTTCTTCAGGTTTAGATATAGCTTCTCATCTCAAAGGATTCTCATTACACGCTACAAGTGATCATAACACTCGAGGTTTCGACCATAGTTGTCAGGGTGTCACCTAGGTATCCAGGCAGTTTTTTAACCCCTAGGCGCCCCATTTTTTTTTTTAATTGATTCCATTTGTCGCATATATATATATATATATATATATATATATATATAATTCATGGAATCATGCATATGCATTAAAAACAATAAAATTTGATGATCTAACCCCCCTCCCTTTTGTATAAATCCTCTTATGGAAGATGTGCCCTTACAACGTCTTGGGTACACCTAGTCGACTCGCCTTCACTTAAGCGTCCAGGCACCCATCTAGAGCCTTAAGTCACCTTGGTGCCGTGACAACTACTCAAGGTTTTGACATAGGTTTCAAATTCAGCCCAAAAAAAAACCCAGGATATCTCGGTTTCGGCCAAGTCCGAAACTGGCCTCAAATCGAGATTAAGAACCTTTGCAGAATGTAAATGTAACCATTCATATGATATGCATGGTGAATGTGATCATTCGAGATTCTTGTATGGAATACCACTGGCTGTTTAAGTAACAAGAATCTCTGATAGTTGTTTTGTCCATATAGTTCAAAGGTCCTTATGTTGTAGTGGTGTATTGTGCATTGCATATTTTGGGTTGGTCCCAATATATGTTGGGCATTTGGTCCAAAGGGTTTTCATTGTAATGGGCCACCTTTTTTTTTTTTTTTTGGTGAATAAAAATTGTATACAGCACCCCGAAAACAAGGGCAAACAAAACAGGGAAACCGGAAGAAGGAGCCAGATTCCTTATATACAAGCAAAGGACCTAGCAAGAGAACACAAAACCTACCTCAGGCGGCGGTAACATTCCATGAAGATAAAATCTACTTTTAGCACTATCTGGGGAGGGGGAGGGATGAAGGGGCATGGAACCCTTCACGTCGAAAGTAATAGCATCCCAAATTTGAGCATAGGATCTAGCTTTAGACTTCCATCTTCTGAGATTTCTCTCAAACCATATGTGACACATCATGGTAGCAAAAGCCAGCTTGGCAAGGATGTCACATTGGGTCTTCCCTTTAAACTTCTTTAGTATCCATTTCCATTCTTGATCAAAAGGACGAATATTTTTTGTCGCAGGCCAACACTTCCGAAGGATCGATTCCCAGACTTTCTTGGAAAATGGGCAATCAAAGAAAAGGTGGTTGATGTCTTCTACGGAAGCCCAGCACAGGCTGCAATTGGAGCTTGGAATGATGCCCTTATCATATAGCAAGGATGCGGTAGGAAAAGAATGAGTCAGCACTCTCCACAAGGTAAAGCTATGTCGCGGAGAATGACCTTTAAACCAGATAATGTCAAACCATTCCACCTTGGAGCTGCAGGATCGAACTACCTCCCAAGCCGAGGAAACCGAAAACAAACCATTGGTGGATCCATTCCAGCAAATGGTATCTCCACTCCTAGAAGGCCGGAGAATGATAGAGTCCAAAGCTTCCCAGGCCTGAGCAAAGGCGAGAGGATGAGGCTCTTCCGGTACACCAAGCTCTTTCCGAGATAATGGAGGAGACAGTAGCTAGTTTGTCCCACCCAAAGTCCAACCAAATCCTCTCACCATATGTCATCACCAAAATGCCATGAGGATGCCAGTTATCCAACCATAGCAGGGTAGAGGCCCCATCATCAATCAGATATTTGATATAAGGATGAACAAATTGTATGTGATGCAGGATTGTCCTCCAAATCCAAAAGAAGTCCTAGGACATAGGAACAGTCCATATGGAGTCCTTTGTCAGGTATCTACTATAAATCCAATCAACCCAGATGCATTCTTTTTTCTCAGCAACTCTCCATATAAGTTTAAATATGCAAGCCCTGTTGACTTCCTCGACTTTTTTAAGGCCAAGACCCCCTTCCTCCTTAGGCAAATAGACCTTATCCCAACCAATAGAGTGAAAAAAATTTATTGTTGTCATTGCCTTTCCACCGAAAAGCACTCATAAGGCTTTCAATACTTTTAATGATAGACCTTGGGAGACCAAAAATGCCAGCCCAATATTAAGTAGGAACTTTGCATGACTGATCTAACAAGTTCCAATCTACCTGCATAAGAAAGAAATCTGGCCTTCCATAGTTGGAGCCTTCTTTAATCTATCAAGGATAGGAGAGCAATGATGAGCTGAAAGTCTTGACGATATCAGCGGAAGACCTAGGTAGGCGACTGGAAGATAGCCCAAGGGGAAGTCCAAAATGCATCTAAGGTTCTCGTGCAAAGGCTCATCAATCCCGGCTAAGAAGATAAGAGACTTGTGCTTATTGATTGTCAAACCTGACATGGAACTGAAGGCAAAAAGAATCTCTGAGATGGATGGAGGACAAAGACTTGGCATTTCCTTTTGAGAACTCATAATATCATCAGCGAAGGCCAAGTGGTTGAGATTGATCTCCTTGCATCTAGGGAAAAAATCCATTTGGTTCTGCTGGGCACTAATTTGTAGTTGCCTAGAAAGCCCCTCTAACACCAGAGTGAATAATAAAGGGGATAGAGGACATCCTTGTCTGCTTCCTCGCCTAGCATTGAAGAATCGCACCGGTCTGCCATTAACCAACATAGAGAATCTCGCAAATGATATACAAATGAGGATCCAATGAGAAAATCTATCAGGAAAATTCATATCGTCAAGACTTTCCATAAGATATTCCCATCTGATATTGTCGTATGCTTTATGGAAGTCAATCTTAAGCAAGGCCGCAAGAGAGTGATATCTTCTGTCAAAGCCCCGAACAAGATCATTACAGACCACAATATTGTCAACAATATTCCTACCATGGATGAATGCCGATTGGTTAGGACTAACCAAATCCCCAACCACATCTCTAAGCCTTAAAGTGAGAACCTCGGCAATGATTTTGTAGATGGTATTGCATAAAGATATGGGTCTAAATTCAGTAATAGAGGTAGCACCATCTTTCTTAGGAGTCAATCATATAAATGTTTGGTTCACTTCTGTTAGTTGCCCAGGGTTGTAGAAGAAACTACTTACAGCCCGAAGCAAGTCCACTTTAACAATCTCCCAGGCAGCATAAAAAAACCCCATGCTGAATCCATCAGGACCTGGAGCCTTCTGCGCTTTCAAGGATTTAACAGCACTAAGGATCTCATCTTCAGAAGGAATGGATTCCAAAGAAATTCTTTGGTTTTGAGATAAGGCCTTATCAAAGAGATCCGGAGTAATGCTTTGAAGCGGAGGAAAAGCCAAAGGACTAAATAACTGCATAAAATAATCCTCCACCACCTGCTTGATCCCCACAACATCTGTAATAAACTGCCCATCCTTAGCTTGCAGAGAGGAAATTTAGTTTCGGTTTTGGTTGGCTTTGACCGATTTATGGAAATAACTTGTATTCCTGTCCCCCACCTTAAGCCAATTAATTCTAGATTTTTGCTTGAAGAAGCTTTCTTCTTGGGTCACCAGAGTAGCCAACTTAGATGAAAGAACCTTTTCAGCTTCAATAAGGCCATCATCATATAGAGAGTCTTGAAGCCTGAGTTGAATGTCATTCAATTCATTTCTGCATTCTTGTACTGCATTAGATATATTGCCAAAGGTTCTTTTATTCCAGGAAACAAGATCCCTCATTACTTCCTTCAATTTTTGGGCGAATCTAACCAAAGGTTGGTTAGTAATGATCAGCCCACATATCAAAAAACTTGAAAGACTTAGGCCGAAGGATATGTACGGGCTAATAGATAAAATAAATGGGCAATGGTCAGAGATTCCTGAGGGATCAAAGAAGGCCTCCGAAGAGCTGAACATCGAGAGTCATGGTTCATTAACCATTGCTCTATCAAGCTTGCATGTAACCCTTTGGTCACCAAGTCTTTTTATTATTCCAAGTAAACTTCATACCACCCCATTTAAGGTCAACCAAACCGATTGAATCCAGACAGTTCGAGAATTCCCCAGCAGATTGCTCATCAAAATGTCCTCCCACCTTCTCATCAGCATATCTAACCACATTGAAGTCTCCCATGATTCCCCAGGGACAGCTACCCATAGTAGAATGAATCATACTAAGCTCCTCCCAAAGCCTTCTACGCTTAGAAACAAGGTTGGACACATATACGCAAATTGTAAGCGGTAATATGGGTAGGAAGCCTTCTAAGCTCCTCCCACTTTTAATGGGCCTAAAATAAGGGTAGGAGACAGGAATACAGGAATACAGGATTTACTTTATTAGTTTGTTTCAATTGGAATCCTAGTTAGAATAGGAGCTGTTTTAAGTCTTTTAGTAGTCAATTAAGGGGTTAGGTTGGTGGTTATGTTGCTTACTAGTTTGTTTAGGCTATTTCTAGTTATGTTAGGAGTCAGATCTTTATATACACCCATGTCGCCAGACATTCAAACACACTAATTTATGAAATATAGCCTTCAGTTTCTGAAGTTTTCAGTTGTGTATTCAATAGTTGCTGGAGTATATTCTCAGGTGTGCATGGTGGATTGCAAGTGAAGGCTCACGTGGATTCCTGGCCTATGTTATCTATTCTTTCTTACTAGCTTCTAATTTCAATTATCACGGGGCAGTAATCACTAGTTTTCACTTTTCACCCCCTATGACACCCTGTTTTGTGTTCTGCTTCAATCAAGTTCTTATAATAATTCTTTAATTACTCTGTGATTTGTCTGTAATCTGAGATTTGAAATTCTGTTATTCAATACTCTGAAGTTCTGTCCTCAGATCTGTATTCATCTAGTTGATTGGTACTGTCCTGAAACTACTACATACATTCCAGGTAGCTCGAGAACTCTACTTGATCTCTCTATTCTATTACTAGATAGGCTCAAATTCTACAGGTTGATTCTGCTACTAGAATAGACTACTCTATTAGAGTTTGGGCCTGTTCTAAATGATCTACCTTAAGTTACAAAGTTTCTCCCAATTTTAGTTTGTTCCCCTGTTATGTGATCTTTCTGTTCTAGTCTTCTAAAATTTTCTTCCAAGAGATTGAATAACATTAACATATCATATTGCTATAGGATCACCCTAAAGGATATGATAGCTCAAATGTTTATAGAAGAATTGAACCCACTTGGTACTAATATCTTTGGCATTACATGAGTTATTTCCTATTTCCTCCCCCCCATCACCCCCAAACAACTTTTTTTAAATCCGAGTAAGAGTGAATCTCTTGTTTAGAAGATTTAATTGATAGTGGAAAACAAGCAGCTGAAAACATTAAAAACAGTTGTACTAATAAGCACATTGGTCACCAACACTACAAATGGGTTGCTTATGACATTATATTCCTTCTTTTCACTCAAACCTGAATTTCGGGGTCGGCAACAACAAACTGCTTCAAGAGCCTATCGCCAAATGCACGAGAGACAGCAAGAACACCACCCACTCTCCAAGTGCCTACAGAAGCACTTCTCAATCACTTAACAAATAAATTATGTAATGAATCACAAAATAAAAGCTAACAACATTGTTTCTCACCAGCCCACATCACAAATCCTCCAGCATCCTCAATCCTCTGCCGTTCATCAGTTTGATCTGGCTTGTGATCTCGTGAAACGGCTATAGCTGCATGAAATTCAAAGATGCTTTTTGGTATGGTCTGCCAAAAAAACAAATGAAGGGGGAGAAGAAAGTACAAGAAACAGCTGGATTCATGGAATTACAGCATGAACGTATGCTTTGGATGTAGAATGGGTAAGTGGAGGAAAAGAAAAGGAAAACTCATTCTTTGTAAATTGTTTATGGAAAATACTGAAAAGTGGACTATAATAAATTCTCATTTTCAGAGAAAGATGAGAAGTATGCATTTTTTGGGAAGTATAAAAATCAAAGCATGCACTTTTCCTTCAGCCAAACACTAGAAAAAAATGCACAAGGAAAGGAAAATTTTGCACTTACCATTACTTCTCTCTCTTTGCATTCCAAAATACCAGAGACAGAGAGAAATAAAAGAAATACTAGGTAGTACAGCTATAACTAGTTTATACTAAGACAAATGACATGATTATCATCAAATCATTTGAATGTAAACTCTACAATGAAAAGACCACATGCAGAAGATCTCAAAAACTAAAACATGCTTTGCATAAATGAATCCAATTATCAATGAGTAGAGACTATAAACATAGTTTCTGAAACTGTAAGGGACATTGAATGTAATTATCCCTAAATGAAAATAAGGGTGTTTGGTGGACTGTTATTGCTTTTTAAATAACCAGCTGTTTACGAGAAACAGCTGGTTATTTAAAAAGAAATTCTTGGAATTACAGCATGAACATATGCTTTGGATGTAGAATGGATAAGTGGAGGGGAAGAAAAGGAAAACACATTCTTTGTAAATTGTTTACAGAAAATACTGAAAAGTGGACTATAATAAATTCTCATTTTCAGAGAAAGATGAGAAGAGCATCCATCTTTTGGGGAAGTATAAAAACCGAAGCATGCACATTTCCTTCAACCAAACACTAGAAAAAAATGCAAAAGGGAAAGGAAAATCTTGCACTTATCATTACTTCTCTCTCTTTGCATTCCGAAATACCATAGGCATATAGAAATAAAAGAAATACTAGGTAGTACAGGCTATAACTAGTATATACTAAGGCTGTCTTTGGTATCGTTTTTGTTTTTGATTTTTGGTCAAATTTTTGTTTTTATAGGCATTTGATATAATTTCTGGGTGCTATATATGAAAAAGAAAAATCAAAACAAGCCCAAAATAAAAAAGAGGTTGAGAGCTCTTTTCGATTTTTGACCAAAAATCATTCATTTTTAAGGTGTTTTGCGCATAGCACCTTAAAAGAATGTGCTAAAATAAAGGGTTAAGAACATAATTGAACTTTTTTTTTTTTATAAATCTATCATTCTCATTCTTTGAGATTGAACATCCAGCAACACACCCCTATCTCCTCTTCCGCCGCCAACTCAGCTTCTCTTCGCCAGCCGATGAAAACTTCAGCGCCTGTTTCTCTGGGGGGTTCATCGGTGGCTGGTCCTATTAATCAAGCCAATGGTGGAGTACAGGGAAATCAAAATAGTTTCCCGAACCTAGTTGTTAACAGTGGAGAATAGGAAACAAGGAAACAAATAAACAAGGAAAGAAACTAAAAATAAAAATAAACTAAAATAAATATCGTGGGCGGTACTCTAGTACCGCCAACAATATCAGGGGCAATATCGTAACAGTGGGGTATACCCCACTGACACCCTTGAGATCTACCCTTGTTATCAGTAACCCTGCATTATTAGTTGGGACTTTTCCTCCCCACTGCACATTATCTTCATCATTTGGTGGTGCTAAGGTCCTGGTTTGTCCACGGGTAGGGAAAAAGGATTCACCCTGACCCTCCTAGTTGGGTAGCTTTGTCACATCGATAACCCCCACGGATTTTTGTATACGAACAAGGTGTCTCCGTCTTGGTGGGGGACTTCCTCTCATGAGGCTGCCCATCCCTTCTTTCCCAGCCCCTTACCATTGGGTGTGGTGGTCATAGGGCCATTTGCAACTCCCTACTGCTCTTGACAAGGTTTGTGTCTTCTTGCATGGTCACCTGGCCTCATATCATATACATGGTCAGTTATTCCTCGATCCTCCTCTCCCTTGGGAAACTTTCACAATGGGACCTAATACCTTGGATGGTAGGTCAGTTGGTAAGGAAACCCTTTAACTTCCATCCAGAGTCATGGTCCTTCGTTTGGTGGGCAGGGTGTGGTATCCCTCCCTAGGATTTTCCAAAAAGCCTGGTTTTCTTACGCTTTTTATCGTTTCATGGTTTTGATTCATAGTGCTGACCAAGTGTTTTTCCTCCTTTGTTTTGCAGATACTTATGGCTTAGACTAGGAGATCAATTCCACCTGAGGCCCAAGGTTTTGGCTCCTTCTGGTTCAGGTCCTACAGAGAGAATCAAAACTGGCAAGGTATTGCGACACTAAGGTGGAGGTGGGTCGCTATGTAGTGTTTGACGAGCTCGTCCGGTTTGGGATACGGGAGCCCTTCGACAGGTTCAGGTGGACTGCAGCTATGTGCATCAGGGATGGCATGTACCCTCACTCAGTACGCCACTTTTACTGCAATCTAAGGTACACCAGGGACAAGGACACAGGAGAGTGGCGCCTCACCAACAGGGTGAAGGGCGTGGACATTTCGCTGGATGTCGTGAGTCTGGCTACTGTATTGGAGGTCTCCCAGGGAGGGGAACGCCACTACAAGGCTCCGCGGGAGCCATTAGAGGTTGATGAGGAAAGGTGGCTGAAGATACGAGAAACCCTTATTCAGCCTCACCTACTAAACCAGCCCAAGGGAAACAAGGAGTCCGATCTTTGGCCCACTCGGAGGATCCTCAGTACAGTGGTGCAAAACAACATCCTCCTTCAAGCTGGACACCAGGAGGAGCTGAACCACTTCGGTATGTATGTGACCTACAATCTTTTCAGGGAGCATCCGCTGTGCCTCCCCTAGCTCATCCGACGCACCATCGTCCACAACTCTCAGCACCTAGGTAAGGTGAAGTTCTCTTACAGTCACATGATGACTCGCATCTTTGCTAGCGCCCGGGTGGTTTTAGAGGAGGAGGTCGTAGATAACAGCTCGGAGTCATCTGATTTTGGCTAGGACTCCATTGTACGGATGAAGCTTGCCGATACCGTCATGTCAAACCTGGAGCTCGAGGCACGGCCTAGACCTCCGAGAGCTGGGCATCCTTCGAGACACGTAGCTGCAGCCAGGGCCGGTACCGGGACTAGTCAGCACTAGTTATGGGATACGAGCAATGGATCCCGAGAACGAGCCAGCCATCGACAGCTAGAGTGAGGAGGACTCTGATGACAGTGAGGGTGACGACGGCTCCGACACTGACGGTGATAGTGAGGGAGATAGTGCTGATGAGGGAGACGCCATAGAGGACACGGCTCCCAAGTTACAGGGAGTTCCTCCAGTCGCTAGGACTTCTAGGCCCCATAGTCCCATCGTTCAGGTGCATGACATCTTGAGACTAATGCAGCAAGAACTAGAGAAGCTGCAGAAGGGGTAGGAGGCAATCTTCGTTGCACAGGCGGCCCTTACTACCTGGTTGGAGGACATGGCCACCAATGTGATCTACATTAGGGACGACATGATATCAGATAGGCACTTGCATCATTATTTCAGGCGTAAGCCCCCCACCTCCAATAGACCAGTAAGGTTGATTCCCACCCCCCTTTTGGATTTTGACATTTCATCTGTGTACAGTCAGCTCTTTTCGTGTTTACAGGATAACTGCTTGACTTGCGAGCTGTATCCCAATTTTTTTGTTCTTTGTTGCACCTCCATTGAGTTCACGGGTAACTGTCTGGGTTGTGGATTGTACCCCATTTTGTATACCATCTGATTATTTATGCCTCATTTGACATTCTTTCCTTATTTCTTATTACTTTAGTATGCCGTCGTACGTCTGGGATAACTGTCCAGGTTGTGGACTGTATCCCGCTTTGATCCTTGTGATGTATATATTTGATCTATGGGTGTTGAACTAAGAGAATTAGAAGAGGTAAAGATCCTCTCCCCACATCTCTTTATTTATAACCAACTAAAGGAAAGAATATTACAGAAATAACCCTTTGCAAAGACAAAAGAGAACTAAGAAACTAATCAAAACTTTCTAAAAATAAGGAATCTAACTTAAAATTAAATCTGACTTAAGTTTGAGTCGTAGTTATAACGCTAACTACGACACTCTTTCTTTTGATAACACTCCCCTTCAAGTTGGTGGATAGATATCATGCATTCCCAACTTAGACAAAATAATTTGAAATGACTTGACGAGTAAGCCTTTTGTGAAGATATCGGCCAGCAGATCTTTGGATCTGACATGACACGAGGAATCTAAATCTGACCACTCTCGAGTTTTTCTTTAATAAAATGACGATCTATTTCAACATTCTTGGTTTGGTCATGCTGAACTGAATCGTAGCAATGCTAATAGTAGCTTTATTATCACAAGAGAGAATCATAGGTTGAAAACAATCAACTTTCAAGTCACTGAGTATGCCTTTCAACCATAGAAGTTCACATATGTCTTGAGCTATCACTCTGAATTCAACTTCTGCACTAGAACGTGCTACGACGTTCTGCTTCTTACAGCGCCAAGTGACTAACATTCCTCCCACAAAGGTACAGTAACCAGAAATAGATTTCCTGTCCGGACTACCTGCCCAGTCGGCATCCGTATAAGCTTTCATTTTGATATCACCATGAGAGTAGGATCCCCTTTCCTAGAACTGCCTTTAAGTAATGAAGAATGCTATAAACAGCCTCCAAATGCGTAGAATAGGGATCATGCATAAACTGACTCACCAGGCTAACTACAAATGCTATGTCTAATCTTGTGTGAGATAAGTAGATTAACCTTCCAAACCAACCTTTGATATCTCCCTTTATCTGTTGGTGTTCTTCTTTTTCCTTCAGCTTGGTAGTTACATGTAGTGGAGTAGCACAAGGCTTGCAGCCTAGTAGACTTGTCTCTGACAGAAGATCAAGGATGTACTTCCTCTGAGAAAGAAATATGCCTTTTGCAGAACGAGCTACTTTAATCCTAAGAAAGTATCTAAGCTTTCTCAGATCTTTAATTTCAAACTCCTTCCCGAGAAATACCTTGAATTTCTTTATCTCCTCGTCACTATTACCAGTGACAATGATATCATCCACATATACCAAAAGAGCTGTTAAACTTCCAGACGAATGCTTAGTAAACAATGTATGATCAGCATTACACTGTGCATAGCCAAAGGCTATCATGGCCTTATGTAGTCTACCAAACCATGCTCTAGGGGACTGCTTGGGTCCATAAAGTGGGCACTTCAATTTACATACCTTTCCATGGGTATTTGCATCTATAAACCCAGGTGGACAGTCCATATATACTTCCTCTTTAAGTTCACCATGGAGGAAGGCATTCTTTACATCAAGCTGTTGTAAATCCCAATCATGGTGGACAGCACATGCCAATAAAACCCTTGTTGTTGTCATTTTAGCCACTGGAGCAAAGGTTTCTTGATAATCAATACCATATGTCTGTGTGAATCCATAGGTTACTAGCTTTGCTTTGTACCGATCCACTGTGCCATCACTGTTCTGCTTGACTGTGAAAACCCATTTGCACCCTACTGGTTTCTTACCCGGTGGGAGAGAAACAAAGTCCCAAGTATTGTTGTTCTTCAAGGCTCTCATTAATTCCATCATTACAGCTTTTCACCGCTCATCCAAAATTGCATCCTGCCATTTTTTAGGAATAGACACAGAGGAAAGAGAAGAAACAAATGCATGGAAAGAGGGAGATAACGAGTCGTACGAAACAAAATTAGAAATTGGATAAAGAGTGCAAACCCTAGTACCTTTACGAAGGGCAATAGGGAGATCATAATCAGAATCAGAGAGGGAAATTTCCTTACCAAGAGTTTGGTCAGTCTCTGGATCTTGGGCTAACGAAGGGACATGTGAAGTTGCTTGGATGGTAGTGGTCTTTCCTTGCTTGCTTCTAACACGGCTATAAACTTGAAAAGGCTTGACTGCAGACATGGGACTGGTAGACATCTCTGGCTCAGGAGTAAAATCAGGCTTAAGAGTAGGATCAGGTGGTGGCATCTCTAGCTTAGGAGTAGGATCAGGTATGCTTCTTACCTGGACTCTTTCTGTCTCCATCTCCATTGAGGAGGTAATCAAAGGCACATCTTCTGGATCAACTGTGTCTATCTCTCCCTGAAGATGTGGCTGAAAATACATCATGTCTTCAGAAAGAGAACATCTTTGCTGATGAAAGTCCGACGGGATAGAGGATGATAACATTTATACCCTTTTTGAGTGGCTGGGTAACCAAGGAAGATGCAGTGAACCCCTCGTGGATCAAATTTGCCATGAGGATGATGGTTCCGAGCATACAAACGCATCCAAATACCTTTGGTGGGAGACCAAAGGAGTGATCACCAAGTAACAGATCCAGAGGAGCCTTATTGTTCAGTATCCAAGATGGCAACCGATTTATGAGAGAGGTTGCTGTTAGAACAGCAACACTCCAAAACTTCGCTGGCACATTTTTCTCAAACATAAGGGCCCAAGCTGTTTCAAGTAGATGACGGTTCTTCCTTTCTGCAACCCCATTTTGAGCCGAGGTGTCAACATAACTTATTTGATGTAGGATCCCATGCTCAGACAGATATCTCTGAAAATGTCCATCAAGGTATTCTATCTCATTGTCGCTCTAAAGAACCTTGATTGGTGTTTGAAACCGAGTCTGAATCATTTTATGAAACTGGCTGAAACACTCACCCAAGTATTCCTAGTGTAACAATCAATGAAAGTTACAAACCACTTGTGGCCAAATATAGAGGTTTTCCTAGCCGAATCCCAGATATCAGATTGAACCAAATCAAACATATTACCGCTTCTATTAAGTTTAGGTAAATAGGTTGTATGAGCCTGCTTAACAAGAATACATGCTTCGCATAATAACTCGTTTTTATTACAATGCTTGGAAAGGGAAGGAAACAACTGGGGCACTGCCACTGCTGAAGTGTGCTCACAGCAGAATAGAGATGATGTGTAGTAAGTGGTGATGAAGAAGGAGGCACAGAAAGACCATTTGCAAGCAAGTAGAGACCACCATGCAATCTACCATGTCCAATAGTCTTCCCGCTCTCCAGATCCTGAATTTCACACGAGGTAGGGAAAAAAATTACTTTGCAGTTAAGTGAGATTACTAATAGACAGTAAATTTGTAGAAAAACTAGGTACACGAAGAACTGATTGCAAAGTAAGAGTAGAGGAGCAGCGGATGGAACATTTTCCAAATATAGGAGAGAGGACCCATCTACAACTCGGACCGTATCTTTCCTAAAAGAGGGAGAATACAGGAAGAACGAATTGGCTGACCCAATCATGTGGTCAGTTGCTCCAGTGTCCATAACCCATGAGCTAGAGACAGATGAAGCAGACAAACCTACATGATAGTTACCTGACTGGACAAAGTATGAACCTGGCTGAGCAGTATGCATTGGAGGAGTGGCTTGAACTGTAGCGGATGGCCTCAATAGATTCTTGAGTGCCTGAAGTTCTTCAGTTGATAGTGTAGGTACCATCCCAGTAGGAGGACAAGTCTCTGTCTAATTTGCCTGTGGTGCTCGAAAATTTTGGGTCTCTGTAGGTTCTTGTCACACCTCTTGGCTTCAAAGTCAGCTGGTTTGCCATGCAATTTCCAGCAGGTTTCTTCAGTATGGTGGTCCTTCCCAAAATATTCACACCGAACAATGGTACCATTGATGTAACCTAATAGTCCTTTTGCAGAGATGGCCATCTGTGCTGTTTTGGATCATATCAAATAGTTGGTTCCATCCAACTTAACATGATTAAGGGGAATAGAGGAGAATTCAATTTTTGGGGACTCCACGTTAAGAGAAACCACTTCAGAAAATTCAGCCATGGGAAGGATATCAATTCAAGAACAATGTAAAATACCTTGATAGAGAAGCCGTGTATCACTCGTATGGGAACAAGAGAAACCTAGGAAGCAATTTTCGATCTTGGCTATCAGGTTGATCTCTGCAAAGTATATCCCTTCAATAATTGATAGACGGCAATGCATCAAAGAAAAATCTTCAAACTTGTTTAGTTCATTCCTTCACTTGAGACAAAAATTTTAGAAGAAAAATCGAAAAATCTGGAAATAGAGAACCAGATAATTCTGAAAAAATTCTGATCAGGTAGGTTGTAGGGCTATGGGATAACAATAGGTGCTGATCAGTGGCCTATGGTAACGAAGAAGGTTAAAAGATGTTGTAGGATGGTGGAAAAAAACAGACTGGCGGTAATATGGAAAGAGAAAAAAAACAGACAGGCGGTAATGGGGTATGTCAATGAGACCTGTGGGGGCTTGCGGCAAGTCTGGAAGGTCTTATAGAGGATGGCAGTAATGTCGAAGACCACAACAGGTGGTGGCAGCAGGTATCCAGGGAAGAAAAAAGAGGAGAAAAGAGAAAAAAAGAAGGAAAGGGGCAGCAGGTTCTGTGGTGCTGTAGCAGTTTCTGAGAATCAAATCTGTACAGCAGGGATGATGGTGGCGGCAGGTTCTGTGGTGAAGGTATGATGATGGCCGCAGATCTGGTTCACAAAACAAAAGAAAAAAGAGAGGAGAAGAGAGGAGAAAAAAAGAAAAGAGGTGGAAGCCTAGGAAGGCTCTGATACCATGTTGAACTAAAAGAATTAGAAGAGGTAAAGATCCTCTCCCCACATCTCTTTATTTATAACCAACTAAAGGAAAGAATATTACAGAAATAACCCTTTGCAAAGTAAAGACAAAAGAGAACTAAGAAACTAATCAAAACTTTCTAAAAATAAGGAATCTAACTTAAAATTAAATCTGACTTAAGTTTGAGTCTAACTACGACACTCTTTCTTTTGATAACAACGGGTAACCGTCCGGACTGTGGACTGTACCCAATTTTGTACTTAAAAATCAGGATATATATAGCAACAAATTTTTCTTTATTACTTGAGCATTATTGTATTTACTTAGTTCTTATAGTGTGGTGCACCACTGCAAATCCCAACCCTACAATAGCAGGAGCCTCGTGCACTGGGACACCCTTTAGTGTGGTGCATCTCTACCTATTGTTTTTACTAGCTTACTAACTTGTCGGTTCGTACATGTCTTTTAATTTTTTTTTTTTTTTTTTAAATCCTATACATCTGTCACTGGACCATGGACATGAATATGTAGAGGAAATCTGTAGGTAGAATCAGAGTAGTTGTGCTCTGATACCAGTGTTGTCACAGTCCATTCTGGGAATCGAGCGTGATATCCAGGTCGACCCTCAAGATGACTCAAATCCGCCCAGGAACCGACAACTACAATGATCTACCAATAAATCCCACAGCATACATAAGCAATATCCACAATAAACAATAAAGAAACAGAGTAATAATAGCGGAAACTACATACTAAGTGATAGATGCTATCTGAATGACATCATAACATACATAGAGTTAAGAGTTATGATTACATGTTACTGGTTCCACAAAATATTACATATCCCGTATACATATAGCCAAAATAAGAGTAAATGTCTCGAGTGTTTAAATAGATTACACCATCTATCTACAAAAAAATCATAATGGAGAGGGATAAAGAGTATGGGGAGGGCTGCGTCAAGCGCATAGTTGTCAAGCCGTCGCCTAGGCGTCGCCTAGGCGCCCAGGCTGCCTTGGGTTGCCTTGGAAAATCGGGTGCCTTGGTTGCCTAGGCGGTCGCCTTGGTCGCCTAGGCGCCCAGTCAGGCCTCCATCGCCTTGCTTCACCTTAGCGCCTTGACAACTATGGTCAAGCGTAGATGCAATCGCTGCAGGTGCATCCCTCGCCGTGCTTCTCAGAATTATCCTCGTCTATGGATGCGTCGCTCACCAGCAAAAACTCCATATATTCTGCCATAGAGTAATTTGCATCAGAATCTAAAAACAAGTATCGATACGAGGGGTGAGCTCCCATCCCAACTCTGTAAAGAATTAGGTATCACATTCCATGCACCAATGAATATGATGAATTCTAATGTTAGGTCTTGGTACGGTTCTATAGGTGCCTTATTGATGTGTCTACCACAACTTTCGGTCCAACCTACGGCTCGACGGCTTTCACATCTTATGCACCGAGCTAAAGTAGAAGCAGGATGCCCAAGTCTCTTTTGCCAAATTGCATCTACAAGCAGACCCCCCCTCGGATTTTCAGTGCAAGGCATGCTAGCTCCATTGGGCTAGAACCCGAGTGATACAACCTCCTAAAGCCTATCATGTGAAACAGCATGGTAAATATAATGGGGCTGCACCCCAGCAGAGAAACCCAGTCCCCATTCCCTTGGGCCACCATGCCCTCGTTAAAGTGCTAGCAATAAGTCGGGGCCCGTGTACCCATGTGTCACCTTCCCTTGGTACTCACATAAGCCTAGGACCCATGCACCCATGCACCCATGCATTACCTTCCATTGGTACCGCACGTCACACAAGTCACACACATCACCAACCACAACACTATACAATCATAGTTATTATAATGCAAATGCATGTTCAGATATCACAATTATTGGATGACATTTTAAATAGCACACAATCATAGACATACATCATATGTCCTAATTCTACGGAGACCCCTCACTTGTAGGCACCATAAGTGCTGCAGAATCTAGAAGCCGGCGAAAGGCTTTGTCAACTACCCACGTTAGTTTACCTATTTGTCGTAATTCCTAGTTGGTAGTTACCGCCAACTAGGATTGGGTATTAATGTAATTTCTTTATTTATTTTTTGTTATGTCTTTTATTCCCTTATCAGAATAAGGGTATTATTGTAATCTTCCTTTAAGTCATTCATTATAAATAAGAGATTGAGGGGGAGAGATCACGACTATTCCATTCTTTTCTAATTCTCCACATGGTAATAGAGCCTCTCTAGGCTACGCATTCTCCTCTCTTCTCTTCTCTTTTCTTTTGTTTACTCTCTTCTCTTCTCCTTTTTTTCTTTTCTTTTGTTTTTCAGTTTTTTTTATTCAAAGAACAAACATTGAAACCTACCATGGCAGCCATCGAATGGTGTACCACCCGGTTATCAGCAACCGGTAGATCGCGAGTTTAGGCCTTTTTTCTCTCCCTGATTTCTATAAAAGGGAGGACCCAGCCTCCTTTTCGCCTTCTTGGAACCATAGGTGATGGCAAAGAGAGTTTCAACACATCCAATTCATAGATCCCTCTTTGCTACAGGATCTCTACACAGTCTAAACCCAAATTTAACAAACAAGAGTAATTGAAATTGAACAAATAATTCCACAACTTCAAATCCATCTGTTAGAATGCTTCAATAATTGGGATCCTTGATCCTTAGGATATGAGGAACAATATCCCAGAAGATGAGCTTGATCCAACGGGTGGGATCGAAACCAATCTTGCCCATAGGTCTCAAATAGGTATTTTAGCAAACCAGAATTATAAAATTATAGAAAAACTCACTTATCTTGAAATTTAGCCGTTAGAAGGTCTTCAAACTTAGAGGGGAAGTACTCTAGGATGTGCTTGATAACATACCCAAATTTGAAAGTGATCCAACCATGGATGAAGAAGTTATGAATTTTTAAAAAACCACTATTATCTGAAAACGAGAATGAACAAAATAGGAGTTTCAGTGAGACTCAACCAGAATTTAATATTAAACTCTGGCCAACTCTGCTGTCAGCATCTTCTTCCTCTTTATTTATAATGCTAAAAGGAAATACAAAATATAGAAGGATTGGTTCCTAGAAGGAATGTCCAAAAATAAAAAAAGAGAAACTTTCCTTTATAACTTTTAGGAAAGTTTTCAAAACAAATAATATCTATGACTGACTCATATGATAACCAATCTTAGGAAACAAAACAAATTTAGGAAATAAATTATGACTAATTTTATAAAAGTAAATCTAACTTACTTGAATTTGGGAAGAAGACATTAATTTCTAATTTTGTTGGTACTGTTCACGTGAACAGTACCGTGAATAGTGTTTTTGGATTTTGTCGGTTTGATTTTGTCATTTCCTTCCTTTGGTCTTCTTGTGTAACTTGGACTGCATCAGCTCCCCCCCACTTAAAATAAAATCGTCCCGAGTTTTGTAATGGTGAAGAATAAGCTCAGTGGGATCGGCATACATCTTCCTTCGATACTGGAAATCTGGTTGTGCATGAAAATTTGGAAGAAAATCTGCCACCTTGGGTCCACTCTCTTCAAAATATTGGGTAGGTATCACAAGATCAATATGTTTAATATTTTGAAAAGATTCAAGCGTGCAAGGGTGTCCATGGGGATCACCACATCTAGCTTTTTGTCTTCCACAGTCGCTTCCTCAATGTCTATGACCTCATGATCACTGTGTGACTCTTATTATCAGTCAATGGAACTGCACAACATATGTCCACCTCATTGACTTGAGTAAAATCATCCACATTGTAACTGATGTGGTCTTCAACTACAAACTCTTCAATGCAAATTGCTACAGTATGAACATCAATGTTGGTCTTTTCTTTGTCGTCATGGGTTGTGAAACTTGTTCTTTGTTTTCTTTGACTTCAGTTACTAATACTCCTAGAACGGTTAAAGGTATTACAGTTTTCGTTGGTGATGCAACTATAGGTACCACCTTCACGTTAATATTGTTAGCGTTAGGCTTCCACCCCTCTCTAACTTGCGAACTGCATTTTATAGATGGTTATGTCAGGTTTTCTTCAGTTATACATGCCACTTGGTAGTAACTTTGTCGACGGAAAAGCCTTATTTGGATATGTTCAGGTATGTATTCTCTCGTTAATTCGTACTTCATATCTTCCCAAGTCTTAAGCTCTCGTCCTCGAACTCTGAGCTTCTGTTAATGGACTTTCCACACTCACGAGCAACTCCAAAAAGTCTGGATCGTGCTAATTTTAATTTTTGTGGTTCGGGAAGATCGAACCAATCGAAATAATCATCCAATGCACACAACCAGTCACGAAAGGCTTGAAAAGCTTGTAGGTCTTGCCTACCATAGAAATCTTTTAAGTCCAGCCTTCTTTTATGTGAAATTTCATATCGGGGAAGTCTCCCATCATACTCATCATCTGATAGATCTTGATAGCCCTCTCTAAGGACTCTTTGGAGAGCCCTAAGATTATTTATAGGCACAATATTGGTTGTGTGATGTCGCCGTCCAGCCTCCCTGGTGTTCATTCCTTTCCCTATGTTATCAATCTTGGCATTCATCGCAACCAATTTACCAGAATCAAAGTAAGGGGGTCATTGGACTGGTTAGGAGAGTTTGAACTTTCCTCAGCCATGCTCTGATAACAATTGATGGCAAAGAGGGCTTCAACACATCCAATTCATAGATCCCTCTTTGCTACAGGATCTCTACACAGTCTAAACCCAAATTTAACAAACAAGAGTAATTGAAATTGAACAAATAATTCCACAACTTTAAATCCGTCTGTAAGAATGCTTCAGTTATTGGGATCCTTGATCCTTAGGATATGAGGAATAATATCCTAGAAGATGAGCTTGATCCAACGGGTGGGATCGAAACCAATCTTGCCCGTAGGTCTCAAACAAGTATTTTAGCAAACCAGAATTATAAAATTATGGAAAAACTCACTTATCTTGAGATTCAACCATTGGAAGGTCTTCAAACTTCGAAGGGGAGTACTTTAGGATGTGCTTGATAACATATCCAAATTTGAAAGTGATCCAACTATGGATGAAGAAGTTATGAATTTTCAAAAAATCACTATTATCTGAAAAAGGGAATGAACAAAATAGGAGTTTCGCTCAACCAGAATTTAATATTAAACTCTGGCCAACTCTACTGCCAATATCTTCTTCCTCTTTATTTATAATGCTAAAAGGAAATACAAAAGATAGAAGGATTGGTTCCTAGAAGGAATGTCCAAAAATAAAAAAGAGAAACTTTCCTTTATAACCTTTAGGAAAGTTTTCAAAACAAATAACATCTATGATTGACTCATATGATAATCAATCTTAGGAAACAAAACAAATTTAGGAAACAAATTAATGACTAATTTTATAAAAATAAATCTAACTGACTTGAATTTGGGAAGAAGACATTAATTTCTAATTATGTTGGTACTGTTCACGTAAACAGTACCGTGAATAGTGTTTTTGGCTTTTGTCGGTTTGATTTTGGCATTTCCTTCCTTTGGTCTTCTTGTGCAACTTGGATTGCATCAATGGGAGATTGAAAGAAAGAAGAAGAGAAAAAGAGGAGAAAGCTTGGAACTTAAAGCTCCAAGCCCTAGCCTCACCCCTTGGAGGTAAGTTTGACTAACCTTCCTCCTCTCTTCAGTTGGTGTTTAAGGCAAGATCGTTGGTGGTTGAGCTCCATTAATAGAGACACCATTAATAACTTAGAAATGTTAGGTTTTCTCACCTACTCCATTAATGGAGTTAAATGGAGCTTAAATGGCTCCCATTGTACCTAATAAGGGTGGGAATAAGTTTCCCACCAACTAAAATGGGAGTATTGAAGTGGAGATCAAGTCTCCGAAGCTTGGAGACCAAGCTTGTCGCAACCTGGTTCTGGGTCTGAACCGGAGGCACAACCGAAGGCCTGGTTGTGACCATTCCTCCGGGTAAGTTTAAACCATGGCTCCACCAAGCCAAATGCCTTGGCTTATGACCAATGAACCAACCGGAGGACCCTCCCGGAGGCACGATCCTTCGATTATCCTCCCGATTATCCAGTGGGTCCGATTGACCTGGACCCTCCGTTTAGGCTTAATACTAAGCGGAGGCAGTGCCGGATGATGTACCAACCGACAAAGCCTCCGAAAGACCTACTGGAACCCCACGGTGATGACAGTGTATATGAGCCGGATGGTTTGCCGGATGCTTGACCATCCAATTGTCCCTTCGGTTCTGTTACTTAGAAAATACTCTAAGAGTTAACCAGATGACAAACCGGAGGAACCATCACACAGTTTCATCCTCCGGTTCAGTCTATTTAGACCAGTTTGCCTAGTAATGATTAGAAAGACTAACCTTGGGTTCCCGACTTGTCTTGGGACCCGTGTATGGTCATGTAAGGCTTGTTCATGCTGATTTAAAAGCTATGAAACCAACTAATGAAACCTTACGTACTTAAATAGGTGTTTGACACGGGCAATAGTGGAAGCCTTCTACTTGGCTTCGGTTTATTGCTGCACTTCTTGTGCAATCAGGTGAAGAGTATAGTCCGTATACTTAGGACATTTGCATATGTCTATTTATGCTTAGTAACATGTTTAGTTTGTAATTAATTGTATGCTTTCCATTATTGCTATGTATGAGCATGCATTGCATATAACAACTATGTATGTTATGTTTGGTTGATTGGGTATGATAGACGTGTGGCGTGTTAGAGCACAATACATGGGCCATGTTGATTATGCTATACCTTAGTGAGGACACGGTGATCCATGGGAGTGGTAATCCAGGGATGGCCGTTGGGGTATAGTTTTATTAATAAAAATATATGCAACCGTATATGATGGCTCGTGCGACTCATAGGAGTGCAGGTGCCCGGGTCATGTTGGATTGCAACCATGTAGAATGGTTCGTGTGACGTGTTGAAGTGCAGGCATACGGATCATGTTAGAATGTAACTCACTAGTAGAGGCACAGTGATCCATGGGAGTGGTGAGCCAGGGATCTCTGCTGGTGTAAGTCATGATGGTTTTGTCGACATGCTAGTGGGGGCACGGTGATCCATGAGAGTGGTGATCCGAGGACTTCTTTTGGCAGGCAGCCAGAATGAGATGAACGTATATAATAGACATAGGTGGTGTCATTCCCTGTTTCCTGCGCCCTTCCAGTAGGGATCAAGATACTGGTATAGCTTCGCACTTTCGAATGTCGGGTGACCCTAAGAGGAGTCAGTGACGTATAAGTGTATGGTAGCTGGCGTATGAGGAGTCTATGATGGGATTGGTGTCCCGAAGGGGGAGTTTGCTTATAGAAGTGGTTTAACGGCCTGGGGTCGTCTATTTAGCTTCTATCTTCGCCCAAGATGTAGAAACACCAACCTGAGACCTAATATAAAATAAAATGCATTTCATATCATTTGATGTTGTATGTTGCATGTATGTGATACTAGATTTCTCACTGAGCTGGGATGTGAGCTCACCCTCATATCGAAACAGATAATGGAGGTTTGTTGTATATTCTTTGATTATTCCTGCTTTGATACCATGTAACTATGTAGGAGGTCAACTAAGAGTGAGAGCAAACTGTAGGAGAGAGAAAAACCGAGAGAGGCGAGAGAGAATTAATGTGTATCTCTCCCCCTCAATCCATGTTGTATTTATAGAAAGGGAAAAATATCGTTTCCTCCCCTATAGTATGCCTAAAGGACAAGTGCCCCCAAAAGTTTCTACAAAAGACAACCGTCCCCTTTTTTTAACGGAGTTAAAGTTAATTTTTTCATTGACGATTTTACCCTGAACATTTTGTTGCCTTTATTGTTAATAGATTTTTCTGATGGGTAGCTCCTCGTATTTCAGTTCAAATATTCTAATAACCTCAATTAAATTTCTTCTCTCCACACCACCAGTTTAATTCCAATATCATCGATGACAGGGAATGTACACTTGTAATGGCATCTTTCAGACAAAAATTTACACCCGATTAACTTAGATCTACCAACTTTTATTGTTTTTGTAATTAATGATGCGGATCGGTGAAAACAATAAACCCAACTTAAATTTCCAGCATTATTTGATTCAAAACTTGTAAAATGCTCTGAAACTCTCATCTCAGAGACTAGTCTTGATCACTTGGACTTCGAAGCTTTGACCCAACTGAACCTCCGCCAATGGGAGCAAAGGAACTCAACAGTCAATAGAACTCAAAGAGACACCCACACAACGTATCAGAGCCACATAAGGGGAAAAGAAAATCGTTGAGGAAGAGAAGAAGTAAAAACAGCAAGTGTGTGTGGTTCGAATCAGATAGTAGAGGATAAATGAATCAGAAAAATGGATACCGGTTGTTTCTTGAGCGGAACGACGATATTAACTAGGTCACTCGATAATGGAGTTTTCTTGGATTTCTTGTCTAAGAGATTAGCTTTTGTTGCTGGAGGTAAACGAATAAATGGTTCTTCTCTCATGTTACGAACTGTTTCTGAAATTTTCCGAGGCTTCGGAAGACGTTGACTGAAGCGTTCACTGCTGCTGCTTCCCTTTTTGCATTTCAATGCTTGTGCTTTCGGTTTCCTCGAAGCTTTTGGATGTGGCTCGTCATCTGCAAATGTAGTAGAAGTTGACGAAGATAATGATGCAGTTTGTGATGGTGTTGGTTGTGATTTTGGACTGTGTGAGCTTTGATCTGGTTTGTTCTTGAGCTCCAAGAACCTTAGCCGTGGAGAGCATGATGGTGTGGATTCATCCCTCCTTGTTCTTTGGGAATTGATGGTGGGACTATCACCTTCATTGGCTGGCTCTGTTTCTGGTGGTGTTTGTAATGTCCAGACCCATCTTTCTTCTGCCAACACTCTCTTTGACCTGTTTCACGATCTGTCGAGCGTAATGGCTTGGAATTCTGTTTTCGTTTTGGGGTTACTAACTGGGTTCAATCAACGAACTAGGGAAGATGATTCGCTTTTGGGGTTACTAACTGAGTTCGCCCAAAACACCATCAAAGGGATAAATCCACATGTGACATGGCCCAGTGGATCGGAGAAGAAATGGAGGTTGAAGCGGAAGAGGGTTGCAGCGGCGGAAGAGGGTTGCAGCGGCGGAAGAGAGTTTGATTTTGAAAGAGGAAAGCAGCGAATGAACAGGAATAGCAAATGAACAGGAGTTGGATACCCTATTTTAATAAGGGTGAAAATGGTACTTGACTCTTGTAAAGGGTTAATTTGGTCATTAAAAAAAATTGACCTCCCACCGTCGGTATCTAATGGAATATACCTAATGGAGCAGGTCTATTTGTATTTTAATAGTGCTTCTAGGGGAGGGATTTGTCTTTTCCAGAAACTTTTGGGGGCATTTGTCCTTTAGGCATATTACAAGGGAGGAAACAGTATTTTTCCCTTATAGAAAATAAAAGACTCATAAAAGGAGTCAACATACAAAAGATAGAGTCCAAGTAGGAAACTCTAATAGACTCTAATAGAGTCCAAAAAGGAAAAACTAGACAAAAGGAAAATAAATATAACCAACTAGGCGACACCCAAGGTTCAAAATCTCAAGTCTCGAGAGTGTGTTGACTCTCTGAGAAACCGAGACCGAGATATCGAGATCTCGGCGAAACACTGCACAAAAGCCACGAAGGCTTAAAATGTGCGTTTCGACCCTAAAATGACCATTTTAAGGCATGATACTCCAGGGAAACCTTATTTTAGCATATATAAACATATTTAAACCATAAAACTGTAAAAATAATCACATAGAAGTTATTTGGGCTTACACCCATGTTTGGCAGTGTTGGTCTGAAGTTCAAATGTAAACCTAGGGTAATATTGGTTATTCTATATAATGTTACACTAGTAGAATGAAGACCAAATGAGCCAGTAAAATTATATTTTAGGAGAAGAAAAAACATAATAACAATTAATTAGTTAATTGTCATAGTAAAAAAATCCAAAGTAGTCAAGTAGACCATACAATCATAATTCATATATTATGTCGAGACTAGTCGATAACTGGTTGAAAATGTCGAGATATGGTAAAAAATGTCGAGACCATTCGAAACCAGTCGAGAACTGGTCGAGACCAGTGTCGACCCTCTGTCTTGTCTCAAGCCACTTGAGATCTTCGAGAATTCCAAGATCTCGGGGAGATCTCGCTAAGATTTTAAACTATGGCGACACCTAGAGCAGTCTAGGTGACACTTAAACTATCGAATCATAATCTCGACACTATCTAAATAAAGATGCAAGCCTGATAACAGCAGTTGTTACTAGGAACACTGATGCCACAGAACCTAAGAGTACATGCATAAGATAAACCTATTTTGTACAAAGAAATATCCCAAACAAATCAGAAAAGCTGATTTTTCAAGGCCCACCATTTCCACCTCGACAAATAACAGCTCTGGAATCCCCAACATTTGCAACTAGCAAACGAGCACCAACCAAAATAGCAGTGGAAGCAGTTGAGCCAGCATCTCTATTCTGATTATTTTCCGATTTGAGAAATTCTGAGTCTGTATGACTGTAAGCATCAGCTGCAAAAAAATCAAGTGATCAGAAAAATCTCAAAGCAGCTTCTTCAATGACCATAGAAATTTAATGCAGTTTAAATGTACAGATGCAATAGAAACAGGAAAAACACCTATAGCTGACTTGGTATCAGAAATGAACTTTGGATGGCTGATCAAATTACTGAAGAGGTTCTGTTTAACATATTCTGCAGCTCGAGCACCACCGTGACCTAAAACAATAAGACATAAATATGCAGAAATTTTAGTTATTTTAAGCAAATATCTTTAGGGTGAAAATTGGATATTACCCAATTGAACCCCAATTAAATTTCATTTATTTTCAAGCAAAGATAAATGGATAATGGAAAGCACCACGTAGTTGTGTACTCTATAGGCAAATGGCGTTCATGTCTTGCAATTGAATTATTGTTCTGTTAAATGAATGCATTCTAAGTATGACATACCAAGAATTATGATATTGATAACAATGATTATAAAGAATAAGATATACATACCATCAAATACTCCAAACAGCCCAACAATCTCCCCATCAACACCATCAATTCTGGTCTCATAAAAATCTTCCATTGAAGACCTTTTTCCTGGAGAGCTTGCATATCCATAGCTGAACTTTCCATTCTGACTGTTGGAAGAAAACAGCTCTCAATTTAGTACTGGGCCATAATGCAATATGACATAAAACCTACAAAACTTCTAATAAGTACCAAAAAATGACTACGATTATCAAGTCCACATGAACAAATTCTCTCATATCAGATTATATGAAAGCAATCTTGAACCGAACATGCGATGATATAAATCAAAGCAATTCTCTCATGGAGGAAATGAGAGTCGACTTCAATGTGCTTAGTCCTCTCATGAAACATAGGATTGGAAGCAATATGAACGGCTGCTTGGTTGTCACACCACAGTTGCATGGAAGATGTATGCGGAAAACCATGTTCGGCCAATAATCTGCGATGCGGAATCAGATGTTCAGTGTAAGACGTGCACCCGAAATCCCCTATTGACCCGAATTTCCCCTGCGTCAAGTCTTCCCACTCGGACAGCTGACGTCATCGACGCGGACCCGATGGACATATCCGAATCATAGATGAGTCTTAATACCTACACCTATGGTTTATAGTAACATTAGTACGCCTTGGGTGAGCCCAGCAAGCAACCCAGTGCGTGGGGCCCAACAAGTGGATTGCGGGGCTATATTTTAGCCCTGCTGGCAGCATGAGCCGGCAGATGCATCATCCGGTTCCCTGCCGTAGGCTCATGTGCAGGAGTCACGCTCTCTCTCCTCCTTTTCTATAAATAGGGAGCCCATGGCTCATTTTCTCCTTTTAGACTCTTGAGTAGGTGAGTAGAGGTTTGGGGAACTTTTGGGAGAACTTGTCTCAAGCCCAAACTCAAGCTCAAGCTCAAGCATTGAATCTTCCTCCATTCAAGGTTGGTTTATCTTCTCCCATTCTTACTTATGTTGAGTTGGACACCATTAATGGTGGTAGTTCCAACTTCCACCATGAATGGCCTCCATTAATGGAGACCACCAAACCCTAGAAGTTAGGTTTTTGTCACCCACTTCCATAGTGGAGGTTGTAATGGAGTCTTGATGACTCCAATAAGTGCACCAAGGGTAGGAAGGTGTTTCCCACCACTTGAAAGATACTAAGAATTAATGGGGAGTCAAAGCTCCCCAAGAAGACACCATTGTCCCCGTTTAAGTCTGGTTTTCCGGACTCAACCAGTAGACCCGTGCCAGTGGCTAGGGCAATGCCTCTGCCTCCGGGTCCGGTACCTAGATCGTGTATGCTTTGGCTGACGGAGGGGCCAACAAGGCCCCATCCTCTGCCAAACCCATATGTAATCTAGTATTATTGGTTGAGCTGAGCCGGAGGCAAAGCCGGTGGTACCATCCAACGCCAGTGCCTCTGCCTTGCTCTCTGTTAGTTTTCCCTGCCATATGAGTTTAAGCCGGCGGCTCAATGCCAGTGGTAGATCCTCCGGATGACAGCCCCCCGGCTATGAGCTGGAGGCATGAGCATCCGCCTCGATCCTCTGGCTCTCTGTATGCTGAAAACCATAAGGTTCAGCCGGCAGCTAATTCCGAAGGCACCATCCCTTGGAACCATCCGTCGCCTTGGCCACTGTTGGCTGGTATGCCTAGTTAGATCCTTCGGGGACCAACGTTGGGGTCCCGGCTTACCTTGGGACCCGCATAGTGACATTTGGAACATGTCTATGCTGGTTTAAAAATTACTCAACTAACCTAATGAAACTTATATAATTTAATAGGTAAACCGAGGTGGGTAAACCGAGGTGGTGCCTACATGTGAGGGGTCGGGTCCGTAGAATTAGGACATATGATGTATGTCTATTATTGTGTGTTATTTAAAATGTCATCCAATAATTGTAATATTTAAGCATGCATTTGCATTATAACTATGTTTGATTGTATGGTGTTGTGGTTGGTGGTGTGTGTAGTTTGTGTGACGTGCAGGTACCAGTGAAAAGTAACACATGGGTGCACGGGTCCTGGGCTTAAGTAATGTGCGAGCACCAAGGGAAGGGGATGCATGGGTACACGGGCTCTGACTTATTGCTAGCACCTTAGCAGAAGCATGGTGGCCCAAGGGAATGGGAACTGGGGTTCTATGCTGGGGTGCAGCCCCATTATATTTACCATGTTGTTTCACATGATAGGCATTAGGAGGTTGCATCACCCGAGTTCTAGCACAAGGGAGGTGGCATGTCTTGTACCAAAAATCTGAGAGGGATCTGCTTGTAGAAGCAATTTGGCAAAAGAGACTTGGGTAATATGCTTTTATCTTAGCCCAGTGCATGAGATGTGAAAGTCGTCGAGTCATAAGTTGGGCCGAAAGCTGCAGAAGACACATCAATAAGGCACTTATAGAACCATACCAAAACCTAACATTAGAATGTCATCATACTCATTGGTGCATGGGATGTGATACCTGATTCTTTAGTGAGCTGGGACGGAAGCTCACCCCTCGTATCGATTCTTTTTTTCAGATTCTGATGCAAATTACTCTGTGGTTGAATATATGGAGTCTTCGCCGGTGAGCGACGCATCCGTGGGCGAGGATTATTCCGAAGAGCACGGCAAGGACTGCACCTGCAGTGATTGCGTCTACGCTTGACACAGCCCTTCCCATACTCTCTCTCCCTCACCCTTATGATTTATTTTGTAGATAGATTGTGAAATTTATCTAAACACTCGGGACAGATTCACTCTTTTATTTGGCTATGTGTATATGAATATGATATTACTTTGTAGAAACAATAGGATGTAATTCATAATAATACTTGACTGATGTTATGATCTAATTCAGTTAGCATATGTCACTTAGTATGTCGCTTCCGCTATTATTACTCTGTTCTTTATTGTTTATCGTGGATATTGTTTGTGTAGACAGTGGGATTTATTGGTAGGTCACTGTAGTTGTCGGTTCCTGGGTGGATTCGGGTTGTCTTGTGGGTCAACCCGGATATCATGCCCGATTCTCAGAATGGGCTGTGACATTCAGCCTCTGATGCCAAGACAAAGTCTATTTTGGGAGGTGATGAGCCCCTCAGGGGGAGGGGGTTTACTTGTAGAAGCAATTTAGGAAAAGAGACTTGGGTATTTTGCTTCTACCCTAGCCCGGTGCATGAGAGTCGGATACCATTGACCGAAGGCGGGGCCGAAAGCTGTAGCTAAATCTCAATAGGGCACTTATAGAACCATTATACCAATGACTTAATAGTTGAAGTGCATCTTTCTTCATTTATGCATGGCATGTGATACTTGATTTCATTACTGAGCTGGGATGGGAGCCCATCCCTTGTATCGAAACGTTTTTTCAGATTCTAATGTAGGTGACTTCTTTATTGCCAACTTCATGGACTCACCGCTTGCGGGGGTTGCCTCGATGGGCGAGGACTTCTTCGGCAACCATTGTGAGGGTTGCGTCTGCAGCGACTGCATCTACGCCTGACGCAGCTCTCCCTCTCTCTCTCTTGGATTATGGTTTTGTAGATAGACGTAGATAGTCTATCTATGTAGGGTTTTGGGATATTGATTTACTCACTCTTGGACCATATTTGTATATTTTGATATTGTACAGTATCTGGAACATGGATGTAATTTTCATAACTTTACTTATGTTAAAATAACATTTAGTGGGCATCTGTTTACTTATGATATTGCTTCCGCTATTATTACTCTGATTTATTGTTTGATTATTGACGGATATTGCATATGTAAACTGTGGAAATGGTTAGTGGATCACAGCAGTTTAGTGGATCATGGGTGGATTCAGGTCCCTTATGGGACGACCTGAGTATCATGCCCACGTCTGGAAATGGGCTGTAACAGACGGTGTAGACAAAATAGAAGACTTAGAACTGGCGTCAGAGTTGGTAAACTACTGGTGAGGAGGTTTGCCATAAATCTTCCAACAAAAGCGCTGAATATGACCAGGCTTCCCATAACGAAAGGAAGTGCGAGTTGGTGTACCAGAAGGGTTTGTGGGAGCTGGTGTACCAAGAGTCTAGCCACGACCAGCACCACCATGACCAGAAGACGAACCACAACCCATTCCACGACTAGATTGTCGAGAAACAAGGGTTGAACTATCCACAGGAGCGGCCTCAAGGGTATTGTCACGAGATACCCATAATACACGAGACTAGAGACACCATAGTGGCACTGCCAAGAACCTAAGAACGAATGGCATCATACTCAAGCCAAGACCTCCCAAGAAGCCCATGACGGGCAATTGTTCCCGTTGTTCTTGCATCTTCTATACATCCGCACTAATGGGAAGTACATAATTAAGTTCCCCATACATCCTTTCAAAATCTGCAAACTATTGTGAGATAGGGCAACCTTTTCGATCTATCCGATAGAATTCCTATGATAGCTCATAAATGCAGAACAAATTATTGTAACCTGAATACAATGTATTTAAATAATCCCATAATTCCTTTACTGTATTGAGGTGAGTAACGAGGTCCACAATAGAATTGTCCATAGAATTAAGTAGCTGGCCCAAAATCCAGGCATCAACAGTGTCCAAGTAGTATCAGTACTAGACTTGGTTTTGGTTAGGTGACCCTATTGATCCTGTCCTGTCAAAACCAACTTAATAATTTTCTGCCATTGCTAAAAATTGTTAAGTCCTTCCAGTTTCTTCTTCGTAATTCGATAAGAAGAAGAAGACACCACCTCAGTCATAGTGGTCTTGGATTCAGAAATTTCAGCCATTAATATCACAAAGAAAATATCTCAATAATCGGTTCAGCCAACCAAAAAGCAACACTCAAATAAAAAAATTAAAAAAAATGATCTCAATACTCGGTTCAGCCAACCGAGAGGCATCAAGATAAATCTATTAAATCGAGACTTGATATTCAACAATCAATCTCCTCCAAAAGAAAAATGAACCAGAAAATATGAATCAAAATAACGATTCAACTAACCAGATTTCTCTTCCATGTAGATCCGAACAATTGATATGCTTCATAGTAGATTCACCACATATCAATAGAAAATCCTCCTTCATAAAATCGATTTCACCAACAAATAGCATCAAAGGAATACTTCCTCCACAAAATTGTTATTAATACCACATTTTGGTATAACCGAAAATTAAGAGGTGAACTCACCCCCTTTTTTTTAAAGATGCAACTTTGATATTGAATAGAACATCAATCAATATCAAAAAAGTATTGTAGGTAGGAAATAACAAATTCTAAAATTATGTAACAATTCTTAAAGACCTTGCTCTGATACCATAAAGATAAATAAAGAGAAAAGGGAGAGAGAAGAAAGAAAGAATTATATAACTATAAGAGTCACAGTTGTGATTGTGGGTTACCCAATGCATTCAATATTTAAAGACATAAGATACAACCCAAAGAGGGGAATAACAAGGAAACAAAATAAAAGAAGAAATAACTTAGAAAGAAAGAGTGTGAGAACTTAAAAGGAAAGTTGGTGAGGAATAAGTCAACACTCTTATCCTCACATACATCAAACCAAGATATATCTTCACAACATCGAACCTAGACATAAACACATATTTCATCATTCGTAACAAGTTCAACTACACTACACCAGTCAGACAGGTATAGGGGCTAGGAACAACCTTATTCTTGACATGTTGGGAAACAAGAAATTTCCCATCTCTATGTAAATCAAAGGATTTTTGTGAAAATGTGCGACAACTATGAAACTGTAAGTTGTAGAAACCAACGTAAGAAAACTACAAAAACATACACTGTACTAACCAGAACAAACACAAGATTTTTAACATTGAAAAAACCCTTCAATGTAAAGGGAAAAACCACAAGGCATAATCAAGGCAAAACTTCCACTATACTAATAATGGGATTACAAGGCTTTATCAAGCTTGAGGTTCACAAGAGAACAAAAGACAACCAATCACAACCATAGTTCAAAATCTCGCCGAGATCTTGCAGTTTTTTCGAATTTCTCGACTGGGTCGAGATGAGAAACCAAGTCGAAACTGGTTCTCGACCATCTCGACAAGTTCTCGACCTGGTCTCCACTGGTTTCGACCAGTTTCGACTGATCCAACATATAAAAGCCTAAGTCTCGGTCGAAAATAAATTTTGACCGAGACTTATTTTCTTCCTTCAAAGTTTATGTTTTCTTCTTCTTTCCTTTACTCTTCTTCTCCAATGTGCATCTAAGGCTTAGCTTCACTTGTTCTTGCCAAATCACTCCACCAAACTCTTGTTGCAATTCGGATTCCACTTGTTCTTGCCAAATCTACTATTTGAGGAGAGATTTTTTTTTTCCCAAAACTTACTTTCTTACATAAACATAATCAATACATGTTGGATGTTGATGAAATTTTTATATGTTAGACACATGAGCCCGATCTACAAGCTCACCCTTTCGAAATTTTTTTCATGCATATATTTTTATTTTTTTATTTTTTGTTTAAAAATACCTATTTTCCAGCAACTAAAAAATGAAATAAATATGAAAAATATTTATTAGATAGTGTTCAAAATAATATATGATGAACACCGTTGGCTGATCTACATGGTCACGGTTTCATTTTTCTTCTGTATATATATATATATATATATATATATATATATATATATATATATATATATATATATATATATATATATATATATATTATTTTCTGTTTAAAAAAATGGAAAATACATTTCTTAAATATTAATCGGTTGACTTTCAAAATAATATATGTTAAACACCGTTGGCCAATCTATGCGGTCACGTTTCAGTTTTTTTTTTTTAATATATATTTTTATTTTTTTTAATTTCTGATTAATAAATCTTATTTTTCAGCATTAAAACATTAGGAAAAATATTATTAATACTTATCTGTTGGTGTTCAAAATAATATATGTTGAACACCATTGGCCAATCTATGGTTCCATGATGTTGGATTTTATTTTTGGAAAAAAAATTTATTTTTATGTAATATCCAAAATTAATAATAATATCTAAATAATTCTGTAAAATTAGGAAAAATATTATGTTTTCTTATAAAATATGAATAAAAGTTTGAAAAGTAATTTTAATGTGCTTTGAGTTGTATTCGCATAGTTGGTGCTTTTTATGTTCTTTTATTTTAAGTTTTATTATATTAAACCTATTGATTTAATTCTTTATTTTATCATCTTATGTAATAGTGCTAACGAGATATAATTGCTGCTTCAGGGTCTGGTAAGGGAGGTGATGGTGGTCGTACTGATATGGCATGGCAGTATGGTATTGTCATTGATGGTGATAAACGGAAGACCCAATGTAAATTCTGTGGGAAGAGACTTATGTCTGGTGGGATCACTAGACTTAAGCAACACTAGAGTGGGACTAGTACAGATGTGGCTAAGTGTATTATGGTTGCTATGGAGATTTCCAGGGCTGTAGCCAAACAGATAAAGTGAGGACAGCAGAAAAAGGCAAAGAAAAAAAAACTAGGATGCAATTTGAGGAGACAATTCGAGGCACAGTGGGAGGTGGTATGGATGATGATGATTCTTCTAATGATGATGGCATAGATAATACCGGTATGACTGTGGCTGAGGCGAGAGATGTGAGACAGACAACAATAGCTAGAGTCTCCCTTGAGACGGACCGAGATAAGGTGAGGGTCACCGCCATAAGGGCAAGTGGCAGTGGTAGTGGAACATTTCAGCAGCCTCAATCACAAATACAGAGTAAGGGGTTGGATTCTATGTTTAAAAGATCACAAAGTACTAGAGCACAACCCCAAGCACCACCTGCTAGGGATGAGGATTATGTTGAGATCCTACGCCAGAATCCAATAGCTTTTACGAAGCCTAGGAATAAACAGAAGAAGTTGAAGTCAATGTGAAAGAATACAAAAGAATATATTGAGGATTCCCATGCTAGGTGGTCCATGTTTCATGGTATCCCAACACATGCCACTATAGGCCCATATTATCAAACCATGTTTGATGCAATTGCTGAGGCTGGTCCTGGGTTAAAGCCTCCACTGCATATCATATCATAAATGTGTATCTCCCTAGATAGAAAAAAGAACTACAAGATTGGCCAGAAGGGTTAAAGACTTCTTGTTATACATATGGGCGATGATTATGTGTGATGGTTGGACTGGTCCCACTAAAAAGTCCATCAACTTCATGGTCTACAGTGATGGGAAAACAGCGTTCATCAAGTCTGTGGATGCATTTGTTGTGACAAAAGATGCTAACTACATTTATGGATTGCTACAGACAGTGGTGGATGAAGTTAGGGCTGAAAATGTGATGCAGATTGTGACAGACAATGGCAGCAACTACAAAAGGCAGGAGAGATAATGATGGCTAACCCGGACTACAATCTCTTCTGGACTCCATGTGCTGCCCATTGCATTGACTTGATGTTAAAGGACATCATGGGCAAGATCTATAAAGTAAAGAAAATGGTTGAACAAGCACGCCAGGTGACAACATTGGCATATAACCATAGCTATTCTTTGAACTTGGTAAGGGAGAAATGTGGAGGGGACTTGGTCAAACCCGGCGTTACCAGATTTGCTACCAACTACATAGCACTGAAGAGCTTTGAGGCAAAGATAGTAGGCCTCAAATCGATGTTTGCATCTAAGGACTAGTTTCGCTGGAGGGAGTCCAGCTCCCCTGGTGGGGCTCAAGCACAGTCTACCATAGCTTTAGATGAATTTTGGAAAACACTGAAGGATGTAGTAAAAATTCTGAAGCCAGTGGTGAAGGTGTTGAGAGTGGTGGATACAGCATTCAAGCCCACCATGCCACATTTATATGCTATCATTGATATGTTGAAGGAGCGTATTCATGTTGTGCTTCCATGTAGAAACAAAATTTTTTTGAAGATTATCAAAGATCGATGGGAGAGTCAACTAATGCACCTTGCATAAGGCTAGTGAGTATATTTAATAATGTCTTTAATTTAGTTCAACTTAATACTAGATTTTAATCATGGGACTCATATTTTGCAGCATACTATTTGAACCCCAAGTATCATATTCACATGTGCTTGAGTTCAATTCTGACCTTATCAGTGCGGTAAAAACTGTTGTGGCAAAATTGGTGCCAAATTCGACTGTACAAGCATTTGTCACATTGGAGGTGAGTTGTATGGTTCATGTGCTAAATTATTTGAATATCCATATATTACAATAGCTAATTTTTATAAATTTCCAAATGATTGTATATTTAAACGTTCAGAGATGGCCTTGGGAGTTTTGGAACTCCCACCGCAGTAGCTGGCTGAGAAAGTACTGATCTTGGTAAGGAATTATGGAAATTGAAATTTCCAAGTAACATATCTTGTTTAATATGTATATTAAAATGTGTTCTTCTTCTTGTGCAACTGAGTAGTGAGTGTTGTATGGCAAGCATGCAGCTGAGTTGAGAAGAATAGCAATCAAAATCCTATCTCAGACATGTTCCGCATCTGGGTGTGAGCGAAACTAGAATACCTTCTCCCTTATCCATTCAAAGAGGCAGAATAGATTGGGCTCTGAACGGCTCAATGACTTGGTGAACGTTCATTACAACATGAGACTGAGGGTACAAAGCATAACCTAATCACAAAAGAATGATCAAGCGACATCTTCCAGCTATCTACAGATGAAGAGAATCCCTAGTGGAGTGGGTGCGAAACAGAGCAGTACCAGTGCTGGATGAGTCTGGTGGGAGGCGCGATCCCACTATGGCTACTCCGATGGGTGTTAATGTCTAGCGGTTTCTGTCCTCAGAAGAGGGTCGTGTATACGTACAGTCGCCTCGACTGTTTGACCCCCCAGCTGGTAGTGACACAGGCACTGGCGGTGATGATACAATCGATGAGACTGACTAGTCAACTTCTGATAGTGGTGATGGTGGTGGTGGTGATGGTGGTTGTGGTGGTGCCTCATATGATCCTAGATCGACTGTATACACTGTTAGATGGACCGGCGAAAATCAGTATACACACGCTACACAGGATATAGACCACGGTGGGCGTGCATCTTCATCACGGCCTACGACTGAGTATACACGTAGGTTTCGTCAACGCCCTTTGCAATTAACCCAAGAAGACGACGATGATTTCATAGACATCGTTCCTGATCTTGATATTCTGCCTGATGTTGATAGCATGGTCCACAAGCTATGGAGGAATGAGCATCGAGGGTAGCAGTGGACAGGAGCAGTAGCAATGGAGTGCTCCCGGATTTGGCACTATGTCGGCGTACGGTTCTTATTTCGATGACGATTACCGCATGCTTCCCAGTCCACAGGATTCTTCCGCTGATGCTAGTAATGCTACTTCACATACTGGCTCCAACTTTGTGGACAGTAGTTTCTCATTCCCGACTGCCCAAAGAGGCATGCCCCACCAGCCAGTGTACACTCAGTTTATTCCACATTATATATATACATCTTATTACTTATAAGACTGTAAACTGTGTGTATCTCAGTTTATACATACAGGTGGTACGCAAGTATTTTTATACAGATTTCTCTCATACTAAGTTACATGCTGATTCTCACAAAAAAAAAAAAAAAAGTTACATGCTGATTTGTATACAGACTCACATACAATATTGTATACAGATATTTTTATACAGATTCTTCATACTGGGTTATATGTTGACTAGCATACAGACCCACATAAAATATTATATACAGATTTTTAGTAATTTTAATACCGATTTTGATATAATTAATTTTAGACTATTTTACATACTGATTTTAATATTAATTTAAGACTGTTTTAAACTGATTTTAATACTGATTTTTAATATTAATTTTAATGCTGATTTTAATACTGATTTAAAAAAAAAACTGATTTTTTAATATTAATTTTAAAACTGATTTTAATACTGAGTACTGATTTTAATATCAATTTTTAATACTGATTTTAAAAACTGATTTTTTTAATATTGATTTTAAAACTGATTTTAATATTGAGTTTTTAATACTGATTTTAATATCAATTTTTAATACTGATTTTAATATCAATTTTTAATACTGATTTTAAATTTTGATTTTTTTAATATTGATTTTAAAACTGATTTTAATATTGAGTTTTTAATACTGATTTTAATATCAATTTTTAATACTGATTTTAAAAACTGATTTTTTAATATTGATTTTAAAACTGATTTTTAATACTGAGTTTTAATACTGAGTTTTAATACTGATTTTAATACTAATTTTAATATTAATTTTTAATACTGATTTTAATATCAATTTCAAATACTGATTTAGAAACTGATTTTTTAATATTGATTTTAAAACTGATTTTAATACTGACTTCAAACATAAGTTATTTACTAAAATATAAACATGTGTTTACATTGGTTTGTGCACTATTTAGGGACCTAGCCTGAAGGGTTTGGAGGTGGAGTCTAGGGGTGATTTAGATATTGTTTAGGTAATCGGTACACGATTATTAATAGTAAGCTTCATAATACTTACAGGTTGCATTGCTGACTATTAAAAGGACGATCACTATATGTACAAAGAAAAGAGGTAAATGGAATATTACAGGTGTACACCACTAGGATGACACCGAATTACTGGTTTATGTCTTATGCTTTGGTGCTGTTTAATTATTTGATGGTGACTGATTGTTGTTCTTTTTGTTCATTGTTGTTCATATGATCTATTCTTTACATGAATGTGATGAGAGAAAATCTGTTTTCATTCCATTTCAGTATTTCATTTGTAAGAATTGCATTTTTTTAATAATGGTTGTCATATAATAAAGGGGAATATTGAGAATGTGGAGAAAAGGGATAATTAGTTACTCTTTGTGTCTATTAGAGAGCAAATGAGGACAATAAAATAGAGAGTCATTGCCATCTGAGTCTCATCCGTTACACCGTAAATGAATGAGAGTTGGGTCATGAACGGATGACTGGAAATATATTTTGGCTGTGGTAAACTCTCTACTAGAACGATGGTAACTAGTTATTCACTTGTAAGAGTGGCATCTTTAAATAATAGTTTGTCACATAAGAAAGAGGGGAATGTTGAGAATGTGAAGAGAAGGACAATTAGTTATATTTTGTGTCTATTAGAGAGTAAAAGAGGACAATAGGATGGAGAGTCATTGTCATCTGAGTCCCATCCTTGACGCCGCGGATGAATGAGAGTGGGGTCATAAACAGATGACCGGGAATATATTTTGGCTGTGGTAAACTCTCTACTAGAACAATTGTAACTAGTTATTCATGGCAGTAGGCCAGAAATGGAAATAAATGTGGAGGTGTTAAAATGATAGAAAATAATTGTGTGTGTTAGAATAAATTGGAAATCAAGTTTTCTTGCATTCATGAATTGAATTGATTCGTTGTTCACCTTTATGTTGTATTCTTATAATATTCTGTCTTATTAGGCTAGTGAGCTCACCCCTTACAATGATATTACAGATGATGAGATGGCTGAAAGGGAACAAGAAGAAGCGTAGAGAACATGTGAATTCACCCTTAGATTTTAGTTACAAGTTTCAAATTTCTTGATTGGTTGTATTAGAATTTGAGGATTAAATTTCAAAGATATTTATCTTTTTATTTGATACAAATTAGATTGCCACCAGTAAGTTTGGGTTGATTTGCTACTTTGCTTATTGTTTTAAATTGGATTATTTTAAGGAAACTAATGTTTAATTTATATTTGTTTGGTCGATTAAGGGTTGTACTCTTACCTTGTACAGGTTTGGGTCATGACCACCCCCCCAAGCTGGAGCACAGGGGAATGTAAGAGCTTCAACTTGAAATAATATAGCAACGAAAGCAATAGCAACAGTGAGGCTTCAGCTTAAAACAATGTATCAACGGAAGCAACAGCAGTAGTAGTAAAGCAGCATAATATAGATCACTGTGAACCAAGCAGCAACAACTGCACAAGCTTCACCTTGAAGCAATGTATCAACAGAAATAGCAACAATATTAGTAAAGCAGCACAATATAGGTTACTGTGAACCAAGCAGCAACAGCAGCACAGTATAGGTCACTGTAAATCAAGTAGTAGTAGCACTAGAGTAGACACCTACTAGCAACAACAGCATAGTATAGATTATTGTGAACCAAGCAACAACAACAAAATAAGCTTCACGTTGAACCAATGTATTAACCATAGTTGTCAAGGCGCCAAGGAGAACCAAGGCGATGGAGGCCTGACTGGGCGCCTAGGCGACCAAGGCGCCCGCCTAGGCGACCAAGGCGACCGCATAGGCGACCAAGGCGCCCAATTTTCCAAGGCGACCCAAGGCTGCCTGGGCGCCTAGGCGGCGCCTTGACAACTATGGTATTAACGGAAGCAACAGCAGAAGCAATAATAGTAAAGTAGCCGAGTATAGGTACTCTAAACCAAGCAACAATAGCAACACAGTATAAGTCACTGTGAACCAAGTAGTAATAGCAGCAGAACAGACACCTAATAGCAACAACAGCACAGTATAGCTCACTGTGAACCAAATAAAAGTAGATCAACAGTAGTAGAAGCAACAAAAGTGGTGGTTCCAAAACGACTAAAGAGACAGTAAAGGTTACAACAGGTACAGATAGTAGAGATTGCATCAGGTGCAATTAACAGTAGTCATTACCATGAGAATGGCAATAGCATGGATCAAAATCTCAGTGAGATCTCAGCGAGATCTCGAAGTTCTCAAACAGGTCGAGACAATATCTCATACAAGACCTGGTCTCGACCAGTTTTCGACCAGTTCTCGACTGGTCTCGCCATTTTCGACCAGTTCTCGACATTTTTGACTAATTCTCGACTGATCTCGACATAATATATGAATTATGATTGTATGGTCTACTTGACTACTTCGACTTTTTTGACTGACAATTAACTAATTAAGTGCTATTATGTTTATTCTTCTCTTAAAAATAATTTTATTGGCTCATTTGGCCTTCTTTGATCTTCTACTAGTGTAACATTATCTAGATTAGCCAATATTACCCTAGGTTTACATCTGAACTTTGGACAAACATGGGTGTAAACCCAAACAACCACCATGTGTGATTATTTTTCAATTTCAGTGTTTAAATGTGATAATGTATGCTAAAAGAGTGATTCTTTGGAGTATCAGGCCTTAAAATGACCATTTGAGCCCCGAGACACTTTTTGCCTTCGCTGCTTTTTTACAGTGTCTCACCAAGATCTCGGTCGAGATCTCGAAAATCTCGGTTTCTCAGAGGGTCGAGACACCCTTGAAACTCGAGATTTTGAACGTTGGGCAATAGTTGGCTAAGCTATATGAGAAGACGCGAACTTGAGCAAATATAATCCCCCTCTTACGTGCAACATTCAACTTGGACAAATTATGGCAGGAGAAATCAAGAGTAAGATATCCAAATTTCAAAACCATCCAATGGTCGAATTAAAAAATATGGTGAAGTCCTAGTGTGACTAGGAATAGGGTAATAAAGCAATTTTTTGACATTAAAAAGTCAAAGATCCTATAAGCAGATGTGGACCAATTTGGCAAGCAAGTAATTAATGACATCTATAATAAGTCCTCAAAATTTAGGTACGATCTAATGGTGGATATGAAGGATAAAAGAAGTCCTAGTGTGACTAGGAATAAGGTAGTGATGCAAGAGGATTTTCAGCAGCAATTTAAAAGTCAAAATCTAAACTTCAAATGATAGTTAAACTTGGGCAGGTGGTAACCTACTAAGATAGGTCACCAATAACCAAATCTGATAAGGATCTGATGTGGGGATAAGGAGATATCAAGCAAACACTTAACTGATAGGACTCAATATCGATATCAGCAATCAGCTTAAACCAACAATCGATGGCAGTAGTAGTATAATAGAATCAGGGAAGATTGAGTCTTATCCAGATCCACTAGGTTTTGAAATCTGATTGATAAATAAAATCAGTAGATAATAGAAAAATCAAAAATCAAAAATCTGAGCAGCAATAATAAAAACAATCTCGATCGGAAAGAATCAATAATAGCAATCACAATAACCAGATCTTGAAGATCTGAACAGTAGTAAGTCAAACTCCCAGATTAGCAATAGCATAACAGATTAAATCAGATCAATTTTTATCAGATCTAATCAAAAGCAGCAATAGAGTAGGACAACAACAGTATAGAAAATCTGATCTAGGCAAATCAGGTAACATAATAGAAAATAAGAAAAAAAAATAAAGGAAGAGAGAAAGAGAGCAGAATCGAATTAGTTGGAATATCGAATAGAATGCTTGAGTACTACATGAGTTATACTTCACCAGAGGTGGTTTCTTCTAGACCGGGGAGAGTTACTGATGATATTATGACAGATCCACCCATTAGAGTGTACCAGTGGAGGAGACACAAGTTCCAGCCTTCTTCCCCTCCCCTCTTGTGGGTTGACGACGAGTTCATAGGATACCATTTTGCTCGGAGCAGCAGCCAGTGGAGCTAGTGACGTATGCGAGTTTTATTCACCAGAGGTGAATTCTTCCCAGCCAGAGAGGATTGATGAGGACATCAAACTAGCTCCAACAGCCTTTTATTTTTTGTTATATTGGGCCTTTAGTTATTAGTTTATGTTATCAGGTCATGTTTGGATGTTATGTTATGACAGTTTAGTTGTGGGCCTTTATTATGTTGGGCCTAGTTTATTATTTAGTTGTGGGCCTTTATTTGTGACCTTTTTTTTTTTTTTTCTTATTTTAGTGTAGCCTATAAAGGATAAACCCTAAGTTATTTTCTCTTTAAGCAATGAATGAATGAATGAAGAATAGAAAGAAATTTCAATCTCTCTACCTCTTGTGTTCTCTTTTCTCTCTCGTCTCTTTCTCTTCTTTTCCTACAGGTAGCTACTCCCAACTCTATCGGCTCCCTCCCTTCTCCTTCAGGTACGTGAACCTTCCCCACCCCTTCTCTTTCTCTTTCTCTTCTCCCTACCCCTCCCTCTCGAGATTTCTCTTCCCTCACGTCTCTCCCTCTCTTTCAGTCACGGTAAAACCCTCTCCTCCCTGTGTTGTTCAACAACTCCCTTTCCCTAGTTATTTTTCTTCCTTCTTCTTCCCTATCCCCCCTGCACACGGCTGTAGTGGTTTTTCCCCTTCCCCTAGTTTTCTGAAACAACTTCTCTCCTCCCCCTTGGTGATGCGAGAAAACCCTAATTGGTCCGCTAATGGGCCCACCCAAATAATAATCAACTCAAATAATAATGTTAGTGGCAGAATTGGTAAAAATCAGAATTGACTAAATAGGGATGAAACAAACAGACCTTAGAGGATGGTCGGTTCTGATCGTAGAGATGTGAGAGAGAGAGAGAGAGAGAGAGAGCACACACTTCACTTCTGCCCATAGGCACACCACAATCATTCAATCAATTCTTCATTTCATTTAAATCTGAAAATAAAATCCTACTACATGTCTATTTAAAAGAAATACTTTCCTAAACTAAATGAAATAAACTAGTAAGTAAATAAAATCCTAATTAAAGATGGAAACCATAATCTACTAATTGCTTAATAAAATATTACCTAATCTTCTCATCTAAAATTCCCAAAATAAAAGATTACAATTATCCCAATCAAATCCTAAAAAGATTTCAATCCATGCCCATCTCATATTGTGGGCCCGCTGCAGCATCAACTCTCGCCGGCTTGAAAAAATTCGTCCATAAATTTTGCAAAGGCGAAGGAAGAAGTTCATGGGATGCACATCCATCCACAGTCCATAATAGAATTCCGGTAATGCATAAGTGGTAGGGATATAATCCTCAAATCGTGGGACTCGTTCTTCAAAGAATGATGGTGGGATCACAAATTCAATGATCATGTCATCAAGAACGAGTGCAGGTGATTCAGTGAGGTCCTTTTAACTTCTTGATGTTCTTAAAGAATTTCTTTCTTCTGCAATTCGTCAGGACTGAACATGATCAACCCTCTGCTCTTAATTTCCTTGGTTTCCCACCGATGATCAACCAATATGCCTCTGATATGTTGTATTTGTCCACTGAGATCAAGCAAAATGTTGAGAACCAACATATGATCCATATCTGCCACCAGGTTCGGCTCTGATACAATTTGATGCGGGACCCGGGTTGAAAAAACCCTAATTGGTCTGCTAATGGGCCCACCCAAATAATAATCAAGTCAAATAATAATGTTAGTAGCAGAATTGATAAATAATCAAAATTGAATAATTAGGGATGAAAAAAACAGACCTTAGAGGATGGTCGGTTCTGATCGCAGAGCTGAGAAAGAGAGAGAGAGAGAGAGAGAGAGAGAGTGTACACACTTCACTTATGCTCGTAGGCACACCACAATCATTTAATCAATTCTTCATTTCATTTAAATCTGAAAATAAAATCCTACTACATGTCTATTTAAAAGAAATACTTTCCTAAACTAATTGAAACCATAATCTACTAATTGCTTAATAAAATATCACTCTTCTCATCTAGAATTCCCAAAATAAAAGATTACAATTATCCCAATCAAATCCTAGAAAGATTTCAATCCATGCCCATCTCATCTTGTGGGCCTGCTGCTGCATCACTTTGATTTCTGTTTTGTGAAGAAAATATTCCCTTCCCCTTTGTTCTTTTCTGTCACAGCATAAATCCCTTCCCAAGTTTTATTTGCAGCAGATTTTAATTTAGTTTTCTTATTTACTGCTATAGTCTCATCCCTGTTTAGCTTTCAGATTTGCTGAAACCTAGTTTTTCATGATATTTTAATTTTTGTCACATAATGCTTTGTTGTAAATCACATTCTACATAATCCCATTATAGTTACTGCTATGTATGTATTTACTAACATAGCCAGTAGCTATATGAGTAATCTTTGCAGCTAAGCCTTCGACTTTAGCAGCTAAGCCTTACTCTTCTATGTTGGAATTTTTCTGTTTTACATGTTCTTAAGCATATTTAATTGCTAAACATTTTCTTCCATTAGTATTAGGAGTTTTGACACTTCTTGCACATTAATACTTCATAATCTGTAGTTAGTTTTGCTATTACATGAAATTTGATTAGCTTTTGTTTAGTTACATGCATGTTACTTAGAATTATAATGATCCTTTACACATGGTTATTTTGATTTTAGCATGCTTGCACGTCATGTATTGCTGCCTAGTCCCTCCCTACCCATTAGATACCCTGCCTACTGAGCCTTTGTGTCAATTTTCATATTAGGTTAGGTTCGTTTAGAAACCCTAGGTGTAGCCTACATCAATCATCCTGTCATGTTGCAAAATTAAGGATCCCATGGAAAGAACCCTCTTTACACTAGACCATGTAAATGAACAAATGCCTTCTAAAACTTGTATTAAGTATTAACTAATCAGTAATAACAAAGTTTTACAATTTTTTTATCTGCAATAGTACACAAATTAACTAAATACACAGAAGTGTTGTCACATTGTGATTCTTCCAATTTGTAATGATGAATTCAGAATGCTTTAAACATGAAGCTTCTTTTCAGTTACTTTTCCAAGACTTTCACAATGATAAACAAATTAACCGAATAGATAGAAATGCACCATGTTTACACTCTGAAGTTTCTTACATCAACGACACCAGGCATTATGTAATATATCCGATCCGAAGTACTCCCATAAACATGTGATTCCTCGTTGCATGACATTCTAACTCTGATGATGAAGTGATCCCTTTTCTAGTAACTTATGTCCACATAGCTTAGCTCAAAAACCATCAGCTGTCAGATATCAGAAACCTCTAACTGCCTTAAAAGTACTAACTAATATGTTTCCTCTTGGCAGTATTGGCATGAACCCACAGGGATTCACATGTGATCCATTTTTTGAAACTTTCACAGCATGTTTTAAGCCCATAAATGCTTAGATATAAAGTGCCGGAAACCTCTAACTGTCTTAAAGTAAAGCCTACTAATGCTTCCTCTTAACAGGGTCACCATGCGTCTGAGAGGGATTTTCCAACTTGCCTCATACATGTTGAATGGGTACGATTTGCAAGAATGAATTTCCTTCAACATGCAGTGTCAGAGGACAGCAAATGATGCAACCAGAAGAAATACAAGATAATTCTATAAGAAAATGATATGTATGACTGGATCAGCATAGTGATCATGTGGCCAACTAAATGTGTGTCCATTTTATATGGAAAAGAAAGCTCAAATTTCCATTTACCATAATCAAGTCAAATTCCATAGATAGTTACACCATTTCTGTTCTGAACTTTTTATTTTTCCATCAAAGAGAATGACATGCACTAGGACAAATGCATTCATAGGGTAAGAGTAGAGCAATTAGCAATACAGACTCAGATTTACAGGACAGTGGAATAAGAAAAATAATACCTGCCACTAAAATTAAAGTGAACATTGCCTGAATAAAATTCTGTTCATGTAATATCAGGTCAACCTCAATCATGCATGCATCATAATCAAATCAAAATTCTTTAAAACACCAGAGCGTTTCTGTTCACCACTTTATTCTTATAAGGAAAATTGCACGCACTATAATGATTCTCTTTCATTGTGCATAGCATCTAAGCACAAGAAATAACATGCACTTAGCTGAAGCACATGACAATCCAGTAAAAGAAACAACTTCTGGTACTAAATCAATGTGGTGATGACATGTAATTGCAAATAATTGTCCCTCACTGTCAAAAGGAAGCAAACTCAACACTGCATGTGCATAATCAAGTAAGGCTTTTATTATGTATTTCTGTGAATCCTTTCTTTTTCTTGAGTTAAAGTATGAAAGTTTCAGAGTATGCTGAATATATCATGACCAGAGCCCATCAGATTGTGATTTCTTCAATATATCTGCTACGAAAGAACACTATCACAAGCGCCATAAAGTGATAACTTCCAGTTACAGAACCACTTCATCCTCTATATGCTTCAACCATGGGTCCTAGTTCACAAATTTCATTCAAGTCCTCAGATTAATTGATGATTATAGTCCACAGATTAATTGATGATTATTTGACATGAAACCAGCATTGCCGAATGGGCATTGGACTTTCATTACAAAATTATAACTACTTGCAAACCAAAACCAGTGACAAACAAGATAAGTATGGCCAACAAGAGAAAGAAAAGAATCACCTCAGACCCCCACCAGTGACAAGGGCATCGTCAACCTGAGTTCCACTTGATGACAACACTGAATTCAGATAGCCCATGATATCAAGTAACCTTTCAAGCTACCGTATTTACCTCTCTTTATTCAAAAGGAAAACACAGGTTCACCAAATTACAGAGAAAAGTCTAATAATGCATGCAATTGAAGGCCAGATATCTCTCGCTAAGTTCCTAATCATCCCCATTCACGATACTTTAAATCCAACCTGAAAAGAGAAACTTCAAAATTAAACTTCAATTAAAGACAAGAAAACGATAAATATGGACCCAATTAGACCCACAATAATTCAATTCAAAAAAACAAAATTGAAAATTAGAGACACCCAGATGAAAAAAAAAAATAACATATTAAAGCTAATTAAATTCATAACTATAACAAAAATTGAAACAACCAAAGAAAAAATAAAAAATGTAAATAGCAAAAACATATAGGTGCATGTAGCTTTAGGAAGACATACAGAGAAACACGCACACACACACAGAGGGAGAGCGAGAGAGAGGGAGATTACCTTAAACGTTGAGAGAAATGCCAAGAGAGAGCTAAAAGAGACTAAAAAACGAGACAGAGAAGCGTTTACAGGCCATTGAAGGAGAAAACAACGAAACAAAGGGTGGAAAGGGAAATCCAGAACGGCAGTTTCTTTATGTTCTCTTATTTCAGATTTTTGTCTGTCTAAGGTGAGGAGAGAAAGAACAAGAAAGGAAAATAAAAATAAAAATAATTTCTAAAGGAGAAAAAGTATTTCCCCACCCACGAAGCAATCTTCACACCCAGTCTATTGTTATTTTTCCTCGTAAGTCTGAAATACCCTTAACTGGTCGAGAGTCATCCAAAAGCAACGAAGAGATAACATACGTGTTGCGGTTGAAAATTGCCCATCGATCCGTGCTCTGAATGACCTGCAATCACAGAGATGAGACAAAGGAGTTGGGCGCCTAAGTCTCGGGTACACTCCGATGCCTAAGTTAGATTCCCAAGGCAAACAGTCAAGAGATAGCAGAATACAATCTCCAGTTTAAAGAGTGGGACGATGAAAGAGTTTGAGCGTGTGAGAGGGATGAATAATAATAGTCTGTAGCTTAGGGCTTACCTTGAGGGATGACCTCTACTTATAGATTGTGAAAAAGCATGGAGGTACCAGGACTCAGGGGAGTAGACTGCCAATAGGATTGCCACGTGTCGTTTTGTGGGACACTCATGTGGTAAACTCCGAGTAGGAGTGAGAGACCTTAGCCAAGGAAGCTAGGTCGGTCAGTTATGGGACTGACACGTGTCAACGTGCGAGTAATGGCCGACTGGGATAGTCGGTGTCGTATCAGACCGAGAGAAGGACTCCTCGGGGGTGGCATAATCACATTAGGACTAGCCTTCGGTTGAGAACCGTAGCCGAGTAGGATTCTAACTCCGAGCGCTACCAGAGTGGCCATGCGCATGACAAGCCGAATACATGATGCCAAGTGCAAGACACTCCGAGCAACCAAGCTCTGAAGGCGCAGCTTGACACGCGTAAGATTTTAAATGGAGGGGATTTTCCCCTCTTAACAGATGCCCCTTGCGCTATCGGATGCAACGAATTCGATAGTGCAATAAGTCTAAACCATTAAGAAAACCTGCGCCTATGAGGCCGATTGCCAGATGGATGGCTGCATTGAATGAATCCGGGTGCTCCTAAGTGGAGGCGGTTATACCAACCATCCGTACAATTGATTGAGGTGCGGGGCTCGAGGCGTTAAACTCGAGTTCCGCAATCGTGCTCGATCGTCGATCTTCGAATTAACGCGGATCGACCCTTGATCCGACGGCCACCAGGAGGCGGTGAGCCTCGGGAAGGAGCGCCATTAACTACCGCTCGTCTTCGAACGGTCGAGTGCATCGAATGGCTGAGAAAAGTGACACGGATCGACATATTGATCCAACGGCTACCAGGAGGCGATGTGCCTCGAGAAGAAGCGCCATCATTGTGCATGACGTTAGATTGTCACGTCGCGTCCGACGCGGCAGACGACGACCAATGGTGCTAAAGCACGTGTCCGGAACCCGAAGAGACGGTTCACGGTCTATTTCGTTCATTCAACCATTTGCTTCAGTTGCAACCGGAGTTTCATCAGAGCACTCGGGGTCTAGTTAAACATCCCTGTCTTCAAGCTTTGCTTCTGCAGTCGGAGTCCAATTTCTTCCAACCAGTTAGTCTTCTTCTTCTCATTTATTTCCTGCTTCATGCTTAGTAGCTCCCACTCGTCCAACAGCTTTACACCGTCCAGACGAGTGAAGGTGAGTGAGAGAATGGCCAACTCTCGAACTTCTTCATCTGGAAGTTCATCCTTCTCAATGTTAGGATTTTCTGCCGCCCCCGAACCCTCGGGACGGACTCGGGATTCCGTTAGCTGGGAGTTCGATTTCGAGATATCGGGATCGGCCGGGAACGGGGCAGGGGCCGTAGTCCAAAAACCTCCACAAGCCGACCTTGTGGTTTCCATTCTGGCTCCAGAGGAGGAACACGAGGAGAGTTCCTCTGAGGCCGATGAGCGTGGTCGCCCAGCTGGCACCTCAGCTCACCAGGCTTCTCGCCAGAGAAGCGGCCGACCTTCGGTCCCTCCCATCGACGCACTCCTTGCGTGGAAGGTGCCGAGTAAGATTAGGACCGAATCGGCGCTGTAATTGATCTGTCGGGCATACCAGCTCGTAGAGCTGATGACGGACGTCCGGGTTCGTCTCCCTTCCTCCGACGAACGGGCTTGTACCGTGAACAAGAGGGAGATCTGCGTGTACGAGCACGCCTTGAAGTTCGGCCTCCGGTTTCCTCTTCATCCCCTAGTGGTAGAAATTCTTCAAGTTTACCGCATCGCCCCCTCCCAGCTGGCCCCGAACGGGTGGCGATGCATATATGCTTTCATCATTTTTGTCCGACGACTGGGAGAGACTCCGACCGTGAACTTGTTTCGGTCACTCTTCCAGTTGGCCAGTCTGACCGAGTCTCGGTCCATGACTGGGTGGTATTTCTTCAGCCAGAGGAGTGCGAAGAAGTTTTCCACCATCTCTCAGAAATCGTCTTCCATCCACGGGTGGAAAGACAAAATTTTCTTCGTGGGTCCTTCCGAGGGTGGCCCCGCTCTTCCTCTGTCGAACGTCTGGCTGATGGTCGACACCACGGGATTTAACAAAGTCCCTTTTCTGACGACGGAGGAGAGACGGGCACAACGCAAAATGGTGACTGGAAAGACGGTACCCTACGCCGACCTCGTGGACCCTGTGCAGTTGGCCAAGCACGGCCTCCTTGGTAAGTTTATTACTTTGGACACCGCACATTTGTTGCTTCAATCATGTTACTAATTATCACTTTGTCTTATTGTAGTGAATTTTAGCGATGATCAAGTCGTGGCCCGGATCCTGCGCAAAGGACAGCTGAGGCCGCAAAGGGGGTTCAGCCGGCTGACAGACAGGCGAGCGCACCTCCTCGTAAGGAGCCGAGGGCGACGACTGAGGCAAAGAGCAAGGGGCCCACCAAAGAAGCCACCGAAGAAAAAGATAAAGTCGGCCGTGGATCTCCCGGCCGATATATACAAGACGAGGCCGGCACCTAGGCTCGGCCGCCAGGAAGAAATAATGGCGGCGGCTGCGACGAAGGAAGTCCAGCCTCACCAAGGGGCTGTGAAGGATGCCCAGCCCCGCCAGGCGGTCGCGACAAAGCCGACCACGGCCAACCAAGGCGCGGCGGCGCCTGCGACGAAGAAGACCACACAAACTCCCAAGGTAGTCGATCTGACCAGGACAACTGGGGCCTCAAGGGGGGAGGTCGAGCACACGCCCCGGGTAAGGGATGACAAACTGAAGGCACCGGCGATAGCCTTCTCCCCTACGCTCGGGCTGAAGTCGACGGACTCGGTCTTCAAGAGCACGAGGGCGGCCAGGATCATAGTCACCGAGGGACGCCTCCCAGAAGATGTGGCCTTCACCTCCGGCTTGTCGAACGAGGACGTCTTTAAACAAGCATTCACGGCGTGCTGCCAGGTAATGTTCGGATTCCTATGCTTTTCTCTTTTTATTCATGTTGTCATTTTTTGAGTGATCCCTTTTGTGCAGATGAGCAATCTTCTAGCTGAGGTCAGCGAGCGGGCTGCCCGGGCCCTTCTCGACCTGGACGAGAAGGAGGTCTTGGAGATCTATCTGTGCGAGGCTCTGAAGGCCACCAAGGAGAATCTAACCAATAAATCTTCGGAGTTTAAGGACCTCGTTGCAGAAAAGGTCGCCCTCCGGGCGTCGCTAGTCAAAGCCGAGGCCGCCCTCGACGAAGAGCATAAGAGAGTGCATTCGTCCGAGGAAAAGCTTTGGTCATCCGAGGACAAACGGCGGAAGACTGAGGAAGATCTGCAAGCTGCGGAGAAGGCGAAGCTGGTCCTGGAGGAGAAGCTTCGGAAGTCTGAGGACGAAGCCAGATTTGCCAAGGAGGCTCTGGTCAAGGCCGACGAGGAACACCGGGAGGCCCTAGATCGAGCCGTTGTCGAGTACCGGTCGTCTCCTCAGTATGGGGAGGACGTGGAGGAGGCCGCCTGCGGGTTTTTCCTGAGAGGTGTAAAATACCTCAAGGAGCAGCTCGTGGAAAGGGGGTGAACTTAAACTGGTCAGAGTTCCCGATCATGGCCGAGGTCCCTGAAGACAAGCAAACGGTGACTGAGCCCTCGGTTGTGGCCGAGGATGATCGTGCGGAACCGATGGCCCCCCCGAAGCTGATCGTATGCAGGAGGATGACCTCCCTCCGTATGAGGTGCCCCAGACCCCGATAGTGGAGCTCCCGGATCTTCCGCTGCCTGCCGAGGGTTTTGAACGCAGCTGCCGAGGACGACCAACACTGAAGACCTGAAGACCCCTTATCATCTTTGTACATATATATATATATTTATGTATTGTAACTGTACGACTGCCCTTCTTGGGCCTTTGTTAATGAAACATTATTTTCATCATTTTCTACGTTCTTTCTCTTCTCGGATTTGTTACCCATTCGGCGGTTACCCCTGAAGTGTGGTCGTCCCGGCCGTCTGGTAGGCCGAGAACACTTAAGTAATAAACATTTACTTTAATAAAAATGGCTAAGGTGTAAGACCCGTGTCAATCTAACCCGGTCTTACCACCTTGAACCAGGTTTACCCATCATGGTCGAGTCAAATGGACCAAGGGCATGAAGGAGATCGAGATCCCAGGTATGAAATCGACCCAAAAACACTTAATTCTAGGGGAGGGTCGCACACCCGGTGAAGCAGGGTCGGACCTCCCAAAACAGAAAAGTCGGACCCTCAGTTTTTGAGGGAGGGTCGGACAGCTTAAGACCCTAGGGTCGACGGGATCATCGACCCTCCCATTGACCCTCGGTTTCTGACGAAAACTGAAATTAGGAAATTTCCTAATTTTCGGTTGGGATTCTTTCCAAATCTCAATGGGACTATTATAGGACATTCCTAGTCTATTTAAAGGACGTCCCTAAGCCACTTTCATTCTTTTCACAACCCTAATTGAATTGAGAGAAAGAGAGAAGAAGGAAAAGAGGAAGAAAGGAGGCTAGGAAGAAGGCTTAGCAAAAAGGAGAAGAAATTGCAGAGAAAAGTAATCTTCTCAGGTATGGATACAAATTCCATGAGTTTCTACAGACCTTAGGTTAGATATGGTTGAGTGTAGGATTTCGGAGAAACCCAAACCATCCATCCATGGTTAGGTTTTCATGGAAAACCATAGGAGGATGCACGAAAACTATTTAGATGGTTTATACATGGTTCTAGACCATGGAATGAGTGTTGGGTGAATGTAGGAAGCAAGTCATAGGACCCCAAACACGAAGAATGGATTAAAAAGTGGAAATTAGACCAGAGTGCACCAAGGGTCGATAGACCATCCGACCCTAGGTGTTTCTGACCATCGACCCTCAGCATTCGGGAAGTTCAGAATGGAGGGAGGGTCGATAGACCCATCGACCCTAGCATCGACCCTCGCTCGACGAATGGTTTTTAAATTCTGAATTAATTCTAATTAAATTCTATCGACTTTGTTAGGTTTGCTAGCAGTATAATAACATTATAAATGTGATTCTAAAGCTTGGAAAAGTATCTATTAGCAAGCTAAGGTGAGGAACCTTAACCCCAAACTAAATTGGTTAATAATAAACTGTTTTCTTTTCTTGAGTCCTATGCCATGTTTGATTCTATGCGAAGATGTTTGTAATGTGCATACAGCATGCCATCCAATATTTCTATTACTTGTTCATGCATATTTACTTTATTGTTTATAACATGATGATGATGATGATGATAGGAATAGGCATGTGCTTGTATGTGTGTGGTTGATGTGCTTAATGCAAGCGAGTATCAGGGGAGGTGTGATGAGAACGTCAATAAACGTTAACCTTTGGCGGGTCTCAGCACTTTAGCTCTATCTCTAACTCAAGTCTTGTGCATTGACATCGTCGTATGCCATTACCTTAGCAGAACTATTATGTCGTAGAGTATCAGGGGAGGTGGTATCGGTCCTTGTAGTTTCTGACTCTACCGGGGGGCCTTAGCTCTATCTCTATGGGCATTCCGAGGGATCTTTGGGGTGAGGCCTTGGATACACTTTTTGGCATTAGGATTGGTTAGCAATGAGCCCGGTTTGCAAGCCCTCGCTAACGGGGGGCTTACGTGTTGGTATAGCATTATATAGCAATAAACGTTAACCTTTGTTGTATAATGTTATGGTAGGGTGGATGGGGACGACGATAAACGTTAACCTTCGGGCGGGCTTCCACACCCTGTGTATAGAGGCGGTATCAATAAACGTTAACCTTTGATCACCCAACCTTTCTATTGCACATTGCAAACTATAAACCAAGACCAAAGATATGAATTGACTTTTCTTTGCATGCATATGTATTGTTGCATTGTTTTGGCTACTCACTGAGCCGTGTTGTGTGCTTACCCCTCGACGTCGAATATTTTAGTTGATGATGCAGGTTATACAGTGAAGATTATATGAATTCGTCGGCGTACGGAAACGTTGCAGCTATGGACGTTGGAGCTGAAGATGATACACACGATCTCTCTTGCGAGTGCAACTTGTGTGTATTTGATTAGATATTTTTCGTAGGTTTCTTTATTGGATTTATAAGACATGTATTTGGTATTTAAATATTTATGTCTCAGTTAAACATAGAATAATTTGCTATTATTTATGGGTATCATTTTAGTTCTCAGTTCATATTATTTATAAATTTTCCGCTATTGTGTATTACTCTGATTATGATTGTGGATGCGTGTTAAGTTTGGATAACGCGGGGATAGCCTATTAGAGATCCTGGTTGAGCCGTTGTTTATTTAGCGGTTCATCACACCATTCTGAACAGTGTGGAATTGGGGTGTGACAGATAGAGCTAAAGTACTTAGGACCCCACCGCATCACACTTCCCCTGATGCTCTACCCATACCAACACGTAAGCCCCTGTTGGCGAGGGCTTACAAACTGGGCTCGCAATTAACCAATCCTAATGTCAAACAGTGTATCCAAGGCCTCACCCCAGCATCCCTCAATACGTCCATAGAGATAGAGCTAAGGCCCCCCCGGTAGAGTCAGAGACTACATGGTCTGAGACCACCTCCCCTGATGCCCTACGACGTAATAGTTCTGCTAAGGTAATGACAATACGACGATGTTAATGGACAAGACTTGATTAGAGATAAAGCTAGAGTCTGGTGACCAGGATGAACCACAGTGTCACGTCCTCCCCCTGATGCTCCACTCGCATCAAGTACACTAACCACACACATACATTCACATGCCTATTCCCAGCATCATCATCATCATCATGTTATAAATAAACAAAATTAAATATGCATGAACAGTAATAACATGAATAGTGGATGACATGTGATATGCACATTACAATCATACATGCATAGAATCATTCATGGTATTAGATTCAATAAACGAAAACAGTTTATTATTAGTCAATTAGTTTAGATCTTGTTCCCTCACCTTTGATTCAGCGTAGATCCTTGTTCAAGCTTTATGAATCACTTTTAAATCACTAGAAAGACCTAACAAGTCGATAGATTTTAATTAGAATTATTTCCAATATATTTTAAACTAACTGAAATTGTAGGGTCGCAGGTAGGGTAGCACCTAGGGTAGCAATTTCTGCGACCTTAGGGTATAGGGTCGCAGGTGGGGTCGGATACCATTCGACCCTACATGCGACCACACCCTCCCTGGAACTTCCCGAGGGCATGTGGTCGATCCTGTGGTTTTGTAGGGTCGGATATCATTCGACCCTACGTGCGACCATACGTACTTTGAGTCGACCTTTCATTCGAAAATCCATCCCTTCATGTTTGGATCCTTTGGCTTACTTTCATGGTCCATTCTATGATTGTTCTATGGCTCAAAACTACAAGTTATGCACTATTTATTGTCTATAATGATTTCCTCCATGGAATCTCTTGGAACTTGTCCATGGATGGATGATTTGGGTTTCTCTGAATCCTATGTTCTTCATAACTATTCTAAGATCTCTTATTCAGGTAGGGAATTAGGTTCATACCTTTATTCAGAGGTTTCTCTGAACTTCCTCCTCTTCCTTAGTCCTCTCTTCTTCTCTTCCTTAGTCCTCTCTTCTTTCTCTTTCTCTCACTTTCAATTAAGGTTTTAAAGGAATGAAAGAGGCTAAGGGACGTCCTATTTATAGAGAAAAACCCTTCATAATAAGTCCCAATGAGTTTAAGAAAGATCCCCTTTGAATTAGGAAAGTTTCCTAATTTCTGGTTTCTGCCTGTCATCGTAGGGTCGGACGTAGGGTCGTAGAATCCGTCGACCCTACACCTTCTTAGTCATGCGACCCTACAACTAAAAAGTCATGGGTTGGACTTCTGTTGAGGTGGGATCGATCCTACCTGTTTAGGCATGCGACCCTACCCTCACATTTGCTGTTTTTGGGTTAGACTTCATACCTGGTCTTGTGGTTTCTTCACACACTTGGTCCACGTGGCTCGACCATGATAGGTAGACCTGGTACAAGGTGGTAAGACCGGTTAGTTCGATACGGGTATTACAACTCTCCCCTCTTATTAAAATTTTGTCCTCGAAATTTGTACATACCTTCTGAGTAAAAAAGGTGAGGATATTGCTTCCGCATAGCATTCTCTTCTTCCTATGTGATCTCTTCTATATCTCAGCTCCTCTAGGTGACCTTAACATAGTATATGTCACGGTTGCATAGACGTTGAACCTTTCGGCTAGTGATTTCAATTGGTGCCACCTTGAATGTCAAATCATTAGTTAGATCTGGTGGATCTGCTGTCAATATGTGCATTGGATCTCTAACGTACTTCTTTAATAATGAGATATGAAATACATCATGCACACTTGACATAGATGGTGGTAGTGCTAACTGATAAGCCATTTTTTCACGTTTAGCTAGAATTTCATATGACCCGACATATCTCGGACTTAGCTTCCCTTTCTGTCCGAATCATTTTAAACCTCATATAGGTGATACTTTCAAGAATGCCTTATCACCTACGACAAATTCAAAGTCTCGGCATCGAGTATCTGCATATTGTTTCTGACGATTCTGAGCTGTTCTAACTCTTTCCTTGATAATGTCGACTACTCGACGAGTCTCTTCAACAAATTCTGGTCCAACGATGCTACGTTCTCCAACTTCATTCCAAAACAGAGGAGTTCGACACTTTCTACTATACAGTGCTTCATAGGGTGACATCTGTATAGTAGCCTGATAGCTGTTGTTATAGGCGAACTCGATCAAGGGTAGTTTCTCATCCCATGATCCTTTAAAATCAATTAGACAGGCTCGAAGCATGTCTTCTAAAATCTGAATGGTACACTTCGACTGTCCGTCTGTCTGAGGATGGAATGCAGTACTGAACTTCAATGTTGTACCCATAGCCTTTTGAATCCTTTCCAAAACTTTGAAGTAAAGCGTGGGTCTCTATCGGACACGATGCTTTCAGGTACACCATGTAATCTAACAATGTTATCCACATATAGCTTGGCTAACCTCTCCAGGATATACTGTAGTCATATAGCTATAAAACGAGCTGTCTTAGTCAGATGATCTACTATCACCCAGACCGCGTCAACTACTCGAGGAGTCAATGGTAACCCGGTGACAAAGTCCATAGTGATGCAGTCCCATTTCCATGCTGGTTCTGGCAGCGGCTGCAACAATCCTACAGGTTTTTGCCGTTCAGCCTTCACCCTCTGATAATTTAGGCATTGAGACACAAATTTAGCTACATCTGCTTTCATTCCTCTCTACCAATATAATTTCTTCAAATCATGATACATCTTTGTACTTCCAAGATGTACCGAATAGGTGGTGGTGTGAGTTTCCTTCATTAGTCGGTGTCTAATGTCCAAATTTTCTGTTTCAGGAACACATACTCTTTTTTTGTACTTCAGTACCTTTTTATCGTCTAAGGTGAACTTAGGAGTCGTCCTACCTTTTTTGATGTCTTCTTGTACCGTTCTCAGATAAGGGTCTGATTTAATAGCGGTTTTTACTTCATCAATTATATCAGGTACAATCTTCAATGTGGCAAACATATTTGAAAATCGACGAATAAACCCTTGCTTGGTTGATCCACCCGGTGCATCTATCACGAACTGCTCATTACCATAATTGAATACTTTCCCTGTAGCACACATTGCTACAGTCGTGTTAACTTCTCCTTGAGATTTTATCATTGCTTTTCTGCTTAGCGCATCAGCAACTACATTAGCCTTTCCTGGATGATACTGGATATCGCAATCATAATCCTTTAATAATTCCAGCCATCTTCTTTGTCTCATGTTCAACTCCTTCTGATTAAAAAGATAAGTGAGACTCTTATGGTCTGATTTAATCTAAAATTTCTCTCCATACAAATAATGTCTCCATATCTTGACAGCATGTACTACTGTCGCTAATTCCAAGTCATGAGTGGGATAATTCTTCTCGTGTGTCTTCAGTTGTCTTGAGGCATACGCAATTACTTCTTCTCCTTGCATAAGTACACATCCTAAACCCAATCTCGACACATCAGTGTACAAGATAAATGGCTGTCCTGGAATAGGAATCGTCAAGATCGGAGCAGATATCAATCTAGCCTTCAATGTCTGGAAATGTTTCTCACATTTATCAGTCCAAATAAACTTTTCTCCTTTCTTAGTTAAACTGGTGAGAGGTACGGCAATTCTGGAATAGTCTTCCACGAATCGTCGATAATACCCAGCTAGACTTAGGAAACTTCTAATTTCTGCAATGCTCTTTGGTGCTTCCCACTTCACAATGGCTTCAATCTTGCTAGGATCCACTTTAATTCCTTCAGCGAATACAACATGGCCTAAGAAAGCGACCTCATTTAACCAAAACTCACACTTTGTAAATTTTGCGTAAAGCTTCTCTTTCCTTAGTCGCTGCAGAGTGGCTCTTAGATTAATGGCATGAATTTCCTTGTCCTTGGAGTAGACCAATATATCATCAATAAACACAATGAGCGACGTATCCAACATATCATGGAATACCCGATTCATGAGTTCCATAAAAGTTGCGGGTGCGTTAGTCAATCCAAAAGACATAACTAAAAATTTATAATGTCCATATCTTGTTCTGGATGCTGTCTTTGGAATATCACCGTCCTTAATCTTCAACTGATGGTATCCTGACCGAAGATTGATCTTGGAGAACACTTTGACACCTTGCAACTAATCGAACAAGTCATCAATACGAGACAACAGGTACCGATTCTTGATTGTCAGCTTATTCAATTCTCGGTAGTCTATACACAGTCAAACGCTATCGTCCTTCTTCTTTACAAACAATACTGGCACTCCCCATGGTGATATGCTAGGTCTGATATAACCTTTGTCCAATAATTCCTGTAACTGCACTTTTAATTCATTCAATTCAGTGGGAGCCATTCGATAGGGTGCTTTAGATACCGGTGCGGCTCCGGGTATCAGATCTATAACGAACTCTATCGCTCGGTCGGGTGGTAGTCCTGGTAGTTCTTCAGGAAATGCATCTGAAAAGTCATGCACAACATCAATATTCTCCATTCGTGGTGCTTCCTTGGTGAGGTCGACCACGAATACTAGATACCCAACTCTTCGTTTCTCAAGGCATTTTCTAGCCTTTAATGCAGAGAGGATGAGTTTTCGTTTACGGGGAAGTTTGGTTCCCACAAAACTAAACTCTGCTCCTTCCTTGTCTTTAAATGTCAGCTTCTTTTCTACACATAATAGGTTTGCAGAATGCCGAGCTAACCAGTCCATTACCAAAATGACGTCAAAGTCTGCCATCTCAAGTTGAATCAAGGTTGCATCTAAAGTCTTCTCGTCAATAAGACTGGACATGGTCCATAACCTTTTTCTAATTCCACTTCTAATCCCATAGACGATCGTATAAGCAGTTTGTAGTCTAAAGATTTGAGAGATAGGTTCAGCTTCTTTCCAAATACACAGATATAAAAGAATAAGTAGCCCCAGAATCAAAGAGTACTCTAGCGGGTATGCCATTAATAGGTATGATACCTATGATTTGTTTTAGTTTAGTCTACATGCTCGCACAATGTAACACAAAATGAAAGGTTCAGATCATACATGTGACCACATCAGGCGATGCGGCAGCATCCTCAGATGTAACAACATAAACCTTTCCTTGCTGTAGTTGTTTTCTGGGCTTAGGACACTCCCTTGAATAATGTCCCACTTGGTTGCAGTTAAAGCATTTTACTCCTTCGTTGTTTGGCTTTTGTTGCGGTTGAGCTACTGGAGTAGTCTTGGCTGTAGCATTGAAGCCTTGAGTACGGAAGGGTTTGAAGGTCCTTGTATTCCCTCCATTGTATGAATCCCCATTTGGCCTCTTGATACCTCTATTCTGAGCAAAATAGCTCGCTTTCTGGCTTGACTCTATTACTTGAGCAATCTATACCCCTTCGTTGTAAACTTTCTTTTCCAAACCCAGAACATGCTCATGGATGCTTCCCCTGAGTCCCATGATGAACCTTCGGGTCTTTGTGTTTTCCTCCTGCATGCTGGCGGGTGCAAAGAAAAACAGCTCCTCATAACGCTGTTGGTATGCATCCACAGTCATCTAGCCCTGATATAAACTCAGGAACTCTCTTTCCATAAAATCTCTAAAACTTCTGGGGAAGTACTTCTCAAAGAATGCCTCTTTATATATAGCCCAGGTCAATTGGGCGTGCTTTGTTAACAGATAAGTTCGTGTGGACTTCCACCAGTGGTGTGCATCGCCTTTCAGCATGAAGGTTGCACACAACACTTTCTCTTCCTCATTCACTGTCATCATCATAAAATTTCTTTCCATTTCATCGATCTAGTGTGCTGGCCACAAAGGATCTACTGGCTTACCATTATATTCTTTGGGCTTCATCTTCAGAAAACGCTCGATCAGTCGGGAGTGGTCCAGCTGATACTGAGCATAGGCCCCATACATAGGTGGTTGGTACTGGTAACTACCCTGAGCTACTTCAGGATTCTGCACTTGAGCCTGCATGACTGGTGTTTGAGGTGCGTGGGATACCGTGTTGCTTCCCCTTGGTACTGTGCTAGCCTGCCCTGCTGGCATAGGTGTCGTATGGTTAGCTGGAAAAGCCATTCCTAAAGCAGCTTGCATATTGCCTTGCACCTGTTGTATTTGCTGTAGCTGTTGTGCCAAGTTCATTACCGCTGTAGCCAAATCCGTAGGTGGGACTGGCAAGTTTATAGGATTTGCCTGGCCACTAGCTACAGGTGGTTCCATATTCAGATTCTCCTGTGCTTCATGATTTACATGGCTGTCTTCCTCCACAGGTGGTGGTGGTGGAATTGGGTTACGGCCTCGTCTGGTCACCCTTCGCCCAACCATTTCCTGTTCTGGTGGTAGTAGTGTCTGAAAAACAGTCATGGAATATGTGAGGTAATCAATATAAGTTGTTCCCAAGTCAAAATCCAACTAATCAATTTAAATTTCCAATTTTTCAAATCATTTAGTGAATTACTGAATTTTCCATCATAGGATCGATGGTAGGGTCGATCCTTATGTAACCCTAGGGTATGCGACCCTAGAAAACCCTGTCAGCTCACCGAGAGCCTAGGGTCGATGGTAGGGTCGGTATATGTCCGACCCATGGTTCTCTGTCAGATCACTAAGAGTCTAGGGTCGATTATAGGGTCAATCTATGTCCGACCCTAGGTCCGACCCATGGTTCTCTGTCAGATCACCGAGAGCCTAGGGTCGATGGTAGGGTCTCTCATAGGGTCGCACATTTTGGTCGAATTCTGCGACCCTATGATCCAAAATTAGGTTTTTAAGCCCGATTTTGGATTCATTTCCATTCTTTCTCCTTTCTTCCAACTCAACTCGCTTCCCCTGAGTTGCTACAGTATCGACCCCTAGGGTTTGGTGATTATTTCTTCCGTTCACGACTCCCGCTCCGTCTCTTCAGGTATGCTCTCCAATATTTTTCATTTTTTAAGCTTTCTAAACTAGGTTTTCGTCCATTTACATCGTTTTCTTCAAATTAAACTTTTTCTAATCGTAAAATTTAATTTTTATTGGGGGCTTTTGCTATTGGTCACCCAATGGACGAAAGCCCTACAAAATATTTGAGTTTCATCGGTTGGTTATCGAGAAACTTGAAATTTTCCATTTTTGACCTAATTTTTGAGATTTTTTGAATTTATTTAAATTTCTTCAAATTCGACCTTTCTAGATTAAATTTCCAACTGTATGAGCTTTGCAGGATGGTTTGGAACCTATGTAAGTCCTCCTGCCCAGTTGTTTGGGTGAAAAGTAAAGCTTTTGGCCAAATCATGTCGTTATAATGCCGAAATTTTTAAGTTTTTCACCATTACTAATCTATTATTTATTTTTCTGTGTCTTGGTAGGTAGTATGGCTCGTACCAAGGTTCCTAGGGCTCATGACCCTGTTCGCTTCTGCTCCAACAAGGTAGAATCTCAGTATGCTCGCTATGAGCATAAGAAGGAAGAAGGGGGTCGCTGTGTGAACTTGGCTAGTCTAGCCTTGTTCAACGTGGAGGGGGCATTGGGTGACATGGGTTGGCATCCTGTGATCATCTATGAGGCTTGTACTCATCCTGATTTGGTGAGGCAGTTCTATTGCAATCTCTAGGTAGTGGGGGATCGCAATGACACTGAGAGGGGTAGGGAGATCAGGATCACTAGCTACGTCAAAGGGGTAGAGGTTTCATTTAACTGTCAGCAGTTGGCTGATCTTTTGGGCATATCAAATGACGGCCCTTTGGTGTACTATGCTCCCAAGGAGTCCCAGTTCCTATCCTTGGAGATGCGTGCTGAGATTGATAGTCAGCTCATTAGAGATGATCGCCGGGAGATGAAAGCGATCAACCTACGTCCAGAGCCTTGGGTATACCGTAAAATTATCCAGCACAATCTGATTCCCCAGAGTGGACACTATGATAGGATCTCATAGTTGACTCAGTATGTCCTCTACTGCATTTGCACCAGGCAACCCGTCTGCCTTCCTTATATTATTATCCAGACGATGATCCGTGCTACGCTGCCTGGCCAGTTGGGCAACCTACCCTACGGACATCTGATCACTACACTGCTCACCCGCCTACACGTTGACTTAGTAGATGAGAGGATTCAGGAGAAGACCTTCTCATCGGATCTTGACTGGGAGGCCATCTGTAAGATGGGTATGCGGGATGCTCAGGTCAATGATGATGAGAGGAACGCTCTGGTGCGTCCTCGTACTTGAGTAGAGGTAGAAGATGCCGCGGCGGCAGCAACAGCAGCAGGAGCAGGGGTCCGTGGGGGTGAGGCTGAGGATGATGATCGTATGTACATGGATGTAGACTCCATACCTCCTCCATCACTTCTACATTCTACTGGAGTTGGTCCATCTCGGGCTCCTTCACACACTGCTGGTCCTTCACGCCCACCCTCTGATGATGTGATGGGTCTATTACGTGAGATTAGAGAGGCCCAGCGTGCGTTGGATCAGTGGATGGCCGAGCTGGCAGCTAGTCTCCAGGTGACCCAGACTCAGGTAGCCTGGCTGACTAGAGTATATGCGGAGGACTATGACCGAGATCGCGAGGCACCTCCTCCTCTAGCACCTCCAGCTCCATGATGTATATTTTCTTTTTATTCTTATTTGTACTACAGAGTAACTGTCCGGATTATGGACTGTACTCTGATTTGGATATGTGTAAACGTGTTTTTTATTTGATGTATATGAAACATATTTCTCCTTTTATCTTCGCATTATTCTCTTTCTTAATTTTGTTTCAAACAACACAGGTGCTTATAGTGTGTTCTTATTACAACTTTTAATTCTTACCCTAACTCAGTTTAAGAACTTTTGTGGAAGTATACTGGTTTAATAGACAGGACCAGAGAGCTCTGATACCAAGTTGTCACACCTCAATTCCGTACTATTCAGAATGGTGTGATGAACCGCTAATAAACCAACCGTTCAACCAGGATCTCGAATAGGTTGTGTCCGTTTGCTTAAACCATACACATCCACAACCATAATAAGAGTAAATAAACAATAGCGGAAGTTTTATATATTAAATGAACTGAAAATATAAGAATGATAACATAAATAAAATATCCAATTATCTTTCATTGACTAAGACATAAGTAAATAAATAATCAATTACATTTCCTTAATAATCCAAATAAAAATCTAATAAAAAATGCATAAATTGCATTCGCATGACGAATCGTGCGACTCCATTATAGCCTCTGCGTCCATCGCCGCAACATGCCCATATGTTGGAGCATTCATATAATCTTCCACTATCGTACCTGCATCATCAACTAAAAATATTCGAATTCGAAAAGGGTGAGCACACATCACGGCTCAGTGAGTAAACAAAACAATGCAACAAACATATGCATGCATTCAATTCATATCATTGGTCTGGTTCATAAGTTTGCAATGTGGTATAGAAAGGATAGGTGGCCGCCACACCTCTATACACGAATGTGTGGAACTACCCAATGGATCAAACACCATTGCCGCCCCCACATGCACCCACCATGGAATAGAGATAGAGCTAAAGTGCTTAGGACCGCATGGCATCACACTTCTCCTGATGCTCTACCCATACCAACACGTAAGCCCCTATTGGCAGGGCTTGCAAACTGGGCTCGCAACTAACCAATCCTAATGTCAAACAGTGTATCCAAGGCCTCACCCCATTATCCCTCAATACGTCCACAGAGATAGAGCTAAGGCCCCCAGACAGAGTCAGAGACTACATGGTCCGAGACCACCTCCCATGATGCCCTATGACGTAATAGTTCTGCTAAGGTAATGACGATACGACGATGTTAGTGGACAAGACTTGAGTAGAGATAGAGCTAGAGTCTGGTAACCAGGATGAACCACAGTGTCACGTCCTCCCCCTGATGCTCCACTCGCATCAAGTACACTAACCACACACATACATTCACATGCCTATTCCTAGCATCATCATTATCATCATGTTATAAATAAACGGAATTAAATATGCATGAACAGTAATAACAGGAATAGTGGATGACATGTGATATGCATATTATAATCATACAGGCATAGAATCATTCATGGTATTGGATTCAATAAACGAAAACAATTTATTATTAACCAATTATTTTAGGTCTTGTTCCCTCACCTTTGATTGAGCGTAGATCCTCATTTAAGCTTTATGAATCACTTTTAAATCACTAGAAAGACCTAACAAGTCGATAGATTTTAATTAGAATTATTTCTAATATGTTTTAAACTAACTAAAATTGTAGGGTCGCAGGTAGGGTAGCACCTAGGGTAGAAGTTTCTGCGACCCTAAGGTGTAGGGTCGCAGGTGGGGTCGGTACCATTCGACCATACGTGAGACCAAACCCTCCCTGGAACTTCCTGAGGGCATGTGGTCAATCTTGTGGTCTTGTAGGGTCAGATATCATTCGACCCTACATGCGACCACATGTACTCTGAGTCGACCTTTCATTCTAAAATCTATCCCTTCATGTTTGGATCCTTTGGCTTACTTTCATGGTCCATTCTATGATTGTTCTATGGCTCAAAACTACAAGATATACATTATTTATTGTCCATAATGATTTCCTCCATGGAATCTCTTGGAACTTGTCCATGGATGGATGATTTGGGTTTCTCCTAATCCTATGTTCTTCATAACTATTCTAAGTTCTCTTATTCAGGTAGGGAATTAGGTTCATACCTTTATTCAGAGGTTTCTGAACTTCCTCCTCTTCCTTAGTCTTCTCTTCTTCTCTTCCTTCTCTTTCTCTTTCTCTCACTTTCAATTAGGCTTTTAAAGGAGTGAAAGAGGCTAAGGGACGTCCTATTTATAGAGAAAAACCCTCCATAATAAGTCCCAATGAGTTTAGGAAAGATCCCCTTTGAATTAGAATAGTTTCCTAATTTTCGGTTTCTGTCTGTCATCGTAGGGTCGGTCGTAGGGTTGCAGAATCCGTCGACCCTACACCTTCTTAGTCATGCGACCCTACGACTAAAAAGTCATGGGTTGGACTTCTGTTGAGGTGGAGTCGACCTTACCTATTTAGGCATGCGACCCTACCCTCACATTTGCTGTTTTTGGGTTAGACTTCATACCTGGTCTTGTGGTTTCTTCACGCACATGGTCCACTTGGCTCGACCATGATAGGTAGACCTGGTACACGGTGGTAAGACCGGTTAGTTCGATACAGGTCTTACAGTGGGGGAGTTCTGAAACCTACATTCAAATTTCGGGGATAAAATTTCTTTTAAGGGTGGGGGAGTTGTAAGACCCGCACTCCATGAACCCGATCTAAACCTTTCATTCATGTCGTAACAGGTCTTCCAATCATCACCGGGCCAGACGGGACGAATGGATGACAATCAGGTACAAAAACGGACCCATGTATGATAAATATTTCATACCGGTCGATGGTACCGGTCAACCGGTATAGCCTGCACAGGTAGACCACTTAGATCCAGAAATGGATCTCTGCGGGTCCCTCTTTCTAAATTTCGAACCGAAGAATTTTTTTAATGTTAAGGGGCTTCCTAAACTCAACCCTAGCCTATATAAGGACCCCTAAACCTCCTTAAATCCCTTTCATTGATCCTCACAAACCCTAGAGAGGAGAAAGAGATTGAAGAAGGAGAAGGAGCTAAAGAAGGAGAGGGAAGAGCCGCCATTGTCGTTGGACGAAGAACACATTGCCGCGAACCAACGGTGAGTGCTTAAACCTCCCTCTACGTTAAGCGTTCTAGAATGGTTAGTCATGATTGGATCAATACCATGCAAGGTGAGGTATTGATCTAAACCATATTTTATCGTCAAACCCTAATCTAGTCGGTAAACCCTAGAGTTTTAGGTCAAAGATCATCGAAACTAGGACTTGAATGGAGTTGGAAACAACTCTAACTCATTGCTCAGACCTAGAAGGTATAGGAGAAACCCTAGAATCAATAGGGGGTGACCGATAGAAGGCGAGAACCGGGTGTATGGTCTTCTGGAGACATACTGGTTGACCATACCGGTCGCACCCTATGCGACCGGTACCTGCGACTGGTATCTCCCAGAGACTGGTCTATGGGGACCGGTCAACCATACCGGTTGCACCTTTCCCCATAGTGCCGCTGTCGGTACCTACGATCGATACCCGCGACCGGTCTGCTCTGTGAGGAGTGTTTTGACCTTGTTGATTTTTTGACCAACATAAACCCTAAGAAAACTATTCTAACTCAACCCTAACGTCGTGTAGGACCTTGTGGTAGCAAGTTTGGATTTTGTGACGCGGAGCAAGCTATCAATTAAGCGTCAGGTAAGGGAATCGGACCTAAACCCTAATAATTTAATAACAGTAAAACGTTGTTAATGATTGTGATTCTATGGAATGGTGTTTATGCATACTCACATGTCATCTTTATTTTCAGTTATTATATTGTTCATGCATACTCGATATGCTAGGATGTAACTGTTAGATATGTGATTATTTTCGTTAGTGTGAATGGGAAGGGCCTGGGGTCTGGGATCATTCCTCACACTAGCACCTTTTCGTATCGTTCTATCTTAGCTTGCTTGGTGCGGGTAGGGTATCAGGGGGAGGAAGTGGCAATGTGGTCTCTGGCCTGGCCACTAGACTCTAGCTCTATCTCTATGCCGTAGGGAGCTGTGCTGGGATAGGGCCTACTATGATGACATATAGGATTAGTTAGTTGCGAGCCCAGTTTACAAACCCTCACCAATAGGGGCTTACGTGTTGGTATGGGTAGAGTATCAGGGGAAGTGTTGGCGGTGTTTGATCCGGACGCTTTAGCTCTATCTCTATTCCATGGTGGGTGCATGTGGGACGACAGTGGTGTTTGATCCATTGGGCGAATTTACACACTCGTGTATAGAGGTGCGGTGGCCGCAATCCTTTCTATAGCACATTGCAAACTTAAAACCAGACCATAATGTGAATGTTACTCTTGCATATGTTTGTTGCATTGCCTGATTGTCTTACTGAGCTAAATTGTGAGCTCACCCTGTATATATATACATGTTTTTAGATGTTGATGCAGGTTATACTGTGGAGGATTACATGGACGCTCCGGCGTATGGAGGTGTTGCTGCTTTGGAAGTGCAAGCAGGAGAGGACGAGCATGACGCTTCATGCGAGTGCCCTTTCTGCATGTATGTCTAGGATTTGTTTAGTTTATTTATTTATTTTCAATTGGATTTAAAATTGATGTAAGGATATTTATTTACGTTTTGGTGTGAAGAATAATTGGTTATTTTATTTAAATTATCAATTGAGAATTCAGTTCATTTAATTTAAGACTTCCGCTGTATTTTATTATATTCTGATTATGGTTATGTGCAATGGATTGTATGAGTGGACACAGTCTTATTGAGATCCTGGTGTGAACCATTGGTTTAGTGATGGTTCACTTACACTTCTAGTTCAGCCAAAATTGGGGTGTGACAACATGTTATCACAATCAATTCAATACATTCACAGGCATAAACAAGATAGGAAACATTCCACACATAGGACAGGGGTTCTGTTCCCTCACCTAAGATTTGAAGATAATTGCTATTTCTAGTCGAAGGGACATTCTTGGTTACGTATGAGTCACCTATTGTATAGGAATCTCATTAGATACTTTTTATATTAAATTCAGCCTAATACAAGGTCTCCTGGGGCGAACCGGTTGCGACCATCCGGCTCCGATTGGTCTAGAATGGTGTCGACGACTGCTCTTGGGAACTATTTTGTTCCCAACCGGTCACGGGTCTTGTTACAGGTATCACAATCAGATGTCGAGGCCAGTTACTTTTTAGTAAAAATGCATCCAGTCGCGAATCCAGTTGTGTATATCGTGACCTACAGGTTACGATAAACCAGACCTCCTCCGAAAAGTTGGTATGGGATTTTATTCATCAAGGATTCCAATAATGGATTTCTTATGATGGAACTCCATTGTTGATCCCATGGCCTGACATCCATGTGGGATTATCAATCCTATTTTAGGCCTTGTGAAGTTAATCCATATACCAATTACATTAGGATTTTCTTATTTGAATTTTTGTAAGGTACCTACTGAAGTTGAAATCAATGGAACCTTTTTCGATACTCAGCCATCAATGCATAGTGGCTCCATTAATGGTTGATGATCCTTGATTTCATCCATCCTTCCTAGGTTAAGATCCATTACAAAGTAAGATAGGATTTATTTACAGTAGTTTCAAATTGACTGTTGATGATATCGAAACTTGCTGGTACTCTTCAAGGTAGTTCTTCCTCCTAGCTTCCTTCTTCTTCCTCCAACTCTCTCTTCTCTTTGAGAATGAGTCAAAACTTGGGTTTAGGGATGGTACTCTGAGAGAGAGTGTTTTGGAGAAGCTTTTATGGTTTTGAAGTCTCCTTCTTGGGGTAAAACTCTTTAGGGAATGGGAGACTGTAAGAGACTGCCAATTGGCATCTTGAGGAGTCCCTTAGGTTTTCTACTTCCTCCACCAACTCTAATTCAGTTAAGAGTGAAGTGTGACCCATTGGGGTCGTCCCTAGGTCTAGGGAATATTCCCATACTACTTTGAAATGGAGTTTTAAAATTGGCATTTGCGGGCAGGCTGTTCAGGCTTTACTGGTTGCGGTGTCCGGCTTAGACCGTCCGAGACCAGTTGTAGCGACCGGTGCCCAGTTTTAAGAGCACTAAGTCTAAGATTTTAAATGTTATCAATTGGTTCATACCTGATTCGAATTGATCCTCGAGTCAGCGTGGGGTCGGGTTCATCGACGGTGAAAAACCCTGGCTCGATAAGAAAATCTAAGTTAGGCCGGGTTTTCAAGGTGCAGACTCTCTCTAACCCCTCCACTATTGGCCACCCCTTCTCCCTGCCCCCACTTCCCTTTCAACTCTGCTTTCTCCCATACCCCCTGTTTAATTTGATATATACGATCATCTTTGTCAAAGAACTACCCAGAACTTTGTGTTTTGATGCTGATAAACAAACCTCTATGAGTTACTCCTCTGCAACATTAATGTTTATTTTATTTCTTGGAGCCTTGTATTGGTTTGCATAACAATAATAATATCAAATGGTATTACAATAATAGAGAAAAAAATAAAATCAGAAGAAAGCCCCAGAAACATTAACATGCACATACACCAGCTTTTATTTACTTTAGAGAAAACCCTCTTTATGTAAATTGGATATGAAGAAGAAAAGATTTTGACACATTATAGCTTATTTTAGTTTGATGGGTTTATTTCTGATGAAAAGGAAGGGAAATTAATAGATTAGCTTTGATCTAACTCTAAAGCTTTAGGATTTCAGGGATGTGCACATGATACCGGTTAATACAATCAGCCCAGGGACAATCTGTAGGTGCTTTAATGGTGCGATTGCACTCCCAAACAACACCGTTACACTTAAAATTGCTTCCAAATGCGATTTTCCAAACCCTATCACACTTTTTCATCCTCCCTTTACCTTCAATATAAGCCAACTCATACGAAAGCGATGAAGACGATGTGTTCCCAAACTGATGCAACATCATTCTCGATGCTTCTACATGCTTTGCTGACAGCCGCAGGCTCTTCTGCAATTCATCAATTACAACATTGAAACGCAAAGTTCTGGGTAGTGCTTTGATAGGGATGCGGGTTTTTATCAAGTTAGAAAGGGGTTATGGGAGAAAATTGAGTTAAAAGGGAGGCGGGGGCAAGGAGAGGGGGCGATTGACGGTAGAGGGGTTAGAAATAGTGAGGAGTGGAGAGAGAGGTAGTGGAAGGGAGAGGGGGTTGCTGAAAGTGGAGGGATACAGGAGAGAGGGGAGTGGCAAGGGAGGTGGGGGCAGGGAGAGGTGTAAGACCCGCACTCCACTAACTTGGTCTAACCGTACCATGCCAGGTCGTCCCATCATAGTTGGACCAAGTGGACCGATCGTGTGAAGATGGATCACAAACCAGGTATAAAAATCAACTTTGTCACACCCCAATTTTTGTTGAACCAGAAGTGTGAGTGAACCGTCATTGAACCAACGGTTCACACCAGGATCTCAATAAGACCGTGTCCACTCATACAAACCATTGCACATAACCATAATCAGAATATAATAAAATACAACGGAAGTCTTTAAATAAAATGAACTGAGTGATCTATTGATAAATTTAAATAAATATCCAATTATTCAAATATCAAAACTTAATTAAATATCTTTACAACAATTGTATCTTCAACCAAAAATAATTAAAATAAATTAAATGTACTCCTAGAGGTACACACAGAAAGGACACTCGCATGAAGCGTCATGCTCGTCCTCTCCTGCTTGCACTTCCATAGCAGCAACACCTCCATACGTCGGAGCATCCATATAGTCCTCCACAGTATAACCTGCATCAACATCTAAAAATAATGTGTACACAAGGGTGAGCTCACAACTTAGCTCAGTAAGACAATTAGACAATGCAACAAACATATGCATGAGTAACATTCACATCATGGTCTGGTTTTAAGTTTGCAATGTGCTATAGAAAGGATTGGCGGCCACCGCACCTCTATACACGAGTGTGTGAAGCCGCCCAATGGATCAAACACCACTGTCGTCCCACATGCACCCTATCATGGAATAGAGATAGAGCTAAGGCGTCTGGATCAAACACCACCAACACCTCCCCTGATACTCTATCCATACCAACACGTAAGCCCCTATTGGCTAGGGCTTGCAAACTGGGCTCGCAACTAACCAATCTTATATGTCATCACAGTAGGCCCTGTCCCAGCGTAGCTCCCTACGGCATAAAGATAGAGCTAGAGTCTAGCGGCCAGGCCAGAGACCACAGTGCCACTTCCTCCCCCTGATACCCTACCCGCACCAAGCATGCAAAGATAGAACGATACGAAAGGTGCTAGTGTGAGGAATGATCCCAGACCTCCAGTCCTTCCCATTCCACACACCAACGAAAACAATCACATGCCTAACAGTCACATCCTAGCATAGCGAGTATACATGAACAATAATAATAACTAAAAGTAAAAGATGACATGCGAGTATGCATAAACATCATACCATAGAACCATGGTTATTAGCAACAATTTACTGTTTATTAAATTATTAGGGTTTAGGTCCGATTCCCTTACCTGACGCTTGTTGATAGTTCGCTCAGCGTCACAAGGTCCAAATGTGTTATCACAACGTCCTACACAATGTTAGGTTTAATTAGAATAGTTTTTCCTTAGGTTTACGTTGGTCAAAAAACCAACTGGATCATAAATACTCCTCACAGAGCATACCGGTCGCAGTACCGATCGCAACACTGTGGGGAAAGGTGTGACCGGTATGGTCGACCGGTCCCCACAGACCAGTCCCGAGAGGTACCGGTCGCAGTACCGATCACATAGGGTGCGACAGGTATGGTCGACTGGTATGTCTCCGGATGACCATACGCTTGGTTCTCACCTTCCGTCGGTCACCCTCTATTGATCCTAGGGTTTCTCCTTCATATCCTAGGTTTGAGCATTGAGTTAGAGTTGTTTCCAACTCCATTCAAGTCCTAGCCTCGATGATCTTTGACTTAGAACTTGAATCTAGGGTTTACCAACTAGATTAGGGTTTGACGGCAAACATGGTTTAGATCAATACCTGCTTTGCATGGTATTGATCCAATCATAACTAACCATCCTAGAATACTTAATGTAGAGAAAGGTTTAAGCACTTACCGTTGATTCGTGGTAATGTGTTCTTCATCCAATGGCAATGGCGGCTCTTCCCTCTCCTTCCTAGCTCCTTCTCCTTCTTCAACCTCTTTCTCCTTTCTAGGGTTTGTGAGGAACAATGGAAGAGGTTTTAGGAGGTTTAAGGGTCCTTATATAGGCTAGGGTTAGGTTTAGGAAGCCTCCTAACATTAGAAAAGTCCTTGGGTTCAAAATTTGGAAAGTGGGACCCGTAGAGATCCGTTTTCGGATCCATGCTGCGCAGGCCATACTGGTCGACCATTGACCGGTACCATCGACCAGTATGAAGTTTTTCATACTTGAATTGGTCCAATTGGTCTGATTTCATACCTGGTTGTCATCCGCTCGTCCCGTTTGATCCAGTGATGATTGGAAGACTTGTTACGACATGAAACAAGGTTTAGATCGGGTTCATGGAGTACAGGTCTTACAGACTTAACACCCAAAGTTGTATGCATATGGTCGCATACCTGGGTAGGTCGGTCGACCATATGAAAAGAAACAATGGTCACTGATCCAGGACCCTACGGTTGATGATTTTGACCCTACAGTCGATGGGTTCTGCGACCATAGCCATCGACCTTGAGACCCCAGATCAGACTCCGAGTTTTGGAAACTTTCCTAAACTAAGGGATTTCTTTCCTAATTGAAAAAGGACTCTATATGGAGAGTTTCCCCTATATAAAAGATGTCCCTCAACCTTTTTCACTCTTTTAGAACATTAGTAAACCCTAGAGAAAGAGAAAGGAAGAGAAGGAAGAGAAGGAGAAGAAGAAAAGGCTAAGGGGAGGATTTTGCTGAGAAGAGATTGGCTCTCTATCACAGGCAAAGGTATGAACCTAATCTCTGGAGATGTAAACTCTAAGGAATAAGACTTCTATGGAGGATAGAAGATATCAACCTATTATGACTAATGTGATTCCTTAAGAAAATCCCAAGGATAGCCATGAGGGATGTGTTTGATGATTAGGGTTGATAAGAAACTACTAATGATGGCCATAGGATGACCTTAGGATAAACCCAATTGAAGCGCAAAGAATTTGACCCAGGAAGAACTGGAATTGCATGTAGTTTATAACCAGAAATCTCAAGGTTGTTGCTACGATCGACCATAGCATGACCAGCCTAATCAGAGGATCGACCATAGGCATTTAAAAAGATTAAGAAACCATATGGTTGCAGCTACGGTCGCACCATACGCGACCGTAAGGTATCGACCATAGGCAGTAAGGTCGACACAATATGAGACCATAGGACCAATCAGACACATATCAGTGCTCTATTTTGATTTTTGATTACTGTAACATGTTACATATGAACTTTAACTTAAATTCATATAACTTTTAGGTTGTTAAATCAATTCAAAGAGAATTACAAGGCTTGGAAGGAGATCAAGTTTTACTAAAAGGTGAGGGAAGAAGACCTAAACTAATTGGATAATAACAAACTGTTTATTTATTTGAGTCCAATGCCATGATTGATTCTATGCTTGTAAGTTTGTAATGTACATCTCACATGTCATCTAATATTCCTGCTATTTCTGCTCGTGCATATTTATTTATGTCTATTTATAATATGATGATGATGATGCTAGGAATAGACATGTAATTATGTGTGTATGGTTAGTGTGCTTGATGCGAGTGGAGCATCAGGGGCAGGACGTGGCATGGGGGTCTCTGACCTCGTCACCATAATCTAGCTCTATCTCTACTCAAGTCTTGTTCACTGACATCATCGTATCGCCATTACCTTAGTAGAACTATTACATCGTAGGGCATCAAGGGAGGTGGTCTCGGACCGTGTGGTCTCTGACTCTGCCGGGGGGCCTTAGCTTTATCTCTATGGATGTATTAAGAGATGCTGGGGTGAGGCCTTGGATACATTGGATGACATTTAGGATTGATTAGTTGCGAGCCCAGTTTGCAAGCCCTCGCCAATAGGGGCTTACGTGTTGGTATGGGTAGGGCATCAGGGGAAGTGTTGGTGGTGTTTGATCCATACACTTTAGCTCTATCTCTATTCCATTGTGGGTGCATGTGGGATAACAATGGTGTTTGATCCATTGGGCAGATTCATACACTCATGTATAGAGGTGCAGGGCCACCAAACTTTTCTATAGCACATTGCAAACTTAAAACCAGACCAAAGATATGAATTGAATGCATGCATATGTTTGTTGCATTGTTTTGTTTGCTCACTAAGCCGTGATGTGTGCTCACCCTTTCGACGTCGAATATTTTTAGTTGATGATGCAGGACCTACTGTTAAAGATTATATGAATGCGTCGATGTATGGACATGTAGCAGCGATGGACGGGGAATTAACAGAGGAGATGCATGATTCTTCATGCGAGTGCAAACACTGTGTATGATTAGTTTAGCTATGTTTGACTACTGGAACATGTAATGGATTAATTATTTTTATGTCTTTAAGTTTTAGAGATAATCGGATTAATTATTTATTATCATTGTTAGACACTCAGTTCATTATCTGTAGGACTTCCGCTTATTTGTTTATTACCTCTGATTATTACTATGGAATGTATATGTGGTTTGATATGGTGAGTACGACCTATACGAGATCCTGGTTGAACCGTTGATTTATTAGAGGTTCATCATACTAATTTGGTTAGACCAGAATTGGGGTGTGACAAGAGGGGCAGTCGGCAACGGTGGAGAGGTTATAAGAGGGAGGAGAGTGGAGGGAAGGGGTAGAGGGAGAAAAGATGGGGTAAAATTAGAATTTTGTCCAATCTTGGCTAGACTTATTCTGATTTAGGTACCCTAAATATAATTTTTGAAACATTAGGTACCTTTGGTGAAGTTTCTTCAAATGTTAGGTATCCAGGGTGTCATTTACCTTATTTCTTTTAATGTTATTTAAACTCCCACATTCATTCAAATGATGAGGTCTGCTGTTTGCTATGGTCCTACTTATTTTACTCCTAGTTATTCTACATTAATGACTAAATTGGTACAACGGGCAAGACAGAGGGTGGAGGAATATATTATTTTGGTAAAGGAGTCATTGTCTATTTCAAGATGCACTTTGATGTCTGATATGTGGACTGATATGAAGGATCGTGTTTTTGTTAATATTATTACTTATTCACCAAAATGAGTAATATTTCTAGAATCATTCGAGTGTACTGGTGCCTCTAAGACAAGGTTGTTTCTTAGAGATATACTTTTGCCTGTGATAAATAAAATTGGGCCTAATAATGTTGTCCAACTGATTTCTTATAATGCATCTAACTATGGGGTGGCAATGAAATTAATTTTGGAGCAACATCTTTATATTCATAGGATACGTTGTGCTGCCCATGGAGTGCAATTGCTTTTGAAAGATATTGATGCAGAGATTCCATGGATAAATGAGGTATTTGTAAATGCAAAGATGATTGTTGACTTCATGTATAGACATTGTTCAGTTTTGGCTTTAAGGCTCTATACAAAGGTAAAGAGTTGAAGAAACCTTGCAAGACTAGACTTGCTTCAAAATTTTTGATGCTGCAATGTATTGTTCAAGCCAAAAATAAATTAAAGATAATGGTAACTACACCAAATTGGAGGATGAATAGCAATTACAGGTCAAGAATGGGGTTGCAAGTCAATGAGACAATTAATAACATAACGTTTTGGGTTAATGGGAGAGATGTGTTATTAGTTTTAGAACCTCTTATCATAGTCCTTTGCTTAGGTTGTGTTTGGTATCATTTTTGTTTTTGATTTTTGTTCGAATTTATAGTTTCGAAGGGGTTTGGCATAATTTATGAGTGCTATTTATGAAAAATAAAAATTAAAACAAGTCAAAATTCAAAAAGAGGTCTCAACCTCTTTTTGATTTTTGGTCAAAAATTATTTTTGTTGTGTTTTGCGCAAAACACTTAAAACATGTGTTAAAATAAAAGGTTAAAAAAGTAATTTAGTTTTCTTTTATAAAACCACCCCAAATTAACCCTTAAGCACTCTTCTCGTTGACGAACGGAAGTAAAGCACAGAGAAGCAGACCTGCAACTTCGTCCTAGAGACGGCTTTGACGGCGACGATGACGACGGCGACAATCATTCCAACGGAGGCGACGTCATTTCTCCAAAGACGGTTCCTGGTTTGATTTCTTTCCATAATCCCTTGACAAAGGAAGAGGAATAGATGCTCCATGACAAAGGAAGATGAAGACTTTCAAAATCATTTTTAGACATAGTATGCCAAATTTGTTTTTCATTCTACCATCTATTTTTATTATAGCTACCAAACAATATTTTATTTTTGAACAAAAATCATTTTGAAAATGATTTTTGTTAAATAGATAAAAAACAAAAATAAAAATGATACCAAACATAGCCTTAGTTGATAGAGAAGGTGTTACAAATCCTTTTTTGTATGAAGCAATGGAAAGGGCAAGAAATATAATTATGGATCGGAGCAACCAAGACTCCTCAAAGTACAAAAAATTATTGCAACTATTTAATGGAAGGAAAGAAACAAACATATTACATCCTGTGCATGTGGCTGCTAGTTTTTTAAATCCTTTATTTATGCATAAGGGAAAATTTTCATACAACCAGGCTGATGTGACTAAGGCTATGATTTATAATAGAAAGACTATGGTTCCTCAAGATAAAAAAAAAAAAATAATTTGGTAAATAATTCAAAGAATACTATCATAAGGATGAAAACTTATTTCATGAACTCTCTTTGACAATGCTTGACTATCATTCTCGTACGTACTAAGTTTAATCTTTTTTTTTGTTCTTATATTTTACATTCTTGTTTGATTTATCTTATCTTTTTAAAAAAAAAAAAAAACTTGTAGGTGTATAGTGGAGTTTGCATGGTTCTTCTATTCCATTACTCCAAAACATTGCTATTCGCATCTTAAGCCAATCATGTAGTTCATCTTCTTGTGAAAGAAATTAGAGTGATTTTGAGGTAGTGCAAACAAAAAAGAGAAACAAATTATCTCTTGAGATGATGGAAGATTTAGTTTACACATGGATGAACTCCCTTATGAAAAACAAATCAAAGGAAATTGAAAAATTTGATAAGCACTCACTCAAGTTTGATAACCTTGTTGAGCTTCTACAAGTTGAGGATGAGGAAGTTGAAGTTTTAGATGAAGAAGATGCTGAAAATGAAGATAATGCAGCATTACTTAATAGAGAATTTGGGATTGAATCTACATTTGGATCTATAGATTATGACACTCCAATTTTTATGGCACTCTAAGTCAACTACATCTTGTATTCAATTCTGAGACACAAGCACCTTAATGTTGATGATTTAAAGCCTTTAAATGATTTTGGTTTTTTCTTCTTTTTTTTTTTTGAGGGAGGAAGAGGGGAATTTCATGGATGATATTTTAATTTTTATGTTTGATGGGATGATTATATTTTAGTTTTTATGTTTGATGGGATGATGATTTTTCACTTTATGTGTTTAATGAGATGATAATTTTGTGTGAGATTTTATGGATTGATGATAATATTTTAATTTTTATGTTTAATGGGATGATTATATTTTAGTTTTTATGTTTAATGGGATGATGATTTTTCACTTTATGTGTTTGATGGGATGATAATTTTGTGTGAGATTTTTATGGATTGATGATGATATTTTAATTTTTATGTTTGATGGGATGAGTAAATTTTAGTTTTTATGTTTGATGGGATGATAATTGTGTAGGATTTCATGGATTGAAAGGTTTTTTATTCATAAATTCTGTTTATATGTTATTATTTTATTTGTTGAATGCTATAGATGTTTATTACATAGTAAAATATATATTCGTATTTTCAGTCCTGATTTTTCTACAAGCTACCGTATTAATGCCGTACATGTTTTTTCAAAATGGATTATTGTCCTCATATCAAAGTCTGGTTCCATTTAATACCAAGTATGTATCCGTATCTGACTTTTTGCCGTATCCGAACTTACTAACTATGAGTCTTTAACTCCCAGAGTATTTTCCCTTTTACTTTGTTGGCTAGGGATTTTTCCATAAAAACAATTGATAGGCTCCCTAGAAATTTTAATCCCACATAATTACAACTTGACCCTTGTACATGTAATGAACCTAAACCTAAATTACAAATACAACTCCAATAACTCAATGGACCCCATAGAATACAAGACATAATCCAACAATCTCTACTTAGGCTTGGATTCTGCATGCCACCGCTAAAAAAAAACCCGTGTTGATGTCAATTCTGCAAACTCCTCTATTGTCTCTGTCAAACCGTTACCCAAACTGGCATAGCCCATACACCGTCTGGGTGTTTTGTACAACTCACTACTGCATGATGTGATATGACTCCACTTTCCTATTGCTGTAGCACCACTTAAAGTGAAGGAAACCACGGTGGAAAACCTTTTCCAAAGAAGGAAACCTTCTCTTGTTCGTGTTTGGCTTCTGGGCCAGAACCGAAGGCACGAACCAGAGGACTGGCAATGGCCCTAGCTTCGGTTGACTTAAACTAGTCCTTTGCCAGGGCAAATGCCATGGCCTATGAGACCAAGTAATATCCAGAGCCACATATCCAAAGCCACCTAACCGGAGTCACCTGACCGGAAGACGACTCTCCAGGTACGTCACACCGGCTAAGTTCATAGTGCCATTTGGCCATGCTTCCGCATAAGCTTAATGATGACTTATAAGCTTAGGAATGATTAAAAAGACCTACCTTTTGATTCTCGGCTTATCTTGGGACTCATGCATGAACTCTAGGACTTATCTATGCTGGTTTAAAAGATGTTTACCAACTTAATGAAGCTTATTTAATTAAATTAGGTAAAACATTGTGGGTAGTGGACGAAGTCTTCTAGCTGCTTCAAGGTTAAGTAGCACCTTTATTGTTTACAGGTGAGGGGTCGAGTCACGTAGAGTTTGAGCATGTGTTTGTTGTATGTTGAATATTGTTTTCCTTTTATAACATGTCATCTAAGAATGTATATAACTGTTCATGCATTTGCATTATAACAATAACTATGTATGTTGATTATTGTATGATGAACGTATAGCATGTGGGAGCACAATACACGAGCCATATGGTTGGTTATTAGCTAGTACCTTAGTAGAGACACGGTGATCCATGGGAGTGGGGATCCAGGGTTTTCTATTGGGGTGCAACCCATGTATGGTGGTTTATGTAACGGGCGACTTCATGAATTCATGTTGGGATTGGCTAAACCTTAATGGAGACACGATAAACCATGGGAGTGGGGAGTTGGAGATCTCTGTTGGGGTACAGTCTTGCTGAGACCCTGTATGATGGGCGTGTAGTGTGTGGGAGCATAATACACGTGCCATGTAGGTAAATTATACTCTAGTGGGGACATGGTCAATCCATGGGATTGGACCAGAGATTCTTGCTGGAGTATGGTTTTACTTACTGCGTGCACATGCCATGTTGGATGATTAATTGAATTGGATATGATTGCGTTGTGGGGTAGACGATCGTTTGATGTATGGGAGTATGCTATATGACCATATACCCAGCTACACCTTAGTGGGGGCACGATCAGTCCATGGGAGTGGAATGGGGATCTCTACTAGGGTGTAACCCTTTTATTATTATGTTATCATTACCATGCATCAACTTGATCAAGTGATTTGTGCTTTAGCGAGGAAAATTTAATCCAGGCGGTGGGGTATGGAGTACTCCGGCGGTGGGATACAGGTATATGTGCTTAGGTGGTGGGGTACTAAGCAATTGCTCAAGTGGTGGGGTGTAGGGTAGATCCTCGCTAGGGTACAGGTCGACCATGATTTGCATACACATTTGAATGCCACTCACAATTGCTTGTTTATTTGCTTTTGTACTGCAGTCATAAATTATTGCACAGGATTGCATTAGATACCTGACTTCTCCCTGAGCTGGGATGGGAGCTCACCCCTCGATATCAAACCTCTTTTAGCTTTAATTGTAGGTACCTCTACTGCCGCTGCAGATATGGATCTTGATGATGTTGAGGGTGCTTCTCTTGGTAGGGTTCCTCTGAGAGATCATATCAAGGGCTATATGTCACACCCCAATTCCGCACTATTCAGAACGGTGTGATGAACCGCTAATAAACCAACGGTTTAATCAGGATCTCTAATAGGCTGTGTCCTTTTAAATTAAACCATACACATCCACAACTATAATCAGAATAAATACACAATAGCGGAAGTCTTAATATTAAATGAACTGAAGAATCTAACTGTGATAATCATAAATAAAGTATCAAATTATGTTGTATCAACTGAGACATAAGTAAATAAAATATCAATTACATTTCCTTAATAGTTCAAATAAAAATCTAATAAAAAACGCATGAGTTGCACTCGCATGAGGAGTCATGCATCTCCACTATGTCTTCAACCTCCATTGCAGTCATGTGTCTGTACACAGAAGCATTCATATAATCTTCCACAGTAGTACCTGCAACATCAACTAAAAATATTCGACGTCGAAAGGGTAAGCACACATCACGGCTCAGTGAGCAAACAAAACAATGCAACAAACATATGCATGCATTCAATTCATATCTGTGGTCTGGTATATAAGTTTGCAATGTGCTATAGAAAGGTTTGGTGGCCGCCTCACCTCTATACACGTGTGTGAAACTGTCCAATGAAAATGGCACTGTCGACCCACATGCACCCACTATGACACAATATACCCCCATGAAAACGGCATGGCAGTACCGGTTGCCTCATACCAACACGTAAGCACCTATTGGCGAGGGTTTGGAAACTGGGCTCGCAACTAACCAATCCTAATGTCAATCAGTGTATCCAAGGCCTCACCCCAGCATCCCTCAATACATCCATAGAGATAGAGCTAAGGCCCCCCGGCAGAGTCGAAGACTACACGGTCCGAGACCACCTCCCCTGATACTCCACGATGTAATAGTTCTGCTAAGGTAATGGCGATACGATGATGTCAGTGGACAAGACTTGTACAGAGCTATGGAACAATATACCCAATGAAAATGGCATTGAAGTACCGGTTGATACCATACCCCTATCCGCATCAAGTACACCAATAAACACAAACATTCACATGCCTATTCCTATCATCATCATCATCATCATCATCATGTTATAAACAATGAAATTAAATATGCATGAACAGTAATAATAGAAATATTGGATGACATGTTGAATGCACATTACAAGCATACACGCATAGAATCAGTCATGGCATTGGACTCAAGAAATAAAACAGTTTATTATTAGTCAATTAGTTTAGGTCTTGTTCCCTCAGCTTTGCTTGAGTAGATCCTCTTTCAAGCTTTAAGAGTCACTTTTATATCAATAGGAAAACCTAACAAGTCGATAGATTTTAATTAGAATTCATTCTGACAATTTTAGGCTTACTGTTATGCAAGGGTTGCAGGACGGGTTGCAAGTAAGGTAGTAGTTTTCTGCGACCCCCAGGGGCAGGGTCGATGCCAGGGTCAGATGTTCCATTGACCCTGGGTGCGACCACCGCATCCCTGGACTTCCCGAATGCTGGGGGTCGATCCTGTGGTCTGGTAGGGTCGATTCCCAATCGACCCCATGTGCAACCCCCCGTGGTTTGAGTCGACCTTTTTATCCTACACTCCATTCTTTCATATTTGGGTCCTATGGCTTACTTCTACCATCCATTCTATGCTTGTTCTATGGCTTAAAACTCCAAGTTACTTCCTTACTTTGTCTACCATGATTTCCTCCATGGATTTCATTGAAATCTTCCCATGGATGGATGATTTGGGTTTCTGTCGGCAAAGAGGGGGTCGATGAGGGGGTCGGAGATCCCGTCGACCCTCAGTTCTAAATTGTCCGACCCTCGATCAAATTTTTAGGGGTCTGACTTCCTAATGAGGGGGGTCTGACCCTGCCTATTTGGGTATGCGACCCTGCCCCCTATTTTACTATTTTTGGGTCAGTTTAATACCTGGTCTCGCCATTTCCTTCACGCACTTGGTCCATTTGGCTCGACCATGATAGGTAGACCAGGTACAAGGTGGTAAGACCGGTTAGTTCGATACAGGTCTTACAACTCCCCCATGCTTATAAAAATTTCGTCTTCGAAATTGTACATACCTTCTGAGTCGAATAGAAGAGGGTATTACTTTCGCATAGCGTTATCTTCTTTCCATGTGATTTATTCTATATCTCTGCTTCTTCAGGTGACCTTAACATAATAAATGTCACGGTTGCGTAGTCGTTGTACCTTTCGACTGGTGATTTCAGTTGGTGCTACTTCAAATGTCAAATCATCAGTCAAATCAGGTAGATCTACTGTGAAAACGTGCGTTGGATCTCTGACATACTTCTTCAATAAGGAGATATGAAATACATCATGCACACTTGACATAGATGGTGGTAGTGCTAACTGGTAAGCCACTTTTCCACGTTTAGCTAGAATTTCATATGGTCCGACATATCTCGGACTTAGTTTCCCTTTCTGTTCGAACCGTTTCAAACCTCGCATAGGTGACACTTTGAGGAATACCTTATCACCTACGGCGAATTCAAGGTCTTGGCGTCTAGTATCTGCATATTGTTTTTGTTGATTCTGAGCCGTTCTTACTCTTTCCTTGATAATGTTGATTACTCGACAAGTCTCTTCAACAAATTCTGGTCCAACAATACTATGTTCTCCAACTTCTTCCAAATCAAAGGAGTTCGACAGTTCCTACCATACAGTGCTTCATAGGGTGACATCTGTATAGTAGTCTGATAGCTATTGTTATATGCGAACTCAATCAGTGGTGACTTTTCATCCCATGATCATTTAAAATCAATTACACAAGCTCAGAGCATGTCTTCTAGAATCTGAATGGTGCGCTCCGATTGTCCGTTTGTCTGAGGATGGAATGTAGTACTGAACTTCAATGTTGTACCCATAGCCTTCTGCAATCCATCCCAAAACTTTGAAGTAAATCGTGGATCTCTGTCGGACACAATGCTTTCAGGTACACCGTGTAATCTGACAATGTTATCCACATACAACTTAGCTAACTTCTCCAGTGTATACTGAGGTCGTATATGTCACACCCCAATTCTGCACCATTCAGAACAGTGTGATGAACCGCTAATAAACCAATGGTTCAACCAGGATCTCTAATAGGCTATGTCCATTAAAAATAAAACCATGCACATCCACAACCATAATCAGAATAAATACACAATAGCGGAAGTCTTATAGTAAATGAACTGAGGAATCTAATTGTGATAATCATAAATAAAGTATCAAATTATGTTGTATCAACTGAGACATAAGTAAATAAAATATCAATTACATTTCCTTAATAAATTTAAATGAAAAATCTAATCGAATACGCATGAGTTGCACTCGCATGAGGAGTCATGCGTATCCACTAAGTCTTCGGCTTCCATTGTAGAAACACGCACGTACATCGAAGGACTCATATAATCTTCAACAGTGGTCCTGCATCATCAACTAAAAATATTCGACGTCGAGAGGGTGAGCACACATCATGGCTCAGTGAGCAAACAAAACAATGCAACAAACATATGGATGCATTCAATTCAAATCTTTGGTCTAGTAAATAAGTTTGCAATGTGCTATAGAAAGGATAGGTGGCCGCCGCACCTCTATACACGAGTGTGTGAAGCCGCCCAAATAACCCGGTTACTCGTAGTCCCATATGCACCCATCATGGAAAAGAGATAGAGCTAAAGTGCTGAGGTCCGGCCTATGACACTTCCCCTGATACTCTACCCATACCAACACGTCAGCCCCTGCTGGCGAGGGCTTGCAAACTGGGCTCGCAACTAACCAATCCTAATGCCAATCAGTGTATCCAAGGCCTCACCCCAGCATTCCTCAATACGTCCAAAGAGATAGGGCTAAGGCCCCTCGGCAGAGTCAGAGACTATACGGTCTGAGACCACCTCCCCTCATACACTACGACGTAACAGTTCTGCTAAGGTAATGGCGATACGACGATGTCAGTGGATAAAACTTGAGTTAGAGATAGAGCTAGAGTGCTGAGGCTCGGCCTATGACACCCCCTGATACTCGCTCGCATCAAGCCCACCAACCATACACATACTGTCACACCCCAATTCTGATCAAACCAGAATGGTGTGAGTGAACCGTCATCGAACCAATGGTTCACACCAGGATCTCGAATAGGCCGTGTCCACTCATACGAACCATCACACATAACCACAATCAGAATATAATAGTACAGCGGAAGTCTTTAAAATATAATGAACTGAGAATCTATTGATAACGTTAAATAAAATATCCAATTATTCAAACCCAAACAAGTAATATAATATCATTACATCTCTTTAATCCAATCAAAAATATTGAAAATAAATAAATAAAACCAATCAAAGGTACACGCAGAAAGGGCACTCGCATGAAGCGTCATGCTCGTCCTCTCCTGCCTATGCACCTAGAGCAGCAACATCACCATATGCCGGAGCGTTTATGTAGTCATCCACAGTGTAACCTACATCAACATCTAAAACAATGTACGTACAAAGGGTGAGCTCACAACTTAGCTCAGTAAGACAATCAGACAGTTTCACAATATTATGCATGAGTAACAATCAATTTTATGCTGTGGTCTGGTTTTAAGTTTGCAATGTGCTATAGAAAGGTTTGGTGGCCCCCACACCTCTATACACGAGTGTGTGGCACCTCATGGATCACACCCCCATTGGCCCACATGCACCCATCATGGAATAGAGATAGAGCTAAGATACCCCCGTACCTCCCCTGATGCTCTACCCATACTAGTACCTAAGCCCCTACTGGCCAGGGCTCGCAAACTGGGCTCGCAACTAACCAATCCTATATGTCATCAATGTATGCTCTATCCCAGCACAGCCGTCTATGGCATAGAGATAGAGCTAAGGCATTCCCACACCTCCCCTGATGCCCTATCCGCAACTAACCCACTAGGATAGAAACATAATGCAGGTAGACCCTATCCCAACATAACTCCTTACGACATAGAGATAGAGCTAAAACATTGTGGACAAGCCAGCGTCGACTCAGAGACCACAGCGCCACATAACCATGGCTAGGCCAACATCAATATCGGAGACCACCGTACCTCGACCTTCCCATGATGCCCCACCCGTACCAAGCATGTTAAGACAGAATACTACAAAGGTGCTAGTGTGAGGAGCGATCCCAGGCCCATGCCCCACTCCACACACTAACGAAAACAATCACATGCTTAACAATCACATCCTAACAATGCATGAACAGTAATAATAATAACTGAAAGTAAAGGATGGCATGTGAATATGCACAAACATCACATCATATATAATCAGGTGATTAATATCGACTTACGGTCCATTAATTATTAGGTTTAGGTCAGATTCCCTTACCTGACGCTCGTTTGATAGCTTGCTCCACGTCGCAAGATCCAAACGGGAAGTCACAAAGTCCTACAATATTATTAGGGTTTCATTAGAATATTTTTCTTAGGGTTTCATGTTGGTCGGAAACCAACAAGGTTACAAAATACCCTCACAGAGCTGACCGGTGGCATGTACCGGTCACAGCTCTGTGGGGAAGACTAGCGATTGGTATGGTCAGCCGGTCCCTACAGGCCAGCCTCCCGAGGGATACCGGTGGCAACATACCGGTCGCACTATGTGCAACCGGTAAAGTCGACCGGTATGTCTCCGGAAGACCATACATGGGTTTTTCGACTGCCGTCGATCATCCTCCATGGATTCCAAGGTTTCTCCTATTCATTCTAAGTCTAAACTTGGAGTTAGAGTTATCCCCAACTCATTCAAGTCTCGTTCCGAAGAATATCATCTCAGAACTCGAATCTAGGGTTTGACGGCAACTTAGGGTTTATTGGCCAATTTAAGGTTTTAGATCAATACCTACTTTGCATGGTATTGATCCACCCACACAACTAATTTAGGGTCATAGGGTAAGAAGAATGGTTAAAACACTTACCGTTGACTGGCGTAGCGTGAGCGTCGTCGAACGGTAATGACGACACCTTCTTCTTCTTCCTAGCTCCTTCTCCTTTCCAACCTCTTTCTCTTCTCTAGGGTTTGCTAGAGACAATGGAAAAGATTTGAGGAGGTTTAAGGGTGTTTATATAGGCTAAAATTAGGGTTTAGTAACCCTATTAGGATTAGGAAAGTCTTAGATTCGAAATCAGGAAAGTGGGACCCTCAGAAGTCAATTTCCAGATTTCCACACATAGCTGCGCAGACCTGACCGGTCGACCAGTACCAAGACCGGTACCATCGACCGGTCAACATAAAATCATGTTGATTCGATCGTCTTTGGTCTGATTTCATACCTGTTTGTCATCCGCTCGTCCCGTCTGGCCCGGTGATGATCGGAAGACCTGTCACGACACAAAACCAAGGTTTAGATCGGGTTTACGGAGTACGGGTCTTACACATACATTCACATGCCTATTCCTATCATCATCATCATTATCATCATGTTTTAAACAATAATTTAAATATGCATGAATAGTAATAATAGAAATATTGGATGACATGTTGAATGCACACAGCAAGCATACACGCATAGAATCAATCATGGCATTGGACTCAAGAAATAAAAATAGTTTATTTTTAACCAATTAGTTTAGGTCTTGTTCCCTCACCTTTGCTTGATCGTAGATCCTCTTTCAAGCTTTAAGAATCAACTAAATATCAATATTATATCACTAGAAAACCTAATCAAGTCGATAGAATTTAATTAAAATTAATTCTGATTTTAAAAAGCATGCTGTCAACTGGGGGTCGATGCCAGGGTCGGAGGTTCCATCAACCCTGGGTGCTACCACCCAGATTCTGGACTTCCCGAACACTGGGGGTCGATTGTTAGGGTCTGGTAGGGTCGATTGGTCATCGACCCCCTGTGCGACCCCCTGTGGGTTTAGTCAAGTTTTCATCCTACAGTCCATTCCTTCGTGTTTGGGGTCCTATGGCTTGCTTCTACAATCCATTCCACACATGTTCTATGGTCTAGAATCGAAGTTCATTCACCTATATGGTTTTTATGATCTTTCCCATGGTTTTCCATGAAAACCTAACCATGGATGGATGATTTGGGTTTCTCCTAGATCATTCCCTCTTCACTATCTATTCTAAGGTCTGTAGAATTACATGGAGATAGTATCCATACCTGAGAATTAGGCTGGTTTCTCTAAAGCCTTCTCTTTGATCCTCTTCTCTACTTTCCTTCTCTTCCCTTTCTCTTTTCCTTCTCTTTTCTTTCTCTCAATCCAATTAGGGTTTAAAATGGAGTGAAAGAGGCTTAGGGACGTCCTATTTATAGAGTAGAAACTCCCAAAATAAGTCCCATTGAGATTAGGAAAGAATTCCATTGAAATTTGGAAAGTTCCTAATTCATGGTTTCTGTCAACAGACTGGGAGTTGATGAGGGGGTCGGAGATCCCGTCGACCCCTGGTTCTAAAATGTCTGACCCCCGATTTAAAACTCAGGGTCTGACTTTTATACTGGGGGGGTCCGACCCTGCCTTGCTGGGTATGCGACCCTACCCCTTATTTTAGTGTTTTTGGGTCAGTTTAATACCTGGGATCGCGATCTCCCTCACGCACTTGATCCATTTGGCTCGACCATGATGGGTAGACCTGGTTCAAGGTGGTAAGACCTACTTCTCCAGGTGACCTTAACATAATAGATATCACGGTTGCGTAGTCGTTGAACCTTTCGACTGGTGATTTCAGTTGGTGTTACTTCAAATGTCAAATCATCAATCAAATCAGATAAATCTACTGTCAGAACGTGCATTGGATCCTTGACATACTTCTTCAATAAGGAAATATTAAATACGTCATGCACACTCGACATAGATGGTGGTAGTGCTAACTGGTACGCCACTTTCCCACGCTTAGTTAGAATCTCATATGGCCCGACATATCTTGGACTTAATTTCCCTTTCTGTTCGAACCGTTTCAATCCTCGCATAGGCGATACTTTTAAGAATAATTTATCACCCACGACGAACTCAAGGTCTCGGCGTCGGGTATCTACATATTGCTTCTGACGATTCTGAGCTGTTCTCACTCTTTCCTTGATAATGTCGACCACTCAACAAGTCTCTTCAACAAATTCTGGTCCAACAATACTACGTTTCCCAACTTCATTCCAAAACAAAGGAGTTCGACACTTTTGACCATACAGTGCTTCATAGGGTGATATCTGTATAGTAGCCTGATAGCTATTGTTATAAGCGAACTCAATCAGTGGTAACTTTTCATCCCATGATCCTTTAAAATCAATTACACATGCTCGAAGCATATCTTCTAGAATCTGAATTGTACGCTCTGACTGTCCATCTATCTACGGATGGAATGCGGTACTAAACTTTAATGTTGTACCCATAGCCTTTTGCAATTCTTTCCAAAACTTTGAAGTGAATCGTGGATCTCTATCTGACACAATGCTTTTAGGTACACCATGTAATCGCACAATGTTATCCACATACAGCTTAGCTAACCTCTCCAGTGTATACTGCGGTCGTATAGGTATAAAGCGTGCTATTTTGGTCAGGCGGTCTACAATCACCCAAACCGCGTCAACTACTCGAGGAGTCAATGGTAATCCTGTGACGAAGTCCATAGTGATGCAGTCCCATTTCCATGCTGGTTCTGGTAACGGCTGTAACAGTCCTGCCGGTCTTTGTCATTCAGCCTTTACTTTCTGACAATTTAGGCATTGAGACACGAACTTAGCTACATCTTCTTTCATTCATCTCCACCAATATAATTTCTTTAGGTCATGATTCATTTTTGTACTTCCAGGATGTATCGAATAGATGGTGGTATGGGATTCTTTCATCAATCGACGTCTAATGTCTAAGCTTTCTGTTTCGGGTACACATATTCTTCCTTTGTATTTCAGTACCTTTTCTTCATCCAAGGTGAACTCAGGATTAGTCCTACATTTTTCGATGTCCTCTTGTACCGTTCTTAGGTAAGGGTCTGATTTGATAGCTGTCTTTACTTCATCAACTATATCCGGTATAATCTTCAATGCGGCGAACATATTTGAAAACCGATGAATAAACCCTTGGTTGGCTGATCCATCTGGTGCATCTATCACAAACTGCTCATTACCGTGCTTGAATACTTTTCTGGTAGTACACATTGAGGCGGTTTTGCTAACCTCTCCCTGAGATTTTATCGTTACCTTTCTACTCAACGCATCGACTACTACATTAGCTTTCCCCGGATGATATTGGATATCACAATCATAGTCTTTCAATAGTTCCAGCCATCTTCTTTGTCTCATGTTCAGTTTCTTCTGATTAAATAGATAAGTAAGACTTTTATGGTCTGATTTAATCTGAAACTTTTCCCCGTACAAATAATGTCTCCATATTTTGACAGCATGTACTACTGCCGCTAATTCTAAATCATGAGTTGGATATTTCTTCTCATGTGTCTTCAGTTGTCTTGAGGCATAAGCAATTACTTGTTCTCCTTACATAAGTACACATCATAATCCCAGTCCTGACGCATCGGTATACAAGGTAAATGGTTGTCCTGGAATCGGGATGGTCAAGATTGGAGCTGATATCAATCTAGCCTTCAAGGTTTGAAAACTCTTCTTGCATTTATCCGTCCAAACATACTTCTCGCCCTTCTTAGTCAAACTGTTAAGAGGTACGGCAATTCAGGAATAGTCTTCCACAAATCATCGATAATACCCAGCTAGACCCAAGAAACTTCTAATTTCTACAACGCTCTTCGGTGCTTCCCACTTTACAATAGCCTCGATTTTGCTGGGATCCACTTTAATTCCTTCAGCGGATACTACATGGCCTAGAAATGTGACTTCCTTTAGCCAAAACTCACACTTTAAAAATTTGGCGTAGAGCTTCTCCTTCCGTAGTCGCTGCAGAGCGGCGTTTAGATTCTTAATATGAGTTTCCTCGTCTTTGGAGTAGACCAATATATCATCAATGAATACAATAACCGACGTATCCAACATGTCGTGGAAAACTCGGTTCATTAGTTCCATAAAAGTTACTAGTGCGTTTGTCAATCCAAAAGACATAACCAAGAATTCATAATGTCCATATCTAGTCCTGAATGCTGTCTTGAGAATATCACCATCCTTAATCTTCAGGTGATGGTAGCCTGATCGAAGATCGATCTCGGAGAACACTTTGGCACCTTGCAACTGATCGAATAGGTCATCGATCCGAGGCAATGGTTACCGATTCTTGATTGTCAGTTTATTCAGTTCTCGGTAGTCTATACAAAAGCGAACGCTACCGTCCTTTTTCTTCACCAATAATACTGGCGCTCCCCATGGTGATATACTAGGGTGAATGTAACCCTTGTCTAGCAGTTCTTGTAGTTGTACCTTCAATTCCTTCAGTTCGGTAGGAGCCATTCGATAAGGTGCTTTCGATACTGGTGCGGCTCCAGGTATAAGATCTATAACAAACTCTGTAGCTCGGTCAGGTGGTAATCCTGATAGTTCTTCAGGAAATACGTCTGGAAAGTCACGCAAGACATCAATATCTTCCATTCATGGTGCTTCCTTGGTAAGGTCGACCACAGATACTAAATATCCAACTGCTCCTTTTTCAAGGCACTTATTAGCCTTTAGCACAGAGAGTATGAGCTTTCGTTTCCGGGGAAGTTTGGTTCCCAAAAAACTGAAATCTACTCCTTCCTTGTCTTTAAATGTAAGCATCTTTTCGGTACACAATAGGTTTGTAGAACGCCGAACTAACCAGTTCATTCCCAAGGTGACGTCAAAGTCTGCCATCTCAAGTTGGATCAAGGTTGCATCCAAGGTCTTTTCATCAATAAGGACTGGACATGGTCCATAACCTTTTTCTAACTCCACTTCTAATCCCATAGGTGATCGTACAAGTAGTTTGCAGTCTAAGGATTTAAGGGGTAGATTTAACTTCTTTCCAAATGTCACAGATATAAAGGAATGAGTAGCTCCTGAATCAAAGAGTACTCTGGTGGGAATGCCATTAATAGGTACGATACCTGTGATTTGTTTTTTAGTTTAGTCTACATGCTCATACAATGTAATACAACTAACTAAAAATTTAAGTCATACCTGTGACCACATCAGGCGATGCGACAGCATCCTCAGATGTAACCATGTAAACTCGTCCTTAATGTAGCTGCTTCATGGGTTTAGGACATTCCCTTGCCATATGTCCCACTTGGCTACAGTTAAAACATTTTATTCAGTAGTTGGCTTTTGTTGCTGATGAGCAACTGGAGTAGTCTTGGTTTCCGCGGTAAAGCCTTGAGCACGGAAGGGTTTGAATGTCTTGTTATTTCCTCCGTTATAAGAATTTTCAGCTGGCCTTTATATACCTCTGTTTTGCATGAAATAACTCTCCTTCTGGCTCGATTCTATAACTCGAGCAATTTGTGCCGCTTCATTATAGATTTTCTTTTCATGTCCCAGAACATGCTCGCGGATGCTTCCCCTAAGTCCCATAATGAACCTTCGGGTCTTGGTGTTTTCCTCTTGCATACTGGTGGGTGGAAAGAAGAACAACTCTTCATAACGCTATTGATACGCATCCACGGTCATCTGCCTCTGATATAAACTCAGGAACTCTCTTTCCATAGAATCTCTGAAACTTCTCAGAAAGTACTTCTCAAAGAACGCTTCCTTATAGATATCCCAAGTCAGTTGGGCGTGCTTTGTTAATAAATAAGTCCTGGTAGACCTCCACCAATGGTGTGCATCTCCTTTCAGCATAAAGGTGGCACACAACACTTTTTCTTCTTCATTTAGTATCATCATCATAAAATTTCTTTCCATTTCGTCGACCCAGTGTGCCGGTGTCACACCCCAATTCTACACCAACCAGAATGGTGTGATGAACCGTTAATAAACCAACGGTTCAACTAGGATCTCACAATATGCTATCCCATATATGATAAATCAAAACACATTCCACATTAATCAGAGGTAATAAAATAAATAGCGGAAGTCTTACAGATAATGAACTAAGGTCTAATCATGATAAATAATTAATATTTCATTCATTTCCATGTAACCAAAACATAACTTAATACATATTACAATATCCAAATACGAAAACTAAATACTAAACGTATCCACCATTGAAATGCTTACTTAACAAACCATGTTCGTTCTCCACAGCTTTCTCATTCGTAGCCTCCACCCGTTCATATGTTGGCGTGCTGACATAATCTTCAATCATAGTACCTGCAACATCAGAAACTAAAAAGAATTGCGCACGTGAGGGTCAGCTCTCCAACTTGAGCTCAGTGAGTAAACAAAATAATGCAACAATACATATGCATGCAGTCAATTCATATCTCAGTGAGTAAACAATACATATGCATGCAGTCAATTCATATCTTTATATTGTTATTATATTTCTAGAAGACCTAACAAAGTCGATAGAATTTAATTAGAATAAATTCTGAATTTAAAAACCATGCTGTTAACTGAGGGTTGGAAGTAGGGTCGGAGTCATGATCGACCCTGGGTGCGACCCTCCCCCTAATCTGAAGTTCCTGAACACTGAGGGTCGATGCTAGGGTCGGATCTGCCATTGACCCTAGGTGTGACCCTCCATGGTTTGGGTCGAAAATATCAAATTTCGTTCTCTCTTTCATGTTGGGTCCTATGGCTTACTTCCACAATCCATTCTATACATGTTCTATGGTTTAGAACTATACTTTATTCACCTACATGGTTTTAATGATCTCCTCCATGGTTTCCATTGAAACGAAACCATGGATGGATGATTTGGGTTTCTTCTAAGTCATACCCTCTTCATAAACCATTCTAAAGTCTTAAATAAATCATGGGAAATGTATTCATACCTTAGGTTTGCTGAGATTCAGAGTTTCTCTGAATTTCCTCTTCTTCCTTTGCCTTTTCGTCAAGTTTTCCTTCTCTTCTTCTCTTCCTTCTCTTATCTTTCTCTCAATCCAATTAGGATTGTGAAAGGAGTGAAAGAGGCTTAGGGACGTCCTATTTATAGGGAAAAGCCTCCCAAAATAAGTCCCATTGAGTTTAGGAAAGGTTCCAATCGAAATTAGGAAGGTTTCCAAATTTTCGGTTCGTGCTGTTTTTCCCGAATACTGAGGGTCGATGGGAGGGTCGGACCTGCCTGTTAAAGCCTGCGACCCTACCCTCATTTTGACTGTTTTTGGGTAAACTTTCATATTGGGTCTTGGTTTTTCTTCACACATTTGGTCCACTTGGCTCGACCATGATATGTAGACGGGTCCCGACACAAAATATAAGCTTAGGCCGGGTTCGTGGCGTGCGGGTCTTACAACTCCACCACCCTCAAAAGAAATTTCGTCCTCAAAATTTGAAAGTACGGATCTTACAACTCCCCCATCCTTAAAATAAATTTTGTCCTCAAAATTTGAATTTACTTTGGAGTCAATAGGTGGGTATTCTATTTCCGCATTGCATCTTATTCCTCTTATGCACTCTTCTCCACATCTTGTCTTCGTCAGATTATCTTCATATAATAATTATCCCAGCTTTGGAAACATTGTACCTTCCAACTAGTGAACTAGGCTAGTACCTCTTCAATAGTTAAACATTCTATCTAATCCAGTGACTCCGTGGTCAATTCTTTTGATATGGATCTCCAATGTACTTCTTCAATAGAGACACACGAAATACATCATGCACACTAGACATGGATAGCGGTAACGCTAATTGATATGCAATTTTTCTACGTCTCTCCCAAGTTTATAGGATTCGACGCATATATAGAATACTTCTTTCGTTCTTGTCTAATCATTTCAAACTGCGCATAAGTGATATCTTCAAAAACATTTGTCCCTTATGGCGAACTCAAGGTCTTGATGTCTCTTCTGACATCTTGAGCTATCTTGCCCCTTTTCTTTCATCTTGTCTGCCACTCGATAGTTTTCTTCATTAGACTTAGGTTTCCAAAATTCTTCATTCACCAACTTTATTCCAAAATAAAGGAATTTGACATTTCTACCGTTCCATGCCTGATAGGTAACATTTACATGGTAGCTTAATAGCAACTTCAATTCACGGTAACTTCTCAACTCAAGTTCCTTGAAATCAATTTCATAAACTCGGGGCATATCTCTTAGGATTTGTATAGTCCACCCCGACTGTCCGTCGGTTTAAGGTAAAATGCGGTACTAAACTTCAACTTTGTTCCCATTGTTTCCTATAAATCCTTCCAAAACTTCAAGATAAAGCATGAGCTTCTGGCCGACACTAAGCTCTCATGCATACCATTCAATCTGACAATACTATCCATATATAGCTTAGTTAGTCACTCCAAAGCATATCGATGACGTATCGCAATGGAATGAGCTATCTTCATAAGGCGATCAACAATCACCCATACCGCGTCAACCGATCTAGGGGTCAGTGGCAAATCAGTGACATAGTTCATTGTAATGCAGTTTCACTTCCAGACTGGCTTTGATAGTTATTGTTGTAGCCATGTTGGTCTTTGTCTTTCAGCCTCTACTTGCTGATAATTCAATTACTGAAACATGCATCTATCCACAACCACTTCCATTCCCTTTCTACCAAAATAATCTCTTCAAGTCATGATACATATTGGTACTCTAGTATGTACTGAATATTGAGTACAATGGACTCTTATCATTATCCTCTTCATAGTATCCAAGTCTTTATCTTCATGTATTCAGAATCTGCCTTTGTATCTGAGTACTATCTCTGCATCCAAAGTAAGTCAGGGTTAGGTTTTTCTTTCTCTAAATCTTCTGACATTATTCTTATATACGGATTTAACAAAATTGCTACTTTTATTTCATCCACCAAATCAGAGATGATTTTTAATGCCATAAACGCAACCAAACTATTGTTTCATAATTCATCCATAAGTTCTCGCTCGATTGGATCATCACTAGCTTCTATTATATGTTACTCTTTTCCAAATCTGAATCTGTTGCTGCAGAACATAAGGAAACATTTATACTCGGTCCTTCTTCAGACCTCATAATCCCTTTTTGCTTAAGGCTTAGCTACTACATTAGCCTTGCTCAGTGACCTTGAATATCACGGTCTTAATCCTTCAATGTTCAAACCATTTTCCTATCCTCATGTTCAACTCTTTCTAATGAAAAGAAAAATTGGACTCTTAACCTAAAATTATTCTCCGTTTAGATAATGTCTCCAAGTCTTGATTGCATAATTCATCACCGGTAACTCCAATCATGAGTTGGGTAACTCTTCTCATGCTCTTTCAGTTTTCTTAAAGCATATGAAATCGCTTATTTACCTTACATCAACCTGCATCCTAGATCCAATCCGAAAGCTCCAATGGATAGGGTAAAAGGTTTCCCTGGTGCCGAAATGATCAAGATGGGAGCTGATATCAATCTTACTTTTGAATCTAGAAATATTCTTCACCCTTGTCAGTCAAATTAAACTCCTCTCCTTTCCTGGTTAGCTTGGTAAGAGGTATTGCAATCTTAGAGTGGTCTCCCAAAAATCGTCTGTAATAACCAGCTAACCCAAGAAACTTCTGATCTTCGTAATATTCTTTAGGTGTTTCTCACCATATGTTTACTTCTATCTTAATAGGGTCCACTTTATTCCTTTTTATGACGCTACGTGATCTAATAAGATCACTTTGTTTAATCGGGTCTCATATTCCTTGGAATTGGTATAAAGCTTTTCCCTTCTCAGCTGTTGTGAAGCTGTTCTAAAATTCGTTGTATGAGTTGCTTCATTCTTGGAATAAACCAAAATATCATCTATGAAAACTATGACTGACATGTCCAACATGTCATGAAACACCTAATTCATCAGCTCCATAAAATATGTAAGGGCATTGGTTAATCCAAATGTCATAATCGATAACTCATAATGTCCAATCCCGATTCTAAAAGCTATCTTCGAGATATTTCTGTCCAAAATTCTTCAGTTGATGATATCTTGACTGAAGAAAATACCTTTGCTCCTTGCAACTGTTTAAACAAGTCATCGATCTAAGGTAGTAGATATTGATTCTTGACTGTGAGCTTGTTTAGTTCCCGGTAGTCTATACGCAAACAACACTACAATCCTTCTTCTTCATGAATTGCATTGGCACTTCCCATGATGCAATACTTAGCCAATTAGAACCCTTGTCTAATAACTGTTGTAGTTGCGTCTCAATCCCTTTAACTCCATAGAAGCTACTCTACAGGTGCCTTTGACACGAGTATCGTCCTTGGTAACAAGTCGATGACGAACTCGGTCACACGATCAGGTGATAACCCGGTAAGTCTCCTGGAAACACATCAGAGAATTTATGCATCACATCAATATCTATCATCTGTGGTGCTTCTTTGGTAACGTATACCACAGATACCATATATCCAACTCATTTCTCTTCAAAGCATCTCTTCGCCTTTAGCATAGAGCAGATCCGCTTTCACTTCCTAGGCAACATACTCCCAATGATACTAAATCATATGCCATTTTTATTCTTGAATGATAACCTCTTATATGCACATAATCACTTGTAGAGTGTTGAGACAACCAGTCTATTTCCAAGATGACGTCAAAGTCTACCATCTCAAGTCGACTCAGGTTGCATCCAAATTATGTTCATCCATAAGATTTGGACATTGTTCGTAACACTCATCCCATACAACATCTAGTCCAAAGGGCTTGAACTAGCATAATCTGGTATAAGGTCTTAAGAGCTTGTCTAGTTTCTTCATCTCTTAAGACTATCGTCAAGATCTCATATCCCAAATCTATTTATAAGCATTAGGGTATATGCTTATAATTTCATTAATTCAGCCAAATTATTTTGGTCTTTACTTAATCATATCCCTCAACATTGGGCATAACTCAATTATCATTGTATTAAATCGAGTACTACTTATGCCCTGACTTTATCCTTGTATCCACTCTTAAATTTGCCTTTAGGAATCTTCTACCTTGTCAAAATTCATACCGATATAACCATCCTTAACTCTACTTGAGTGCTATCTATTTCTTTACTGGCTACTCTTAATAGTTCCCATATTTTCTCATGCACTCTTTTATAGACATGATTCATATCCATCCATTTAGCAATCTCAAAACAAATTCTCCATCACTTCATCTGAGTTTCATTGGCTATAGCATTTAATCTGAATCCAATCATCTTTCTCCCAATAATTCCATTATCACTACACATCTTTATCAACAATGATCAGGGAGTGTATAAATCAGAATGTTTGTCCAAAACAATTCATTTCCTTCTTTCAATTTAGCATAATGGCAATACTTGCTTTATCTAGTGAACCTAGGTTTAAAGGATCAGGAGTAAATCTGTGGTAATTCAACCGACATCCAAAGTTCGTTAGGTTGCACGGTGGTCCAAATACATGGAATAGAGGTTTTTCAGTTCTTAACCTCATGGTTACAGGTTCTATCGAATATATAATGCCATTGGTCAAGGCACTACAGGAGTAAACCTGGAGAGAGATTTCGTACATCAGTAAATCAGGTAAAATCGAAAAGATGTACGCTCAATATGATTGAACATTTAACTTTTCATTCAGTTCATATCTCTGTACATGTTGTTGATCATGAGAGTGCTCAGATTAGTATAATCAGGACTAATACTAAAGAAACAATATCTATAACTCCAATTGACAGGTTAAATCAAGAAGGTATCCTGTCAAGGCCCGAGAAATTAAAATCTAGTATGTGCATCCTCTATAATCATAAGAGTAAATCAATAATGCACCGCATCCTATATAAACCTATCTAGATATATGGCCATAATAGATTTGATCCTTTGCTGAAAATGTCCGAGGTATCCTCTTCAAAAGACATTTTTCAATCCTTGTCGGATCATTCTGTCATGATGCAACTATACCATACATCGGTGGCTAATAAGGTTAACCACCTTGATACACTGCTTGTTGTGCACCAAACTTCTGCACTGGGGTGTGCCTTACTGGGACTTGCTGTATGGTAGGCACTGTGTTATAGCTAACACGTGTTGGGGTACAGTGATGCTACAAATTGGTACCATACTTGGTTTGACCCAGAGGTGTTGATGTAGCATTGGCAATTTGGATAGCAACTTGCATAGTCGGTTTCATTTGTGGTTGCTCTTGTATTTTATTGGGCCAAGTTTATTACAACCATAATCAAGGTACTTAATAGTCCAGGTGGTTGGCTGGAGTGGTCTGGTTGTTCACCTCCTTTTATTTGCTCTAATCTGATTACCAACTCAGATGAGTTTTCATTACCCGTTCTCGACCCTGATAGTGGTGGGGTCAAGTTGCAACATCCTCTTCTTGTGTAGTGGGTAATAGATCAGCTTGTAATGGATCTCACTTTGAGTCTCCACGTCACCCAGGGGTATAGCTTTATCTTCTTGTAGTTACTCTTATCCTTAATGTAGGGTCGTTATTCTCCTATCTCTGTTGGATTTAGCCCGAGATCTTTTCCTTTATCTCTACAGGGTTTTGGCATTACTAGCCATTTTTCTTCTTCCTCTGTCCTACATCGAGTTTCACATCTTGTGAGTACCCACTCGGTATTCTAATTTCTAATGTACAGATGCTTCCTTCTTGCTACTGTACTATAACCTTTGTATACTCAGATAATTACCCAACTTATAGATAATACCCTATATTATTTGTTTATTAGGATGATTTTTGGTCTTCTCTTGCTGTTTGAGTGTATATATATGATTTCACCTTTAATATGTACATTGTCTTGTTTAAGTTCTGTCTCAACCAACACAGGTGCTTATGGTTTGTTTGTATTAAAGCTTTTAATTTATCCTAACTCAGTCCATGGACTCCAGTGGAAGTATTCAGGTTTAATGGGTAAGGCCAACGAGAGCTTTGATACCAAGTTGTCACACCCCAATTCTGCACCAACCAGAATGGGGTGATGAAACGTAAATAAACCAACGGTTCAACCAGGATCTCACAATAGGCTATCTCATATATGATAAACCAAAACACATTCCACATTAATTAGAGGTAATAAAATAAATAGTGGAAGTCTTACAGATAATGAACTGAGGTCTAATCATGATAAATAATTAATATTTCATTCATTTTCATGTAACCAAAATATAACTTAATACATATTACAATATCCAAATACGAAAACTAAATACTAAACGTATCTACCGTTGAAACGCTTGCTTAACGAACCATGTTCGTTCTCCACAGCTTTCTCATTCATAGCCTCCACCCGTTCATATGTTGGCGTGCCGACATAATCTTCAATCATAGTACCTGCAACATCAGAAACTAAAAAGAATTACGCGCGTGAGGGTCAGCTCTCCAACTTGAGCTCAGTGAGTAAACAAAACAATGCAACAATACATATGCATGCAGTCAATTCATATCTTTGGTCTGGTTTATAGTTTGCAATGCGCAATAGAAAGGTTGGGTGGTCAAAGGTTAACGTTTATTGACCCCGCCCCTATACACAGGGTGTGGAAGTTTGCCCGAAGGTTAATGTTTATCGTCGTCCCCATCCACCCTAATCATGAACATTATATAACAAAGGTTAACGTTTATTTCTATATAGTGCCATACCAATACGTAAGCCCTTGTTGGCGAGGGCTCGCAAACTGGGCTCGCAACTAACCAATCCTAATGCCAAACAGTGTATCCAAGGCCTCACTCCAGCATCCCTCAGAATGTCCATAGAGATAGAGCTAAGGCCCCCCGTAGAGTCAGAGACTACAAGGACCGAGACCACCTCCCCTGATACTCTACGACACAATAGTTATGCTAAAGTAATGGCGATATGACGATGCCAATGCACAAGACTTGAGTTAGAGATAGAGCTAAAGTGCTGAGACCCGCCAAAGGTTAACGTTTATTGACGTTCTCATCACACCTCCCCTGATACTCGCTCGCATCATGTACACCAACCACACACATACAATCACTTGCCTATTCCTATCATCATCATCATCATGTTATAAACAATAAAGTAAATATGCATGAACAAATAATAAAAATATTGGATGACATGTTGTATGCACATTACAAACATATTCGCATAGAATCAAGCATGGCATTGGACTCAAGAAAATAGAAAACAGTTTGTTATTAACCAATTAGTTTAGAGTTCTGTTTCCTCACCTTAGCTTGCTAATAGATATTTTCCAAGCTTTAGAATCACCTTTATATTGTTATTATATTGCTAGAAGACCTAACAAAGTCGATAGAATTTAATTAGAATAAATTCTGAATTTAAAAACCATGCTGTTAACTGAGGGTTGGAGGTAGGGTCAGAGTCATGATCGACCCTGGGTGCGACCCTCCCCCTAATCTGAACTTCCCGAACACTGAGGGTCGATGCTAGGGTCGGATCTGCCATCGACCCTAGGTGTGACCCTCCATGGTTTGGGTCGAAAATATCAAATTTCGTTTTCTCTTTCATGTTGGGTCCTATGGCTTACTTCCACAATCCGTTCTATACATGTTCTATGGTTTAGAACTATACTTTATTCACCTGCATGGTTTTAATGATCTCTTCCATGGTTTCCATTGAAACAAAATCATGGATGGATGATTTGAGTTTCTTCTAAGTCATACCCTCTTCATAAACCATTCTAAAGTCTTAAATAAATCATGGAGAATGTATTCATACCTTAGGTTTGCTGAGATTCAGAGTTCCTCTGAATTTCCTCTTCTTCCTTAGCCTTTTCTTCAAGTTTTCCTTCTCTTCTTCTCTTCCTTCTCTTCTCTTTCTCTCAATCCAATTAGGGTTGTAAAAGGAGTGAAAGAGGCTTAGGGACGTCCTATTTATAGGGCAAAACCTCCCAAAATAAGTCCCATTGAGTTTAGGAAAGGTTCCAATCGAAATTAGGAAGGTTTCCAAATTTTCGGTTCGTGCTGTTTTTCCCGAATACCAAGGGTCGATGGGAGGGTCAATGGGAGGGTCGGACCTGCCTATTAAAACCTGTGACCCTACCCTCATTTTGACTGTTTTTGGGTAAATTTTCATATTGGGTCTTGGTTTTTCCTCACACATTTGGTCCACTTGGCTCGACCATGATATGTAGACGGGTCCCGACATAAAATATAAGCTTAGGCCGGGTTCGTGGCGTGCGGGTCTTACAGCCGGCCATAAAGGGTCTGCTGGCTTGCCATTAAATTCTCTGGGCTTCTGTTTCAGAAAACGCTCCACCAGTCTGGAGTGGTCTAGTGGCTATGGGATATACGCTCCATACATAGGTGGTTGGTATTGATATCCACCTTGAGCTATCTCAGGATTTTGTACTTGAGCCTGCATGATAGGAGTCTGAGGTGCGTGGGGTACTGTGTTACTCCCCCTGGTACTGTGCTTGCCTATTCTGCTGGCATTGGAGGTGTCTGTGCAGCTGGAGGAGTTATGCCTATGGCAGCTTGTATAGTGGCTTGTGTCTATTGCATTTGCTGCAGCTGTTGGGCCAAGTTCGTAACGACTGTGGCCAAGTCTGTAGGTGGAGCTGGCAGATTTGTAGGATTTGTCTGCCCATTTATGATGGATGGTGCCGTGTTCGTGTTCCCCTGTATTTCCGGGTGTGTCTGACTATTCTCCCCCACAGGTGGTGGTGGTGGAATAGAGTTACGGCTCTGTCTGGTTACTCTGCGTCCCGCCATTAATTAATCTGATAGTGGGATTGCCTGAAAATCATTGAACACGAGAGACAATCATTAAATACTTCATTCTCATATTTTAAAACCATTAACAATTGCAAATTTCAAAATTTTCAGTTCATTCTGTCAAAAATGTTGTGTTTTCACTGCAGGGTCGATGGTGGGGGTCGATGGGTGTCCGACCCTCAGTCTGAGACCTTGAGAAATCAACAATTCTTCCCGAGAGCCGGGGGTCGATGGGGGGGGGGGTCGGAGGATGTCCAACCCAGGGTGCGACTCCTGGTTTTCTGTCAGATTCCCGAGAGCCGAGGGTCGATGCGGGGGTCAATGGGTGGGTCGATTGTTTTAATCGAATTTTCCGACCCTCGGACTAAAAATCAGATTTTTAAACTCCGATTCAAAGTCCATTTCCCATTCTTTCTTCTCCGCTTCGACTCGACTCGTCCCTTTGAGTTGCTACAGTGGCAACTCCGCTCCGTTGGTGATTTACACTCCTTGTTTTGTCGTCTACTCCTCCACTACAGGTATGTCTTCTACCTTTTCATGTTTTTAGGTTTCTTTACCTAGGTTTTTGCTCGTATATCTCGTATTTTTCAAATTAAACTTTTTCCAATCGTAAAGATTCGATTTTTATTGGAGGCTTTTGTTGTTGGTGACTCGAGGAACGAAAGCCCTAAAAAATATTTGAGTTTCATCGGTTGGTTATCGAGAAACTCAAAATTTACTCTTTTTGCCCTAATTTTGTCGAGATTTTGAATTTCTTGAAATTTCTTTCAATTCAATCTTATTAGCTAAAATTTCCGACTGTATGAGTCTCACAGGATAGTTTAGGATCTATATAAGTCCTTCTGCCCACGTTTATGGGTGAAAAGTGAGGCTTTTGACCCATTTACGTTGTTATTATATCGAAGTTTCAGACTTTTCCTCTCTACTAAGCCATTATTTGTTTTTCTTTCTTATTTGCAGATACTATGGCTCGTACCAAGGTACCTAGGGTTCGCAACCGTCTTCGCTTCCGTTCCAATGAAGCCGAGACGCAGTATGCCCACTACGCTCGCAAGAAAGTAGACGGAGGCCGCAAAGTGGACTTGGATAGCTTGGCCTTGTTCAGTGTGGAGGGGGCCTTTGGCGATATGGGATGGCTCCCTGTCATCACCTATGACGCCTGTACCCGTCCCGGCTTGGTACGCCAGTTCTACTGTAATCTCTAGATGGTGGGAGATTACAATGATGTTGAGAGAGGTGGTGAGCTTCGGATCATCAGCTACGTCAAGGGGGTTGATGTTTCATTTGATTATCGGCAGCTGGCCGACTTGTTGGGCATTTCCTATAATGGCCCCTTGGTATTCTGTATGCCCTGGAGAGCCCCAGTTCTTTTCATTACAGATGAGGGCTGAGATAGATCGTCAGCTCATCAGACCTGATTGCTGGGAGATGAAAGCGAGTTATCTGCATTCAGATCCACGGGTATACTGCAAGATCATTCAGCATAATCTGATACCGCAAAGTGGTCATTACGAGAGGGTCTCCCAGTTGACCCAGTATCTGTTGTACTGCATATGCACTAGGCAGCCCGTCTGCCTTCCTTATATCATCATGTGGACGATGATCAGTGCCACGTTGCCCAGTCACACTGGCAACCTTCCTTATGGACGCATGATCACTACCTTGCTTACCCGCCTGGGGGTTGATTTGTTGGATGAGAAGATTCAGGAAAAGTCCTTCTCATCGCCTTTGGATTGGGAGGCTATTTGCAAGATGGGCATGTGGGATGCCCAGGTTAGCAATGAGGAGAGGAACGCGATGGTGCGCCCTCGCACTCGAGTGGAGATGGTTGACGTTGAGGCATCAGCAGCAGCCGCCGCTAAAGCAGGGGTTCATGGGGATGATGACGATCGGCTATACATTGATGTAGATGCCATACCTCCTCCATCACCTACTCATGCTACTAGAGCTGGTCCGTCTTCTTCAGCTGGTCCTTCGCATGCAGCTGGTCCTTCGTATACTCCTTCTGATGACCTGATGGGGATCTCGCACAAGATACAAGAGGCTCAGCATACGTCGGACTTGAGGACGGGAGAGCTTCTAGAGGCTCAGCGCTTGTCCGATCAGCGGGTGGGAGAGCTTCTGGTTGCTCAGCGCGTGTCAGACTAGCGGGTGGGAGAGCTTCTAGCTGCTCCGCACATGTCAGATCAGTGGGTAGGAGAGCTTAGGGATGCTCAGCGTGTGACTGACCAATGGGTGGCTGATCTCACAGCTAGTCTCCAGACTACCCAGACTCAGATAGCTTGGTTGACTAGAGTCTACGCAGAGGACTATGATAGAGACCGTGAGGCACTGCCTCCCCCATCACCTCCAGCTTCTTGATGTATTTCTTTTATCTTTCTTTTTGTACTTCAGAATAACTGTCTGGACTGTGGACTGTACTCTGCTTTAATCACATATATATATAAATGTTTGTTCTTCTTTTGGTTGTATATAAAAATTTGTTTCTCATTTAATAGATGCATTATTCTCTTTCAGTTTGGTCTCAAACAACACAGATGCTTAGGGTGTGTTATTATTACATCTTTAAAATTTTTTTTATCCTATCTTAGTTCATGACCTTTTGTGGAAGTATACGGGTTTCACAGACAAGGCCTGAGATGATCTGATACCAAGTTGTTACACCCCAATTCTGCACCATTCAGAACAGTGTGATGAACCGCTAATAAACCAACGGTTCAACCAGGATCTCTAATAGGTCATGTCCATTAAAAATAAAACCATGCACACCCACAACCATAATCAGAATAAATACACAATAGCGAAAGTCTTATAGTAAATGAACTGAGGAATCTAATTGTGATAATCATAAATAAAGTATCAAATTATGTTGTATCAACTAAGACATAAGTAAATAAAATATCAATTACATTTCCTTAATAAATTTAAATGAAAAATCTAATCGAATACGCATGAGTTGCACTCGCATGAGGAGTCATGCATATCCACTAATTCTTCGGCTTCCATTGCAGCAATACGCGCGTACACTGGAGCACTCATATGATCTTCAACAGTGGTACTTGCATCATCAACTAAAAATATTCGACGTCGAGAGGGTGAGCACACATCATGGCTCAGTGAGCAAACAAAACAATGCAACAAACATATGCATGCATTCAATTCATATCTTTGGTCTGGTAAATAAGTTTGCAATGTGCTATAGAAAGGATAGGTGGCCGCCGCACCTCTATACACGAGTGTGTGAAGCCGCCCAAATAACCCGGTTACTCGTTGTCCCACATGCACCCATCATGGAAAAGAGATAGAGCTAAAGTGCTGAGGCCCGACCTATGACACTTCCCCTGATACTCTACCCATACCAACACGTAAGCCCCTGCTGGCGAGGGCTTGCAAACTGGGCTCGCAACTAACCAATCCTAATGCCAATCAGTGTATCCAAGGCCTCACCCCAGCATCCCTCAATACGTCCATAGAGATATGGCTAAGGCCCCCGGCAGAGTCAGAGACTACACGGTCCGAGACCACCTCCCCTCATACACTACGACGTAACAGTTCTGCTAAGGTAATAGCGATACGACGATGTCAGTGGACAAGACTTGAGTTAGAGATAGAGCTAGAGTGCTGAGGCCCGGCCTATGACACCCCCCTGATACTCGCTCGCATCAAGCACACCAACCACACACATACATTCACATGCCTATTCCTATCATCATCATCATCATCATCATGTTATAAACAATAATTTAAATATGCATGAATAGTAATAATAGAAATATTGGATGACATGTTGAATGCACACAGCAAGCATACACACATAGAATTAATCATGGCATTGGACTCAAGAAATAAAAACAGTTTATTTTTAACCAATTAGTTTAGGTCTTGTTCCCTCACCTTTGCTTGATCGTAGATCCTCTTTCAAGCTTTAAGAATCAACTAAATATCAATATTATATCACTAGAAAACATAATCAAGTCGATAGAATTTAATTAGAATTAATTTTGATTTTAAAAAGCATGCTATCAACTGGGGGTCCATGCCAGGGTCGGAGGTTCCATCGACCTTGGGTGCTACCACCCAGATTCTGGACTTCCCGAACACTGGGGGTCGATTGTTAGGGTCTGGTAGGGTCGATTGGCCATCGACCCCCTGTGCGACCCCCTGTGGGTTTAGTTAAATTTTCATCCTACAGTCCATTCCTTCGTGTTTGGGGTCCTATGGCTTGCTTCTACAATCCATTCCACACATGTTCTATGGTCTAGAACCGTAGTTCATTCACCTATATAGTTTTTATGATCTTTCCCATGGTTTTCCATGAAAACCTAACCATGGATGGATGATTTGGGTTTCTCCTAGATCATTCCCTATTCACTATCTATTCTAAGGTCTGTAAAATTATATGGAGATAGTATCCATACCTGAGAATTAGGCAGGTTTCTCTGGAGCCTTCTCTTTGATCCTCTTCTCTACTTTCCTTCTCTTCTCTTTCTCTTCTCCTTCTCTTTTCTTTCTCTCAATCCAATTAGGGTTCTAAAAGGAGTGAAAGAGGCTTAGGGACGTCCTATTTATAGAGTAGAAACTCCCAAAATAAGTCGCATTGAGATTAGGAAAGAATCCCATTGCAATTTGAAAAGTTCCTAATTCATGGTTTCTGTCAACAGACTAGGGGTCGATGAGGGGGTCGGAGATCCCGTCGACCCTTGGTTCTAAAATGTTTGACCCCCGGTTAAAAACTCAGGGTCTGACTTTTATACTGGGGGAGTTCGACCTTGCCTTGCTGGGTATGCGACCCTACCCCTTATTTTAGTGTTTTTGGGTCAGTTTAATACCTGGGATCGCGATCTCCCTCACGCACTTAATCCATTTGGCTCGACCTGGTTCAAGGTGGTAAGACCTACTTCTCCAAGTGACCTTAACATAATAGATATCACGGTTGCGTAGTCGTTGAACCTTTCGGCTGGTGATTTCAGTTGGTATTACTTCAAATGTCAAATCATCAGTCAAACCAATGCTAGAGTAGGTAACCCATAACTTTAAGGAATATAATTCCCATTTTGTGAAAAGACAATAATGTCCCTCCTTCTAGACCAATGCTAGAGTAGGTAACCCATAACTCTAAGGAATCCACATAAAGTGCATTGACTAATATACTCTTTAAATATACCATTGCATTAAAAATGATTTGCTGTACTTTTCTTCTTTTAGGTACCATTTTAATTCAGCTACTGATATTACCCCTCATTGGCATCCATTATTGCTACCTACCCTCACCAATAGGAATCAAAACCAATATCTTCACACCCAATCATATCATGCCACCTAGTGGTTATGTCAACTAAGATTTCAACCTCACAATGTCCACCCAATAAAGTGTTGACACCTCATCTCTTTTGCTTACTAGGCATATACCACCTCAACACCTAGTGCATGGTGCTCTTTCATGCCATGTGGCTACCACCTCACCATGTGGGGTCTACACCTTGTTAGTCCTCATAAAAACAACTTCCAACTTGCCTCTCATGAGGCTTGAACCCAAGACCTCATACTTAAGGCACCTTAAGTCTAAAAAGACTACGATTGTCCACAATGTAAGGACTCAACAACATCGTTACAAACAAGACACTTACACCATTCACATGCCCTTTAACATATAACTATAATATAAAGTACTTAAATATAGGCATTCACATGCACACACATACCTACTTAAGAGCATACTCATATAAATTTCCCCCTCGCATGAACATAAGTAACAACTATATCAGAAAATAAATAATAAACAAAATATACCTTTAAAGGTTTAAGAATAAAATTATTAAAATACCCCTATAGTGATATCTGGGGTATTACATCACCCCCTCCTTTTTAAAAATTTCATCCTCGAAATTAAGGTGATAGTGTAAGATCTGTGCGTGCAAATTTCAAGGATAAAATTTCTTGTAAGGGTGGTGGAGTTGTAAGACCCGCATGCCACGAACTTGGTCCAACCTTACGTTCTCGTGTCGTGACCGGTCATTCCATCATAATCAGCTCAAGTGAACTAATTGTATGAAAAAACCACAAGATGAGGTAAGCTACAAGTCAAATTTAGTTGTTGTGGTTGACTGTTTAAGTTTGTGTGGAAGCAACAATTAAAAATTAAAAATCATTAAATTTTGGACGTATGGTGGCAGTTTTGAGGGCTACGGTCGCACCTATGGTCGACCGTATTGAGACCGTATAACCTATGATCACATGTTTTGGTTGTATAGTCGACGGTTTATGCGACCGTATGAGCGACACTACGAACCCAAAACCGACTCCGTGCTTAGGAAACTTTTCTAATTTAAGGAGGACTCTTTCCTAATTGAAAGTGCTCTATATGGAGGTTTTCCTCTATATAAAGGACGTTCCTTAGCCTCTCACACTCTTTTAGAACCCAAATTGAAACTCTAAACCTAAGAGAGAAAGAGAGAGAGAGGAAGAAAAGGAGAAGGAGATTTGGAGAAGAAGGCAAAGAGAAGGAGTTCTATAGACTCTCTACAACAAGTAAGGTATGAACCTTGTCTCTATAGCCTTAGAACACTAAGAGTAAGAGTTTTAACGTAAAATTGAGATACCAAACCCAAGTAAGGATTCAACTATGGGATTTTCTAAGTAGATCTCAAACAGGGATCTTGGAGAATGGGTTAGAGTATTAATGTAGTAAACTAAGATTATTGGTCTTAGAATGATCGTTAGGGAGGACCCCATTGATGATCCAAGAGGAGGAATCTGTATTGAAAGTAAGAAATTATATTAAACTTGTATGGTCGCAGCTATGGTCATGTAAGACCCGTATCGAACTAATCGGTCTTACCACCTTGTACAAGGTCTACCCATCATGGTCGAGCCAAATGGACCAAGTGCGTGAAGGAAATGGCAAAACCAGGTACTAAACTGACCCAAAAATAGTGAATTGGAGGGCAGGGTCGTATACCTAGGTAGGTAGGGTCAACCCCCCCTCACATAGAAGTCAGACCGCTGATTTTTCACTGGGGGTCGAACAACTTAGGAACTGAGGGTCGACGGGATCTCCGACCCCCTCATCGACCCCCTGTTTGTCGACAGAAACCGCAAATAGGAAAACTTTCCAAATTTCAATGGGATTCCTTCCTAATCTCAATGGGACTTATTTTTGGAGATTCTACTCTATAATAGGACGTCCCTAAGCCTCTTTCATTCCTTTTGAAACCCTAATTGAGAGTGAGAGAAAGAGAAGAGAAGAAGAAGAGAAGGAAAGTTGGAGAAGAAGACCTAATTGAAGAATTCAGAGAAATCTCTGAATCTCAGCAAACCTAAGGTATGGGCAAGCTTTCTATTTGATAATCTAAGACCTTAGAATAGTTCATGAAGAGAGTATGGTCTAGGAGAAACCCAAATCATACACCCATGGAAAGATTTCGATGAAATCCATGGAGAAATCATGGTAGACAAGGTAAGGAAGAAACCTAGTGTTCTAAGCCATAGAACAAGCCTAGAATGGATTGTGGAAGTAAGCCATAGGACCCAAACATGAAAGAATGGACTGTAGAATGAAAATCTCGACTCAACCCATGGGGGGTCGTACGTGGGGTCGATTGGAAATCGACCTTATCAGACCACAGGATCGACCCCCAGTATTTGGGAAGTCCAGAATAGGGGTGGTCGCACCCAGGGTCGATGGAACATCCGACCCTGGCATCGACCCTACCCTGGGGGTCGATGTAGACTACAACCCTACCTGCTATCCACCCTACAACCCGTGCTTAAAAACAAGCCTAAACTTGTCGGAATGACTTCTAACCAAAATCTATTGACTTGTTAGGTTTTTCTATTGATATAATGGGATTTTTAAAGCTTGAAAGAGGATCAACACTCAAGCAAAGGTGAGGGAACAAGACCTAAACTAATTGGCTAATAATAAACTATTTTTATTTCTTAAGTCGAATGCCATGACTGATTCTATGCGTGTATGCTTGTATGTGCATTCAATATGTCATCCAATATTCCTACTATTACTGTTCATGTATATTTAATTCTGTTTATTTATAACGTGATGATGATGATGATGCTAGGAATAGACATGTGAATGTATGTGTGTGGTTAGTGTACATGGTGCGGGTAGGGGATGGTATCAACTGGTACAGCCATGCCGTTTTCATGGGGTGTATATTGTGCCATGGTTCTACTCAAGTCATGTCCACTGACATCGTCGTATCGTCCTTACCTTAGCAGAACTATTATGTCATAGGGTATTAGGGGAGGTGGTCTCGGACCGTGTAGTCTTCGACTCTGTCGGGAGGCCTTAGCTCTATCCCTATGGATGTATTAAGGGATGCTGGGGTGAGGCCTTGGATACACTGATTGACATTAGGATTGGTTAGTTGCGAGCCCTGTTTGCAAGCCCTCGCCAGCAGGGGCTTACATGTTGGTGTGGGCAACCGGTACAGCCATGTCATTTTCATGGGGTGTATATTGTCCATGGTGGGTGCATGTGGGGTCGATAGTGCCATTTTCATTGGGCAGTTTCACACACTCGTGTATAGAGGTGAGGCAGCCACCGAACCTTTCTATAGCACATTGCAAACTTATAAATCAGACCACAGATATGAATTGAATACATGCATATGTTTGTTGCATTGTTTTGTTTGCTCACTGAGCCGTGATGTGTGCTCACCCTTTTGACGTCGAATATTTTTAGTTGATGATGCAGGTACCACGGTGGAAGATTATATGAATGTTTCTGCGTACAGGCATATCGCTATGATGGAAGCTGAAGACTTAGTGGAAACATATGACTCTTCATGCGAGTGCAACGCATGCGTTTTCGATTAGATTTTTATTTGGATTATTAAGGAAATGTTATTCATATTTTATTTACTTATCTCTCAGTTGGTACAACATAATTTGATACTTTATTTATGATTATTACAATTATATTCCTCAGTTCATTTATTATTAAGACTTTCGCTATTGTGTATTTATTCTGATTATGGTTGTGGATGTGTATGGTTTTATTTTCAACGGACACAACCTATTAGAGATCCTGGTTGAACCGTTGGTTTATTAGCTGTTCATCACACCGTTCTGAATGATGTAGAATTGGGGTGTGACAACTTGGTATCAGAGCTCTCAGACCCTGTCTGTGAAACCAGTATACTTTCACAAAAGTTCATGAACTGAGATAGGATAAAATTTAAAAGACGTAATAATAACACACCATAGGCATCTGTGTTGTTTGAGACGAAATTGAAAGAGAATAATGCATCTATTAAATGAGAAACAAATTTATATACAACCAAAAGAAGAACAAACGTGTATATACATGACTAAAGCAGATCACAGTCAACAACCCGGATAGTTACTCTGAAGTACAAAAAGAAAGATAAAAAGAAAATACATCAAGAAGCTGGAGGTGATGAGGGAGGCGGTGCCTCGCGGACTCTATCATAATCCTCAGCATAGACTCTAGTCAACTAGGCTATCTGAGTCTGGGTCGTCTGGAGACTAGCTGTGAGATCAGCGATCTTCTGGTCAGTCACGCGCTGAGCATCCCTAAGCTCTCCCACCCGCTGATCGGATAAGCGCTGAGCCTCTAGAAGCTCTCCCATCCTTAAATTAGACATGTGCTGAGCCTCCCATTTCTCATGCAATATCCCCATCATGTCATCAGAAGGTACATACGAAGGACCAGCTGCATGTGAAGGACCAGCTGAATAAGAAGGACCAGCTCCTGCAGCATGAGTAGGTGATGGAGGAGGTATGGCATCCACATCCATGTACAAACGATCGTCATCACCCCCATGAACCCCTGCTCCAGCGGCTGCTGCTGCTGCCTCAGCGTCAACCATCTCCACTCGAGTACGTGGATGCACCAGAGCGTTCCTCTCCTCGTCACTGACCTGGGCATCCCGCATGCCCATCTTGTAGATGGCCTCCCAATCCAAAGGTGATGAGAAGGATTTCTCCTGATTCCTCTCATCCACCATGTCAACACCCAGGTGGGTAAGCAACATAGATATCATGCGTCCATATGACAGATTTCCAGTATGACTGGGCAACGTACCGCTGATCATCGTCTGCATGATGATGTAAGGAAGGCAGACGGGCTGCCTAGTACAGATACAATACAACAGATACTGGGTCAATTGGGAGATCCTCTCGTAATGCCCACTCTAAGGTATCAGGTTGTGCTGAATAATCTTACAGTACACCCGAGGCTCTGGACGAAGACAGATCGCTTTCATCTCCTATCGATCCTCTCTGATGATCTGGTGGTCAATCTCAGCTCTCATCTCTAATGAAAAGAACTGGGGCTCTCCAGGAGCACAGAACACCAAGGGGCCATCATATGAAATGCCCAACAAGTCGGCCAGCTGCCGATAATCGAATGAAATCTCGACCCCCTTGACGTAGCTGGTGATCCGAAGCTCTCTGCCCCTCTCTGTATCATTGTAATCTCCCACCACCTGGAGATTATAGTAGAACTGTCTCACCAAATCCGGTCGAGTGCAGGTGTCATAGGTGATCACAGGAAGCCAATCCATGTCACCAAAAGCGGGCATACTGTGTCTCCGCCTCGTTAGAACGGAAGCGGACTGGGCCATGAACCCTGGGTACTTTGGTACGAGCCATAGTATCTGTAAAAACAAAGAGAAACAGATATTGGGTTAGTAAAGATGAAAAATCCAAAAATTTTGACAGTATAATGACATAAATTGATCAAAAGCCTCACTTTTCACCCATACACGTGGGAAGGAGGACTTATAAAGGTTTTAAACAATCCTGCAAGAATCATACAGTTGGAAATTTCATTTAAAGAGATCGAATTAGAAGAAATTTCAAGAAATTCAAAAATCTCGACAAATTAGGGCAAAAATGGAAAAATTCAAGTTTCTCGATAACCAACCGATGAAACTCAAATATTTTTGAGGCCTTTTGTCCATTGAGTCACCAGCAACAAAAGCCCTCAATAAAAATCAAATTTTTACGATTGGAAAAAGTTTAATTTGAAGAAAACGAGTTAAATGGGCAAAAACCTAGTTAACAAAACCTAAAAACATGAAAATGTAGAGAACATACATGTAGACGAGGTGTGGTGTCAAAATAAGAAGCAAATAGCACCAAAGAGTCCGAGTTGGCACTGTAGCAACTCAGAGGGACGAGCCGAGTCAGAAAGGAGGAGGAAGAATGAGAAATGGATTCAAAATCGGAAATAAAAACCTAATTTTTAGTCCGAGGGTTGGAGAATTCGACCAAGACATCCGACCCCCCCTTCGACCCCCTCATCGACCCTCGGCTCTCGGTAATTTGACAGAGAACTAGGGGTCAAACCCTGGGTCGGACATCCTCCGACCCCCTCATCGACCCCCGACTCTCGAGAAGAATCAGTGATTCCTCAGGGTCACATACTGAGGGTCGGACATCCATCGACCCCCACCATCGACCCTGTAGTGAAAATACAGTATTCTCGACAGAATGATCTGAAAAATTTGAAATTTGCATTTGTTAGTGGTTTTAAAATATGAGAATGAAGTATATAATGATTGCCTCACGTTTCTATGATTTTCAGGCATTCCCACTATCAAAACAGATACTGGCTGGACCTAGAGTGACCAGACAAAGCCGTAACTCTATCCCACCACCACCACCACCTGTGGGGGAAGATAGCCAGATACACCTGTAAACACAGGGGAATACGAACACGGCACTGTCCGTAATTAATGGGCAGACAAATCCTACAAATCTGCCAGCTCCACCTACAGACCTGGCTACAACCATCCTAAATTTGGCCCAACAGCTGCAGCAAATACAATAGGCACAAGCTACTATGCAAGCTGCCATAGGCATGACTTTTCCAGCTGCACAGACACCACCAATGCCAGTAGGACAGGCAAGCACGGTACCAGGGGGAAGCAATACAGTACCCCACGCACCTCAGACTCCCATCATGCAGGCTCAAGTGCAGAATCCTGAGGTAGCTCAAGGTCGATATCAACACCAACCACCTATGTATGGGGCGTATGTTCCGCAACAACTAGACCACTCCAGACTGGTGGAGCATTTTCTGAAAATGAAGCCCAAAGAATTTAATGGCAAGCCAGCAGATCCTTTATGGCCGGCACACTGGGTTGACGAAATGGAAAGAAATTAAATGATGATGATAGTAAATGAAGAAGAGAAAGTATTGTGTGTCACCTTTATGCTGAAAGGAGATGCACACCATTGGTGGAGGTCTACCAGGACATATTTATTAACAAAGCACGCCCAACTGACTTGGAATATTTATAAGGAAGTATTCTTTGAGAAGTAATTTCCTAGAAGTTTCAGAGATTCTATGAAAAGAGAGTTCCTGAGTTTATATCAGGGGCAGATGATCGTAGATGCTTATCAACAGCGTTATGATGAGCTGTTCTTCTTTGCACCTGCCAGTATGCAAGAGGAAAACACCAAGACCCGAAGGTTCATCATGGGACTTAGGGGAAGCATCTGCGAGCATCTTCTAGGACTTGAAAAGAAAATCTATAATGAAGCAGCACAAATTGCTCGAGTGATAGAGTCGAGCCAGAAAGAGAGCTACTTTGCTCAAAATAGGGGAACCAAAAGGCTAATGGAAATTCTTACAACGGAGGGAACACCAAGATTTTCAAACCCTTCCGTACTCAAGGCTTTAATGCTGCAGCCAAGACTACCCCCGCAGCTCCACAGCAACAAAAGCAAGTCAGTGAAGGAATAATATGTTTTAACTACAATCAAGTAGGGCATGTCGCAAAAGAGTGTACTAAGCCCAAAAAGCAACTACATCAAGGAAGAGTTTACGCTGTTACATCTGAGGATGCTGCCGCATCGCCTGATGTGGTCACAGGTATGACCTGAATCTTATCATTTTGTGTTACATTATGTGATCATGTAGACTAAATCAAAACAAATCACAGGTTTCGTACCTATTAATGGAATTCCCGCCAGATTACTCTTTGATTCAGGAGCTACTCATTCTTTTATATCTGTGTCATTTGGAAAGAAGCTAAATCAACCCCTTAAATCCTTAGACTACAAACTTCTTGTACAATCACCTATGGGATTAGAAGTGGAGTTAGAAAAATGTTATGGACCATGTCCAGTTCTTATTGATGAAAAGACTTTGGATGCAACCTTAATCCAACTTGAGATGGTAGAATTTGACGTCATCTTGGGAATGGACTGGTTAGCTCGGCATTCTGCAAACCTATTGTGTGCGGAAAAGAAGCTGACATTTAAAGACAAAGAAGGAGCAGAGTTTAGTTTTTCGAGAACCAAACTTCCCCATAAACAAAAGCTCATACTCTCAGCATTAAAGGCTAGGAAGTGCCTTGAGAAAAGGAGCAGTTGGGTATCTAGTATCTGTGGTCGATCTTACCAAAGAAGCACCACGAATGGAGGATATTGATGTCATGCATGACTATCCAGATGTATTTCCTGAAGAACTACCAGGATTATCGCCCGACTGCGCTACAGAGTTTGTTATAGATCTGATACCCGGAGCCGTACCAATATCTAAAGCACCTTATCGAATGGCTCCTACTGAATTGAAGGAATTAAAAGTACAACTACAAGAACTACTATACAAGGGTTATATCCGACCTAGCATATCACCATGGGGAGCGCCAATATTATTCGTAAAGAAGAAGGACAGTAGCGTTCAATTGTGTATAGACTACCGAGAACTGAATAAACTGACAATCAAGAATCGGTATCCATTGCCTCGGATCGATGACTTGTTCGATTAGTTCCAAGGTGCCAAAGTGTTCTCCACGATCTTCGGTCAGGCTACCATCAGTTGAAGATTAAGGATGGTGATATCCCCAAGACAGCATTCAGGACCAGACATGGACATTATGAATTTTTGGTCATGTCTTTCGGATTGACGAACGCACCAGCAACCTTTACGGAACTTATGAATCGGGTATTCCATGATATGTTGGATACGTCGGTTATTGTATTCATCGATGATATATTGGTCTACTCCAAAGATGAGGAAACTCATATAAAGAATCTAAATGCCGCTCTACAGCGATTACGGAAGGAGAAGCTCTACGCCAAATTTACAAAGTGTGAGTTTTGGCTAAAGGAAGTCGCTTTTCTAGGCCGTGTTGTATCCGCTGAAGGAATTAAAGTGGATCCTAGCAAGATCGAAGCTATTGTAAAGTGGGAAGCACCGAAGAGCGTTGCAAAAATTAGAAGTTTCTTAGGTCTAGCTGGGTATTATCGACGATTTGTGGAAGACTATTCCCGAATTTCCGTACCTCTTATCAGTTTAACTAAGAAGGGAAAAACGTTTGTGTGGACTGATAAATGCGAGAAGAGTTTCCAAACATTGAAGGCTAGATTGATATCAGCTCCAACCTTGACCATTCTGATTCCAGGACAGCCATTTATTTTGTACACTGATGCATCAGGACTGGGATTAGGATGTGTACTTATGCAAGGAGAACAAGTAATTGCTTATGCCTCAAGACAATTGAAGACACATGAGAAGAACTATCCCACTCATGATTTGAAATTAGCGGCAGTAGTACATGCTGTCAAAATATGGAGACATTACTTGTACGGAGAGAAATTTTAGATTAAATCAGATCATAAGAGTCTTACTTACCTCTTTAATCAGAAGGAGTTGAATATGAGACAAAGAAGATGGCTGAAACTATTGAAAGACTATGATTGTGATATCCAGTATCATCTGGGAAAAGCTAATGTGGTTGCGGATGCACTGAGTAGAAAGGCAATGATGAAATCTCCAGAAGAGGTTAGCACCACTGCGGCACTGTGTACTACAAGAAGAGTGTTCAATTACGGTAACGAACAGTTTGTGATAGATGTACTGGGTGAATCAACCAACCAAAGGTTTATCCATCGGTTTGTAAATATGTTTACCACATTGAGGATTGTACCTGATATACTTGATGAAGTGAAAACAATGATTAAATTAGACCCTTATCTAAGAACGGTACAAGAAGATATCGAAAAAGGTAGGACTACTCCTGAGTTCTCCTTAGATGATGAAAGGATACTGAAGTACAAAGAAAGGATATCTGTACCTGAAATAGGAAGTTTGGACATTAGACACCGACTAATGAAGGAAGCTCATACCACCGCCTATTCGATACACCATGGAAGTACAAAAATGTATCATGACCTAAAGAAATTATATTGGTGGAGAGGAATGGAAGCAGATATAGCCAAGTTCGTGTCTCAATGCCTAAATTGTCAGAAGGTGAAAGCTGAACGACAAAGACCAGCAGGACTGTAACAGCCGTTACTAGAACCAGCATGGAAATGGGACTGCATCACTATGGACTTCATCACAGGGTTACCATTGACTCTCCGAGTAGTTGACGCAGTTTGGGTGATTGTAGACCGACTGACTAAAACGGCTCGATTTATAGCTATACGACCTCAGTATACACTGGAGAGGTTAGCTAAGTTGTATGTGGATAACATTGTCAGATTACACGGCGTACCTGAAAGCTTTGTGTCCTCCAGAGATCCACGTTTTACTTTAAAGTTTTGGGAAGGATTGCAGAAGGCTATGGGTACAACATTGAAGTCCAGTACCACATTCCATCCTCAGACAGACGGACAGTCGGAGCGCACCATTCAGATTCTAGAAGACATGCTTCGAGCTTGTGTAATTGATTTCAAAGGATCATGGGATGAAAAGTTACCACTAATTGAGTTCTCTTACAACAATAGCTATCAGGCTACTATACAGATGTCATCCTATGAAGCACTGTATGGCAGAAAGTGTCGAATTCCTTTGTTTTGGAATGAAGTTGGAAAACGTAGCATCGTTGGACCAAAATTTGTTGAAGAGACTTGCCGAGTAGTCGACATTATCAAGGAAAGAGTAAGAACGACTTAGAATCGTCAGAAGCAATATGCGGTTACTAGACGCCGAGACATTGAATTCACCGTAGGTGATAAGGTATTCCTCAAAGTGTCACCTATGCGAGGTTTGAAATGGTTCGGACAGAAAGGGAAATTAAGTCCGAGATATGTTGGACCATATGAGATTCTAGCTAAACGTGGAAAAGTGGCTTATCAGTTAGCCCTACCACCATCTATGTCAAGTGTGCATGACGTATTTCATATCTCCTTATTGAAGAAGTATGTTAGAGACCCAACACACGTATTGATAGTAGATCTACCTGATTTGATTGAGGATTTGACGTTTGAAGTAGCACCAACTGAAATCACCAGCCGAAAGGTGCAACGAATATGCAACCGTGACATTTATTATGTTAAAGTCACCTGGAGAAGCAGAGATATAGAAGAAATCGCATGGGAAGAAGAGAATGCTATGCGAAAGCAATACCCTCATCTATTCGACTCGGAAGGTATGAATAAATTGGAGGAAGAAATTTTTATAAGTAGGGGGGTGTTGTAAGACCCATATCGAACTAACTGGTCTTACCACCTTGTACCAGGTCTACCCATCATGGTCAAGCCAAATGGACCAAGTGCGTGAAGGAAATGGCAAAACTAGGTACTAAACTGACCCAAAAATAGTGAATTGGAGGGCAGGGTCGTATACCTAGGTAGGCAGGGTCGACCCCCCCTTACATAGAAGTTAGACCCCTGATTTTTCTCTGGGGGTCAGACAACTTAGGAACTGAGGGTCGACGGGATCTCCAACCCCCTCATCGACCCCCTGTTTGCCGACAGAAATCGTAAATAGGAAACTTTCTAAATTTCAATGGGATTCCTTCCTAATCTCAATGGGACTTATTTTTGAAGATTCTACTCTATAAATAGGACGTCCCTAAGCCTCTTGTCACACCCCAATTTTGCACTATTCAGAATGATGTGATGAACCGCTATAAACCAACAGTTCAACCAGGATCTCAAATAGGCTATCCCCACGTTATCTAAACTTACACACATCCGTAATCATAATCAGAGTAAATACACAATAGCGGAAGTCTTATAATAAGAAGAACTGAGAATCTATGTGATATTAAAATTTAAATAACAATTTATTTTGTTTCAACTAAGACATAAATATTTAAATACCAAATACATGTCTTAATAAATCCAAATAAAGAAACCTATAAAATATCTAATCAAATACACACGAGTTGCACTCGCAAGAGGAGTCGTGTGTATCCACTTCAGCTTCAGCTTCCATTGCTGCCACGTTCCCGTACGTAGACGCATTCATATAGTCTTCAATGGTATAACCTGCATCATCAACTAAAAATATTCGACGTCGAGGGGTGAGCACACATCACGGCTCAGTGAGTAGCCAAAACAATGCAACAATACATATGCATGCAATCAATTTATATCTTTGGTCCGGTTTAAAGTTTGCAGTATGCAATAGAAAGGTTTAGGTAGTCAAAGGTCGCGTTTATTGACCCCGCCTCTATACACGAGTGTGTGACGTCACCCGAAGATCACGTTTATCGTCAACTCACATGCACCCAATCATGAACATTATATAACAAAGGTTACGTTTAGTGCTATATAGTGCCATACCAACACGTAAGCCCCTGCTGGCGAGGGCTGCAAACTGGGCTCGCAACTAACTAATCCTAATGCCAAAAGTGTATCCAAGGCCTCACCCCAGCATCCCTCAGAATGTCCATAGAGATAGAGCTAAGGCCCCCCCGGTAGAGTCATAGACTACAAGGACCGAGACCACCTCCCCTGATACTCTATGACATAATAGTTCTGCTAAAGTAATGACGATACGACGTTGCCAATGCACAAGACTTGAGTTAGAGATAGAGCTAAAGTGCTGAGACCCGCCAAAGGTTAACGTTTATTGACGTTTTCATCACACTTCCCCTGATACTCGCTCGCATCAAGTACATCAACCACACACATACAAGCACATGCCTATTCCTATCATCATCATCATCGTCATGTTATAAATAATAAAGTAAATATGCATGAACAAGTAATAGAAATATTGGATGGCATGCTGTATGCACATTACAAACATATTCGCATAGAATTAAGCATGGCATATGACTCAAGAAATAGAAAACAGTTTTGTTATTAACCAATTAGTTTGGAGTTCTGGTTCCTCACCTTAGCTTGCTATAAGATGCTTTTCCATGCTTTAGAATCACCTTTACAGTGTTATTATATTGTTAGAAGACCTAACAAAGTCGATAGAATTTAATTAAATTAATTCCAGATTTAAAAACCACTCTGTTAACCGAGGGTCGGAGGTAGGGTCGGAGTCCTGATCGACCCTGGGTGCGACCCTCCCCAGATTCTGAACTTCCCGAACACTGAGGGTCGATGGTCAGGAACACCTAGGGTCGGATGGTCATCGACCCTCGGTGCGACCCTCTGTGCACTTTGGTCTAATTCCCTCTCTTTAATCCATTCTTTGTGTTTGGGGTCCTATGGCTTGCTTCTACATTCCATTAAACATTCATTCCATGGTCTGGAACCACGAATCAACCACCTAGATAGCTTTCATGCATTCTTCTATGGTTTTCCATGAAAACCTAACCATAGCTTGATGCTTTGGGTTTCTTCGAGATCACACTCTCTCCAATAATTATGCTAAGGTCTGTAGAAACTCATGGAATTATTATCCATACCTGAGAAGATTACTTTTTCTCTGAAATTCTTCTCCTTTTTGCTAAGTTCTCTTCCTTGCCTTTCTTCTTCCTCTTTTCCTTCTCCTCTCTTTATCTCAATTCAATTAGGGTTGTGAAAGGAGTGAAAGTGGCTTAGGGACGTCCTTTAAATAGAATAGGAATATCCTAAAATAAGTCCCTTTGAGATTAAGAAAGAATCCCAATCGAAAATTAGGAAATTTCCTAATTTTATTTTCTTACGGCAACCGAGGGTCGATGGGAGGGTCGATGATCCCGTCGACCGTAGGGTCCTAAGCTGTCCGACCCTCCCTTCAAAACTGAGGGTTTGACTTTCTGTTTTGGGAGGTCCGATCCTGCTTAGCTGGGTATGCGACCCTTCCCCTATTTTAAGTGTTTTTGGGTTGATTTGATACCTGGGATCTCGATCTCCTTCACGCCCTTGGTCCATTTGACTCGACCATGATGGGTAAACATGGTTCAAGGTGGTAAGACCGGGTTAGATTGACACGGGTCTTACAACTCCCCCCAACTTATAAAAATTTCATCCTCGAAATTGTACGTACCTTCTGAATCAAATAAGTGAGGGTATTGCTTCCACATAGCATTTTCTTCTTCCCATGTAATTTCTTCCATGTCTCTACTTTTCCATGTGACCTTAACATAGTAGATATCTCTGTTGTGTATACGTTGAACCTTTCGACTAGTGATTTCTATTGGTGTTACTTCAAATGTCAAATCATCAGTCAATTCCGGCAAATCCACTGTCAAAACATGCGTTGGGTCTTTGACATACTTCTTCAATAGGGAAATGTGAAATATGTCATGCACACTTGACATAGATGGTGGTAGTGCTAACTGATAAGCCACTTTTCCACGCTTAGCTAGAATTTCATACGGCCCGACATATCTTGGACTTCGTTTCCCTTTCTGTCCGAACCTCTTCAATCCTTGCATGGGCGATACCTGTAAAAATACTTTATCACAACGAACTCCAGATCTCTTCGTCGAGTATCCGCATATTGCTTTTGATGGTTCTGAGCTGTTCTCACTCTTTCCTTGATGATGTCGACCACTCGATAGGTCTCTTCAACAAATTTCGGTCCAACAATACTACATTCTCCAACTTCATTCCAGAACAAGGGAGTTCGACACTTCCTGCCATACAGTGCTTCATAAGGTGACATCTGTACAGTAGACTGATAGCTATTGTTATAAGCGAACTCGATCAGTGGTAATCTTTTATCCCATGATCCCTTGAAATCAATTACACATGCTCGTAGCATATCTTCTAGAATCTGAATTGTACGCTCTGACTGTCCATCTGTCTGTGGGTGGAATGTAGTACTGAACTTCAACGTTGTACCCATAGCCTTTTGCAATCCTTCCCAAAACTTGGAAGTAAATCGTGGATCTCTATCCGACACAATGCTTTCTGGAACACCATGTAATTGAACAATATTATCCACATACAGCTTCGCTAACCTTTCCAGTGTATACTGAGGTTGTATAGGGATGAAGCGAGCTGTTTTAGTCAGACGGTCCACAATCACCCAAACTGCGTCAACTACTCGAGGAGTCAATGGTAGTCCCGTGACGAAGTTCATAGTGATGCAGTCCCATTTCCATGCTGGTTTCGGTAATGGCTGTAACAGTCCTGCGGGTCTTTGTCATTCAGCCTTTACTTTCTGACAATTTAGGCATTGAGACACGAACTTAGCTACATCTGCTTTCATTCCCCTCCACCAATATAGTTTCTTTAGATCATGATACATTTTTGTACTTCCATGATGTATCGAATAGATGGTGGTGTGAGCTTCCTTCATCAGTCGGTGTCTAATGTCTACACTTTCTATTTCAGGTACACATATTCTTCCTTTGTATTTCAGTACTTTCTCGTCATCCAAGGTGAACTCAGGATTAGTCCTACCTTTCTCAATATCTTCTTGTACTATTCTCAGATAAGGATCTGCTTTGATAGCTGTCTTCACTTCATCCACTATATCCGGTATAATCTTCAATGCCGTGAACATATTCAAAAACCGATGAATAAACCCTTGGTTGGCTGATCCATCCATTGTATCTATCACATACTGCTAGTTGCCGTGATTGAATACCATTCCGGTAGTACACATTGCTGCAGTCGTGCTAACTTCTCCTTGAGATTTTATCATTGCTTTTCTGCTTAATGCATCCGCTACTACGTTCGCTTTTCCTGGATGATACTGGATATCACAATCATAGTCTTTCAATAGTTCCAGCCATTTTCTTTGTCTCATATTCAACTCCTTCTGATTAAATAAATAAGTAAGACTTTTATGGTCCGACTTAATCTGAAATTTCTCTCCGTATAAGTAATGTCTCCATATCTTGACAGCATGTACCACTGCCGCTAGCTCCAAATCATGAGGGGGGTAATTTTTCTCATGTACCTTTAACTGTCTTAAAGCATAAGCAATCACTTGCTCTCCTTGCATAAGCACACATCCTAATCCCAATCCCGACGCATCAGTATATAAGGTAAACGTCTATCCTGGAATAGGAATAGTCAAAATCGAGGCGGATATCACTCTGGACTTCAGCGTTTGGAAACTCTTCTCACATTTATCGGTCCACATAAACTTTTTACCTTTCTTAGTCAAACTGGTGAGAGGTACGGCAATCTGAGAATAGTCTTCTATGAACCTCCGATAACCCAGAAAACTTCTAATTTCTGAAACGCTCTTTGGTGCTTCCCACTTTACAATAGCCTCGATCTTGCTGGGATCCACTTTGATTCCTTCAGCGGATACTACATGGCCTAAGAAGGCGACTTCACTTAGCCAAAACTCACACTTTGAAAATTTGGCATATAACTTCTCTTTCCTTAAACGCTGTAGGGCTGCGTTTAGGTTCTTGATATGGGTTTCCTTGTCCTTGGAGTATACCAATATATCATCAATAAATACTACAACCGACGTATCCAACATATCGTGGAAGACTCGGTTCATAAGTTCCATGAACGTTGCCGGTGCATTAGTTAATCCGAAAGACATAACCAAAAATTCATAATGTCCATATCTGGTCCTGAATGCTATCTTCGGAATATCACCTTCTTTAATCTTCAGTTGATGATAGCCTGATCGAAGGTCAATCTTAGAAAATAATTTTGCTCCTTGTAACTGATCGAACAAGTCATCGATCCGAGGTAGTGGGTATCGATTCTTGATTGTCAGTTTATTCAACTCCCGATAGACGATGCATAATTGAACGCTACCATCCTTCTTCTTTACGAACAACACCGGTGCCCCCCATGGAGATATACTGGGTCGAATATAACCCTTGTCCAACAATTCTTGTAGTTGCACTTTTAATTCCTTCAGTTCCGTATGAGCCATTCTATAAGGTGCTTTTGACACTGGTGCGGCTCCAGGTATAAGGTCTATCACAAACTTCGTGACTCGGTCGGGTGGTAATTCGGGTAGTTCCTCTAGAAATACGTCAGGATAGTCCAGCACGACATCAATATCTTCCATTCGTGGTGCGTCCTTGGTTAGGTCGACCACGGATACTAGATACCCGATTGCCCCCTTCTCAAGGCACTTCTTAGCCTTTAGTGCTGAAAGTATGAGCTTGTGTCTCCGGGGAAGTTTGGTTCCCGAAAAACTTAATTCTGCTCCTTCTTTGTCTTTGAACGTTAGCTTCTTTTCAGCGCATAATAGATTTGTAGAATGCCGAGCTAACCAGTCCATTCCCAAGATGACATCAAAGTCTGCCATCTTAAGTTGTATCAAGGTTGCATCTAAAGTCTTCTCTCCAATGAGAACTGGACATGGTCCATAACCTTTCTCTAATTCCACTTCTAACCCCATCGGTGATCGTACAAGTAATTTGTAGTCTAATGTTTTGATGGGTAAATTTATCTTCTTTCCAAATGCCACAGATATAAAAGAATGAGTAGCTCCGGAATCAAAGAGTACTCTGGCGGGTACGCCATTTATAGGTACGATACCTGTGACTTATTTTACTTAGTTTACATGCTCATACAATGTAATTACAACTTAACAAGTTTCAGTCATACCTGTGACCACATCGGGTGATGCGGCCGCATCCTCGGACGGAACAGCATATACCCGTCCCTGATGGAATTGCTTTTTGGGCTTAGGGCACTCCCTTGCCATATGTCCGGGTTGGTTGCAGTTAAAACACTTCAGGACTTCAGAATTTGGCTTTGGCTGAGGTTGAGCTGCTGGAGTAGTCTTGGTTGCAGCAGTAAAATTCTAAGGACGGAAAGGCTTATATGTCTTGTTATTGCCTCCGTTGTAAGAATTTCCGGCTGGCCTTTTGATGCCTCTGTTCTGAGTAAAATAACTCTCCTTCTGGCTCGATTCTATAACTCGAGCAATCTGGACAGCTTCATTATAGATTCTCTTTTCTAAGCCCAGAACATGTTCTCTGATGTTTCCTCTCAGTCCCGTGACAAACCTACGGGTTTTGGTTTCTTCTTCTTGCATACTCAGTGGTGCGAAGAAAAACAGCTCTTCATAACGCTGTTGGTACGCATCCACTGACATCTGTCCCTGATAAAGACTCAGAAACTCCTTCTCCATCGAATCTCTGAACCTCCGTGGAAAATATTTCTCAAAGAAGGCTTCTTTATATATAGCCCAAGTTAGTAGGGCGTGCTTGGTCAGTGGATATGCCTTCGTGGATTTCCACCAATGATGTGCGTCGCCCTTGAGCATGAAGGTGGCACATAATACTTTCTCTTCCTCTGTGATAGTCATCATGAGGAAATTTCTCTCCATCTTGTCTATCCAGTGTGCTGGCCACAACGGATCAGACGGTTTACCATTGAATTCCTTGGGTTTCATCTTCAAGAATCTCTCCACTAGTCGAGAGTGGTCCAACTGATTTTGGGGGTTTGCCCCAAACATATGGGGTGGATCCTGGTAATTCCCCTGAGCTGCTTCCGGTACCTGCACTGGAATCTGTGCAGCCAGTTGTTGAGGTGTCTGAGGAGCTGGGTGGTTACCCACCGGTGCTGCACTGGCTTGTCCTATGTGCATGGGTGCAGCCTGAGTGGCTTGAAACATAATTCCCATGGCAACCTGCATCTGAGCCTGTGCGTGTTGCATCTGCTGCAGCTGCTGTGCCAGATTCATCACCACTATTGCTAGCTCTGGTGGTGGAGGTGGCAAAATTGTAGGGTTTCCCGGTTCTGGATTACCCGGTGCATAGTTATTTTCTTGACTGGTCTCCTCCACGGGTGGTGGTGGTGGGACTGCATTTCGGGTTTGTCGGGTTACTCTACGTCCAGACATAATTCCTTTCTGTTATTGGTGGTGCCTAAAAATTATCAAAATAGGTGAAAAGTCATTTATATTTCATGTAGGCACGCTAACCGATAATCAATTTCAATTCTAGCTCATTTTATAAAAAAATGCTGTCTTTTCTATGCAGGGTCGATGGTGAGGGTCGATGGTATGTCCGACCCTTAGTATCCGACCCTGGGAATGACCTGTTCTTCCTGAGAGCTGAGGGTCGATGGGTATCCGACCCTCAGTTTCGACCCTTAGTTTTCTGTCAGATTCCCGAGAGCCGAGGGTCGATGGGAGGGTCGATTCGAGGGTCGATTGTTCTAGTCGAATTGTCTGACCCTCGGACCAAAAATCAGATTTTTAAGATCCGATTCTGGGTCATTTCTTATTATTTCCCTCCCATTTCAACTCGCCTCTGCACTCTGAGTTGCTACAGTGCTACTCTACTGTTGTTGGTCGATTTTATTCCGGGTTTCGACGTCCACTTCATCCCTACAGGTATGTCTTCCCATTTTTACCTGTTTTTAGGTTTCCATTTCTAGGTTTTCGCACATTTAACTTGTATTTTCCAAATTAAACTTTTTCCAACTGTAAAAATTTGATTTTTATTGGGGGCTTTTGTTATTGGTGTCTCAAGGAACGAAAGCCCTCAAAATTTTTTGAGTTTCATCGGTTGGTTATCGAGAAACTTGAAATTTTCTCTTTTTGCCCTAATTGTTGAAATTTTTTATTTTTCTTGAATTTCTTCAAATTGGACTTCGTCTGTTAAAATTTCCTACTGTATGTGGGTTGTAGGATGTATTTTAACCTACGTAAGTTCTCATGCCCACTTGTATGGTGAGAAATAGGGCTTTATCGTCACTTACGTCATTATTAAATCGAATTTCAGATTTTTATCCCATAATTTCCTTATTTTTCCTTCTCTTTCTTGTTTTGCAGATACCATGGCTCGTACCAAGGTACCCAGAGTTCGTGATCCCCTTCGCTTCCGTTCCAATGAAGCCGAGGCACGTTATGCTGACTATGCCCGTAAGAAGGTTGAGGGTGGTCGTATGGTGAACTTGGCTGAGTTAGCCGTGTTCAACGTAGAGGGGCCTTTGGTGACATGGGGTGGCTCCCTGTCATCACCTACGACGCATGCACATGTCCGGATTTGGTGCGCCAATTCTATTGTAACCTTCAAATAGTGGGGAACCACAATGATGTGGAGCGTGGTCAGGAGTTGCGCATCACCAGCTACGTCAAAGGGGTAGATATTTCTTTCGACTATTGGCAGCTGGCCGACTTGTTGGGCATTCCCTATGATGGCCCCATGGTGTACTGTGCGCCTAGAGAGCCCTAGTTTGTTGAGATGGAGATGAGGGCAGAGATCGACAATCAGTTGTTACGACCTGATCGTTGGCAGATGAGAGCTTGTTACATGCATCCAGCTCCACGGGTCTTCTGCAAGATTATCCAGCATAATCTGATCCCGCAGAGTGGGCACTATGAGAGGGTTTCTCAGCTGACCCAGTTTTTGATATATAGTATCTGCACCAGACATCCGGTCTGCCTTCTTTACATCATCATGCGGACCATGATTAGTGCTACATTGTCCGGTCATAGGGGTAATCTACCCTATGGACGCATGATTACAATGCTACTGACCCGTCTGGGGGTTGACTTGGTGGATGAGAAGATTCAGGATAAGACCTTCTCATCGCCCCTAGATTGGGAGGAAATCTGCAAGATGGGTATGCGAGATGCCCAGGTTAGTGATGATGAAAGGAATGCGATGGTGCACCCTCACACTCGTATCGAGATGGCTGATGCTGAGGCTGCTGCTGCCGCTGCTAGAGCCCATGTGGATCCTGTCGATGATGATGACCGCATGTATATGGATGTTGACGCGATACCACCGCCTTCACCTACGCATGCGGCTGGTGTTGGTACTTCTTCTGCGGCAAATCCTGTACCTGAGGTTGGTCCTTCGCATGCAGCTGGTCCTTCACTCCCACCTTCTGACATGATGGAGATGCTGCAGGAGATCAGGGAGGCTCAGCGCAGATCTGATATGAGGATGGAGGAGTTGCTAGACGCTCAGCGTGTGAGAGTAGATGAGCTGTTAGCTGCCCAGCGCATATCAGACACGCGGATGGGAGAGCTCATAGAGGTTCAACGTGCGACTGATCGGAGGGTAGCCGATCTCACCGCTAGTCTACAGACGACCCAGACTCAGATAGCCTGGTTGACTAGAGTCTATGCTGAGGACTATGACAGAGACCGTGAGGCCCCGCCTCCTCCTTCACCTCTAGCTTCTTGATTGTACTTATTTTCTTGTACTATAGAGTAACTGTCCGGGTTGTGGACTGTACTCTGCTTTAGTTATGTATATACGTTTTGTTTCTCTCACTCATTGTATGTAACTTGTTTCCCCTTTAGTAGATGCATTATTCTCTTTTTTAAATTTGATCTCAATCATCACTTGTGCTTATAGTGTGTTAATATTACTGTTTTTACTTTTATCCTATCTCAGTTCACAATTGTCTCGAATGTATGTTAGTTCAGCGGACAAGGCCTGAGAAGCTCTGATACCAAGTTCTCACACCCCAATTCTGCACTATTCAGAATGATGTGATGAACCGCTATAAACCAACGGTTCAACCAATATCTCAAATAGGCTATCCCCGCGTTATCTAAACTTACACACATCCGTAATCATAATCAGAGTAAATACACAATAGCGGAAGTCTTATAATAAGAAGAACTGAGAATCTATGTGATATTAAAATTTAAATAACAATTTATTCTGTTTCAACTAAGACATAAATATTTAAATACCAAATACATGTCTTAATAAATCCAAATAAAGAAACCTATAAAATATCTAATCAAATACACAAGAGTTGCACTCGCAAGAGGAGTCGTGTGTATCCACTTCAGCTTCAGCTTCCATTGCTGCCACGTTCCCGTACGCAGACGCATTCATATAGTCTTCAACGGTATAACCTGCATCATCAACTAAAAATATTCGACGTCGAGGGGTGAGCACACATTACGGCTCAGTGAGTAGCTAAAACAATGCAACAATACATATGCATGCAATCAATTTATATCTTTGGTCCGGTTTAAAGTTTGCAGTATGCAATAGAAAGGTTTAGGTAGTCAAAGGTCGCGTCTATTGACCCCGCCTCTATACACGAGTGTGTGACGTCACCCGAAGATCACGTTTATCATCAACTCACACGCACCCAATCATGAACATTATATAACAAAGGTTACGTTTAGTGCTATATAGTGCCATACCAACACGTAAGCCCCTGCTGGCGAGGGTTGCAAACTGGGCTCGCAACTAACCAATCCTAATACCAAAAGTGTATCCAAGGCCTCACCCCAGCATCCCTCAGAATGTCCATAGAGATAGAGCTAAGGCCCCCCCGGTAGAGTCAAAGACAACAAGGACCGAGACCACCTCCCCTGATACTCTACGACATAATAGTTCTGCTAAAGTAATGGCGATACGACGATGCCAATGCACAAGACTTGAGTTAGAGATAGAGGTAAAGTGCTGAGACCCGCCAAAGGTTAACGTTTATTGACGTTCTCATCACACCTCCCCTGATACTCGCTCGCATCAAGTACATCAACCACACACATACACGCACATGCCTATTCATATCATCATCATCATCGTCATGTTATAAACAATATAGTAAATATGCATGAACAAGTAATAGAAATATTGGATGGCATGCTGTATGCACATTACAAACATATTCGCATAGAATCAAGCATGGCATAGGACTCAAGAAATAGAAAACAGTTTTGTTATTAACCAATTAGTTTGGAGTTCTGGTTCCTCACCTTAGCTTGCTATAAGATGCTTTTCCAAGCTTTAGAATCACCTTTACAGTGTTATTATATTGCTAGAAGACCTAACAAAGTCGATAGAATTTAATTAGAATTAATTCCAGATTTAAAAACCACTCTGTTAACCGAGGGTCGGAGGTAGGGTTGGAGTCCTGATTGACCCTGGGTGCGACCCTCCCCAGATTCTGAACTTTCCAAACACTGAGGGTCGATGGTCAGGAACACCTAGGGTCGGATGGTCATCGACCCTCGGTGTGACCCTCTGTGCACTTTGGTCCAATTCCCTCTCTTTAATCCATTCTTCGTGTTTGGGGTCCTATGTCTTGCTTCTACATTCCATTAAACATTCATTCCATGGTCTGGAACCACGAATCAACCACCTAGATAGCTTTCATGCATTCTTCTATGGTTTTCCATGAAAACCTGACCATAGCTTGATGCTTTGGGTTTCTCCGAGATCACTCTCTCTCCAATAACTATCCTAAGGTCTGTAGAAACTCATGGAATTAGTATCCATACCTGAGAAGATTACTTTTTCTCTGAAATTCTTCTCCTTTTTGCTAAGTTCTCTTCCTTGTCTTTCTTCTTCCTCTTTTCCTTCTCCTCTCTTTCTCTCAATTCAATTAAGGTTGCGAAAGGAGTGAAAGTGGCTTAGGGACGTCCTTTAAATAGAGTAGGAATATCCTAAAATAAGTTCCTTTGAGATTAAGAAAGAATCCCAATCGAAAATTAGGAAATTTTCTAATTTTATTTTCTTACGGCAACCGAGGGTCGATGGGAGGGTCGATGATCCCGTCGACCCTAGGGTCCTAAGCTGTCCGACCCTCCCTTCAAAACTGAGGGTCTGACTTTCTGTTTTGGGAGGTCCGACCCTGCTTAGCTGGGTATGCGACCCTTCCCCTATTTTAAGTGTTTTTGGGTCGATTTGATACCTGGGATCTCGATCTCCTTCACGCCCTTGGTCCATTTGACTCGACCATGATGGGTAAACCTGGTTCAAGGTGGTAAGACCGGGTTAGATTGACACGGGTTTTACACCTCTTTCACTCCTTTTGAAACCCTAATTGAGAGTGAGAGAAAGAGAAGAGAAGAAGAAGAGAAGGAAAGTTGGAGAAGAAGACCAAATTGAAGAATTCAGAGAAATCTCTGAATCTTAGCAAACCTAAGGTATGGCAATGCTTTCTATTTGATAATCTAAGGCCTTAGAATAGTTCATGAAGAGAGCCATAGGACCCAAACGTGAAAGAATGGACTATAGAATGAAAATCTCGACTCAACCCATGGGGGGTCGCACGTGGGGTCGATTGAGAATCGACCCTACCAGACTACAGGATCGACCCCTAGTATTCGGGAAGTCCAGAATAGGGGTGGTCGCACCCAGGGTCGATGGAACATCCGACCCTGGCATCGACCCTACCTTGGGGGTCGATGTAGACTGCTACCCTACCTGCGACCCACCCTGCAACCCGTGCTTAAAAACAAGCCTAAACTTATCGGAATGACTTCAACCGAAATCTATCGACTTGTTAGGTTTTCTAATTGATATAAAGGGATTTTTAAAGCTTGAAAGAGGATCAACACTCAAGCAAAGGTGAGGGAACAAGACCTAAACTAATTGGCTAATAATAAACTATTTTTATTTCTTGAGTCCAATGCCATTACTGATTCTATGCGTGTATGCTTGTATGTACATTCAATATATCATCCAATATTACTACTATTACTATTCATGCATATTTAATTCTGTTTATTTATAACATGATGATGATGATGATGCTAGGAATAGGCATGTGAATGTATGTGTGTGGTTAGTGTACATGGTGCGGATAGAGGATGGTATCAACTGGTACAACCATGCTGTTTTCATGGGGTGTATATTGTGCCATGGTTCTACTCAAGTCATGTCCACTGACATTGTCGTATTGCCATTACCTTAGCAAAACTATTACGTCGTAGGGTATCAGGGGAGGTGGTCTCAGACCGTATAGTCTTCGACTCTGCCGGGGGGCCTTAGCTCTATCCTTATGGATGTATTGAGGGATGCTGGAGTGAGGCCTTGGATACACTGATTGACATTAGGATTGATTAGTTGTGAGTTTAGTTTGCAAGCCCTCACCAGCAGGGGCTTACGTGTTGGTGTGGGCAACCGGTACGGCCATGCCATTTTCATGGGGTGTATATTGTCCATGGTGGGTGCATGGGGGTCGACAGTGCCATTTTCATTGGGCTGTTTTACACACTCATGTATAGAGGTGAGGTGGCCACCGAACCTTTCTATAGCACTGCAAACTTATAAACCAGATCACAGATATGAATTGAATACTTGCATATGTTTGTTGCATTATTTTGTTTGCTCACTGAGCCGTGATGTGTGCTCACCCTTTCGACGTCGAATGGGTGAGCACGGTGGAAGATTATATGAATGTTTCTACGTACGAGCATATCACTGCGATGGAAGCTGAAGACTTAGTGGAAACACATGACTCTTCATGCGAGTGCAACGCATGCGTTTTTTATTAGAATTTCATTTGGATTATTAAGGAAATGTAATTGATATTTTATTTACTTATGTCTCAGTTGATACAACATAATTTGATACTTTATTTATAATTATTACAATTAGATTCCTCAGTTCATTTATTATTAAGACTTCCGCTATTGTGTATTTATTCTGATTATGGTTGTGGATGTGTATGGTTTTATTTTCAACGGACACAGCCTATTAGAGATCCTGGTTGAACCGTTGGTTTATTAGCGGTTCGTCACACCGTTTTGAATGGTGCAGAATTGGGGTGTGACAGGTCGACCATGGGATGAGAAAAGAGTCGACCACAGTCATTCGGGAATAATTCAAGAAACATACGATCGCAGGTATGGTCGCATGTAATGCTGTGAGGACAAAGATGAAAATCTTAGAAGTCGCCACCTAGATTAAGGTCTAGGACCTTAGAAATGTAAAATCTCACCCTAAGGTAAGACTTTGATTGACTCATGACCCTTAGATTGGATTTCTGGTCCATCAGAGATTGGATAAGCGTCAGGTTACGGTTATGGGAAGGGATTAGGCACCCAAACCGCCCGATCAAAATCGATCTCCTGTGCCTTTCCTGTGCTAGACTCTATCTATTAAATCAAACCAAACCAAGTGGTTCGATATCATTGAACTGAATCTGTATTCATCAGATTGCCTACGTATTACAGAATTATTTCGAAAATTAGGTTCACCATCGTAGTTCAGGTGTGATTAAAGTTTATGGCTATAATTTATGGTTGTGCATGATTAAGTTCTTTGTTCAAGTTGAAGTTTATGCTTGAATGGATGAGAAACCCTATGGGTTAGGATCTGGATAGTTCATGTGGACTGATAGATAGTCCTAGTAGATCTAAAAATGGATAACCCTTTCTGGGTCAAAATATGGATAACCCTATTTGGGTTGAAATATGGATAACCCTATTTGGGTCAAAATATGGATAACCCGTTATGGGTCAAAATATGGATGAATATTCTAGTGGATCTATGGATAGTCCGAGTAGACTAAGGTGTGGATCCGAATTTGGGTTTCTCCCAAATGGCCTACGTATCCTACGGTTTGTCCTAAGAATCAGAATCCGTGTAGTTCAGAATCTGGGTTAAAATGGATGGATATCCTAGTGGATCTATGGATAGTCCGAGTAGACTAAGGTATGGATCCGAATTTGGATTTCTCCCAAATGGCCAATGTATCCTAGGGTTTGCCCTAGGAATCAGAATCCACGTAGTTCGAACTGGATAACCCTATTTGGGTCAAAATGTGGGTAAATATCTTAGTGGATCTGTGGATAGTCCTAGTGGACTAAGGTGCAGATCCAAATTTGGGTTTCTCCCAAATGGTTTACGTATCCTAGGGTTTGACCTAGGATCAAAATCCGTGTAGTTTGGGACTCTGGATAACCCTATTTGGGTTAAAATATGGGGGATATCCTAGTGGATCTATGGATAGTCCGAGTGGACTAAGGTGTGGATCCGAATTTGGGATTCTCCCAAATAGCCTATGTATCCTAGGGTTTGACCTAGGAATCAGAATCTACGTAGTTTGGATTCTGGGTCGAAATGGGAATGGATATCCTAGTGGATCTATGGATAGTCCGAGTGAACTAAGGTTTGGATCCAAATTTAGGTTTTTCCCAAATATCCTACGTATCCTAGGGTTTAACCTAGGAATCAGAAATCGCATAGTTTGGGTCTCTGGGTGGATATCCTAGTGGATCTATGGTTAGTCCGAGTGGACTAAGGTGTGGATCCAAATTTGGGTTTCTCCCAAATGGGCTACGTATCCTAGGGTTTGCCCTAAAAATCAGAATCCACGTAGTTCGGAATGGGTAACCCTATTTGGATTAAAAAATAGGTAAATATCCTAGTGGACTAAGGTGTGGATCCAAATTTGGGTTTCTCCCAAATGGCCTACATATCCTAGGGTTTGCCTTAGGAATCAGAATCCGTGTAGTTCAGAAATGGGTTGAAATGGTTGAATATCCTAGTGGATCTATGGATGGTCCGAGTGGACTAAGGTTTGGATCTGAAATTTGGGATTCTCCCAAATAGCCTACGTATCCTAGGGTTTGCCCTAGGAATCAGAATCTACGTAGTTCGGGCTGATAACCTGTTCTAGGGAACCTATTCTAGGCTTAGGGTTGAGAACCTGTTCTAGGTTTAGGGTTTAGAACCTATTCTAGGTTTAAGGTTTAGAACCTATTCTAGGTTTAGGGTTGAGAACCTATTCTAGGTTTAGGGTTTACCGAGGGGAAAAATCATCCTGAATTACCCTTTTCAACCTAAATTCTAATTTTGGAAGGTTTGGGAAAGCATTCTCTTTCTTTGTTAAGAATTTTATTATTTTCCATTATACCCTTCCTAAGAATGTGGGTGCCTAAATGCACGTCCCCATACCTAATATGTTTGCTAGGTGTATAGATATGGAAGTTCGACTAGGGTGTTGCATAAATTAAATTATTATCAAAATTAATATTCTAAGCATGGCATGTATGATATTTATGGTAACTATCACAAAATATAGTAAGATTACGAAAATCTCCCTAATATGGCATGCATTGCAAATAAGGCAAGAACCTAATATGGCAAGATCTAATATGCTAATCTAAGCATGGAAAGACCTAATATGGCAAGATCTAATATGACAAAATCTAATATGCATCTATATATCAATGTGGTAAGTACCAATCATAGAATGCATATATGACATGAATTTTTCAAAAAAAGAAAGATCTTATATGCTATTTTCAAAGCTTAATAAGACTTAAAAATGGTAAGAAATTAAGATTTTGCTAAATATGGTAAAAATATATCTATTCTACCAAAAATAGACACACATAGAATGTGGCAAAGTATGCACAATCCAAACAAAGCATATGAATGCTCCAAATATAGTCATTTATCCAAATATGGCAGAATTTACTTCAACAATCATTGATGTTATAATGAATGAGACATCAATGAAACCCTTTTTTGTAAAGTGCGTATAAAAAAAAACATATGTTCAATGTTCTTTAAAAAAATTATAATTTTTATGAAGAAATTTGGGAAGATTAATGATTCAAAACTGTCAAAACTGTGACACAAGGTTTCATATAATGGACAAAACTATGAACTATATTCAGATTTTGTCACATTACACAAGAATGACCATAAGTAGGTCTTTCGAAACTCAAATGAAGCTCAACTTTTTTTCATAGAAATATGACTTAATATATTATATTTCATATGAAGCAGTTGAATCCCAATAGAAAGCAAAAATAGGTCAAAGATATACCCTAAGACCGAACATGTGCACTGGTCTAATCTGTTCCAAATTTTTGACCAGTTGCACCATAAATTCCAAATAAAATTCTATTCTTAATGAAAATTAAATACAGACATATGCCAATGTAGATAACTGTCTGATCTAAAATTTCATTAAGAAAAACAAGTCAACACAGTATATTTTCTTTCTGAAAAATGACTCTTTTCAATCATGCCAATCAGTACATCATGACAGATTCAAAATCAGAGAACTATGCACTTAAAAATTGATATAAATTCAACAAAAATTGAAAAAAATATGAAACTAGTGCCATTTTTTAGAAGACGTTCATGTCTAAAAAGTTCATATTAAGTGGATTTTCTGATTATGGCCATAAGACCTTTGTCTAGAGACTACATCTGAGAAAAATAGCAATGTCAAAGATAAATTTTTTGATATATTTTCTCAATTTCAAATGGAACGAAATTTGTAGGGTAGTCTTCTAATATATCAAAGAGACTCCCATAAAATTTTAGGCTTCAAAATTTTAGAAAAAATACATATGATGTACGTCCTAAGTTTGAACCTAAATCTAGAAATTTCAGATTAGAAAACCACTTTATGAAATTTGCAAAAAATATCAAACATCATTGTATATCATTCAAAAATTCATCATTGAATATCTTAGCCAAATTATCATTCATGAAAAATGTTAGACATAAGTATCCTAATATTAACAAACATGTAATAGAGCATTCATGATTGAGATTTCATGGAAATTAGCTTTTTTCAAGCAAAATTGGCATTCGAGCATTCTAACGGCCTCTAAATTTGTTTAGAGTACATACCTTGTGCTCAAATAGAGCAAAATCATCGATGAAGGATGATTGGAGGTTGTATCAACCCCCTTTGAATGCAAATCCTCCTTCTACTCTCTTCTGCTTCTCTCTCCCTTCTCTTTCTCTCTTTTCTTCTCTTTTCTTTCTTTTCTCTTTTCTTCTCTCTTTCTTTCTCCCTCTCTCACGTTTTCTCTCTCTCACTCACGTTCTCATCTACCTCACTCATGTTCTCCTCTCTCTATGGTCTCGAAAAAGAGCCCCTCCTCTCTCTTCTCTTGCCTATTTATACTTTTTCTCTCCTCTTCTAGAAGATCCTTCTTTCCTTTCTTCTTTTTCTAGAAAATATTTTTTTCTTCCTTTTTTCTTCTTTATTTTCTTCTCTTCCTTCCCTTTTCTCTTCTCCCTCTATATTCCACATGTTTTCTATCTCTCCCTCTTCTAGAAAATCCTCTCTTCCTCTTTCCTTCTTCTTTCTTCCTTCATTTTCTTTTTTTTTCTTCTAGAAAATCCTTTCATTCCATTTTTTTCTTCTTTCCTTTCTTTTCTTCCTTCCCACATTTTTTTCTTTCTCCTTCTCTCTTTCTCGTTTTCTTTCTAGAAAATGTGAAGGGGGATCTTTTCTTTTTTTCTTTTTTTCTTTTCTTCCTCTTTCCTTCCTTTTATTTTTTTCTTTCTCCCTCTCTCTTTCACATTTTCTTTCTAGAAAACGTGAAGGGGGATCTTTTTTTTCTTTTTTTCTTTTTTTAATTTTATTTCTCTCTCTTTTCTTTTTTTCTTTCTCCCATTCTCTTTCCTATGGCCTCTCTTTCCTCTCTCTATCCACGGCCTCACTTTCCTCTCTCTTTCTTATAATATATATGTATACATATTATATAAATGTATTAATACATATAATATATCCATAGGATATATATATATATATATATATTATATACAAAAATATATTATACATTATACACATATAAAAGAAATGCATGCATATGGACTGACATAACTTGGTCTGGATTGGTCTGGGTTGGGCTGGGTTAAGTTAAACTAAGCTGGATTAAGCTGGTTTGGACTAAGGTTGACATTTCATAGTCCATTTCTGTCACCCTTCCATATGGAATTTTCTGATAGCATCTATTCCAAATTTTTTGTGTTCACTTTGTAGAACATTAAAAATGAGGAATATTGGGACTTGAATCATCTCATTTGGAAATGAAATGACCAACTTATGAATTTCTGAAGTTTAAGTAGGCCAATTATTGATAATTTGGCTGACCATTCTGCATGGGATCCTTCGAGGACTTTTACCCGAGATTTTTTTCGTCCACTTTGTAAAATACTAAAAATGGAACATAATGAAGCTGAAATTACCTGATTTGGATATGGGGTGACCAAAATATGAATTTTCAAAGATTAAATGACCATTTCCATGTGTAATCTTGCATGGGACCCACTGGTGATTTCTACCTGGGATTTTTTTACGTCCACTTTGTGGAACATTACAAATGAAGAATAATGGCCTTGGAATCATCTGAATACGAAGTAGAACGACAAAGATATGAAGCTTTGAAGTTCTAATGATAATTTTGCATGAAAGCTTGCATGGGGCCCACTGGGGACTTCAACTCGGGATTTTTTCGAGTCCACTTTGAAGAGGACTGAAAATAAGGAATATTGGCCTTTGAATCATCTGATTTCGATATCAGATGACCAAGATATGATGTCTTGAAGTTTGAATGATAATGCATGCATGATACGATAATTACGTAAATGCCCTTGTACTTTCAAACTACGATATCTTCCTTGTTTGACATCAGAATTTGATGATTTTGGTCTCATTTCGAAGGTAATTTCATGACCTATTCATCTAAGTAGGTAATATCTAATGATTCTACTACGAGGTTCATTAGAGAATCACTAACCTTTGGGTTAAAGGTCGGAAACCTGTCATATTGGTTGTTCACTTATGCTGAGGGTGGCAAAAATGGGGTGCTTACAAATGTGACCATAAGGTATCGATCGTACGTCCTACGGTGGCATATATTGAGACCATAGGATCGACCATAGGATAACAGCAAGTATATTTTGAGATGAAACAAGATTTTCGACTATTGTAACTTGGTAAACTTGAACCCTAACTTAAATACATTAATTGTTTAGGTTCCTAAGAGATTCAAAGTCCTTCCAAAGCTTAAGAGAGGAACAAACAACGATTAAAGGTAAGGGAACAAGACCTAAACTAATTGACTAATAACAAGCTATTTTACTTATTGAGTCCAATGCCATGATTGATTTTATGCTTGTATGCTTGTTATGTGCATCTCACATGTCAACCAATATTACTATTATTACTGCTCATGCATAATTACTTCTGTCTATTTACTACCATGTTGATTGATTATGATAGGAATAGGCAAGTAATTGTTTGTATGTGGTTAGTGTGTTGGATGCAAGTGGGGCATCAGGGGGAGGACGTAGCATGGTGGTCTTTGACCTAGTCACCAGACTCTAGCTCTATCTCTATTCAAGTTTTTCCCACTGACATTGTCGTATCACCATTACCTTAGAAAAACTATTATGTCGTAGGGCATTAGGGGAGGTGGTCTTGGACCGTGTGGTCTCTAACTCTGTCGGAGGGCCTTAGCTCTACCTCTATAGACGTATTGAGGGATGCTAGGGTGAGGCCTTGGATACACTGGATGACATTTAGGACTAGTTAGTTGTGAGCCCAGTTTACAAGCCCTCGTCAATGGGGGCTTAAGTGTTGGTATGGGTAGGGCATCAGGGGAAGTGCTGGCGGCGTTTGATCCAGACATTTTAGCTCTATCTTTATTCCATGGTGGGTGCATGTGGGACGGCAATGGTGTTTGATTCATTGGACGGATTCACACACTGGTGTATAGAGTTGTGGTGGCCGCCAATCCTTTCTATAGCACATTGCAAACTTAAAAACCGGACCAAATATATGAATTGAATGCATGCATATGTTTGTTGCATTGTTTTGTTTTCTCACTGAGCTGAAGTTGGAGAGCTGACCCTCGCGTGCGTAATTATTTTTAGTTTTTAATGTTGCAGGTGTTATTGTTGAAGACTACATGGATATGCCAACGTATGGACATGTAGCGGCTATAAATGTATAAGCTGTGGAGGACGAGCAAGACTCGTCAAGCGAGTGTTTCCACCATGGTTACGCTTAGTGTTTAACTTTCTTATTTTGATACTTGTAATATGTATTAATTATGTTTTGGTTAATTGGAGATAACTCGATCATTTAATTATTTATCATGTAGACCTCAGTTCATTATTAATAAGACTTCTGCTATTTACTCAAATATCTCTGATTATTACTGTGGAATGTGTTTTGGTTAATATGGTTGGCATAGCCTATACGAGATCCTAGTGAACCGTTGGTTCATGACTGTTAATCACTCCATTGGTTAGTCCAGAATTGAGGTGTGATAACTTGGTATCAGAGCTCTCAGGCCTTGTCCATCAAACCTGAACACTTCCACAAGAGTCATGAACTGAGTTAGGTTAAATTTAAAAGCTTTAATACAAACACACCATAAGCACTTGTATTGGTTGAGACAAAACTTAAATAAGACAATAATACACATATAAAAGGTGGAACCATATGTATATACAAACAAAATAAAAAGAAAATCTAAACGTTTCCTGATAAACAAAAAACATATGGTACAGTCTACAAGTCGGATAGTTGCCTGAGTATACAAAGGATATAATACAGTAACAAGAAGGAAGCATCTGTAAAGTAAAAAATTAGAATACCAAGTTGGTACTCACTAGATGTGGAACTCGATGTTTGACAGAGGAAGAAGGAAAATGGCTAGTAACGCCTAAATCCCTACATAGGTAAAGGAAAAGATCTTGGGGTGAATCCAATAGAGATAAGAGAACAATGGCCATACACCAAAAATAAGAGTAACTATAAAAGAAGATAAAGCTATACTCTTGGATAACGTCGAGACTCAGAGTGAGATCCACCACATGCTGATCCATCGCCCACTGAGCATTAAGAAGAGGCCATAACCCGACCCCACCACTATCTGGGTTGAGAACGGGTAATGAGAACTCATCTGAGTAGATGTGAAATAATGATAATCAGATTGGAGCAAGTCAAAGGTGTGACTAACCAGGCCACCTCAGCCAATTTACATGGACCACGAAATGCCTTGGCCACAGTTGTAATAAATTTAGTCCGGTATGCAAGAGCAACAACAGATGACACTGGCTATGTAAGTTACCATGGGAATCACTACTCAAGTTGCCAATGCTACACCAATACCTCCGGGTCAGACCAAGTACAGTACCTATTGGTAGCAATACTGTACCTTCAATACATATTAATCGTAATACAATGTCTACCATACAGTAGGTCCCAATAACATACATCCCAGTACAGAAGCTTGGTGCATAACAAGCAGTGTATCAAGGTGGTTACCCTTATTAGCCACCGATGTATGGGATAGTTGCCCCATGACAGACTGATCCGACAAGGATTGAGGAATATTTTCTGAAGATGATGCCTCAGATGTTTTCAGTAAGGAATCAAATCTAATGTGGCCATATAACTAGACAAGTTTATATAGGATGCGGTGCATCATTGACTTACTCTTATGATTATAGAGGATGCACATACCTAATTTTAAATTCTCGTGCCTGGACATGATACCTTCTCAATTCCACCTGTCAATTGGGGTTATAGATATTATTTCCTTAGAATTAGTCCTGATTATACCAATCTAAACCACTCTCATAATCGACAACATGAGTAGAGATATGAACTGAATGAACAGTTAAAGGTTTAATCATGTTGAGAGTACATCTTTCTAATTTATACCTGATTTATTGATGTACCAAAACTTTCTCTAGATTTACTCCTGTAGTGCCTCAACCAATGGCATTATATACTCGATATAACCCTGAGGTTAAGAGCTGTAGAACCTCTATTTTCATGTATTCGGACCATCGTACAACCTAACGACCTTTTGATGCCGATTGAATTATCATAGATTTACTCTTGATCCTTTAAACCCAAGTTCACTAGATAAAACAAAAGTTCGTCATTATACTGAATTTGAAAGAGGAAATGAATTACTTTTGGATAAGCATTATGATTCTTACATTTCTCGACATCCATTGATAAGATGTTTAGTTAGTAACTCTATAGCCAAGAAACCTCATCTGAAGTAGTAGAGAATTTATTTCAAGATTTCTAGATGGATGGATATGAGTCATGTCTATAAAAGAGTGCATGAGCAAGAAGTGACAACTGCCAAGAGCGGCTAGTAAATAGTAGATAGCACTCAAACAGAGTTAAAGATGGCTATATGGGTATGAATTTTGACAATGCAAAAGGTTTTTAAAAGCATATCTAAGAGTGGATACAAGGATGAAGTAAAAAATCATGGCATTGATAGTATTCAGATTAGTACAAGTAATACTGAGTTATGCCCAATGTCAAGTAAGATGATTAAGTAAAAACAACAGTGATAAAAGAGATGTAAGGTAATGAGTATAATATAAGATTATTGGTGTAAGCTAATAAGCTTTTTGAGATATGAGATTATTGACAATAGTCTTTGAAAAACCATAAGAGATAAAGAAGCTAGATGTGGTCTTAAGATTTTTATACCAGATTTTGCTAGTTTAAGCCCTTTCAGATTAGATGTTGTATTAGGTGAGTGTTATGAACAATGTTCGAATTGTATGGATGGACAGAAGTTGGATGCAACCTAATTTGACTTGAGATGGCAAACTTTGACGTCATCTTAGGGATAGACTGGTTGTCTCAACACTCTACAAAGCTGTTATGTGCATAGAAGAGGTTGTCATTTAAGAATAAAGATGGCACATAATTTGATTTTATTGGAAGCATATTGCTTAGGAAGCGGAAGCTCATCCTCTCTGCACTAAAGGTGAAGAGATGCCTTGAAAAGAAAGGAGTTGGATATATGGTATATGTGGTAGATGCTACTGAAGAAGCACCACAGATGGAAGATACTAAGATGATGCATAAATTCCCTGATGTGTTTTCAGGAGACTTACTCGGATTGCCACCTGATCTAGCAACTGAGTTCATTATCAACTTGTTACCAGGGACGACACCTGTGTCAAAGGCACCCTATAAAACAGCTCATACAGAGTTGAAGGAATTGAAGACTCGGCTACAAAAGTTATTAGACAAAGGGTCTAATCAACCAAGTATTTCATTGCGGGGAGTGCTAGTGCTATTCATGGAGAAGGATGGTAGTGTTCGGCTATGTATAGATTATTGAGAATTGAACAAGCTCACAGTCAAGAATCGATATCTAGTACCTCAGATCGATGACTTGTTTAATCAGCTACTAGGTGCAAAGGTATTTTCTAAGATTGATCTTCGGTTAAGATATCATCAGCTAAAGAATTTGGATAGCAATATTTCGAAGACAACTTTCGAAACCAAGTACAGACATTATGAGTTCCTAGTCATGTCTTTTGGTTTGACCAATGCCCTTAAATATTTTATGGAGCTTATGAAGCAAGTATTCCATGATGTATTGGACACTTCGGTTACAGCTTTTATCGACTATATATTGGTTTATTCCAAAGACGAAGAAAGTCTTGTAACAGACCTTAGAGCAGCCTTACAATGGCTAAGAATGGAGAAGTTTTACGCCAAGTTCATGAATTGTGAGATTTGGTTAAACTAAGTGATCTTCTTGGGTTACATAGTATCATCAGAAGGAATAAAGATGGACCGTATTAAGATAGAAGCAATTGTATGGTGAGAAACGCCTAAGAACATTGTAAAGATTGGAAGTTTCTTGGGTTTAGCTGGTTATTACAGACGATTCATGGAGGACTACTCTAAGAACGCAATACCTCTTACCAAGCTAACTAGGAAGGGAGAGAAGTTTATTTGGATTGACAAGTGTGAAGAATGTTTCCAGACTCTAAGAGCAAGGGTGTTATTAGCTCCCATCTTGATCATTTCGACACCAGGGGAACCTTTTACCCTGTACACCGATGCTTCTGGATTGGGTTTAGGATGCGTACTGATATAGGAAGAACAAACGATTGCATATTGTAAGACCCGTATCGAACTAACCGGTCTTACCACCTTGTATCAGGTCTACCTATCATGGTCGAGCCAAGTGGACTAAGTGCGTGAAGAAACCACAAGACCAGGTATGAAGTCTAACCCAGAAACAGTCAAATATGAGGGTAGGTGTAAGACCCGTGTCAATCTAACCCGGTCTTACTACCTTGAACCAGGTTTACCCATCATGGTCGAGTCAAATGCACCAAAGGAGTGAAGGAGATCGAGATCCCATGTATCAAATCGACCCAAAAACACTTAAAATAGGGGAAGGGTCGCATACCCAACTAAGCAGGGTCGGACCTCCCAAAACAGAAAGTCAGACCCTCAGTTTTGAAGGGAGGGTCGGACAGCTTAGGACCCTAGGGTCGACGGGATCATTGACCCTCCCATCGACCCTCGGTTGCCATAAGAAAATAAAATTAGGAAATTTCCTAATTTTCGATTGGGATTCTTTCCTAATCTCAAAGGGACTTATTTTAGGATATTCCTACTCTATTTAAAGGACGTCCCTAAGCCACTTTCACTCCTTTTACAACCCTAATTGAATTGAGAGAAAGAGAGGAGAAGGAAAAGAGGAAGAAGAAAGGCAAGGAAGAGAACTTAGCGAAAAAGAGAAGAATTTCAGAGAAAAAGTAATCTTCTCAGGTATGGATACTAATTCCATGAGTTTCTACAGACCTTAGGTTAGTTATTATTGAGAGTGTGATCTCGGAGAAACCCAAACCATCAATCTATGGTTAGGTTTTCATGGAAAACCATAGGAGAATGCATGAAAACTATTTAGATGGATTATACAAGGTTCCAGACCATGGAATGAATGTTTAATGGAATGTAGAAGCAAGCCATAGGACCCCAAACACGAAGAATGGATTAAAGGGAGGGAATTGGACCAAAGTGCACAGAGGGTCGCACCGAGGGTCGATGACCATCCGACCCTAGGTGTTCCTGACCATCGACCCTCAGTGTTCGGGAAGTTCAGAATCTGGGGAGGGTCGCACCCAGGGTCGATCAGGACTCCGACCCTACCTCCGACCCTCAGTTAACAAAATGGTTTTTAAATTCTGAATAAATTCTAATTAAATTCTATCGACTTTGTTAGGTCTTCTAGCAATATAATAGCATTGTAAAGGTGATTCTAAAGCTTGGAAAAATATCTATTAGCAAGCTAAGGTGAGGAACCAGAACTCCAAATTAAATTGGTTAATAAGAAAAACTTTTTTCTATTTTCTTGAGTCCTATGCCATGCTTGATTCTATGTGAATATGTTTGTAATGTGCATACAGCATGCCATCCAATATTTCTATTATTTGTTCATGCATATTTACTTTATTGTTTATAACATGATGATGATGATGATGATAGGAATAGGCATGTGCTTGTATGTGTGTGGTTGATGTACTTGATGCGAGCGAGTATCAGGGGAGGTGTGATGAGAACGTCAATAAACGTTAACCTTTGGCGGGTCTCAGCACTTTAGCTCTATCTCTAACTCAAGTCTTGTGCATTAGCATCGTCATATTACCCTTACTTTAGCAAAACTATTGTGTCGTAGAGTATCAGGGGAGGTGGTCTCGGTTCTTGTAGTCTCTGACTCTACCGGGGGGCCTTAGCTCTATCTCTATGGACATTCTGAGGGATGCTGGGGTGAGGCCTTGGATACACTTTTGGCATTAGGATTGGTTAGTTGCGAGCCTAGTTTGCAGCCCTCGCTAACAGGGGCTTACGTGTTGGTATGGCACTATATAGCAATAAACGTAACCTTTGTTATATAATGTTCATGATTGGGTGCATGTGAGTTGACGATAAACGTGATCTTTGGGTAACGTCACACACTCGTGTGTAGAGGCGGGGTCAATAAACGCGACCTTTGGCTACCTAAACCTTTCTATTGCATACTGTAAACTTATATACCAGACCAAAGATATAAATTGATTTGCATGCATATGTATTGTTGCATTGTTTTGGCTACTCACTGAGCCGTGATGTGTGCTCACCCCTCGACGTCAAATATTTTTAGTTGATGATGCAGGTTATACCGTTGAAGACTATGTGAATGCGTCTGCCTACGGGAACGTGGCAGCGATGGAAGCTGAAGTTGAAGTGGATACACACGACTCCTCTTGCGAGTGCAACTCGTGTGTATTTGATTAGATATTTTATAAGTTTTTTTATTGGATTTATTAAGACATGTATTTGGTATTTAAATATTTATGTCTCAGTTGAAAACAGAATAATTTACTATTAAATTATTAATATCATTTTAGTTTCTCAGTTTATGTTATTATAAGACTTCCGCTATTGTGTATTTACTCTGATTATGATTACGGATGTGTGTAAGTTTAGATAACGCGGGGATAGCCTATTTGAGATCCTGGTTGAACCGTTGGTTTATTAGTGGTTCATCACATCATTCTGAATAGTGCAGAATTGGGGTGTGACAGTAGGGACGCATGCCTAAATAGGTGTGGTTGACCCCACCTCAAAAGAGTCCAACCCATGACTTTTTAGTTGTGGGGTCGCATGACTAGAAAAACATAGGGTCGACGGATTTTGCGACCCTACATGCGACCCTACGATAGCAGATAGAATCCAAAAATTAGGAAACTTTCCTAATTCAAAGGGGGTCTTTCCTAAACTCATTGGGACTTATTATGGAGGGTTTTCCTCTATAAATAGGACATCCCTTAGCCTCTTTCACTCCTTTAGAACCCTAATTGAAAGTGGGAGCAAGAGAAAGAGAAGGAAGCGAAGAAGAGAAGGAAACTTGAAGAAGAAGACTAAAGAAGAGGAGGAAGTTTAGAGAAACCTCTGAATTAAGGTATGAACCTAATTCCCTATCTGAATAAGAGAGCCTAGAATAGTTAAAAAGAATTTAGGATTAGGAGAAACCCAAATCATCCATCCATGGACGAGTTCCAAGAGATTCCATGGAGGAAAACATTATGGACAATGAATGGTGTATAAATTGTAGTTTTGAGCCATAGAACAATCATAGAATGGACCATGATAGTAAGTCAAAGGATCCAAACATGAAGGGATGGACTTTAGAATGAAAGGTCGACTCAGAATACGTGTGGTCGCACGTAGGGTCGAATGATATCCGACCCTATAAGACCATATGATCGACCACATGCCCTCGAGAAGTCCCAGGGAGGGTGTGGTCACACATAGGGTCGAATGGTATCCGACCCCACCTGCGATCCTACACCCTGGAGTCGCAGAAACTGCTACCCTAGGTGCTACCCTACCAGCGACCCTACAGTTTCTGTTAGTCTAAATTTAACGGAATTAATTCTAATTAAAATCTATCGACTTGTTACGTCTTTCTAGTGATTTAAAAGTAATTCATAAAGCTTGAACAAGGATCTACACTCAATCAAAGGTGAGGGAACAAGACCTAAACTAATTGGCTAATAATAAACTGCTTTCGTTTATTGAGTCCAATACCATGAATGATTCTATGCTTGTATGATTGTAATGTGCATATCACATGTCATCCAGTATTCCTGTTATTACTGTTCATGCATATTTAATTTCGTTTATTATAACATGATGATGATGATGATGCTAGGAATAGGCATGTGAATGTATGTGTGTGGTTAGTGTACTTGATGCGAGTGGAGCATCAGGGGGAGGACGTGACACTGTGGTTCATGCTAGTCACCAGACTCTAGCTCTATCGCTACTCAAGTCTTGTCACTAACATCGTCGTATCGCCATTACCTTAGTAGAACTATTACGTCGTAGGGCATCAGGGGAGGTGGTCTCGGACCGTGTAGTCTCTGACTCTGCCGGGGGGCCTTAGCTCTATCTCTATGGACGTATTGAGGGATGCTGGGGTGAGGCCTTGGATACACTGTTTGACATTAGGATTGGTTAGTTGCGAGCCCAGTTTGCAAGCCCTCGCCAACAGGGGCTTACGTGTTGGTATAGGTAGAGCATCAAGGGAAGTGTGACGCGGTGCGGTCTTAAGCACTTTAGCTCTATCTCTATTCCATGGTGGGTGCATGTGGGGGCGGCAATGGTGTTTGATCCATTGGGAGGTTCCACACATTTGTGTATAGAGGTGCGGCAGCCACCTATCCTTTCTATTGCACATTGCAAACTTATGAACCAAACCAATGATATGAATTTAATGCATGCATATGTTTGTTGCGTTGTTTTGTTTTCTCACTGAGTCGTGATGTATGCTCACCCTTTTCGAATTCGAATATTTTTAGTTGATGATGCAGGTATGACAGTGGAAGATTATATGAATGCTCTAACATACGGGCATGCGGCGGCTATGGAGGCAGAAGTGATGGTGGAGTCGCATGATTCATCATGCGAGTGCAACTCCTGTATTTTTTATTAGATTTTGTTTAAGTTATACAGACAATGTAATTGATTTAATTATTTTAATTTATGTCTTAGTCCTTTTGGAAGATAATTGAATAATTTATTTACTTTATCACAGCTAGACTCTCAGTTCATTTAATATTATAGACTTCCGCTATCGTGTATTTATATTGATTTTTGTTGTGGATGCATATGGTTTCAGCAAACGGACACAACCTATTTGAGATCCTGGTTGAACCGTTGGTTTATTGGCGGTTCATCACATCATTCTAAATAGTGCAGAATTACGGTGTGACACATATGCTTCAAGACAATTGAAAGAGCATGAAAAGAATTACTCGACTCATGACTTGGAGCTAGCAGTGGTAATTTATGCAATTGAGACTTGGAGACATTATCTATACGGAGAAGAATTTCAGATTAAATAAGATTACAAGAGTTTTGTTTATCTCTTTACCTAGAAAGAGTTGAACATGAGACAGATAAGATGGTTGGAACACCTGAAGGATTAAGACTGTGATATTCAGTATCATCCAAGTAAGGCTAATGTGGTAGCTAAAGCTTTGACCAAAAAGGAGAATAATGAAGCCAAAAAGAGGACCTAGTACAAACGTTATCTTGTGTTCCACAGCAACATATTCAAATTTAGAAGAAGATCAACATATAATAGAAACTCATGATGATCCAATTGAGCGAGAACTTATTGATGGACTTATGGAGCAATAGTTCATCGCTTGCATTCACTGCGTTAAAGATCGTCTCTGATTTGATGGATGAAGTAAAAGCAGTAATTTTGTTAGATCTGTATCTAAGAACAATGCAAGAAGATTTAGAAAAAGAAAAATCGAACCCTGACTTACTTTGGATGCGGAGAAGGTCCTGAGATATAGAGGATGACTATGCATACCTGAAAGTGAAAAACTTGGATCTTAGATACAAAATAATGCTAGAAGCTCATTTTACACCGTATTCGATACATCTCGATGGTACAAAAACATACCAATACGTATCATGACTTGAAGAGAATATACTGGTAAAGAGGAATGATAATAGATGTGGCTAGATACGTATTCCAGTGTCTGAATTGTCAGCAAGCAAAGGTTGAAAGACATAGACCAACATGCTTACTACAACAATAATTGGAGCTAGTTTGGAAGTGAAACTGCATTACAATGGACTATGTCATCGATTTACCACTGACTCCTAGATCGATTGACGTAGTTTGGGTAATTATTGATCGCCTTATGAAGACAGCTTGTTTCATTGCTATACGACCTTGGTGTGCTTTGGAGCAGCTAATTAAGCTATATGTGGATAATATTGTCAGATTAAATGTTATGCCTGAGAGCATAGTGTTAGATAGAGGCTCACGTTTTACCTCAAAGTTTTTGGAGGGACTACAGAAAGCGATGGGAACAAAGATGAAGGTTAGTATCACATTTCACCCTCAAACCGATGGACAGTCGGAGCCGACTATATAGATCCCAAGAGGTATTCTCTGAGCCTATGAAATTGATCTCAAAGGAGCTTGAAATGAGAAGTTTCCATTGATTGACATTGCTATCACGCTACCATATAGATGTCACCTATGAAGCATGGTACGGTAGAAATGTCAAACTCCCTTATTTTGGAATGAAGTCGGAGAATAAAGAATTATAGGACCTGAGTTTGTCATAGAAACCTAGCGAGTGGCAGACAAGATCAAGAAAGGGGCAAAAAGAGCTCAAGGATTGTCAGAAGAGACGCCAAGACATCGAGTTTGCCATAAATGACAAAGTGTTCTTGAAAATATCACTTATGCGTGGTTTGAAGTGGTTCGAAAATAAGGGAAAGTTGTGCCCTATATATGTTTTGAACCTTATAAAAGTGTGGAGAGATATGGAATAATAGTATATCAACTAGCGTCATCGTCATCCATGTCTAGAGTGCACGACGTATTTTGCGTGTTTCTATGGAAGAAGTACGTTAGAGAGCATTAACCACGGATCCTCTGGATTAGATAGAAGACTTAAATTTTGAAGTGGTACCAGCCTAAATCACTAGTTGAAAGGTACAACACCTCCAGAGATAGAATATTTATTATGTGAAGGTAACTTGGCAAAGCCAAGACATGGAGGAGATTACATGGGAAGAGGAAAATGTAATGCGGAAACAGTATTCCCATCTATTCGACTTAGAAGGTATATCTAAATTTTGAGGACGAAATTCTTTTGAGGGTGGGGGAATTGTAAGATCTGTCCGTATAAATTTCGAGAACGAAATTTCTTTTAAGGGTGGTGGAGTTGTAAGACCCGCACACCATGAACCCGGTCCAACTTTACGTTCTTGTGTCTTGACTGGTCTCTCCATCATAATCGGCTCAAGTGAACCAATTGTATGAAGAAACCACAAGATGAGGTAAGCCACAAGTTAAATTTAGTTGTTGTGGTTGACTGTTTAAGTTTGTGTGGAAACAACAGTAAAAAATTACAAACCTATAAATTTTGGACGTATGGTGACAGTTTTGAGGGCTACGGTCGCACCTATCGTCGACTGTATTGAGACCTTATAACCTATGGTTGCATGTTTTGGTTGTATGGTCGATGGTTTATGAGACTGTATGAGCGACCATATGAACCCAAAACTAACTCTGTGTTTAGGAAACTTTTCTAATTTGAGGAAAACTCTTTCCTAATTGAAAGAGGACTCTATATGGAGGTTTTCCTTTATATAAAGGATGTTCCTTAGCCTCTCTCACTCTTTTAGAACCCAAATTGAAACTCTAAACCTAAGAGAAAAAGAGAGAAAGGAAGAGAAGGAGAAGGAGATTTGGTGAAGAAGGCTGAGAGAATGAGTTCTACAGACTCTCTGCAACAAGTAAGGTATGAACCTTGTCTCTGTAGCCTTAGAACACTAAGAGTAAGAGTTCTAATGTAAAATTGAGATACCAAACCCAAAGTAAGGATTCAACTATGGGATTTTCTGAGTAGATTTCAAACAGGGATCCTGGAGAATGGGTTAAAATATTAATGTAGTAAACTAAGAATATTGGTCATAGAATGATCGTTAGGGAGGACCCAATTGATGATCCAAGAGGAGGAATCCATATTGCAAGTAAGAAATTATATTAAACTTGTATGGTCGCAACTATGGTCAACCATGGGATGAAAAAAGAGTTCACCACAGCCATTCGGAAAGAATTCAGAAAACATATGGTCGTAGGTACGGTCGCATGTAATGCGACCATAAGGTATCGACCGTACGTCCTACAGTGGCATATATTGAGACCATAGGATCGACCATAGGATTGACCATAGAATAATAGCAAGTATATTTTGAGATGAAATAAGATTTTTGACTACTGTACTTGGTAAACTTGAACCCTAACTTAAATACATTAATTGCTAGGTTCCTAAGAGATTCAAAGTGACTTCCAAAGCTTGGGAGAGGAACAAACAACGATCAAAGGTGAGGAAACAAGACCTAAACTAATTGACTAATAACAAGATGTTTTACTTATTGAGTCCAATGCCTTGATTGATTCTATGCTTGTATGCCTGTTATGTGCATCTCACATGTCATCCAATATTACTATTATTACTGCTCATGCATATTTACTTCTGTCTATTTACTACCATGTTGATTGATGATGATAGGAATAGGCATGTAATTGTGTATGTGTGGTTAGTATGTTGGATGCAAGTGGGGTATCAGGGGGAGGACGTAGCATGGTGGTCTTTGACCTTGTCATCAGACTCTAGCTCTGTCTCTACTCAATTTTTTCCCACTGACATCGTCGTATCGCCATTACCTTAGCGGAACTATTACATCGTAGGGCATTAGGGGAGGTGGTCTCGGACCGTGTGGTTTCTGACTCTGCAGGGGGCATTAGCTCTATCTCGTGGACATATTGAGGGATGCTAGGGTGAGGCCTTGGATACACTGGATGACATTTAGGATTGGTTAGTTGCGAGCCTAGTTTATAAGCCCTCGCCAATAGGGGCTTAAGTGTTGATATGGGTAGGGCATCAGGGGAAGTGTTGGCAGCGTTTGATTGGACACTTTAGCTCTATCTCTATTCCATGGTGGGTGCATGTGGGACGAAAATTGTATTTGATTCATTGGGTGGATTCACACACTAGTGTATAGAGTTATGGTGGCCGCCAATCCTTTCTATAGCACATTGCAAACTTAAAAACCAGACCAAAGATATGAATTGAATACATGCATATGTTTGTTGCATTATTTTGTTTTCTCACTGAGCTGAAGCAGGAGAACTGACCCTCACACGCGTAATTCTTTTTAGTTTCTGATGTTGTAGGTGTTACTATTGAAGACTACATGGATACGCCAACGTATGGACATGTAGCGGCTATGGATGTGTGAGCCGTGGAGGATAAGCAAGACTCGTCAAGCGAGTGTTTCCACCGTTGTTACGCTTAGTGTTTAACTTTCGTATTTTGATACTTGTAATATATATTAATTATGTTTTGGTTAATTGGAGATAATTGGACCATTTAATTATTTATCATGTAGACCTTAATTCATTATTAATAAGACTCCTGCTATTTTCTCAAATATCTCTGATTATTACTGTGGAATATATTTTGGTTTAACATGGTTGGCATAGCCTATACGAGATCCTGATTTGAACCGTTGGTTTTCATGACGGTTCATCACTCCATTGGTTAGTCCAGAATTGGGGTGTGACGGATAGTATTCCTCATGAATCAGTAAGATTTGTACTTCGTGGTTCTAATCATCCAATTCAATTTTGTTGTCCTTTTCCCTAACTATAAAGGTCAAAATAGTCCCTATTGTGATACCTGGGGTATCACAATATCACCATGGGGAGCACCAGTCCTGTTTGTTAAGAAAAAGGATGGTATCATCCAATTATGCATGAATTATTGAGGGCTTGGTAAGCTCACCATAAAGAATAAGTACCTGCTGCCACAAATAGATGACTTGTTTGATCAACTTCAGGGTGCAGGGATATTCTCTAAAATCAATCTTTGATCAGGATATTCCCAGCTAAAGATCAAGGAAAGCGACATCCCCAAGACAGTGTTTCAAACCAGATATGGACACTATGAGTTCCTGATATTGTCATTTGGTTTTACCAATGCTCCGACATCATTTATGGAGCTAATAGACCAAGTGTTCGATGACATGCTGGATACCTTGGTCATTGTGTTTGTAGATGAAGTACTTGTATACTCTAAAAAATAAGGAAGAACATGCCATGGACCCATCTATGGCTTGCACGGAAACATTCAAGGGATGAGGTGCTATAAGCCAAATCCAAGAAGTGTGATTTCTGATTAATGGAAGTAGCCTTCCTAGGCCATGTGGTATCAGCTGAGTGGATTAAAATGGACCCAAGCAAAATTAAAGCCATTATGGAATGGGAAGTTTTGAAGACAGTCATTGAGATACAAAGTATCCTAGGCTTGGCAGGTTACTATAGGAGATTAGTGGAAGACTACTCTGGGATTTTAGTACCATTGACCAAGTTGACCAAGAAAGGAGAAAAAATTTGGGTGGTCAAAGCAATGCAATAAGCGCTTCCAAACCTTGATGGAAAAGCTAGTATCCACACTCATACTGACCATACCAGTGTCGGTCTAGCCTTTCAAACTATACATAGATGCCTCTAGGTTAGGGGTAGGATGTGTGCTCATGCAAAGTGAGCAAGTGGTGGCATACGCATCTAGACAACTGAGGAATAATGAGAAAAACTACCCTACTTACTATGTAAGACCCGCACCCACTAACCCGGTCTAACTTTACGTTCTCGTGTCAAGACCGGTCTTTCCATCATAATCGGCTCAAGTGAACCAATTGTATGAAGAACAACAAGATAAGGTAAGCAACAAGTCAAATTTAGTTGGCGTGTTGACTGGTTTAGTTTGTGTGGAAGAAACCAGTCAAAAACTAAAAACCAATAAATTTTGGATGTGTGGTGGCAGTTTTGAGGGGTGTGGTCGATACGTGTGGTCACACATGAGACCACACACATGAGACCACACATATGAGACCACACAATGTGTGGTCACATATTTTTGACGTGTGGTCCATGGATTTTGTAACCCCACATGCGACCACACGATACTGAACAGACTCCGTGTTTAGGAAACTTTCCTATTTGAGGGGGACTCTTTCCTAATTAAAGTGGGACTCTATATGGAGGCTTTCTTCTATATAAGGGATGTTCCTTAGCCTCTCTTACTCTTTTAGAACTCAAATTGAAACCTTAAACCTAAGAGAGAAAGAGAAAGGAAGAGAAGGGGAAGACAGAGATTTGGAGAAGAAGCTTAGAGAAGAAGGTTTTGTAGAGAAAATTTCTCTCTCTACAACAAGCTTAAGGTATGGACTTGACTCTATGGGGTAGATTAAATAGAATAGGTTCTTTTCAAGTTGATGTGTTAAATCTAATATAATGATTTCGGTCATGGAATTTCTAAGAAAAACCATGAGAAAATAGGTTAGGAATAATTGATAATGAGAAACTATAGATAATGGCCATAGGATAACCATAGGATGAACCCAAGTGATGAGCCGAGGAATCGACTCAGGAAGAATTCGGATTGAGATGAAAAATTGACCAAACATTATGTGGTCGCAGCCTGTGGTCGACTATAGGGTGGCCAGAAAGGTGTAGTCGCACGGTGTGGTTGCATAAAATGCGACCACAGGGTTTAACCACACAGTGTGTGGTCTTATATATTGCCACCACAGGGTTCGACCACACGTGCGACCACATGATAACAACAAGTATATTTTGAGACCAAACAATGTTTTTGACTACTGTAACTTGGTAAACTTGAACCCTAACTTAAATACATTAATTATTTAGGTTCCTAATAGATTCAAAGTGACTTTTAAAGCTTGGGAGAGGAACAAACATCGATCAAAGGTGAGGGAACAAGACTTAAACTAATTGGTTAATAACAAACTGTTTATTTTTATTGAGTCCAATGTCACCATTGATTCTATGCTTGTATGCTTGTAATGTGCATCTCACATGTCATCCAATATTTCTGCTATTACTGTTCATGCATATTTAATTCTGTTTATTTATAACATGATGATGATGATGTTGATGGTGGGAATAGGCATGTGAATGTATGTGTGCGGTTGGTGTGTTAGATGCGAGTGGAGCATCAGGGGAAGGACGTAGCATGGTGGTGTTTGACCTCGTCACCAGATTCTATTTCTATCTCTACTCAAGTCTTCCCCACTAGCATCGTCGTATCGCCATTACCTTAGCAGAACTATTATGTTGTAGGGCATCAGGGGAGGTGGTCTCGGACCGTGTGGTCTATAACTCTGCCGGGGGACCTTAGCTTTATCTCTATGGACGTATTGAGGGATGCTGGGGTGAGGCCTTGGATACACTGTTTGGCATTAGGATTGGTTAGTTGAGAGCCCAGTTTGCAAGCCCTCGCTAATAGGGGCTTACATGTTGGTATGGGTAGGGCATCAGGGGATGTGTTGGCGGTGTTTGATCCGGACACTTTAGCTCTATCTCTATTCCATGGTGGGTGCATGTGGTACGGCAATGGTGTTTGATCCATTGGACGGATTCACACACTCTTGTATAAAGGTACGGGGGCCACAAAAACTTTCTATAGCACATTGCAAACTTATAAACCAGACCAAAGATATGAATTGAATGCATGTATATGTTTGTTGCATTGTTTTGTTCACTCACTGAGCTCAAGTTGGAGAGCTGACCCTCACGCGCATAATTCTTTTTAGTTTCTGACATTGCAAGTGTTACAATTGGAGATTATATGAATACGCCAACGTGTGGACATGCAGCGGCTATGGATGTGCAAGCTGTGGAGGCGAATATGACTCGTTAAGCTAGTGTTTCAACTATGTTTACGCTTAGTGGTTAACTTTCATATTGTGATACTTGTAATCAGTATTAATTATGTTTTGGTTACTTGAAGGTAGCTTGTTAAATATTTAATTATCACTATAGACTCTCAGTTCATTATTAATAAGACTTCCGCTATTTATTTATTTACTCTGATTATTATTGTGGAATGTGTTTTGGTTTAACATGGTTGGCATAGCCTATACGAGATCCTGATTTGAACCGTTGGTTCTCATCATGGTTCATCACACCACTGGTTAGTCCAAAATTAGGGTGTGATAACTTGGTATCAGAGCTCTCAGGCCTTGCCCATCAAACTTGAATACTTCTACTAGAGTCCATGAATTGAGTTAGGATAAATTAAAAGTTTTAATACAAACACCCGTAAGCACCTGTGTTGATTGAGACAGAACATAAACAATACAATAATGTACATATAATAGGTGAAACCATATGTATACACAGACAGAAAAAGAAAATCTAAATGTATCTTGATAAACAAATAATATAGGGTACGATCTATAAGTCAGGCAGTTGTCTAAGTATACAAAGGATATAGTACAGTACCAAGAAGGGAGCATCTATAAAATAAAAAATTAGAATACCGAGTTGGTACTCACAAGATGTGAAACTCGATGTATGACAAAGGAAGAAAAAAAGGATAGTAACACCTAAATCCCTGTAGAGGTAAAGGGAAAGAACTCGGGCTAAATCCAATAGAGATAGGAGAACAATGGCCATACACCAAAAATGAGAGTAACTATAAAAGAAGATAAAGCTGTACTCCTGGGCGACATGGTGACTCAGAGTAAGATCCATCACACGCTGATCCATTGCCCTCTGAGCATTAAGAAGAGGTTGCAAGTTAACCCCACCACTATCTGGGTCGAGAACGGGTAGTGAAAACTCATCTGAGCAGATGCTAAATAATGATAATCAGATTAGAGCAAATCAAAGGAGGTGAACAACCAAGCTACTTCAGTCAATCTACCTGGACTACCAAGTGCCTTGGCTACGGTTGTAATAAACTTAGCTTAACAAAATACAAGAGCAATAACATATGAGACCGACTATGCAAGTTGCCATGGAAATAACTATCCAAGTTGCCAATGCTATACCAACACCTCCGGGTCAAACCAAGTACGGTATCGATTGGTAGTAACACTGTACCCCCAGCACATGTTAGCCGTAACACAGTGCCTACCATACCGTAGGTCCCAGTAATGCACACCCCAGTGTAAAAGCTTGGTGCACAACAAGCAGTGTATCAAGGTGGTTACCCTTATCAGCTACCGATGTATGGGATAACGACATCATGGCAGAATGACCCGACAAGGGTTAAGGAATATTTTCTGAAGATGAAGCCTCAAACGTTTTCAGCAAAGGATCAAATCTATTGTGGCTATATATCTAGACAAGTTTATATAGGATGCGATGCATCATTGACTTATCCTTATGATTATAGAGGATGCACATACCTGATTTTAAATTCTCGTGCCTTGATAGGATACCTTATCGATTCAACCTGTCGATTGGAGTTATAGATATTGTTTCTTTAGTATTAGTCATGATTATACCAATCTAAGCTACTCTCATGATCGACAACATGAATGGAGATAGGAACTGAATGAACAGTTAAAGGTTTAATCATATTAGGCGTACATCTTTTTGATTTATACCTGATTTATTGATGTACCAAAACTTTTCCAGATTTACTCTTGTAGTACCTTGACCAATGGCATTATATACTTAATAGAACCTATAACCTTGAGGTTAAGAGTTGTAGAACCTCTATTTTCACGTATTATGACCACCGTGCAACCTAACGACTTTTGGATGCCGGTTGGATTACCATAGGTTTACTTCTGGTCCTTTAAACCGAAGTTCACTAGATAGAACAAGTGTTCGTCATCATACTAAATTCGAAAGAAGGAAGTGAATCGCTTTTGGATAAACATTTTGATTCTTACATTTTCTGACCTCCGTTGATAAGAGGCTTGATTAATAAGGAAAATTATGGTTGGATTCAGATAAATCTCTATAGCCAAGAAACCTCAAATGAAGTAATGGATAATCTACCTTGAGATTGTGTGAGGACAAAGATGGAAATATTTTGGAAGTCACCACCTAGATTTAGGTCTAGGACCTTAGAAATGTAAAATCTCACCCCAAGGTAAGATTTTGATTGACTCATGACCCTTAGATTGAACTTCTGGTCCATCAGAGATTGGATAAGCGTCAGGTTACGATTATGGGAAGGGGTTAGGCACCCAAACCGCCCGATTGAAATCGGTCTCCTATACCTTTCCTATGCTAGATTCTATTTGTTAAACCAAACCAAACCAAGTGGTTTGATATCATTGAACCGAATCTGTATCCATCAGATTGCCTACGTATCACGAAATTATTCTAAAAATCAGGTTCACCATCGTAGTTCAGGTGTGATTAAGGTTTATGGATGTGATTTATGCTTGTGCATGATTAAGTTCTTTGTTCAAGTTGAAATTTATGCTTGAAAGGCTGAGAAATCCTATGGGTTAGGATTTGGATAGTCCATGTGGACTGATAGATAATCCTAGTGGATCTAAGGATAACCCTATTCGGGTTGAAATATGGATAACCCATTCTGGGTTGGAATGTGGATAACCCTATGTGGGTCAAAATGTGGATAAATATCCTAGTGGATCTATGGATAGTCCAAGTGGACTAAGGTTTGGATCCAAATTTGGGTTTCTCCCAAATAGCCTACGTCCTAAGGTTTGCCCTAGGAATCAAAATCCATGTAGTTCGAAAGTAACCTGTTCTAGGTTAGAAAGTGAGAACCTGTTCTAGGTTTGGGATTGAGAACCTATTCTAGGTTTAGGGTTTAAAACCTATTCTAGGTTTAGGATTTACCGAGGGGCAAAATCATCCTAAATTACCCTTTTCATCCTGAATTTTAATTTTGGAAGGTTTGGCAAAGTATTTTTCTTTCTTTATTAAGGTTTTTATTATTCCCATTATGCCCTTCCCAAGAATGTGGGTGTCTAAATGCACGTCCCCACACCTAATATGTTTGCTAGGTGTACAGATATGACAGTTCGACTAGGGTGTTGCATAAATTAAATTATTGCCCAAAATAGAATATTCTATCTAAATATGGTATATAAAACATTTATGGCAAGAAATTCACATTTAGTAAGATTGTTTAAAATCTCTCAAATATGGCATGTGTTGCAAATAAGGCAAGAGCCTATATGGTATGATCTTATATGCTATCTTCTAAGCATAGAAATTTCTAATATGGCAATGAGCATTTAAACATAGCAATGAGCATTTAAACATGGCAATGAGCATCCAAATATGACAATGAACGTCTAAATATGGAAATGAGCATCTAAATATGGCAAAATCTAATATGCAAGATCTAATATGCATCTATATATCAATATGGTAAGTACCAATCATAGAATGCATATATGACATGAATTTTTCAAAAAAAAGAAAGATCTTATATGCTATTTTCTAAGCATAGTAAGACTTAAAAAAAATTAAGATTTTGCTAAAATATGGTAAAAATTTATCTATTCTACCAAAAATAGCAATACATAGAATGTGGCAAACATGGTATGCACAATCCAAACAAAGCATATAAATGCTCCAAATATAGCCATTTATCTAAATATGACAGAATTCATTTAAACAATCATTGATGTTATAATGAATGAGACATCAATGAAACTTTTTTTGAAAAGTTCAAAATTGTCAAAACAAACATATGTTCAATGTTCTTTGAAAAAATTGTAATTTTTATGAAGAAATTTGGTAAGATTAATGACTCAAAACTGTGGAAATTGTGATACAAGGTTCCAAATAATGGACAAAACTATGAACTGTATTCAGATTTGTCACATTATACAAGAATGACCATAAGTAGGTCTTTCGAAACTCAAATCAAGTTCAAATTTTTTTCATAGAAAGATGACTTAATATATTATATTTCATATGAAGGATTTGAATCCCAATAAAAAGCAAAAATAGGTCAAAGATATGCCCTAAGACCAAACATGTGCACTGGTCAAATCTGTTCCAGATTTTTGACCAGTTGCACCATAAATTCCAAATAAAATTCTATTCTTAATGAAAATTAAATGCAGACATATGCCAATGTAGATAACTGTCTGATCTAAAATTTCATTAAGAAAAACAAGTCAACACAGTATATTTTCTTTCTGAAAAATGACTCTTTTCAATCATGCCAATCAGTACATCATGACAGATTCAAAATCAGAGAACTATGCACTTAAAAATTGATATCAATTAAAAAAAATGGAAAAAAATATGTAACTAGTGCCATTTTTTAGAAGACTTTCATGTCTAAAAATTTTATGTTAAGTAGATTTTCTGATTATGGCCATAAGGCCTTTGTCTAGAGACTTTCTGATGGAGGATTGCATTACATCCGAGAAAAATAGCAATGTCAAAGACAAATTTTTGATATATTTCCCCAATTCTAAATGGAACGAAATTTTTAGGCTAGCCTTATAACATATCAGAGAGACTCCCATAAAATATTGGGCTTCAAAATCTTAGAAAAAATATATATGATGTACGTCCTAAGTTTGAACCCTAAATCTGGAATTTTCAGATCAGAAAACTACTTTATGAAATTTACAAAAAAACATCAAACATCATTGTATATCATTCAAAAATTTATCATTGAATAGCTTAGACAAATTATAGTTCATGAAAAATATTTGACATAGGCATCCTAACATTAACAAGCATGTAATAGAGCATTCATGATTGAGATTTCACAGAAATTAGCCTTTTTCAAGCAAAATTGGCATTCGAGCATTATAACGACCTCTAAATTTGTTTAGAGTACTAACCTTGGGCTCAAATCGAGTGAAACCGTTGATGAAGGGTGATTGGAGGTTGTATCAACCCCCTTTGAATGTGAATCCTCCTTCTCCTCTCTTCTGCTTTTTTCTCTCTTCTCTTTCTCTCTTTTCTTCTTCTCTTTTCTTTCTTTTCTCTTTTCTCTCTCTTTCTTTCTCCCTCTCTCACATTTTCTCTCTCACTCACGTTTTTCTCTCCCTCACCCACGTTCTCCTCTCTCTATGGTCTGGAAAAAGAGACCCTCCTCTCTCTTCTCTTGCCTATTTATAATTTTTCTCTCCTTTTCTAGAAGATCCTTCTTTCCTTTCTTCTTTTTTCTAGAAAATCTTTTTTTCATCCTTTTTCTTCTTTCCTTTTTCTTTCCTTCCTTTTTTCTTTCTTTCTTTCTCCCTCTCTCTTTCACGTTTTCTTTTTAGAAAACGTGAAGGGGAATCTTTTCCCCCTTTTTTTTCTTTTATTTCTTTTATTTCTCTCTCTTTCCTTTTTTTCTTTCTCCCATTCTCTTTCCTATGGCATCTCTTTTCTCTCTCTTTTCTAATATATATATATATATATATATATATAAATATATATATATATATATATATATATATAAATATATTAAAAATATATATATATATATATATATATATATATATATATATATATATATATATATATATATATGTATTATATATAATAATATATTATACATTATACCTATATAAAAGAAATGCATGCATATGGACTGACATAACTTGGTCTGGATTGGTCTGAGCTGGGCCGAGCTAAGTTAGACTAAGCTGGATTAAGCTGGTTTGGACTAAGGTTGACATTTCATAGTCCATTTCTATCACCCTTCCATATGGAATTTTCTGATAGCATCTGTTCCAAATTTTCTACATTCACTTTGTAGAACATTAAAAATAAAGAATATTGGAGCTTGAATCATCTCATTTGGAAATGAAATGGCCAACTTATGAATTTTTGAAGATTAAATAACCATTTCCATGTGTAATCTTGCATGAGACCCACTAGTGACTTTTACCTGGGATTTTTTACGTCCACTTTGAAGAGGACTAAAAATAAGGAATATTGGCCTTTGAATCATCTGATTTCGACATCAGATGACCAAGATATGATGTCTTGAAGTTTGAATGATAATGCACGCATGATACGATAATTACGTAAATGCCCTTACATTTTCAAACTACGATATCTTCCTTGTTTGATGTCAGAATTTGATGATTCTGGTCTCATTTCGAAGATAATTTCATGACCTATTCATCCAAGTAGGTAATAGCCTATGACCCTACTGTGGGGTTCATTAGAGAATCACCAACCTTTGGGTTAAAGGTCGGAAACCCATAATGGTTCACTTATGCAGAGGGTGGCAAAAATAGGGTGCTTACAAATGCCCCTCTTTAGCCGAGATTGTTACCAATTGAAGGCTGAAGATAAAAGAACCACATTTTTGGGATATGAGTGAGATTGTTTATTGGGCTGCATTTAGGGTAATTCATCCTAAACTGCCTACGTATTCTAAGGGTGTCCTAGAAATCAAGCCCAGAACGTAGTTCGACTGGCAAGAAGGTTTGCTCTTCTTGGAAGATTGGTGACCGTTCTTCTTGTATGAAGCTAGGCTGTGAATACAAGGCTCATTTGTAGGCTGGGAATCTCTTCTTGCTGAGGTAGAACTCATGATGCAAGGTACGTGCGGGCTTGCATCCGGTTTGATCCATTTGTAGGCTGATAAACCTCTTCTTGTATGGAGCTAGGCTGTGAACACAAGGCTCATTTGTAGGCTGGGACCTCTTCTTTCTGAGGTGGAACTCATGATGCAAGGTACACGCGGGCTTGAACCCGGCTTGATCCATTTATAGGCTGATAAACCTCTTCTTGTACGAAGCTAGGCTGTGAATACAAGGCTCATTTGTAGGCTGGGAACCTCTTCTTGCTGAGGTGGAACTCATGATGCAAGGTACACGCGGGCTTGAACCCGGCTTGATCCATTTGTAGGCTGATAAACCTCTTCTTGTACGAAGCTAGGCTTGTGAATACAAGGCTCATTTGTAGGCTGGGAACCTCTTCTTGCTGAGGTGGAACTCAATGCAAGGTATGTGCAGGCTTGGACCCGGCTTGATCCATTTGTAGGCTGATAAACCTCTTCTTGTATGAAGCTAGGCTGTGAATACAAGGTTGATTGCATGAGCTTAGGCTCGGCTTTGATTTGTTTGGATGGAAGACTTGATATCTTTCTTTGATTGAGACTTTGGTTTGAGTACCTGCATTTGTCAGAACATTGAGAATTTCATAGAGCATATGAATGATTATGTTGAATCAAGCGTTTCTTTGTTGAATCTAAGAGACATAGTTCATGAAACACACTAGAATTTAAAAAAAAAACCTAAAATGCTATTGGTTTCTTGATTGGTGCAACTCTAGGGAGTGTTTGAATATTTCTATTGTTCCATTCACGAGCAATGGTATCAACCAGATCTAATGTCAACTTTCTGGTAAGTTCACAATCAGTTACTTCTCTGTTGGTGCTTGCTGGGATATTGAATGACTGAGGTAACCTTGTTGGGGAATAGAATGAGGTATGAGTCAACCCCATGATCCGGACATGCAAACTATTCTCTGTATTTGTGACAACCCGCTCTTGCTTCCACCAAGTGCATTTCCATCTGATGTCTGTTGTGGTTATTTCTTTGAGGCGGCTAAACCAGTCTGTGCCCATTTGATAAGCCATAGGATCTGCTCTCTTTGCCAATTGAAAAGGGTTGAGGGTCATCACTTCAGATTCCTCAACTAATCCTAACCTCTCTATTAACCAGATTTGAAGAAGATATGGTGATCCGCTGAAATTGTTCAACTCGAACTGATCTTGATGAGTTGCCATGAAGTCAAGGCCCTTTAATGTCTCGGCCAACACTGTAGGGATGATGTCAAAACCTTGTCTCGCATGCTTGATGAGATCTATTATGACGGGAGATTCTGTATCTGTGCAACTTCGTAGCAATAGTCGGGCTATGCTACATTATAGGTAAACATGTCTTCTCTGAACCTGTTCTTCCTTTTTTGTTGGACTGGTATGAGCGTATGACTTGATCATGCGCTTTATCTGTAGCCGTTGATCTTGTACAAAACGACACATTTCTTTCTTATTCCAGCTGAAAAAATCTTGCATCTCATGCCTATAATCTTTTCCTGGACATGGCTTGAAGATCTTTTGCTTAGGTGTGAGTAGGAGGCAAGCTCTGAATTCTTCTACAGTTGGGCATAACTTGACTTCTCCCATCCTGAAGACATGAACTGTTGGATCCCAACATTGGGCGGCTGCTTTCAAAAGGTCTGGACATAATTTTATGGTTGTTAATTGAGGAAGTGCCTCCAGTTGATGCTTCCGCAAGAAAGAGCTATCTTCTGTGAACTCAATACGCCAACTCCAATTTTTCAGTGCCCTGTCCATCTCTGTAGTTTTGTCCAACGGATCAATGGATTGACAGCCTCCTGGGTGTGACCTGTAGGAATCCCGACATACAAATAGAGATTAAAATGAATCATTGGAATTATCTTAAATTGTTGTTGTTAAGATATATTGAAATGCCCTTAGAAGGTTACACATGAAATGTATACATATGACTGACTCTGTCTGAGTTTTAAGTACTTAAATCTATAGACATGATGAGCGAAAGTGAAGGTCCAAATGGGACTGACAAGAAACTGTCCAGATGGGTCTGCCGTCTGGAGGAGTTTGTGGTTGTTTACGTAGAATGGGCTTATCTTACTGAGAAGATCTCATTTTATTGGCTTGAGAATGGATGGGCTTATTGGAATCTTGGGACGCCGTCGGATGTAATGAACGACAGATAAGAGTTTCAGCCAGATTTTTTTTTTATTTATAATTTCTCAGATTGATATACTCATGAGTGTTTATATCAAATGATAGGAAAGATGGGCTTTGATATGTAACTCTTTGGAAATCCGTTGGATAGATGGACGGATGAAAGAGTTTAGCCAACAAACAGGAAATTGTTTCCTTGATTATGATGATAAGATGAACCATTCCTGGGTGAAAGGCGTTGTGCCCCATTGGAGAATCTAGTCAACCATGTCAGTAAGTTCCTCAAATGATTGATGCCCGTTGTTGATGTCAGCAGGTGAGAGACAAGCCTTTTACACCCCCCTCCCCTTTTTTTTTTTTTTGGAAGAGTGTAAAGGCTACACATAATATTTCTTCACTTGATCCAAGTTGGTCAAGTATTGTAACTCGATGCCTTCCATGTTGACCAGTCGAACAGCTTTCCCCGGTAGGATTTCTTTTACTATGAACGGTCCACTCCAATTAGGACGAAACTTGCCCCTTGGGTCATGGACATGTGCTCTTTGTTCCTTCAGTACCAGGTCCCCTACTGTCAGGTGACGAACACGCACCTTTTTGTTAAAGGTTACTGCCATTCTTCGTTGGTATTTTCTTACGTTATCCACTGCCTTCATTCTTCTTTCATCAACGAAGTTCAGCTCGTCATATCTGGATTGCAACCATTCAGCTTCTGGAATCTTGCATTCCATTAAGACTCTCAGTGATGGCACCTCTATTTCTACTGGGAGGACTGCTTCCATACCATATACTAGTGAATACGGCATTGCCCCAGTGGATGTTCTTATGGATGTTCTGTATGCCCAGAGTGCATAAGGTAATTTGTCTGCCCAATCAACATTAGACTCTGCCATCTTCTGGAGGATAACCTTGACATTTTTATTGGCCGCCTCTACTGCCCCATTTGTCTATGGATGGTAAGGAGAGGACCGATGCCTTTTGATGTGAAACTTGTCACATAATTCTTGGACTCTCCCTTTGAAGTGTTGTCCTTGATCTAAGATTATAGACTGAGGCATTCCATGCCGGCATATGATATACTCTTGTAGAGATTTAGCCACTTTGTTTGTTGTGAGCTTGGCGTATGACTGTGCCTCTACCCACTTTGTGAAGTAATCGATGGCGACCAAGATGAATTCATGCCCATTCGAAGCTTTAGGGTGAACCTTTCCGATCACATCTATGCCCCAGGTTGAGAAAGGCCATGGAGAGCTAAGAGTATGCAACTCTGCTGGAGGCACGTGTACCAAATTAGCATGGATTTGGCACTTGTGACATTTCCTTACGAACTCTGAACAGTCTGCTTCCATTGTGTTCCAATAATATCCCATTCTGAGAATCTTCTTTGCAAGCATTCTAGCGTTCATGTGAAGTCTGCATATTCCTTGATAGACCTGCTCGATGACATTTTGCGCCTGTTCCTCGTCGATACAGACTAACTGCACTCCTTCATGGGATCTTTTGTACAGGATATCTTCGCATAGTATGAATTGGGAGGCATATCGTCTAAGAGACTTCCTCTCACCTATTGTAGCTTCTACTTGATACTTTCCTTCCTTGATGAAATCTATGATAGGAGCAAACCATGGCTGGCCATTGACTGTCAATGCATTCACTTCTTCCAAGTGGACTGGTTGTACTCTCTTTTCTATGATTAGGGGTTTGATACGTCCCAACGGATCATTTCCAATCATTGAAGCCAAGGTGGCCAATGCATCAGCATACTTATTGGTATCTCTTGGGGAGTAGTCAAATTCAATTTGCTTGAAATTCCGAGCCAAGGTTAATGCACATTGCTGATAAGGTATCAGCTTCTCATCCTTGGTTTTCCAATCCCCTCTGACTTGGTAGATAACAATTGATGAGTCACCATAGACCTTTAATCTGCAGACCCCTATGGCCAAAGCTGCTTTTAGTCCCATGATACATGCTTCGTACTCTACAATGTTGTTTGTGCAGTCGAAGTCTAATCTGAATGAAAATGGTACAAATGCCCCTTCTGGATCTATGAATAAGACGCCGGCCCTGTATCCCATATGATTTGCGGCTCCATCGAAGAACATTATCCATGTGTCATTCTTCCCCTCTTCTTGAGTTGTGTAGACTTCCTCATCTGGGAATACATCTTCCAAATGTTTGAGGTTATCTTCAATTGGTAGAGCCGACAGATGTTCTGCGATTACGCTCCCTTTAATAGACTTTTGAGTAGTGTATGTGATGTCAAATTCGGACAACAACAATAGCCACCTAGCCAATCTTCCTGTTAAGGCCGGTTTCTCAAATAGAAACTTCAGGGGGTCCATTCTGGAAATAAGTATGACCTTGTAGGATAACATATAATGTCTCAATCTCTTTGTTATCCAGACTAAGGCTGTGCATGTCTTGTCCAGCTGTGTATAATTGGCTTCGTATCCTGTGAATTTTTTACTCAAGTAGTATACTGCCTTTTCTGTTTTTCCATCTGTATCATGTTGGGCTATCATTGATCCCATAGAACCCTCTAGTACTGACAAGTAGAGGAGTAGTGGTCTTCCAAGCACTGGTGGGGCTAAGACTGGTGGGTTCAACAGATATGTCTTGATTTTGTCAAAAGCCATCTGACATTGAGGGTTCCAATCCTTTGGCTGGTCTTTCCGGAGTAGCTTGAAAATTGGTTCACATGTTGCGGTGAGATGTGCAATAAACCGGTTGATGTATTGAAGTCTTTCCAAGAAACCTCTTACTTCCTTTTCTGTTTGAGGAGATGGCATTTCAGAGATGGCTTTTATCTTGGCCGGATCAATCTCGATTCCTCTTTGGCTGACCATAAAACCTAGCATTTTGCCTGCTATAACCCTGAATGCACATTTTTGGGGGTTAAGCCTTAGTTTGCATTGCTTGATCCTTTCAAAGAACTTATTTAATGCCGGGATGTGACCTTCTCTGATGAACGATTTTACAATCATATCATCTACATACACCTCTACCTCCTTATGGATTAGGTCGTGCAAGATTATAGTAGCCATTCTTTGATAAGTTGCCCCAGCATTCTTCAGCCCAAATGGCATCACAGTGTAACAGTAGGTGCCCCAGTCTGTTATGAAGGTGGTTTTCTCCTTGTCTTCAGGTGCCATATTTATCTGATTTTATCCTGAGAATCCATCCATGAAGGACAAAAGAGCATGATTTGCAGTGTTATCCACTAGGATGTCTATCTTTGGTAATGGAAAGTCATCTTTGGGGCTGGCCTTATTCAGGTTTTTGTAATCAATGCACACCCTCAGTCTTCCATCCTTTTTAGGTACGATGACCACATTTGCTAACCACTCTGGGTACTTCGTAACCTCCAAGAATCTTGCATCGAACTGCTTCATGATATCTTCTTTAACCTTATGGGTCCATTCAGGCCTTAACCGCCTCAGCTTCTGCTTACATGGCCTTACATCTGAGACCAAAGGTATCTTATGCTGTACAACTTCAGGGTCTATGTCGGGCATATCTTCATAGGACCAGGAAAACACTTCTTGGAACTCCATCAGTAATTCCGTCGTTTGTTTGGTTTCTTCTTCCATCAAGGTAGCACCGATCTTTATTTCTCGAGGTTGCTCTACTGAACCGAGGCTAATTATCTTGAAGTCTTCGCTGACAGGTGAGCCTTTTTGCCCTCCGAGGCTTGGATGGATTGTAATATTTCAGGAAATGGTTCATCATTCTCATCATTTTCAAAGTTAGAGTTAGAAGGAAAAGGAAAGGAAGAAGTAGACGCAGAGTAATTCAAAATGTCATCTTTATTCATATTCAAAAGCAGAGGTACAGAGGAAATGGTTCCAAGTGAAACGAACTCAAAATTTGAAACAGTCTGAATCTTATCTAAAGACCTCAGGACCCTAGGCTCAGACATAGTCATTATATGTGGATTATATGGCAACCCCCTTGGGTAAACAAAATTATCATGACAACTCCAATTGGGGATTATTCCGTTGATGGGTAGGGTGATTTGTTGTACATCGGGACTCCTATCTTGGTCTTCACCGGTGAGCGTCATCACTTGATCTTCGTCGAATAGTTTGCTGATGTTGATTACTTCTGTCTCAGATTTCTGCTCCTTGCTCTGCTCTTGGATCTTGACTTGCTCGAGCTCTTCCCAATCAAGGGTACAATCATAGAATATTTCGAACCCGGGTACTTGCTTTTGAAGGTGAGTACTGAACCAAGGTTTTGAAAATCCACAATACATGTTGTTCTCTCCTTCTTTGACAGAATACCCATTGAGGGTTTTCGAAAACTGGATATCCTGCACATTGTATAACCCCTCAGATATTGCTTGACAGACTGCTTCATCCGTCCTTTGAGGTCGCCACTCCCCACTAGCTCTATCTGATGCTCTTATTTTGCTGCTACCATACTGACCACTATACTTGTATTTCATCCTCTCGAACTTCCGAAATCCTTTGTCAACTCTGCTCTACTTTTCCTTGATTACTTTCAGATCCCCTTCGGTGGGGTATACCCCAGTCCAAATCTATAATCATTGACCAATAGAGATAAGAAAGTGACATCACCATGTTGGTGGGAACCAAGGCCCATACCTGGAAAGTAGAGCATGTTAAGTAATTGGCGAAATGAAAAAGGTAGATGCATACCTAAAGGATCTGGCTCAGTTGTGGCTAAGATGTTGTCAACCTGGAACCTCCGAGAGAGAAATCTTGCATTGTATTCCCTTGTGACCCTTCATTACTCTGTCCAGTGGCCAATGTATTCACAGCTGTAGAGTCTGCGTGTATTGTCACAGTTGTACCCTTGTGGATGAATTTAATCTTCTGGTACAAAGCAAATGCCACCGCATTGGCCTGATGGATCCAAGGCCTACCCAGAAGCATGCTGAATGAGGCAAAGATATCAATGACTTGGAACTCTATTTCAAACTCAGCTAGTCCTACTTGAATTGGTACTGTGAAGACACCCAATATAGCCCTTCTGGTATTGTCTTATGCCTTGATGGTCATATCCGAAGGTTTCAACTCTAACTCGCTGAAGCCTAGATGCTTGAAGGTACGGAAAGGGAATACATTTAAGGCTGACCCATTATCAACCAAAACTTGAAAAATGCTATTGCCCTGGCATCCGATGGTAATATGCAGAGCTTGTATGTGATCCTTACTTCCTTGAGGAAGATCTGCATCTCCAAAAACAATTGCATTAATGGCATATCTGCCCCCTACTAGCATGGCTAGTTCTTCTCCCTCCATTGAAACTGGGACCTAAATGCTTGCTAGAGATTTCAGTACCACATCTCTGTGGACCTTGGAAGCCATTAGAAGTTCCCAAATGGACACATTGGCTTGGGTCTTTTGTAGTTGTTTCAAAATCGGGTTTGGAGGTTATGGCTGGTTGGCAGGTCCTTTACCTTTCTCTCTTACGGCTTGGGCCGGATCATTTACCATCAGGTGGGATGGTTTGTAGTTCTTCCCTGTTCTGGTTTCTACTACTTCTTGCTCATCCTCTGGGAATATGAACTCCATCTCAAGGAAATGGTTTTCAACTTGATCTTCTTCTCTCTCCCCATCTGAGAGGTAGATGATGAATAGTTCTTCTTCTTCTTCTTCTTCTTGTGCTATAAGGTGTGATGAATCTTCCGAAAAATAGAAATCATATTCTTCTTCTTCTTGTTGATGACTACCCAACATGTTTATTTCGTCACCAGATGTGACAACCATATCTGAGGGCTTATCTCCCCATTCTATGAAATTGATGTTGTGGTGAGGGAGGGGATTATTTGCCACTGACACTTGTCGGGGCTGGACCTTAAATTTACCGGAATCCAACAGATCCTGTATGGTATGCCTTAATGTATAGCAATTGTCTGTGTCATGCCCATGCTGATTGTGGTACTTACCGAAAAGATCCATATGAAAATTCGATGGAAGAGGACTTGGAGGAGGACGAGGGTCGAGCACTGTCAACTTCTTGGCTTGTATTAATTTGCCAAGAGCCTTGGATCGGGTCATCCCCAAATCGGTAAACTGCCTTCTTGGTCTTGCTTGCTGTGGTGGGGTGTAACTTGAGCTTCCCAAGATCAATGGTTCAGAATTGGTATTAGCTATTTGCTTTACAGATTGATTTCCTGGGTTTCTTGGTGGGTACGCCCTTTTATTTGACACCCCTTCTGACCTTTCTGACTTTCTTGGTAATATATCTCCTCGGGTTATGGCGTCCTCTACTTGTTGTCCCGTAACCACGAGCCCTTCGAAGATAGGATGGCCTGGCCGAAGATGTATGTTTTATATGGCCCACTTAAACCTCTCATCATTATCTGCACTTGATCTCTTTCAGAGGGTCAATCCCAAAGCTTTGCTGCAACACTTCTGAACCGGGTTAAATAGGCCATGAATGTCTCTCCTTGTACTTGGACCATGGTTTCCAATTACCTACGGTGGGTCTCTAACTCTGTATTGTAGGAATAGAAACTGATAAATGCTTTGGTGATATCTGACCAAGAATGTATCTGTGATGGTTTCAGATTCATCAACCATCGATGAGCCCCACCCGTGAGTGAGAATTGGAATGCTTGTCCTAACTGCTCATCAGTAAATCCTTCGCCTTGCTTCAATAGGCCCGTGAATGATCTTAAATGGGCCCTGGGATCTCCTGTCCCATCAAATTCTCCGGTGGTCCATTTAAACTTGGGAGGCAGCTTAGTTTCTGGAAAGAAGCATAATCCTTTGGCATCAATGATTTGACTTTCTACTCCTTTCATGCCCCTTAGTATTTTTTCCACTTGACTCAATCTGTCACTGTATGGGCCATCATCTTCCTTCGATTTCTTAGTCACCGGGGTAGCCTGAACGATGGACTGTTTATGGGGTATGGCACCTTCCATATCTTCGAATGCCGGGTTTATGAAAATTTTTGACACAGCTGGATTAGGGGTACCTTGTCACACCCCAAATTCTGCTCCAACCAGAATGGTATGAGAACTGTCAATAAACCAACGGTTCAACCAGGAACTCACAATAGGCTATCCCACATATGATAAACCAAAACACATTCCACATTAATCAGAGGTAATAAAATAAATAGCGGAAGTCTTACAGATAATGAACTGAGGTCTAATCATGATAAATAATTAATATTCCATTTATTTTCAAGTAACCAAAACATTACTTAATACATATTACAATCTCGAAATACGAAAACTAAACACTAAACCTATCCACCGTTGAAACGCTCGCTTAACGAACCATGTTCGTTCTCATTCACAGCCTCCACCCGTCCATATGTTGGTGTGTAGATAAAATTTTCAATGATAGTACCTGCAACATCAGAAACTAAAAAGAATTACGCACGCGAGGGTCAGCTCTCAAACTTGAGCTCAGTGAGTAAACAAAACAATGCAACAATCATATGCATGCATTCAATTTATATCTGTGGTCTGGTTTATAGTTTGCAATGTGCTATAGAAAGGATAGGTGGCCGCCGCACCTCTATACACAAGTGTGGAAACGCCCAATGAAAACGGCACCGTCGCCCCACATGCACCCAGAATGGCACAATATACACCCCATGAAAAATGGTCATGGCTGTATCAGTTGATACAATACCAACAAATAAACCCCTACTGGCTAGGGTTGCAAACTGGGCTCGCAACTAACCAATCCTAATGTCAAACAGTGTATCCAAGGCCTCACCCCAGCATCCCTCAAAACATCCATAGAGATAGAGCTAAGGCCCCCCGGTAGAGTCAGAGACTACAAGGACTGAGACCACCTCCCTTGATACTCTACGACATAATAGTTCTGCTAAGATAATGGCGATACGACGACGTCAGTGGACATGACTTAAGTAGACCATGGCACAATATACACCCCATGAAAAATGGTCATGGCTATACCGGTTGATACCATCCCTACCCACACCATATACACTGGCCAAACACAAACATTCACATGCCTATTCCTATCATCATCATCATCATCATGTTATAAACAATAAAGTAAATAAGCATGAACAAAAAATAAAAATATTGGATGACATGTTGAATGCACATACAAGCATACATGCATGGAATCAATATGGCATTGGACTAAAAAAATAAAAGTAGTTTATTATTAACCAGTTAGTTTAGGTCTTGTTCCCTCACCTTAGCTTGCTAATAGATCCTCTTTCAAGCTTTAAAATCACCTTTATATTGTTATTATATTGCTAGAAGACCTAACAAAGTCGATAGAATTTAATTAGAATTAATTTCAAATTTGAAAACTATGTTTTTAACTGGGGGTCGGAGGTAGGGTCGGAGTCATGATCGACCCCTGGTGGAACCCCCCTATTCTGGACTTCCCGAACACTAGGGGTCGATGCTCAGGATCTGGTAGGGTCGATTGGCCATCGACCCCCTATGTGAACCCTTGTGGGTTTTGTTGATTTTTCTGCTTTCAGTCCATTCTTCGTATTTGGGGTCCTATGGCTTGCTACTACAGTCCATATTACACATGTTCTATGGCCTAGAACCATGATTCATTCACCTAAATGGCTTTCATGACTTCCCCATGGTTTTCCCTGAAAACCTAACCATGGGTTGATGGTTTGGGATTCTCTGAGATCATACTCTCTTCATTATCTAACCTAAGGTCTGTAGAAACTCATGGAATTAGTATCCATACCTGAGAAGAATACTCCTTCTCTGCAACTCTTCTCCTTTGTGCTTTCTTCTCTTCCTTGCTTCTCTTCTTCTTTTCTTCCTTCTCTTCTCTTTCTCTCAATCCAATTAGGGTTGTAAAAGGAGTTAAAGAGGCTTAGGGATGTCCTATTTATAGAGTAAAACCTCCCAAAATAAGTCCCATTGAGTTTAGGAAAGGTTCCAATCGAAATTAGGAAAGTTTTCTAATTTTTGGTTTGTGCTGTTTTTCCCAAATACTGGGGGTCAATGAGGGGGTCGATGAGGGGGTTGGAAAATCCGAGAGCCCTTGTGACCCCTGGTCAAGGGTTGATGGTGGGGGTCGATGAGGGGGTCGGACCTGCCTGTTTAGGCATGCGACCCTACCCTCATTTTGACTGTTTTTGAGCAAATTTTTATACTGGGTCTTGGGTTTCTTGACACACTTGGTCCACTTGGCTCGACCATCATATGTAGACGGGTCACGACACGAAATGTAAGGTTAGACCAAGTTCGTGGCATGCGGGTCTTACAACTCCACCACCCTTAAAAGAAATTTCGTCCTCGAAATTTGAACGTACGGATCTTACAACTTCCCCCTCCTTAATATAAATTTTTTCATCAAAATTTTGAATTTACTTCGGAGTCAATAGGTGGGAATTCTATTTCCGTATTGCATCTTCTTCCTCTATGCACTCTTTTCCACGTCTTGTCTTTGCCAAGTTACCTTTATATAATAATTATCCCGGCTTTGGAAACATTGTACCTTCCCACTAGTGAACTAGGCTGGTACTACTTCAATAGTTAAACATTCTATCTAATCCAGTGATTCCGTGGTCAATACCTTTGATATGGATCTCTAATGTACTTCTTCAATAGAGACACATGAAATACATCATGCACACTAGACATGGATAGCGGTAATGCTAATTGATATGCAACTTTTCTACGTCTCTCCAAAGTTTATAAGATCCAACACATAAATAAAATATGACTTTCCCTTCTTGTCTAATCATTTCAAACTGCGCATAAGTGATATCTTCAAAAACACTTTGTCACTTATGGCGAACTCAAGGTCTTGGTGTCTCTCCTGACATCTTAAGCTATCCTGGCCCTATTCTTTGATCTTGTCTGCCACTCGATAGTTTTCTTCAATAGACTCATGTCTTAAAATCCTTCATTCACCAACTTCATTCCAAAGTAGAGGAATTTGACATTTCTACCGTACCATGCTTTATAGGTGACATTTACATGGTAGCTTAATAGCAACTTCAACTTACGGTAACTTCTCAACTCACGTTCCTTGAAATCAATTTCACAACTTGGGGCATATTTCTTAGGATCTGTATAGTCCGCTCCAACTATCCATCGGTTTAAGGTAAAATGCAGTACTAAACTTCAACTTTGTTCCCATTGTTTTCTGTAGATCCTCCCAAAACTTCAAGATAAGCATGAGCCTCCGACCGACACTAAGCTCTCATGCATACCATTCAATCTGGCGATATTATCCACATATCGTTTAGTTAGCCGCTCCAAAGCATACCAAGGTCGTATAGCAATGGAATGAGCTATCTTCATAAGGCGATCAACAATCACCCAAACTGCGTCAACCGATTTAGGAATCAGTGGTATACCGGTGACATAGTTCATTGTAATGTAGTTCCACTTCCAGACTGGCTACGATAGTTGTTTCTGTGAGCCATGTTGGTCTTTGTCTTTCAGCCTTTATTTGCTGATAATTTAGACACTGGAACACGCACTAACCACCTTTGTTATCATTCCTCTTTACAATCTCTTCAGGTCATGATACATCTTGGTACTCCAGGATGTACTGTATATTGAGTACAATGGCTCTTATCATTATCCTCTTCGTGACATCTGCACCTTTTTCTTCAGGTATTCAAACTCTACCTCTATATCTGAGTACCATCTCCGCATCCAAAGTAATTCAGGGTTAGGTTTTTTTTTCTTTCTCTAAATCTTCTTACACCGTTCTTATATACAGATCTAACAAAATTACTACTTTTACTTCATTCATCAATTCCGAGATGATCTTTAATGTAATGAACGCAAGCGAGGAATTATTGCTCCTTAAGTCCCTCCATACGTTCTGACTCAATTGGATCATCATGAGTTTCTATTATATGTTACTCTTCTTCCAAATCTGAATCTGTTGTTGCGGAACATAAGGCAGCATTTATACTGGGTCCTTCCTTGGACTTCATAATTCCCTTTATGCTTAAGGCCTTAGCTACTACATTAGCCTTGCTTGGATGACATTGAATATCACAGTCTTAATCCTTCAGGTATTCCTAACCATCTCCTTATCCTCATGTTCAACTCTTTCTAATGAAGAGATAAATAAAACACTTGTAATCCAATCTAATCTAAAGTTCTTCTCCGTTTAAATAATGTCTCCAAGTCTTGATTGCATGAATCACAATTGCTTACTCCAATCATGAGTTGGGTAACTCTTCTCATGCTCTTTCAGTTTTCTTAAGGCATATGAAATCGCTTATTTATCTTACATCAACCCGCATCCTAGATCCAATCCGAAAGCTCTGATGGATAGGGTAAACTAAACTCATCTCCCTTCTTGGTTAGCTTGGTAAGAGATTTTGCGATCTTAGGGTGGTCCTCCAAAAATCGTCTGTAATAACCAGCTAAACCCAAGAAACTTCTGATCTTCACAGTATTCCATACAATTGCTTCTATCTGAATAGGGTCCACTTTAATCCCTTTATATGATGCTATGTGAACTTAGAAGATCATTTTGTTTTATCATGTCTCATATTTCTTGGACTTGACATGTAGCTTTTCACTTCTCAGCTGTTGTGAAGTTGTTCTAAGATCCGTTATATGAGTTGCTTCATTCTTGGAATAAACCAAAATGTCATCTATGAAAACTATGACCGACGTGTCCAACAGGTCATGAAACACCCAGTTCATTAGTTCCATAAAAGATGTAGGGGCATTGGTTAATCCAAATGTCATAATCGAGAACTCAAAATTACCCAATCCCGATTCCAAAAGCTATTTTTGAGATATTTCTGTCCAAAATTCTTCAGCTGATGATATCTTGACTGAAGATCAATCTTAGAAAATACCTTTGCTCCTTGCAACTATTTAAACAAGTCATTGATCTGAGGTAGTAGATATCGATTCTTGACTGTGAGCTTGTTTAGTTCCCAATAGTCTATACGCAAACTACACTACCATCCTTCTTCTTCATGAATTGCATTGGCGCTTCCCGTGATGCAATACTTAGCCGATTAGAACCTTGGTCTAATAACTAGTGTAGTTGAGTCTCAGTTCCTTCAACTCCATAGGAGCTACTCTACAGGTTCCTTTGACACAGGTATCGTCCTTGGTAACAAGTCGATGACGAACTCGATCGCATGATCAGATGGTAACCCCAGGTAAGTCTCTTGGAAACACATCAGGGAATTCACGCATCACATCTATACCTTCCATCTGTGGTGCTTCTTTGGTAACGTATACCACAAATACCATATATCCAACTTCTTTCTCTTTAAAGCATCTCTTGGCCTTTAGCATAGTGAGGATCAACTTTCTTTTCTTAGGTAACATACTACCAATAATACTAAATTATATGTCGTCTTTATTCTTGAATGGTAACCTCTTCTATGCACTTAACAACTTTGTAGAGTGTTGAGACAACCAGTTTATCCCCAAGATGACGTTAAAGTCTGCCATCTCAAGTCTAATTCGATTGCATCCAAATTTCATCCATCCATTAATATGATTCAATCATTGTTCATAATACTCATCTAAAACAACATTTAGTCCCAAAAGGGCTAAACTAGAGAAATCTGGTGTAAGGGTCTTAAGAGCTTGCCTAGTTTCTTCATCTCTTTATGATTTTTCAAAGACTATCGTCAAGATCTCATATTGCACTCATTAGCTTGTATTTCTTTTATCCTTGTTGTTCTACCCTGATCTCTCTTTCATATACCTCGAAAAATAGCTTGTGATTGATACTTCATATCCAAGTCTATCTATAAGAATTAGGGTATATGCTTATAATTTCATTAATTCAGCCAACTCTTTTGGTCTTTTCTTAATCATATCACTCAACATTGGGCATAACTCAGTATTACTTATACTGAATACTATCAACGCTACAATTTTTAACTTTATCCTTGTATCCACTCTTAGATTTGTCTTTAAGAATCTTTTACCTTGTCAAATTCATACCGATATAGCCATCTTTAACTCCACTAGAGTGCTTTCTATTTCTTTACTGGCCACCCTTGATAGTTCTCACTTTTGTCGCATGCACTCTTTTGTAGACATGATTCATTTCCACCCGTTTAGAAATCTCAAAATAGATTCTCCATTACTTCATCGGAGGTCTCTTGGCTATAAAATCTTATCTGAATTTAATCATCTTCCTTCCAAATAATTTCATTATCACTAAACATCTTATCAATGGATGTCGAGAAATGTAAGAATCAAAATGTTTATCCAAAACAATTCATTTCCTTCTTCCAATTTACTATGATGTAGGACACTTGTCTTATCTAGTGAACTTAGGTTTAAAGAATCAGGAGTAAATCTGTGGTAATCCAACCGGCATCCACGATCATTACGTTGCACGGTGGTCTAAATGCATAGAGGTTTTATAGTTCTTAACCTCATGGTTATAGGTTCTATCGAGTATATAATGCCATTGGTCAAGGCACTACAAGAGTAAATCTGGAGAAGCTTTCATACATCAGTAAATCAGGTATAAATCTGGAGAAAGATTTCATACATCAATAAATCATATATAAATCAGAAGATGTACGCTCAACACGATTAAACTTTTAACTATTCATTCAGTTCATATCTCTGTTCATGTTGTTGATCATGAGAGTGGCTCAGATTGGTATAATCAGGACTAATACTAAAGAAACAATATCTATAACTCCAATTGACAGGTTAAATCAAGAAGGTATCCTATCAAGGCCCAAGAAATTAAAATCTAGTATGTGCATCCTCTATAAACATAAGAGTAAATCAATAATGCACCGCATCCTATATAAACCTATCTAGATATATGGCCACAAATAGATTTGGTCCTTTGCTGAAAATGTCCGAGTATCATCTTCAGAAGACATTCTTCAATCCTTGTCGGATTATTCTGTCATGATGCAACTATCCCATACATCGCTGGCTGATAAGATTAACCACCTTGATATACTGCTTGTTGTGCACCAAGCTTCTGCACTAGGGTGTGCGTTACTGGGACTTGCTTTATGGTAGGCACTGTGTTATAGCTAACCGGTATTGGGGTACAGTGTTGCTACCAATTGGTACCGTACTTGGTTTGACCAGAGGTGTTGATGTAGCATTGGCAATTTGGATAGCAACTTGCATAGTCGGTCTCATCTGTTGTTGCTTTTGTATTTAATTAGGTCAAGTTTATGACAACCATAACCAAGGTACTTGGTAGTCCAGGTGGTTGGTTGGAGTGGTCTGGTTGTTCACCTCCTTTGATTTGCTCTAATCTGATTATCATTATTTAGCATCTACTCAGATGAATTTTCATTACCCATTCTCGACCCAGATAGTGGTGCGGTCAAGTTGCAACCTCATCTTAATGCTCAGCGGGTAATGGATCAGCGTGTAGTGGATTTCACTCTGAGTCTCCATGTCACCCAGGGGTATAGCTTTATCTTCTTGTAGTTACTCTTATTCTTAATATAGGGCCGTTATTCTCTTATCTCTGTTGGATTCGGCCCGAGATCTTTCCTTTTACCTTTACAGGGAATTAGGCATTACTAGCCATTTTCTCCTTCCTTTGTCATACATCGAGTTTCACATCTTGTGAGTACCAACTCGGTATTCAATTTTCTACTTTACAGAAGCTTCCTTCTTGCTACTGTACTATATCCTTGTATACTTGGATAACTACCCAACTTATAGATAATACCCTATATTATTTATTTATTAGGATAATTTTTTTTGTCTTCTCTTTCTGTTTGAGTGTATATATAAGGTTCCACCTTTTATATGTACATTATCGTCTTGTTTAATTTCTGTCTCAACCAACACAGGTGCTTATGGTTTGTTTGTATTAAAACTTTTAATTTATCCTATCTCAGTTCATGGACTCCAGTGGTAGTATTCAGGTTTAATGGGTAAGGTCTATGAGAGCTCTGATACCAAGTTGTCACACCCTAAATTCTGCTCCAACCAGAATAGTGTGATGAACCGTCAATAAACCAACGGTTCAACCAGGATCTCGCAATAGGCTATCCCACATATGATAAATCAAAACACATTCCACATTAATCAGAGGTAATAAAATAAATAACGGAAGTCTTACAGATAATGAACTGAGGTCTAATCATGATAAATAATTAATATTCTATTTATTTCCAAGTAACCAAAACATAACTTAATACATATTACAATATCCAAATACGAAAACTAAACACTAAACGTATCCACCGTTGAAACGCTTGCTTAACGAACCATGTTCGTTCTCCACAGCTTGCTCATTCATAGCCTCTACCTGTCCATATGTTGGCGTGTAGATAAAATCTTTAATCATAGTACCTGCAACATCAGAAACTAAAAAGAATTGCGCGCGAGGGTCAGCTCTCCAACTTGAGCTCAGTGAGTAAACAAAACAATACAACAATCATATGCATGCATTCAATTCATATCTGTGGTCTGGTTTATAGTGCAATGTGCTATAGAAAGGATAAGTAGCCGCCGCACCTCTATACACGAGTGTGTGGAAACGCCCAATGAAAATGGCACCGTCGCCCCACATGCACCCAGAATGGCACAATATACACCCCATGAAAAATGGTCATGGCTGTACCGGTTGATACCATACCAACAAATAAACCCCTGCTAGCTAGGGTTGCAAACTGGGCTCGCAACTAACCAATCCTAATGCCAAACAGTGTATCCAAGGCCTCACCTCAGCATCCCTCAAAACATCCATAGAGATAGAGCTAAGGCCCCCCGGTAGAGTCAGAGACTACAAGGACCGAGACCACCTCCCCTGATACTCTACGACATAATAGTTCTGCTAAGGTAATGGCGATACGACGACGTCAGTGGACATGACTTGAGTAGACCATGGCACAATATACACCCCATGAAAAACGATCATGGCTGTACCGGTTGATATCATCCCTACCCGCACCATATACACTGGCCAAACACAAACATTTACATGCCTATTCCTATCATCATCATCATCATCATGTTATAAACAATAAAGTAAATATGCATGAACAAATAATAGAAATATTGGATGACATGTTGAATGCACATACAAGCATACACACATGGAATCAATATGGCATTGGACTAAAAAAATAAAAGTTGTTTATTATTAACCAGTTAGTTTAGGTCTTGTTCCCTCACCTTAGCTTGCTAATAGATCCTCTTTCAAGCTTTAACATCACCTTTATATTGTTATTATATTGCTAGAAGACCTAACAAAGTCGATATAATTTAATTAGAATTAATTTTGAATTTAAAAACTATGTTTTTAACTGGGGGTCGGAGGTAGGGTCGGAGTCATGATCGACCCCTGGTGGAACCCCCCTATTCTGGACTTCCCGAACACTGGGGGTCGATGCTCAGGGTCTGGTAGGGTCGATTGGCCATCGACCCCCTGTGCGACCCCCTGTGGGTTTTGTTGATTTTTCGGCTTTCAGTCCATTCTTCGTGTTTGGGGTCCTATGGCTTGCTACTACAGTCCATATTACACATGTTCTACGGCTTAGAACCAGGATTCATTCACCTAAATGGATTTCATGACTTCCCCATGGTTTTCCATGAAAACCTAACCATGGGTTGATGGTTTGGGATTCTCCGAGATCATACTCTCTTCATTATCTAACCTAAGGTCTGTAGAAACTCATGGAATTAGTATCCATACCTAAGAAGAATACTCCTTCTCTGCAACTCTTCTCCTTTTTGCTTTCTTCTCTTTTTCTTTTCCTCCTTCTCTTCTCTTTCTCTCAATCCAATAAGGGTTGTAAAAGGAGTGAAAGAGGCTTAGGGACATCCTATTTATAGAGTAAAACCTCCCAAAATAAGTCCCATTGAGTTTAGGAAAGGTTCCAATCAAAATTAGGAACGTTTCCTAATTTTCGGTTCGTGCTGTTTTTCCCGAATACTGGGGGTCGATGAGGGGGTTTGACAATCCGAGACCCCCTACGACCCCTGGTCACGGGTCGATGGTGGGGGTCGATGAGGGGGTTGGACCTGCCTGTTTAGGCATGCGACCCTACCCTCATTTTGACTATTTTTGAGCAAATTTTCATACTGGGTCTTGTGTTTCTTCACACACTTGGTCCACTTGGCTCGACCATCATATGTAGACGGGTCACGACACAAAATGTAAGGTTAGACCAAGTTCGTGGCGTGCGGGTCTCAGCAAAGGACCAAATCTATTTGTGACCATATATCTAGATAGGTTTATATAGGATGCGGTGTATTATTGATTTACTCTTATGTTTATAGAGGATGCACATACTAGATTTTAATTTCTCGGGCCTTGACAGGATACCTTCTTGATTTAACCTGTCAATTGGAGTTATAGATATTGTTTCATTAGTATTAGTCCTGATTATACCAATCTGAGCCACTCTCATGATCAACAACATGAACAGAGATATGAACTGAATGAATAGTTAAAAGTTTAATCGTGTTGAGCGTACATCTTCTGATTTATACCTGATTTATTGATGTACGAAATCTTTCTCCAGATTTATACCTGATTTACTGATGTATGAAAGCTTCTCCAGATTTACTCTTGTAGTGCCTTGACCAATGGCATTATATACTCGATAGAACCTATAACCATGAGGTTAAGAACTATAAAACCTCTATGCATTTAGACCACCGTGCAACGTAATGATCGTGGATGCCGGTTGGATTACCACAGATTTACTCCTGATTCTTTAAACCTAAGTTCACTAGATAAGACAAGTGTCCTACATCATAGTAAATTGGAAGAAGGAAATGAATTGTTTTGGATAAACATTCTGATTCTTACATTTCTCGACATCCATTGATAAGATGTTTAGTGATAATGAAATTATTTGGAAGGAAGATGATTAAATTCAGATAAGATTTTATAGCCAAGAGACCTCCGATGAAGTAATGGAGAATCTATTTTGAGATTTCTAAATGGGTGGAAATGAATCATGTCTACAAAAGAGTGCATTCGACAAAAGTGAGAACTATCAAGGGTGGCCAGTAAAGAAATAATAGCACTCTAGTGGAGTTAAAGATGGCTATATCGGTATAAATTTTGACAAGGTAGAAGATTCTTAAAGACAAATTTAAGAGTGGATACAAGGATAAAGTTAAAAATCGTAGCATTGATAGTATTCAGTATAAGTAATACCTATATAAATGTATTAATACATATAATATATCCATAAGATATGTTTATCTATATATGTATACATATAATATATCCATAAGATATATATATGTATTATATACAATAATATATTATACATTATACCTATATAAAAGAAATGCATGCATATGGACTGACATAACTTGGTCTAGATTGGTCTGAGCTGGGCCGAGCTAAGTTAGACTAAGCTGGATTAAACTAGTTTGGACTAAGGTTGACATTTCATAGTCCATTTCTGTCACCCTTCCATATGGAATTTTCTGATAGCATCTGTTCCAAATTTTCTACGTTCACTTTGTAGAACATTAAAAATAAGGAATATTGGAGCTTGAATCATCTCATTTGGAAATGAAATGGCCAACTTATGAATTTTTGAAGATTAAATAACCATTTCCATGTGTAATCTTGCATGGAACCCACTGGTGACTTCTACTTGGGATTTTTTTACATCCACTTTGAAGAGGACTGAAAATAAGGAATATTGGCCTTTGAATCATCTGATTTCGATATCAGATGACCAAGATATGATGTCTTGAAGTTTGAATGATAATGCATGCATGATACGATAATTACGTAAATACCCTTGCATTTTCAAACTACGATATCTTCCTTGTTTGACGTCAGAATTTGATGATTCTGGTCTCATTTCAAATATAATTTCATGACCTATTCATCTAAGTAGGTAATAGCCTATGACCCTACTATGGGGTTCATTAGAGAATCACCAACTTTTGGGTTAAAGGCCGAAAACCTGCCATATTGGTTCACTTATGCAGAGGGTGGCAAAAATAGGGTGCTTACAGATTTTTGGATATATGGATGGATAGGAGTCATCGTCTGTAAAAGAGTGCATAAGCAAGAAGTGAGAACTATCAAGAGCAGCTAGTAAATAGTAGATAGCACTCGAGTAGAATTAAAAATGGCCATATCGGTATGAAGTTGACAAGGAAGAAGATGTCTAAAAGCATATCTAAGAGTGGATACAAGGATGAAATCGACACTGGTGGCATTGATAGTACTCGATTTAGTACAAGTAATACTGATTTATACCCAATGTCAAATGAGATGATTAAGTAAAGACCAAGAGAGTTTGGCAGAATTAACAAAATTATAAGTAAATACCCTAATGCTTATAAGTAAGCATGTTGGATATGTAGAGAGTAACCAATCAAAAGATGATTGTCGGGATATATGAAAAAGAGATCTGGGTAGAACAGTAGTGACAAAAGAGATGTAAGCTAATGAGTTTTTTGGGATATGAGATTATTAACGATAGTCTTTGAAAAACTAAGAGATAAAAGGGGATTAGATGTGTTCATTAAGACCTTTAAATCAAATTTTGATAGTTCAAGCCCTTTTGGACTAGATGTTGTGAATGATGAGTGTGATAAACAATGTCTGAATCGTATGGATGGATGAAATTTGGATGCAACCTAATTGACTTGAGATGACAGACTTTGACGTCATTTTGAGGATGGATTGGTTGTCATTCATGAAGAGGTTGTCATTCAAGAGCAAAGATGGCACATAATTTAGTTTTATTGGAAGCACTACCTAAGAAGTGAAAGCTGATCCTCTCTATGCTAAAGGCTAGGAGATGCTTTGAAAAGAAAGGAATTGGATATATGGTATCTGTGGTGGACATTACCAAAGAAGCACCATAGATGGAAGATATCGATGTGATGCGTAAATTCCCTGATGTGTTTGTAGGAGACTTACCCGGGTTACCACCTGATCGTACGACTGAGTTCGTTATCGACTTGTTACCAGGGACGACACCTGTATCTAAGGCACCCTATAGAATAGCTTCTACAGAGTTGAAGGAACTGATGACTCAATTACAAAAGTAATTAGACAAAGATTCTAATCAGCCAAGTATTTCATCACGGGGAGCGCCAGTGCTATTCGTGAAGAAGAAGGATGGTAGTGTCCGACTATGTATAGACTACTGAAAATTAAACAAGCTTACCACAAAGAATTAATGTCCATTCTTACAAATTGATGACTTGTCGATCAGTTGCAATGTGTAAAGGTATTCTCTAGGCACGACCTTGGATGGAGTATCATCAACTGAAGAATTTGGACAACAATATTTCAAAGACAGCTTTTGAAACCAGGTACGAACATTATGAGTTTCTAGTTATGTCTTTTGGATTAACCAATGCCCTTACATCTTTTATAGAATTTATGAACCGGGTATTGCACAATGTATAGGACACGTCAGTCATAGTTTTTGTAGACTATATATTGGTTTATTCCAAAGACGAAGGAAGTCCTATAACGAATTTAAGAACAGCTGAAAATGGAGAAGCTTTATTCAAGAAGTGTGAGTTTTGGTTGAACGAGGTGATTTTCTTGGTCACGTAGTATCATCCGAAGGGATTAAAGTGGACCCCATCAAGATAGAAGTAATTCTATGGTGAGAAATACCTAAAGAACATTGTAGAGATCAGAAGTTTCTTGGGTTTAGCTGGTTATTATAGATGATTCGTGGAGGACTACTCTAGAATCGCAATACCTCTTACCAAGCTAGCCAGGAAGGGAGAGGAGTTTATTTGGACTGACAAGTGTGAAGAATGTTTCCAGACTCTAAAAGTAAGGTTGATATCAGCTCCCATCTTGATCGTTTCGACACTAGGGAATCTTTTACCCTATATACTGAAGCTTTCGGATTGGGTCTGGGATGCTTGTTGATTCAAGGAGAACAAGTAATTGTCTATGCTTCAAGACAACTGAAGGAGTATGAAAAGAATTATCTGACCCATGACTTGGAGTTAGCGATAGTGAATCATGCAATCGAAACTTGGAGACATTATCTATACGGAGAATGATTTCAAATTAAATCAGATCATAAGAGTCTCACTCATCTTTTTAATCAGAAGGAGTTGAACAAGAGGATAAAAAGATGGCTGGAATTACTCAAGGATTAAGACTGTGATATTTAGTATCACCCAAGCAAGGCTAATGTAGTAGCTGAGGTTCGGAGCAAAAATGAATAATGAAGCCAAAAGGAGGACCTAGTACAAATGCTGCCTTGGGTTTTACAAAAACAGTTTCAAATTTTGAAGAAAAGCGACATATAATAGAAACTCATGATAATCCAATTGAGCGAGAACTTATGGATGAACTTAAGGGGCAATAGCTCCTCGCTTGTGTTTACAGCATAAAGATCATCTCTGATTTGATGGACGAAGTAAAAGTAGTAATTTTGTTAGATCCATATCTGAGAGCGATGCAAGAAGATTTAGAAAAAGGCAAATTAAATCCTAACTTACTTTGGATGCGGAGAAGGTACTCAGATATAGAGGATGATTCTAAATACCTGAAGAAGAAGACTCTAACATAATGAATAAAATAATGATAAGAGCTCATTGTACTCTATATTTCGAACATCTTGGAGTATCAATATGTATCATGACTTAAAATGATTTTACTAGTAAAAAAGAATGATAACAGATGTGGCTTAGTGCATGGTTCAGTGTCTGAATTATCAACAAGTAAAAGCTGAAAGACAAAGACTAGCAGGCTTACTATAGCCACTATTGGAGCTAGTTTGGAAGTGGAACTACATTACAATGGACTATATCACCGATTTACCACTGACTCCCAGATCGGTTGACGCAGTTGGGGTGATTGTTGATCGCCTTATAAAGATGGCTCGTTTCATTGCTATACTACCTCGGTGTGCTTTGAAGCGGCTAGCTAAGCTATATATGGATAATAGTACCAGATTTAACGGTATGCCTGAGAGCATAGTATCTGACATAGGCTCACGCTTTGCCCCAAAGTTTTGGGAGAGACTATAGAAAGCGATGGGACCAAAGTTGAAGTTTAGTACCGCATTTCACCCTTAAACAGACAGACAGTCAAAGTGGACTATATAAATCATTGGAAGTATTTTCCAAGCCTATGGAATTATTTTCAAAGAAGCTTGAGTTGAGAAGCTACCACTGATTAATTTTGCTACAAAGCTACCACATAGATGTCACCTATGAAGCATGATACGGTAGGAATGTCGAACTCCTCTATTTTGGAATAAAGATGGTGAACGAAGAATTGTAAGACCTGAGTCTGTTGAAGAAACCTGTCAAGTGGCAAACAAGATCAAAGAAAAGGGCCAAGATAACTCAAGTTTGTCAGAAGAGATGCCAAGACATCGAGTTTTCCATAAGTGACAAAGTGTTCTTGAAGATATCACTTATGCGTGGTTTGAAACGGTTCCGCAATAAGGAAAAGTTATGTCCTATATATGTTTTGGACCTCATAAAAATTTTAGAGAGACGTAGAAAAGTTGCGTATCAACTAGCGTTACCTTTGTCCATGTCTAGTGTGCATGATGTATTTCACGTGTCTCTATTGAAGAAGTACGTTGGAGATCCATATCAAAGGTATTGACCACGGATCCACTGTATTAGAGAGAAGATTTAACTATTGAAGTGGTACCAGCCTAGTTCACTGGTTGGAAGATACAACATCTCCAAAGTCTGGATATTTATTGTAAAACCCGTATCAAACTAACCTGCTCTTATCACCTTGAACCAGGTTTACCCATCATGGTTGAGTCAAATGGACCAAGGGCGTGAAGGAGATCATGGTCCCAGGTATCAAATCGACCCTAAAACACTCAATTTAAGGGGAGGGTCGCATACCCAGCAAAGGATGGTCGGACCTCCCAAGACAGAAAGTCAGACCCTCAGTATTATAGGGAGGGTCGGACACCTTAGGAACCCTAGGGTCGACGGGATCATCGACCCTCTCATCGACCCTCAGTTGCCGTCGAAACTGAAATTAGCAAATTTCCTAATTTTCGATTTGGATTCTTTCCTAATCTCAAAGGGACTTATTTTAGGATGTTTCTAATCTATTTAAAGGATGTCCCTAAGCCTCTTTCACTCCTTTTACAACCCTAATTGAATTGAGAGAAAGAGAAGAGAAGGAAAAGGAGAAGAAGAGAAGCAAGGAAAAGAAGATAGCAAAAAGGAGAAGAGTTGCAGAGAGGGAGTAATCTTCTCAGGTATGGATACTAATTCCATGAGTTTCTACAGACCTTAAGTTAGATAATGATGAGAGTATGATCTCGGAGAAACCCAAACCATCAACCCATGGTTAGGTTTTCATAGAAAACTATGGGAGATTACATGAAAGCTATCTAGGTAGATGATTCATGGTTCTAGACCATGGAATGAATGTTGAATGGACTGTAGGAGAAAGCCATAGGACCCCAAACACGAAGGATGGACTAAAAGGAGGGAAATTGACCAAAATCCATCGAGGGTCGCACAGAGGGTCGATGACCATCCGACCCTATGGGATCCTGAGGATCGACCCTCAGTGTTCGGTAAGTCCAGATTGGGGAGGGTCGCACCCAGGGTCGATCATGACTCCGACCCTACCTCTGACCCTCAGTTAATAGAATGGTTTTAAATTCTGAATAAATTCTAATTAAATTTTATCGGCTTTGTTAGGTCTTCTAGTAATATAATAACATTATAAAGGTGATTCTAAAGCTTGGAAGAGTATCTATTAGCAAGCTAAGGTGAGGGAACAAGACCTAAACTATCTGGTTAATAATAAACTGTTTTACTTCTTGAGTCCAATGCCATATTGATTCTATGCGTGTATGTTTGTGTGTGCATTCAACATGCCATCCAATATTTCTATTAATTATTCATGCATATTTACATTACTGCTTATAACATGATGATGATGATGATGAGTAGGAATAGGCATGTGAATGTTTGTGTTTGGCCAGTGTATATGGTGAGGGTAGGGATGGTATCAACTGGCACAACCATGACCGTTCTTCATGGGGTGTATATTGTGCCATGGTCTACTTAAGTCATGCCCACTGATGTCGTCGTATCGCCATTACCTTAGCAGAACTATTATGTCGTAGAGCATCAGGGGAGTTGGTCTCAGTCCTTGTAGTCTCTGACTCTACCGGGGAACCTTAGCTCTATCTCTATGGATGTTTTGAGGGATGCTGGGGTGAGGCCTTGGATACACTGTTTGGCATTAGGATTGGTTAGTTGCGAGCCCAGTTTGGAACCCTAGCCAGCAGGGGTTTATTTGTTGGTATGGTATCAACCGGTACAACCATGCCGTTTTCATGGGGTGTATATTGTGCCATTTTGGGTGTTGTGGGCGACAGTGCAGGAGTCATTGGGCGTATCCACACACTTGTGTATAGAGGTGCGACGGCCACCTATCTTTTTTATAGCACAGTGCAATCTTTAAACCGGACCAAAGATATAAATTGATTGCATGCATATGTATTGTTGCATTGTTTTGTTTGCTCACTGAGCCATGATGTGTGCTCACCCTTCGACGTCGAATATTTTTAGTTGATGATGCAGGTTTGATCATTGAAGATTATATAAATGCTCCAGAGTACGGGAACGTTGCAGCGATGGTAGCTGAAGATGAAGTTGATACACATGACATCTCTTGTGAGTGTAACTCATATGTATTCGATTAGATTTTTAGTTTATTTATTTGGATTTATTAAAGACATGTATTGGATATTTATTTATTTGTGTCTTAGTTGATACAGAATAATTTTGTTATTTAAATATTGATATCACAATAGATTTTCAGTTCATTTTATTATAAGACTTCCGTTATTTATTTTATTTACTCTGATTATTTATGTGGATGTATGGAGTTTAGATAACATGGATATAGCCTACTCGAGATCCTGGTTGAACCGTTGGTTTGTTAGCGGTTCATCACACCATTCTGAATAGTGCAGAATTGGGGTGTGACAACTTGGTATCAGAGCATCTCAGGCCTTGTCCGCTGAACTAGCATACATCTAAGACAATTGTGAACTTAGATAGGATAAAAGTAAAAACTTTAATACAAACATACTATAAGCACAAGTTATGGTTGAGACCAAATTTAAAAAGAGAATAATGCATCTATTAAAGGAGAAATAATTTTACATACAATATGAGAGACACAAATGTATATACATAACTAAAGCAGAGTACAGTCCACAACCTAGACAGTTACTCTATAGTACAAGGGAAAAGATACACTCAAGAAGCTGGAGGTGAAGGAGGAGGCGGTGCCTCGCGGTCTCTGTCATAGTCCTCGGCATAGACTCTGGTCAACCAGGCCAACTGGGTCTGAGTCGCCTGAAGACTAGCTGTAAGATCAGTCACCCGCTGATCAGTCTGACGCTGGGCATCCAGCAACTCCTCCATCCTCATATCAGATCTGCGCTGAGCCTCTCTGATCTCATGCAACATCTCCATCATATCAGAAGGTGGGCGTGAAGGACCAGCCACATGAGAAGGACCAGTCTCAGGTGCAGGATCCACCACAGAAGAAGTACCAACTCCAGCCGCATGCGTAGGTGAAGGCGGTGGTATCGAGTCGACATCCATATACATGCGGTCATCATCATCGATAGGATCCGCATGAGCTCTAGCAGCGGCAGTAGCTGCCTCAATGTCAGCAATCTCGATGCGAGTGTGAGGGTGCACCATCTCGTTCCTCTCCTCGTCACTGACTTGGGCATCCCGCATACCCATCTTGCAGATAGCCTCCCAATCTAGAGGCGACAAGAAGGTTTTCTCCTGAATCTTCTCATCCACCAAATCAACCCCCAGGCGAGTAAGTAGAACTATGATCATACGTCCATAGGGTAGATTACCCCTATGACTGGGCAGTGTGGCACTGATCATAGTCCGCAAGATGATGTAAGGAAGGTAGACGGGCTACCTAGTGCATATGTTGTACAACAAATACTGGGTCAGCTGAGAAACCCTCTCGTAATGGCCACTCTGCGGAATCAGATTATGCTGGATAGTCTTGCAGAAGACCCGTGAAGCCGGACGCATATAACAAGCTCTCATTTGCCAGCAATTAGGTCATAGCAACCGACTATCAATCTCAGCCCTCATCTCCACGGAAACAAACTGGGGCTCTCCAGGCGCACAGTAAACCATAGGGCTATCATAGGGAATGCCCAGTAGATCGGCCAGCTGCCGATAGTCAAATGAAATGTTCACTCCCTTTATATAGCTAGTGATGCGTAGCTTGTGACCCTTATCCACATCATTGTAATCCCCCACCACCTGAAGATTACAATAAAATTGTCGCACTAAATCCGGGCATGTGCACGCATCGTAGGTGATGACAGGGAGCCACCCCATATCACCAAATGCTCTCTCCACATTGAACAGGGCTAGCTCAGCCAAGTTCACCATACGACCACCCTCTACTTTCTTACGAGCATAGTGGGCATACTGTGCCTCGGCTTCATTGGAGCGGAAGCGAAGCGGATCACAAACTCTGGGTACCTTAGTACGAGCCATGGTATCTGCACAGAAAAACAAATAATGAGTTAATAGGATAAAAATCTGAAATTTGACATTATAACGACGTAAGTGGCCAAAAGCCTCACTTGTCACCCATACACGTGGGCAGGAGGACTTACATAGGTTCTAACATATCCTACAACACACATACAGTAGGAAATTTTAACTAATGGGGTCCAATTTGAAGAAATTTCAAGAAATCAAAAATTTGGATAAATTAGGGCAAAAAGAGCAAAAATCCAAGTTCTCGATAACCAACCGATGAAACTCAAAATTTTTTGAGGGCTTTTGTTCCTCAAGACACCAATAACAAAAGCCCCCAATAAAAATCAAATTTTTACGATTGGAAGAAGTTTAATTTGAAAAATACGGGTTAATTGGACCAAAACCTAGAAATGGAAACCTAAAAACAGGTAAAATGAGAAAACATACCTGTAGGGATGATGTTGATGTTGAAACACGGATCCAAATTGACCAAAATAGCGGAGTGGCACTGTAGCAACTCAGAGGTGAGAGTCGAGTCGAAACGGGAGGAAAATAAGAGAGAATGAACCCAGAATCGGATCTTAAAGGTCTGATTTTTGGTCTGAGGGTCGGACAATTCGACCAGGACCATCGACCCTCCCATCGACCCTCGGCTCTCGGGAATCTGATAGAAAACCCAGGGTCGGATACTGAGGGTCGGATACCCATTGACCCTCACATCGACCCTCAGCTCTCGGGAAGAACATGTCATTCTCAGGGTCGGATACTGAGGGTCGGACATACCATCGACCCCCACCATCGACCCTGCATAGAAAAGACAGTATTTTTCATAAAATAAGCTAGAAATTTTGGAATTTACATTGGTTAACGTGCCTACATGAAGTATAAATGATTGTCTCACCTATTTTGATGATTTTCAGGCACCACCAATCTTAGAAGAAATTATGTCTGGACGTAGAGTAACCAGACAGAGCCGAAATGCAGTTCCACCACCACCACCTGTGGAGGAAACTAACCAAGATAATATATATGTACCAGAAAACCCAGATCAGGAAAATCCTACAAACTTGCCACCTCCACCACCAGAGTTAGCAACAGTGGTGATGAATTTAGCACAGCAGCTGCAACAGAAGCAACACGCACAGGCTCAAATTCAAGTTGCAATGGGAATCATGTTCCAAGCCGCACATGCTACACCCATGCAGACGGGACAAGCCAGTGCAGCACCGGTGGGTAACCACCCAGCACCTCAAACACCTCAACCACCAGCTGCACAGATTCCAGTACCAGGTCCGGAAGCAGCTCAGGTTAACTATCAGTATCCACAACCCATGTTTGGGGCATACCCCCAAAATCAGCTGGATCACTCTCGACTGGTTGAGAGATTTCTGAAGATGAAGCCCAAGGAATTTAACGGTAAACCGTCGGATCCGTTATGGCCAGCACATTGGATCGACGAGATGTTGAGAAACTTTCTTATGAAGACTATCACTGAAGAAGAAAAAGTACTATGTGCCACCTTAATGCTAAAGGGTGACGCACATCATTGGTGGAAATCTACTAGGACTTACCTATTGACCAAGCACGCCCTACTGACTTGGGCTATCTATAAAGATGCGTTCTTGGAGAAGTATTTTCCCCGAAGCTTCAGAGATTCTATGGAGAAGGAATTCTTGAGTTTATATCAGGGACAGATGTCCATGGATGCATATCCACAGCGTTACGAAGAGCTGTATTTCTTTGCACCACTCAGCATGCAGGAAGAAGACACTAAGACCCATATGTTTGTCACGGGACTGAGAGGAAGCATCAGAGAGCACATTTTGGGCTTGGAAAAGAAGATATATAATGAATCTATCCAAATTGCTCGAGTCATAGAATCGAGCCAGAAGGAAAGCTACTTTACACAGAACAGAGGCATAAAAAGGCCAGCCAGAAATGCCTATAACGGAGGGAACAACAAGACATTTAAACCCTTCCATGCTCAAGGCTTTACTGCTGCATCCAAGACTACCCCGGTAACGCAACAGCAACCAAAGCCAAATTCTGAAGGTCCGAGATGTTACAACTGCAATCAAGTGGGACATATGATAAGGGAGTGTCCTAAGCCTAAGAAGCAAGTACATCAAGGACGAGTATATGCTGTTACATCTGAGGATGCTGTCGCATCACCTGATGTGGTCACAGGTAATACTGAAACCTTTTTAGTTGTAATTACATTGTATGAGCATGTAGACTAAGTAAAAATAAATCACAGGTATCGTACCTATAAATGGCGTACCCGCCAGAGTACTCTTTGATTCAGGAGCTACTCATTCCTTTATATCTGTGTCATTCGAAAAGAAATTGAATCTACCCATCAAAACATTGGACTACAAACTACTTGTACGATCACCAATGGGGTTAGAAGTGAAATTAGAGAAAGGTTATGGACCATGTCCAGTTCTCATTGGCGAGAAAACCTTAGATGCAACCTTGATACAACTTGAGATGACAGACTTTGACGTCATCTTGGGAATGGACTGGTTAGCTCGGCATTCTGCAAACCTATTATGCGCCAAAAAGAAGCTAACATTCAAAGACAAAGAAGGAGCAGAATTCAGTTTTTCGGGAACCAAACTTCCCCGTAGACGCAAGCTTATACTCTCAGCACTGAAGGCTAAGAAGTGCCTTGAGAAGGGGCAGTCGGGTATCTAGTATCAGTGGTCGACCTAACCAAGGAATCACCACGAATGGAAGATATTGATGTAGTGCGGGACTATTTCAACATATTTCTGAAGGAACTACCAGGATTACCACCCGACCGGGCCACAGAGTTTGTGATAGATCTTACACCCAGAGCCACACCAGTATCAAAAGCACCTTATAGAATGGCTCCTACTGAACTGAAGGAATTGAAAGTGCAACTACAAGAATTGCTGGACAAGGATTATATTCGACCCAGTATATCACCATGGGGAGCACCGGTATTATTCGTAAAGAAGAAGGACGGTAGCGTTCGATTATGTATCGACTATCGGGAGTTGAATAAACTGACAATCAAGAATCGATATCCACTACCTCGGATCGATGACTTGTTCGATCAATTGCAAAGAGCAAAGGTATTTTCTAAGATCGATCTTCGGTCAGGTTATCATCAGTTGAAGATTAAAGAGGGTGATATTCCTAAAACAGCTTTCAGGACCAGATACGGACATTATGAGTTCTTGGTCATGTCTTTCTAACGCACCAGCAACTTTCATGGAACTTATGAACCGGGCTTTCCACGACATGTTGGATACGTCGGTTGTAGTATGCATTGATGATATATTGGTATATTCCAAGGACAAAGAAACCCATATCAAGAACCTAAACGTTGCCCTACAGCGTTTAAGGAAAGAGAAGTTATATGCCAAATTTACCAAGTGTGAGTTTTTGCTAAGTGAAGTCACCTTCCTAGGCCATCTAGTATCCGCAGAAGGTATCAAAGTGGACCCCAGCAAGATCGAGGCTATTGTAAAGTGGGAAGCACCAAAGAGCGTTTCAGAATTTAAAAGTTTTCTGGGTCTCGTCGGTTATTATCGGAGATTCGTGGAAGACTATTCCTGGATTGCCGTACCTCTCACCAGTCTGACTAAGAAAGGGAAAAGTTTGTGTGGACGGATAAATGTGAGAAGAGCTTCCAAACATTGAAGACCAGATTGATATCCGCTCCAATTTTGACTATTCCTGTTCCAGGACAGACATTTACCTTATACACTGATGCGTCAGGACTAGGATTAGGATGTGTGCTTATGCAAGGAGAGCAAGTAATTGCTTATGCCTCAAGACAGTTAAAGATACATGAGAAAAATTATCCCACTCATGATCTGGAGTTAGTGGTAGTAGTACATGCTGTCAAGATATGGAGACATTACCTATACGGAGAGAAATTTCAGATTAAGTCGGACCATAAAAGTCTTACTTATTTATTTAATCAGAAGGAATTGAATATGAGACAAAGAAGATGGCTGGAACTATTGAAGGACTATGATTGTGATATCCAGTATCATCCGGGGAAAGCTAATGTAGTAGCAGATGCGTTGAGCAGAAAGACAATGATAAAATCTCAAGGAGAGGTTAGTACAACCGTAGAAATGTGCACTACCGGAATGGTATTCAATCACGGTAATGAGCAGTATGTGATAGATACAACGGATGGATCAGCCAACCAAGGGTTTATTCATCGATTTTCAAATATGTTCGCTGCATTGAAAATTATACCAGATATAATGGATGAAGTAAAGACAGCTATCAAATCAGATCCTTATCTGAGAACAGTACAAGAAGATATCGAGAAAGGTAGGACTAATCCTGAGTTCACCTTGGACGAAGAGAAAGTACTGAAATACAAAGGAAGAATATGTGTACCTGAAATAGAAAGTGTGGACATTAGACCCCGACTGATGAAAGAAGCCCATACCACCATCTATTCGATACATCCTGGAAGTACAAAAATGTATCATGATTTAAAGAAACTGTATTGGTGGAGAGGAATGAAAGCAGATGTAGCTAAGTTCGTGTCTCAATGCCTAAATTGTTAGAAAGTAAAAGCTGAACGACAACGACCCGTAGGACTCTTACAACCGTTACCAGACCAGCATGGAAATGGGACTGCATCACTATGGACTTCGTCACGAGATTACCACTGACTCCTCGAGTAGTTGACGTAGTTTGGGTGATTGTAGACCGTCTGACTAAAACAGCTCGCTTCATACCAATACGACCTCAGTATACACTAGAAAGGTTAGCAAAGCTGTATGTGGATAATATTGTTCGATTACACGGTGTACCAGAAAGCATTGTGTCCGACAGAGATCCACGATTTACTTCCAAGTTTTGGGTGGGATTGCAAAAGGCTATGGGAACAACATTGAAGTTCAGTACCGCATTCCACCCACAGACAGACGGATAGTCAGAGCGTACAATCCAGATTCTAAAAGATATGCCACGAGCATGTGTAATTGATTTCAAGGGATCATGGGATGAAAGACTACCACTGATCGAGTTCGCTTATAACAATAGCTATCAGGCTACTATTCAGATGTCACCTTATGAAGCACTGTATGGCAGAAAGTGTCGAACTCCTTTGTTTTGGAATGAAGTGGGAGAACGTAGTATTGTTGGACCGGAGTTTGTTGAAGAGACTTGTCAAGTAGTTGACATTATCAAGGAAAAAGTGAGAACAACTCAGAACCATCAGAAGCAATATGCAGATACTCGACGCAGAGATCTTGAGTTCGCTGTAGGTGATAAAGTATTCTTGAAGGTATCGCCTATGCAAGGATTGAAAAGGTTCAGACAAAAAGAAAAACTAAGTCCAAGATATGTCGGGCCGTATGAGATCTTAGATAAGCGTGGGAAAGTGGCTTATCAGTTAGCACTACCACCATCTATGTCAAGTGTGCATGACGTATTTCATATTTCCCTATTGAAGAAGTATGTCAAGGATCCAACGCACGTGTTGATAGTAGATTTACCGGAATTGACTGATGATTTGACATTCGAAGTAACACTAATGGAAATCACCAGCCGAAAGGTTCAACGACTACGCAACCGAGATATCTACTATGTTAAGGTCACCTGGAAAAGTAGAGACATGGAAGAAATTACATGGGAAGAAGAAAATGCTATGCGAAAGCAATACCCTCACTTATTTGATTCTGAAGGTACGTACAATTTTGAGGATGAAATTTTTATAAGTAGGGGGGAGTTGTAAGACCTGTATCAAACTAACCCGGTCTTATCACCTTGAACAAGGTTTACCCATCATGGTTGAGTCAAATGGACCAAGGGCATGAAGGAGATCATGATCCCAGGTATCAAATCGACCCTAAAACACTCAATTTAAGGGGAGGGTCGCATAGCCAGCAAAGGAGGGTCGGACCCCCCAAGACAGAAAGTCAGACCCTCAGTTTTATAGGGAGGGTCAGACACCTTAGGAACCCTAGGGTTGACGGGATCATCGACCCCCAGTTGCCGTCGGAACTGAAATTAGGAAATTTCTTAATTTTTTATTTGGATTCTTTCCTAATCTCAAAGGGACTTATTTTAGGATGTATTTACTCTATTTAAAGGATGTCCCTAAGCCTCTTTCACTCCTTTTACAACCCTAATTGAATTGGGAGAAAGAGAAGAGAAGGAAAAGGAGAAGAAGAGAAGCAAGGAAAAGAAGATAGCAAAAAGGAGAAGAGTTGCAGAGAGGGAGTAATCTTCTCAGGTATGGATACTAATTCCATGTGTTTCTACAGACCTTAGGTTAGATAATGATGAGAGTATGATCTCGGAGAAGCCCAAACCATCAACCCATGGTTAGGTTTTCATAGAAAACTATGGGAGATTACATGAAAGCTATCTAGATGGATGATTCATGGTTCTAGACCATGGAATGAATGTTGAATGGACTGTAGGAGAAAGCCATAGGACCCCAAACACGAAGGATGGACTAAAAGGAGGGAAATTGACCAAAATCCATCGAGGGTCGAACAGAGGGTCGATGACCATCCGACCCTATGTGATCCTGAGGATCGACCCTCAGTGTTCGGGAAGTCCAGATTGGGGAGGGTCGCACCCAGGGTCGATCATGACTCTGACCCTACCTCCGACCCTCAGTTAATAGAATGGTTTTAAATTTTGAATAAATTCTAATTAAATTTTAGCAGCTTTGTTAGGTCTTCTAGCAATATAATAACATTATAAAGGTGATTCTAAAGCTTGAAAGTGTATCTATTAGCAAGCTAAGGTGAGGGAACAAGACCTAAACTAACTGGTTAATAATAAACTATTTTACTTCTTGAGTCCAATGCCATATTGATTCTATGTGTGTATGCTTGTGTGTGCATTCAACATGCCATCCAATATTTCTATTAATTGTTCATGCATATTTACTTTACTGCTTATAACATGATGATGATGATGATGATGATGAATAGGAATAGGCATGTGAATGTTTGTGTTTGGCCAGTGTATATGGTGAGGGTAGGGATGGTATCAACCGGTACAACCATGACCGTTCTTCATGGGGTGTATATTGTGCCATGGTCTACTTAAGTCATGGCCACTGATGTCGTCGTATCGCCATTACCTTAGCAGAACTATTATGTCGTAGAGCATCAGGGGAGGTGGTCTCAGTCCTTGTAGTCTTTGACTCTATCGAGGAGCCTTAGCTCTATCTCTATGGATGTTCTGAGGGATGCTGGGGTGAGGCCTTGGATACACTGTTTGGCATTAGGATTGGTTAGTTGCGAGCCCAGTTTGCAACCCTAGCCAGCAGGGGTTTATTTGCTGGTATGGTATCAACCGGTACAGCCATGCCATTTTCATGGGGTGTATATTGTACCATTTTGGGTGCTGTGGGCTACAGTGCAGGAGTCATTGGGCGTATCCACACACTTGTGTATAGAGGTGCGGCGGCCACCTATCCTTTCTATAGCACAGTGCAAACTTTAAACCGGACCAAAGATATAAATTGATTGCATGCATATGTATTGTTGCATTGTTTTGTTTGCTCACTGAGCCATGATGTGTGCTCACCCTTCGACGTCAAATATTTTTACTTGATGATGCAGGTTTAATCGTTGAAGATTATATAAATGCTCCAAAGTACGGGAACGTTGCAGCGATGGTAGCTGAAGATGAAGTGGATACACATGACATCTCTTGCGAGTGCAACTCATGTGTATTCGATTAGATTTTTAGTTTATTTATTTGGATTATTAAAGACATGTATTGGATATTTATTTATTTATGTCTTAGTTGATACAGAATAATTTCGTTATTTAAATATTGATATCACAATAGATTCTCAGTTCATTAAGACTTCCGCTATTTGTTTTATTTACTTTGATTATTTATGTGGATGTATGGAGTTTAGATAACACGGATATAGCCTACTCGAGATCCTGGTTGAACCTTTGGTTTGTTAGCGGTTCATCACACCATTCTGAATAGTACGGAATTGTGGTGTGACATTTATTATATGAAATTAACCTGGCAAAGCTAAGACGGGAAGGGGATTACATGGGAAGAAGAAGATGCAATGCGGAAGCAGTATTTGTAAGACCCGTGTCAATCTAACCCGGTCTTACCACCTTGAACCAGGTTTACCTATCATGGTCGAGTCAAATGGACCAAGGGCGTGAGGAAGATCGAGATCCCAGGTATCAAATCGACCCAAAAACACTTAATTTAAGGGGAGGGTTGCATATCCGGCTAAGCAGGGTCGGACCTCCCAAAGCAGAAAGTCAGACCCTCAATTTTGAAGGGAGGGTCGGACATCTTGAACTCTACGGTCGATGGGATCATCGACCCTCCCATCGACCCTCGGTTACCGTAGAAAATAGAATTAAAAAATTTCCTAATTTTCAATTGGGATTCTTTCCTAATCTCAAAGGGACTTATTTTAGGATGTTCCTACTCTATTTAAAGGACATCCCTAAGCCTCTTTCACTCCTTTTACAACCCTAATTGAATTGAGAGAAAGAGAAGAGAAGGAAAAGAGGAAGAAGAGAAGCAAGGAGGAGAAGTTAGCCAAAAGAGAAGAGTTGCAGAGAAGGAGTATTCTTCTCAGGTATGGATACTAATTCCATGAGTTTCTACAGACCTTAGGTTAGATATTGATGAGAGTGTGATCTCGGAAAAACCCAAACCATCAACCCATGGTTAGGTTTTCATGGAAAATCATAGGAGAATGCATGAAAGCTATCTAGGTGGGTTATACATGGTTTCAGACCATGGAATGAATGTAGAATGGAAAGTAGGAGCAAGACATAGGATCCCAAGCACGAAGAATGGATTAAAAGAGGGAATTGGACCAAAGTGCACCGAGGATCGCACCGAGGGTCGATGAACATCCGACCCTAGGTGATCCTGACCATCGACCCTCAGTGTTCGGGAAGTTCAGAGTTTGGGGAGGGACGCACCCAGGGTCGATCATGACTCCGACCCTACCTCCGACCCTCAGTTGACAGAATGGTTATTAAATTCAAAATTAATTCTAATTAAATTCTATCGACTTTGTTAGGTCTTCTAACAATATAATAACAATATAAAGGTGATTCTAAAGCTCGAAAAAGTATCTATTAGCAAGCTAAGGTGAGGAAACAGAACTCTAAACTAATTGGTTAATAACAAACTATTTTCCTTTTCTTGAGTCCAAGGCCATGCTTGATTCTATGCGAATATGTTTGTAATGTGCATACAACATGTCATCCAATATTTCTATTATTTGTTCATGCATATTTACTTTATTGTTTATAACATGATGATGATGATGATGATAGGAATAGGCATGTGATTGTATGTGTGTGGTTGGTGTACTTGATGCGAGCGAGTATCAGGGGAGGTGTGATGAGAACATCAATAAACGTTAACCTTTGGCGGGTCTCAGCACTTTAGCTCTATCTCTAACTCAAGTCTTGTGCATTAGCATCCTCGTATCGCCATTACTTTAGCAGAACTATTATGTTGCAGAGTATCAGGGGAGGTGGTCTCGGTCCTTGTAGTCTCTGACTCTACCGGGGGGCCTTAGCTCTATCTCTATGGACATTCTGAGGGATGCAGGGGTGAGGCCTTAGATACACTGTTTGGCATTAGGATTGGTTAGTTGCGAGCCCAGTTTGCAAGCCCTCGCCAGCAGGGGCTTACGTATTGGTATGGTATTATATAGCAATAAACGTTAACCTTTGTTGTATAATGTCATGATTAGGGTGGATGGGGACGACGATAAACGTTAACCTTCGGGTGGGGTCAATAAACGTTAACCTTTGACCACCCAACCTTTCTATTGGGCATTGCAAACTATAAACCAGACCAAAGATATGAATTGATTGCATGCATATGTATTGTTGCATTGTTTTGTCTACTCACTGAGCCGTGATGTGTGCTCACCCCCTCGACATCGAATATTTTTAGTTGATGATGCAGGTTATACAGTTGAAGAATACATGAATGCTCCAGCGTACGGGAACGTGGCGGCAATGGAAGCTGAAGCTGAAGTAGATACACATGACTCCTCTTGCGAGTGCAACTCATGTGTATTCGACTAGATTTTCTTAGTTTTCTTTATTTGGATTTAATAAAGACAAGTATTTGATAATTAATTATGTCTCAGTTGATACAGAATAATTTTTCTATTTAATATTACTATCACAGTAGATCCTCAGTTCATTTTATTATAAGATTTCCGCTATTGTGTATTTACTCTGATTATGATTACGGATGTGTGTAAGTTTAGATAACGTGGGGATAACCTACTTAAGATCCTAGTTGAACCATTGGTTTGCTAGCGGTTCATCACACCATTCTGAACAGTGCAGAATTGGGGTGTGACAGTATTCCCACCTATTCGACTTCGAAGTACATTTAAATTTTGAGGATGAAATTTCTTTTAAGGGTGGTGGAGTTGTAAGACCCGCACGCCACGAACCCTGTCTAACCTTACGTTCTCGTGTCGTGATCGGTCTTTCCATCATAATCGGCTCAAGTGAACTAATTATATGAAGAACCACAAGATAAGGTAAGCAACAAGTCAAATTTAGTTGACATAGTTGACTGGTTAAGTTTGTGTAGAAGAAACCAGTCAAAAACTAAAAATCAATAAATTTTAGACGTATGGTGGCAGTTTTGAGGGGTGTGGTCGATACGTGTGGCTGCACATGAGACCACACACATGAGACCACACATATGAGACCACACAACGAGTGGTCACATATTTTGGACGTGTGGTCGACGGATTCTACGACCCCAAGTGCGACCACACGATACTGAACAGACTTCGTGTTTAGGAAACTTTTCTAATTTAAGGGGAACTCTTTCCAAATTAAAGTGGGACTCTATGTGGAGGTTTTCCTCTATATACATTCCTTAGCCTCTCTTACTCTTTTGGAACTCAAATTGAAACCCTAAACCTAAGAGAGAAAGAGAAAGGAAGAGAAGGAGAAGAAGAAGATTTGGAGAAAAAGCTTGGAGAAGAAGGTTTTGTAGAGAAAAGTTCTATCTCTCTACAGTAAACTTAAGGTATGGACCTGACTCTATGGGGTAGATCAGATAGAATAGGTTCTTCTTAAGTTGATGTGTTAAATCTAATGTAATGATTTCGATTATAAAATTTCTAAGAAAAATCATGAGAAAATAGGTTAGGAATAATTGATAATGAGAAACTGTAGATAATAGCCATAGGATAACCATAGGATGAACCCAAGTGATGAGCCGAAGAATCGACTCAGGAAGAATTTGGATTGAGATGAAAAATTGACCAAACATCATGTGGTCGCAGCCTATTGTTGACCACAAGGTGACCAGAGGGTCAACCAAAGCTATTTGGGAAGTTTCCAGGAAAGGTGTGGTCGCATGGTGTGGTCGCATAAAATGCGACCACATGGTTCGACCACACAGTGTATGGTCTTATATATTACAACCACAGGGTTCGACCACAAGTGCAACCACACGATAACAACAAGTATATTTCGAGACCAAACAAGATTTTTGACACTGTAACTTGGTAAACTTGAACCCTAACTTAAATACGTTAATTGTTTAGGTTCTTAATAGATTCAAAGTGACTTCCAAAGCTTGGGAGAGGAACAAACATCGATAAAAGGTAAGGGAACAAGACCTAAACTAATTGGTTAATAACAAACTATTTATTTTTATTGAGTCCAATGCCACGATTGATTCTATGCTTGTATGCTTATAATGTGCATCTCACATGTCATCCAATATTTCTGCTATTACTATTCATGCATATTTAATTCTATTTATTTATACCATGATGATGATGATGATGATGATAGGAATAGGCATGTGAATGTATGTGTGTGGTTGGTGTGTTGGATGCGAGTGGAGCATCAGGTGGAGGACATGGCATGGTGGTCTTTAACCTCGTCACCAGACTCTAGCTCTATCTCTACTCAAGTCTCACCCACTAACATTGTCGTATCGCCATTATCTTAGCAGAACTGTTACGTCATAAGGCATCAGGGGAGGTGCTCTCAGATCGTGTGGTCTCTGACTCTGCCAGGGGACCTTAGCTCTATCTCTATGGACGTATTGAGGGTTACTGGAGTGAGGCCTTGGATACACTGTTTGGCATTAGGATTGGTTAGTTGCGAGCCTAATTTGTAAGCCCTTGCTAATAGGGGCTTACGTGTTGCTTTGGGTAGGGCATTAGGGGAAGTGTTGGTGGTGTTTGATCTGGACACTTTAGCTCTATCTCTATTCCATTGTGGGTGCATGTCAGATTGCAATGGTGTTTGATCGATTGGTCAGATTCACACACTCGTATATAGAGGTGCAGGGGCCATGAAACCTTTCTATAGCACATTGCAAACTTATAAACCAGACCAAAGATATGAATTGAATGCATGCATATGTTTGTTATATTGTTTTGTTCACTCATTGAGCTCAAGTTGGAGAGCTGGCCCTCGCGCGCGTAATTCTTTTTAGTTTCTGATGTTGTAGGTGTTACGATTGAAGATTATATGAATACGCCAACGTGTGGACATGCAGTGGCTATGGATGTGCAAGCTATGGAGGCGAATATGGCTCGTTAAACTTGTGTTTCAACTAGTTTATGCTTAGTGGTTAACTTTCGTATTGTGATACTTGTGATCATTATTAATTATGTTTTGGTTACTTGAAGATAACTTGTTAAATATTTAATTATCACTGTAGACTCTAAGTTCATTATTAATAAGACTTTTGCTATTTATTTATTTACTCTGATTATTATTATGGAATGTGTTTTGGTTTGACATGGTTGGCATAGCCTATACGAGATCCTGGTTTGAACCGTTGGTTCTCATGACAGTTCATCACCCCACTAGTTAGTTCAGAATTGGGGTGTGACACACGACTTGGAGCTTGCCATAGTGATCTTCATATTAAAATCATGGAGACACTAGTTATAAGTAGAAAAATTTTAGATTAAATTAGATCATAAGAGTCTAACCTACTTATTCACAAAGAAGGAGCTAAACGTGCAATAAAGGAGGTGATTAGAGCTACTGAAGGATTATGATTGTGACATACAGTACCACCCTGGAAAGGCCAATGTAGTATCTGATGCATTGAGCTGCAAGGGTCTGACAAGAACAATAGAGAGTCCACAAGACAATTCCAGACAGTCTACTTCTATGATGATATCAGAATCCAACCCAGAGCTAGACCCACAAGACTACACCGAGAAGGGACTGATACAAGAGTTAGTGATCGAGCTGTTAAGTTCATTGGCTAACTTACAGATTAAACCAGACCTAATTGTTGAAGTAGTAGTTGAAATACCCAAAGACCCTCACTTAAGAACACTAAAGGATGACTTGCAAAAAGGGAAGGGAAAACCCAATTTCTTGCTATACAGTGATGGGTCCATTAGATCTAATTTGAGAATCTATATCCCAAAGAGTGCCACACAGATCAAGGAAAGGAAAATGCAAGAGGCACATAACAGCCCGTATTCAGCCATCCTGGAAGCACCAAGATATACCACGATTTATAAAAAAATAGTCTGATGGAGAAGAATGAAAGTAGATGTGGCAGATTTTGTCTACAAATGCTTATCCTACTAACAGGTTAAGGCAGCTCGACAGAAACGCCCAGGACTCTTACAACCCCTATCGGTGCCAGAATGAAAGTGGAATTGCATTACTATGGATTTCATTACGGAGTTACCATTAACACCAATGAATGTGGATGGTATTTGGGTAGCCATCGACCGCCTCACCAAAACGGCCAGGTTCATCGTGGTGAGACCCCGATACACCATAGACAAATTAGCTCAACTACATGTGGATCAAATAGTATGACTACATGGCATGCCCAGTAGCATAGCGTCAGACAGAGATCCCAAATCTACCTCTAGATTCTGGAAAGGATTACAAAAAGCGATAGGGATTGAATTAAACTTTAGCACGGCCTTCCACCGTCAGATGGTGGACAGTCAGAATGGACCATCCAAATCTTATAAGACATGCTCAGCGCTTGTACTATTGGCTTCCAAGGTTCATGGGATGAGAAACTAGCCACGATGGAGTTCATATACAATAATAGCTACCAAGCTACCATTGGAATGTCCCCTTACAAGGCCATATATGGAAAGAAATGTCATACCCCATTATACTAAGAAGAAGTCAGGGAGAGAAGAATTGTTGGGCCAAAAATTGTATAGGAGACCTGCCAAGTGGTGGACGTGATACAGTAAAAAATTAAAGCAGCCCAATCACGACAAAAGAGTTACAATGATGTACGATGAAAAGAGCTAGAGTTCGCTATAGGAGATAAAGTTTTCCTAAACATATCACCCCTATGCGGGATGAGATGTTTTCGAAAGAAAGGAAAACTGAGTCCAAGATACATAGGGCCATATGAGACACTAAGGAGATGTAAGCAATGGCATCTTAGCTAGCATTGCTCTTATCCTTATCCAATATACATGATGTATTTCATGTGTCGATGCTGAAAAAGTATGTAATGGATCCTAACCATGTGTTAAAGGTGGAACCACCTCAACTAAGCAAAGACTAGACATTTGAGGTGGAACCCCATGAGATTGTAGACAAGAAGATACAACGCATTCAAAATAGAGACATCTATTATGTAAAGGTGATATGGAAAAGTCACTCCATAGAAGAAGCATCATGGGAAGAGCGAGAAGCTATGCAGAAGAAGTATCCTCACTTGTTCAAAATAGGTAAGAATCAATTTGGGGGATGAAATTCTTCTAAGGGTGGGAGTTGTAAGACATGCATGCTAAAAATATGATCTAATTAATTTTTTTGGACCAGTGCAAGTCTTCCTAAAGTGAACCAGGTCGAACCAATGTAAGAATAAGCCATGTCAATAGCTTAAATGATAGAAACAATATTTTTAATAATAACCAAAATGGGACCAAACTGGGCCATAAAATGGAGTAAAACCCCTTGTCCGGTCAGAGAGTCTGTATCGCAGTCTCCAACTGGACACTCCAACCAGACAAGCTTCAGGTGCAATCCATTTGGGTCAAAACCTTAAAAATGGGTGCAATTGGGGAGGAAGGAATATTCCTCTCCAGTATAACTTAAACCTATGGGAATTAAATCCCAAATCCATTATTTCTCATAAGATAAGGGAGTTCGTTTTCCCAAACTCTCTACAAGGGTTCACGTGATGGAATATTCCCAAGAAACCTTAGGATTAGAGTTTCACTCTAAGAGGGAAACTCTAAGTCATCTAAAAACCCATCCTTAGTACGTGCAACCCCATAAAACCCTAGGAGAAGCTCTGATGCGTCTTCAGAGAGTGAGGAAGAAGAGGGGTGGGAAAAGGAACTGTACTCGAGGAGAAACTAAGCAACGACAAGCTTGAATCCTCCCACAACCCACTAGGCATCAAAGGTAATCTTCCTCACTCCTTGAATGGGGTTTAGTTGATCCAAAACCTAGCATAAGTATCCTTCCCCATCATTGAAAGGAAGCCTTGGATTCCTAAGGCTCACACATGATGTGTAGGGCCTCCTTGCATAAAAGAATGATAAGGAAACCGAAGGAAGACCATTGAGCCAACCCTCTCAACCTAATCTTAAAGATTTCCCTAACGATGTTGTGACGTAATTGGAGAGGGTGATCACAAGCCCAACGAACGAGAAACCCAACCATGGAAGAAGGGTTAAAAACTAACCCTCACCATGGACTAAGTCGTCTTCAACAAGACCACAACGTAGGTTATTCGGAAAGAGGTCCGACTGCAAACTCCATGTAACCAGACATGACCAAAGACCTCCTAGTAGGTTATTAGGAGTGTCCGGCAGCAGGTACCGACCGCAGACCCATGCAACTGGACATGCCTTCGAACACTCACAAAGAGGTCCAGGTGCTGTTTGGAGGGAAGTCCAGTCAGAAGCCTGTCCAACCGGACAAGCCCAATAATGAATAAAAATGAGCGCAAGGTGATGGGTATTGATACACATCGGTACTACTCAGTTGCCAGTTGCTGAACATCATTAGTGATTACTAACTGTTTACCAAATAGAAATTAAATGGTAACTAATGAACCTAATATTAATGTTGGTACAGGTATGAGCAAGTCAGTGCAAACCTCTGTTGTAGAAGGCGCATAGATCTTACAAACCAGGTGAGGGATAGTTTGACTTTATTTTACAGAGTGTTTTTAATTACCTTTGCATGTATGTGTTGTGTTTTGTGTGAATAACATGCCATCTAATATCTGTGATAACTGCTCATGCATATGCATCGCTTTTGTTATGAATTGTCTATGAAAGCATAATGTCTGTTTAGTATGTGTGAGATTTTGGAATGGCCGGTATGGGACTGTCAGACTGATTGACCACATGGACATTGCTTTACATCGTCAAGTATCCTAGTGAAGTTCTTCAGCATCTAGGGGGTAGTTGTGGACTAGGCTCTCTACTGGGATACGGCCATTGGTGCGCATTGATTGTCATCTAAGATTGGTTAAAGACATAGATCCTGTATTTTTAATCCTGGCCTGTAGGGGGTTAGGTACTGGTGTAGGGTTGGTGTGGGGATGGTGACCTAGTGGAGTTTGTAGCAGCATCGCCAACTAGGGCTATCACGTATCGAGCCTATGACTGAGACTCGCGTGGCTGTGGTAGGGTCTGCTGGGCAGGACTACCGGGTGCTCATTTACACTCGCGGATGGGAAGTTCGACGAGCTCTGGGAATGTAGTTAACTTCTTCCATAGCATATAGAAAACAATATACCAGACCAAATCTTGACTGCCATCTCATGCATTTTTGCTTGCTTGCATGTATTGTCTCTCACTGAGCTCGAGTTGTGGAGCTCACCTTACGATCGTATTCTTTTTTTAATTAATGATGCAGGTACTACTGTTGGGGACTTTGTTAGCGCACCGGTGATCTCCAATCTTGCCAGCTTAGAGGCTCAGGTAGCTTATGGCAAAGGACATGGTGAACTATGCGAGTGTAACGATTGTGTCTTCGGCTAGACGAAGTGTTATTGATCTCCATAGTTATGCTAGCTTGTTTTTAGTTTCAATTTAGAATGCTAGAATTCTATACTGATGTTTGTAGATGGTGGGATTTATTACTAGATATGTCTTGATACTGTGGTTTAAACAAGGTTGTTATTATTTTTATTTATCATTAGAAGATACTCAGTTTCATTTAATAATGTCTTCCACTATTCTATTTATACTCTGATTTGTGGAATGTGATTTGGGATGTGGTGGTTGGATTATGATGAGCACGGTATTTTGTAATTCTAGGGAAACTTGAGCTGGTTTATTAATGATTCGACCGCACCTCCAGTTAGACTGAAAATCAGGGTGTGACAAACACTCTTAAGTTCATCCACAAACAAAAGATCATACAAGCTCAATAGCAAAATGTTCCATTCATCGAGGAAAAAGTTACGAGATTACAAAAAAAAAAAAAAAAAAAAAAAAACATCATTAAAGTGTAATGACCTACACTATCATGAAGTCAGGAGGTAGACTACATAGAAGAGCTCTTTCTCTTCTTAGGGGCATTCTTTAAAGCCTCCATAGAAACAACTTATCCCTCTGCAATAACCTTCACACTATGCTCAGCGTTGACACAAAGCCGAAATGCATAACGATAGAGACAATCAAGTGAGGGGTAAGGATTATCATAAAGAACGAAGGCTCTCTGCTACCCTAAGTAATACACTAAGGTCTCCTTGGTAATGACTAGCTTTTCCACAAGATCTCTTTTCTTGCGCTCGGCACTGGTACGAAGCTGATTTTCCTCATGGTAAAAGAAATTAAGCTCAGCGATACATCTTTCTTGATGACTGGCATTGTTAAAGTACTTGATGTAAGAATCTCGGAAGGACTCAACCTTCTGGATCATATGTCGTAATACTTGAACTTGCTTAGACCAGGGCTCTTCAATCCTCATCAGGACCTTGGCATATCCATCCCGGTCCTTTACGACCTCTGATATCTAGGTGCAAAGAGCCTCGACTATAGAAAGAAGGTCAACAATAGCTCCACGTTAGGACCCATCAACCACTGCCATCTCAGGAGCCGAAGTCTAAACATACAGATAGAGTCTAAAGGGTGAAAGTTTACAAAAAAATAAGGAGACCACACTCACAAACACAGAAAAATTCCATTATATCCATGACAAAATATTATGTATAGAGGAGGACACATTCAATGTAAGAAGATGAAGATCATTTTCTCAGTCTCTTGATCTCAGCACCCACTTCCTCGCCTTTTTGAGCTGTCTTTGCAGTGACACCCTCAGCCTTTGTGGCGTGAATGGCCTTGACTTCAATTGGAACTATGGCCAGAGTGGTGTCACCACCAACTGCACCCTAAACTTTCTTTACAATGACACCCTCAGCCTCTGTGGCCTAAATGGCCCCGGCTTCAACAGTGACTATAGCTAGAGTGGTGTGACAACCAACTGCAACCCTACCTTCAGCCACATCCTGAGCAGTTTTTTCCTCAGACTTACGGGGACCACTGCAGCTTCTTCCCCTACAATGTCCCTTCCGAGCTCAAGAGGGACCTCTTCCAGCAGCTGCTCATCAGTGCCTTCCCTCTGTCCATCAGGGGAGTCCTCTCCCTCTTTAGAGTCAGAAGGTGCATTTACATTGAAGTGGTACCATGAGAAATCAAAGTCGGGCCCAGCTACTTCACACACATGGTCACACAGCGAATGAATCCCCTTGAATAAGGAAGCCGCAGCGAGCTGATGACTAAAAGACTTCATTTCATCCGACTCCTCAATGAATTTCTTCAGGGCGTTAGAGGTTTGGAAGTCTTCGATGGCCTGGTTGATCCTATCTGGAATGCTAGCCTTGAGCTCCTGGAGTTTCTACCCTTTAACCTTCATCTTAGCCTTGAGGTCGTTAACAGTCTTTTCGAGCTCGAAGAACATTTTTTTTGTACTGCAAAGTATTCATCTCCTCGCCCATGGCCTTCTGATCAAAGTCCTCCTTAGCATTCTTCAAGGTTGATAGCTCAGTCTCCAGGCAAGCTTTCTTAAAAATGGCACCCTCCGTCCTTTTCTTATCATTGATAGCTTGATCCATAGCCGCCTGCAACTCTTCATTTAGAGAGGAGATCACTATTGAATGGACCTTACGAGCCTTAACTGCATCAACCCTCGCCTTTTCAACCTAGCTGTGCTTGCGCTGGAGGGTCTGGTGACGGTCCATGGTGACCTTTATAGGATCCATGAGCTACAGCAAGAAGAAATTTAGAGAGGATCCGCATCGCTGAACGAGGGACAAAAAGGCACAAACTATGCTAAAGGAGATACTTATGTTGAGGAAGCCCAGATCAATCATGTTGAAGAGCTCATTGTCCTCTTTGCTTTTGAAGAAATCAACGCCCTTTGGCAAACGGATTCCCACCAACAATTCGTGGGCCACCTAGGGAGACAAAGTGCCGTTGTTTGAGTCCCTCACTTTCCAATTTGGCCAGTGTTAGGCACCTGGACTTAGGACATTTGGAGTACTCTAGGTCTATTGTTACACCTTAATTATGGACTAACCAATGGTGTAATGAACCGTCACAAGAACCAACGGTTCAAACCAGGATCTCGTATAGATCGTACTAACCATGTTAAACCAAAACACATTTCACATTAATAATCAGAGTAAATAATTAAATAGCGAAAGTCTTATTAATAATGAACTGAGGTCTACATGATAAATAAATATTTAACAAATCATCTCCAAGACCAAAACATAATTAATACCTATTACAAGTATCAAAATACGAAAGTTAACCATTAATCGTAAAAATAGTTGAAACACTCGCTTGACGAGTCATATTCGTTCTTCACAGCTTGCACATCCATAACCGTCATTTGTCCATACGTTGGCGCATCGATATAATCTTCTACAGTAACACCTGCAACATCCAAAACTAAAAAGAATTACGCGTGCGAGGGTCTACTCTCCTACATGAGCTCAGTGAGTGAACAAAACAATGCGCAAACATATGCATGCACTCAATTCATATCTTTAGTCTGGTTTTAAGTTTTACAATGTGCTATAGAAAGGATTGGCAACTACCGCACCTCTATACAACAATGTGTGAATCTGCCCAATAGATCAAACACAATTGCCGTCCCATATGCACCTACCATGGAATAGAGATAGAGCTAAAGTGTCCGCCCAACACTTCCCCTGATGTCCTACTCATACCAACACGTAAGTCCCTATTAGAGAGGGCTTGCAAACTGGGCTTGCAACTAACCAATCCAGATGCCATCCCATGTATCCAAGGTCTCACCCCAGCATCCCTCAATACTTTTATAGAGATAGAGCTAAGGCCCTCTGACAGAGTCAAAGACGACAAGCTCCGAGACCACCTCCCTTGATGCCCTATGACGTAATAGTTCTACTAAGATAATGACGATAGAACGATGTTAGTAGGCAAGACTTGAGTAGAGATAGAGCTAGAGTCTAGTGACCAGGCCGAACCACAATGCCACATCCTCCCCTTGATGCCCCACTCGCATCCAACACACTAACCACAAACACAATCACATGCCTATTACTAGCATCATCACCATCATGTTATAAATAAACATAAATAAATATGCATGAGTAGAAATAATAGTAATATTGGATGACATGTGAGATGCACATTACAAGCATACAATCATAGAATCATTCATTGCATTGGATAAATAAAATAAAACAGTTTGTTATTATTCAATTAGTTTAGTTCTTGTTCCCTCACCTTTGATTAATGTTTGTTCCTCTTCCAAGCTTTGAAAGTCACTTTGAATCTCTTGGGAACCTAAATAATTAATGTATTTAAGTTAGGGTTCAATTGTACCAAGTTATAGTAGTTGAAAACATTGTTTCATCTCAAAAAATACTTGTAGTTATCATATGGTCGATCCCTGTGGTCTCAATATATGCGACCATACGACGTACGGTCAATACCCTATGGTCACATTATATGCAACCGTACATGCGACCATACGTTTTCTGAATTCTTTCCAAATGGCTGTGGTCGACTCTCTTCTCATCTTATGGTCGACCATAGCTGCGACTATACGTAGTTAAGTTAATTTTTACTTCTCAAACGAGTTCTTCCTCTTGGCTACATCCTAAAATCATTCTATGGCCTTTAATCACAGTTTATCTTTATCAATTATCCCAACCCTACTCTCTATGGTTTCCCATAGAAAACCTATAACCGAAACATTGTATTAGGTTCCATATATCAATTTGAAAAGAACCTATTCTATTTGATCTACCCTATAGAGTCCAGTCTATACCTTAAGCTTGCTGTAGAGAGATAGAACTCTTCTTTGCAAAAACCTTCCTCTCAGCCTTCTTCTCCAAATTTCCTTCTCCTTCTGCTTCTCTTCCTCTCTCTCTCTTTCTCTCTTAGGTTTAGAGTTTCAATTTGGGTTCTAAAAGAGTGAGAGAGGCTAAGGGACGTTGTTTATATAGAGAAAAACCTCCATATAGAGTCCTCTTTCAATTAGGAAAGAGTCCTCCACAAATTAGGAAAGTATTCTAAATATGGAGTCGGTTCTGATTTAGTACGGTTGATCGTGCCGTCACATAATCCGTCGACCATACAACCAAAAAATGTGGCCATACGTTGTGCGGTCACAACTTAGTCGACCATACCCCTTAAAAATGTGACCATACGTTGAAAATTTATTGATTTTTAGTTTTTAACTGGTTGCTTCCACACAAACTTAAATAATCAACTACACCAACTAAATTTGACTTGTTGCTTACCTCATCTTGTGGTTTCTTCATACAATTGGTACACTTGAGCCAATTATGATGGGAAGATGAATCACGACACGAGAATGTAAGGTTAGACCGGATTTGTGACGTGTGGGTCTTACAACTCCACCACCCTTAACAGAAATTTAGTCCTCAAAATTTATACCCACGGATCTTACAACTCCCCTTGTCACACCCCAATTTTAGACTAACCAGTGGTGTGATAAACTGTCACAAGAACCAACGGTTCAAACCAATATCTCGTATAAATCGTGTCAACCATGTTAAACCAAAACACATTCCACATTAATAATCAGAGTAAATAATTAAATAGTGCAAGTTTTATTAATAATGAACTGAGGTCTAACATGATAAATATATATTTAACAAGTTATCTTCAAGTAACCAAAACATAATTAATACCTATTACAAGTATCAAAATACAAAAGTTAATCATTAATCGTAAACATAGTTGAAACACTCACTTGACGAGTCATGTTCGTTCTTCACAGCTTGCACATCCATAACCGCCATTTGTCCATGCGTTGGCACATCGATATAATCTTCTATAGTAACACTTGCAACATCGAAAACTAAAAAGAACTATGCGCGCAAGGGTCAGCTCTCCTATATGAGCTCAGTGAGCAAACAAAATAATGCAACAAACATATGCATGTATTCAATTTATATCTTTGGTCTAGTTTATAAGTTTGTAATATGCTAAAGAAAGGTTTGGTGGCTGCCACACCTCTATACATGAGTGTGTGAATCTACCCAATGGATCAGATACCATTGCCGTCCCACATGCACCCACCATTGAATAAAGATAGAGCTAAAGTGTCCGGATTAAACACCGCCAATACTTACCCTGATGCCCTACCCATACCAACACGTAAGCCCCTATTGGAGAGGGCTTGCAAACTGGGCTCGCAACTAACCAATCCTATTGTCAAATAGTGTATCCAAGGCCTCACCCCAACATCCCTCAATACGTCCATAGAGATAGAGCTAAGACCCCCCGACAGAGTCAAAGATCACATGGTCCGAGACCACCTCCACTAATGCCCTATGACGTAATAGTTCTATTAAGGTAATGGCGATAAGATAATGTCAGTGGGCAAGACTTGACTAGAGATAAACCTAGAGTCCGGTGACCAGGATGAACCACAATGCCACGTCCTCCCCCTGATGCCCCACTCGCATCCAACACACTAACCACACACACAATCACATGTCTATTCCTAGCATCATCACCATCATGTTATAAATAGACTGAAATAAATATGCATGAGCAGAAATAATAGTAATATTAGATGACATGTGGGGTGCACATTACAAGCATACAAGCATAGAATCATTCATTGCATTGGACAAATAAAATAAAATAGTTTGTCATTATCCAATTAGTTTAGGTCTTGTTTCCTTACCTTTGAGTGATGTTTGTTCCTCTCCCAAGCTTTGGAAGTCACTTTGAATCTCTTGGGAACCTAAATAATTAATATATTTAAGTTAGGGTTCATTATACCAAGTTATAGTAGTTGAAAACCTTGTTTCATCTCAAAATATACTTGTTGTTATCGTATGGTCAATCCCTGTGGTCTCAATATATGCGACCATACGATGTACGGTCCATACCCTATGGTCGCACTATATGCGACCATACCTGTGACCATATGTTTCTTGAATTCTTCCTTAATGGCTGTGGTCGACTCTTTTCTCATCTTATGGTCGACCATAGCTGCGACCATACATAGTCAAGTTAATTTTTACTTCTCATACAAGTTCCTCCTCTCGGCTCATCAATGAGATTCATCTTAAAATCATTCTATGGCCTTTAATCACAGTTTATCCTTATTAATTTTCCCTACCTTACTCTCTATGATTTCCCATAGAAAACCTATAATCGATTCATTGTATTAGGCTCCATATATCAATTTGAAAAGAACCTATTCTATCTGATATACCCTATAGAGTCAAGTCCATACCTTAAGGTTGATGTAGAGAGATATAACTCTTCTCTGTAAAAACCTTCCTCTCAGCCTTCTTCTCTAAATCTCCTTCTCCTTCTCTTCCTCTCTCTTTCTCATTCTCTCTTAGGTTTAAAGTTTTAATTTGGGTTCTAAAAGAGTGAGAGAGGCTAAGGGACATCCTTTATATAGAGGAAAACCTCTATATAGAGTCCTCTTTCAATTAGGAAAGAGTCCTCCTCAAATTAAGAAAGTTTTCTAAACACTGAGTCGATTCTCGGTTCGTACAGTCCATCGTGCGATCGCATAATCCGTTGACCAGACTACCAAAACATGCGACCATACGTTGTGCGGTCACAACTTAGTCAACCATACGATTGACCATACCGCTAAAAAATGCGACCATACATCCAAAATTTATTGGTTTTTAGTTTTTGACTGGTTGCTTCCAAACAAACTTAAACAGTCAATCACACTAACTAAATTTGACTTGTTGCTTACTTCATCTTATGGTTTCTTTATATAATTGGTTCACTTGAGCCAATTATGATAGGAATACCAATCACGACACGAGAACGTAAGGTTAGACCGGGTTCGTAGCGTGCGGGTCTTACAACTCCACCACCCTTAATAGAAATTTTATCTTAGAAATTTACACGCATGGATCTTACATATACTCCCTTGATGCCTTGGCCAATGACTTGTGTCACACCCCAATTCCGCACACTTCAGAATGGTGTGATGAACCGCTAAATAGCCAACGGTTCAACCAGGAACTCTAATAGGCTATCCCCGCATTATCCAAACTTAACACGCATCCACAATCATAATCAGAGTAATACACAATAGCGGAAAATTTATAATTAATATGAACTGAGAACTAAAATGATATTAATAATTTAATAGAAAATTATTCTGTATCAAACCGAGACATAATAATTAAGTATCAAATACATGTCTAAAATCCAATGAAGAAACCTATAAAAAATATCTAATCGAATACACACGAGTTGCACTCGCAAGAGGAGTCATGTGTATCATCTTTAGCTCCAACTTCCATAGCTGCTACAGTTCCATACGCTGACAGGTTCATATAATCTTCAACAGTCTATCCTGCATCATCAACTAAAAATATTCGACGTCGAGGGGTGAGCACACAACACGGCTCAGTGAGTAGCCAAAACAATGCAACATTACATATGCATGCAAAAAGTCAATTCATATCTTTGGTCTTGGTTTATAGTTTGCAATGTGCAATAGAAAGGTTGGGTGATCAAAGGTTAAAGTTTATTGATACCGCCTCTATACACAGGGTGTGGAAGCCCGCCCGAAGGTTAACGTTTATCGTCGTCCCCATCCACCCTACCATAACATTATACAACAAAGGTTAACGTTTATTGCTATATAATGTTATACCAACACGTAAGCCCCTGTTAGCGAGGGCTTGCAAATTGGGCTCGCTACTAACCAATCCTAATGCCAAACAGTGTATCCAAGGCCTCACCCCAAGATCCCTCGGACATCCATAGAGATAGAGCTAAGGCCCCCGGTAGAGTCGAGACTACAAGGACCGAGACCACCTCCCCGATACTCTACGACATAATAGTTCCGCTAAGGTAATGGCGATACGACGATGTCAATGCACAAGACTTGAGTTAGAGATAGAGCTAAAGTGCTGAGACCCGCCAAAGGTTAACGTTTATTGACGTTCTCATCACACCTCCCCTGATACTCTCTCGCATCAAGCACACCAACCACACACATACAATCACATGCCTATTCCTATTATCATCATCATCATCATGTTATAAACAAAGAAAGTAAATATGCATGAACAAGTAATAGAAATATTGGATGGCATGCTGTATGCACATTACAATCATATTCGCATAGAATTAAACATGGCATAGGACTCAAGAAAAGAAAAATAGTTTATTATTAACCAATTTAGTTTGGGGTTAAGGTTCCTCACCTTAGCTTGCTAATAGATATTTTCCAAGCTTTCGATTCACTGTTATAACGGTATTATATTGCTAGCAAACCTAACAAAGTCGATAGAATTTAATTAGAATTAATTTAGAATTTAAAAACCATTCTGTCAACTGAGGGTCGATGTTAGGGTCGATGCTAGGGTCGATGGGTCTATCGACCCTCCCAAAGATTCTGAACTTCCCGAATGCCGAGGGTCGATGGTCTGAAACACCTAGGGTCGGATGGTCTATCGAGCCTCGGTGCGACCCTTGGTGCACTCTGGTCCAATTTCCACTTTTTAATCCATTCTTCGTGTTTGGGGTCCCATGGCTTGCTTCCTACATTCACTCAACATTCATTCCATGGTCTAGAACCATGTATGATTCATCTAGATAGCTTTCGTGCATCCTCCCATGGTTTTCCATGAAAACCTAACCATGGATGGATGGTTTGGGTTTCTCCGAAATCCTACACTCAATCATATCTAACCTAAGGTCTGTAGAAACTCATGGAATTAGTATCCATACCTGAGAAGATTACTTTCCTCTGCAATTTCTTCTCCTTTTTGCTAAGCCTTCTTCCTAGCCTCCTTTCTTCCTCTTTTCCTTCTTCTCTCTTTCTCTCAATTTAATTAGGGTTGTGAAAGGAGTGAATATGGCTTAGGGACGTCCTTTAAATAGACTAGGAATGTCCTATAATAATCCCATTGAGATTTGGAAAGAATCCCAACCGAAAATTAGGAAATTTCCTAATTTTAGTTTTCGTCAGAAACCGAGGGTCGATGGGAGGGTCGATGATCCCGTCGACCCTAGGGTCTTAAGCTGTCCGACCCTCCCTCAAAAACTGAGGGTCGATCTTTCTGGTTTGGGAGGTCCGACCCTGCTTAGCTGGGTGTGCGACCCTCCCCTAGAATTAAGTGTTTTTGGGTCGATTTCATACCTGGGATCTCGATCTCCTTCATGCCCTTGGTCCACTTGACTCGACCATGATGGGTAAACCTGGTTCAAGGTGGTAAGACCGGGTTAAATTGACACGGGTCTTACAACTTGGGTACTGAAGAGGCAACACCGGGTGCTTGGGCCTGAGGGAAGGGTTCCAATACCCTAAGAAGGAATCATCGGATCAACCGTTGTCTCAGAAGTAGGAGCCAAGTCAACCGCTGTCTTCAAAGTCAAACCTGCCTCCATCTGCAAAGTTGGAGTTGGAGAAGAGACACCTTTCGAAGGAGACTTCTAGATGACCAAGGCCTCCTCGCTCACCTTCATTCAGCCCTGGGTGTCTTCTCTCTCCCCCTTAGACTACACCTCAATCCAAATTCTTGAGTAGAGAGAGCGGGGAGTGAGTTTTGCCCCTCTTTTCATTCCTCGAAGAACTCCGAGCAGTCTTTACTTGCTTCCCCGTCACTGTATTTTTTCAAACTCGTTCAAGTCGAAGTCCTTCTTGTCCACTGTAGAATTGGAAAAATGAAAGATCAACATCCAAATTAATCAACGACAAGTAGAAGTGATATACATAGAAACTTCACTATAATCTTACCAGGGTTGGCAGGCCTGTTTTTGACACTCTTGGAGACTTGAGTGGGGGCATCATTGTCATAAACATCATCCCCCATTCCCAAGCCACCAGGGACATTCAAGTGGGGGAAAAGAGAGTGAAATCATCTACGAGCATCCCCGTCTCAGCTAAGTCATAGCTCTCCTAATCATATGGGGACAGCTCGAGCCATACATTCACTAACATAACATCAGGGAAGTGCCAGATATTAATTAGGGACATCCTCTTCTTGTCTTTGCAACCCAGGAAAAACAACTTGTAGTGCTACACAAGCACCTTGGACCTCTTATATCCCAACATGGGATGGGCATCCTGCCGCTTTGAAAATATACCACCCGATCCTAACTAAGCTCTTGGGGTCTTGACGATTTGGGAGGAACATGTACCTAAACAAGTCTATGGAGGCCATCTTTCCAAGTAGGTGGAAAAATACCATGAAGGCCATGATGCAAAGCCAAGAGTTCGCTAAGAGTTAGGCAAGTGCCAAACTGTAGTACCTTACTATCCTAATTGTAAGACTTGTACGCCACGAACCCGGCCTAACCTTATGTTCTCGTGTCGTGACAGGTCTTCTTATCGTAATCGGCTCAAACAATCTAGCCGTATGAAGGAACCACAAGACCAGGTAAGTAACTAGTCAAATTTAGTTTGTGTGATCGACCAGTCAAATTTGGTTTTAGCGACCAGTCAAATTTAGTTTAAGCAACCAGTCAAATTTAGTTTATGTGGTCGACTATTTTATTTTATGTGATCAACGGATTATGAGACCGGTGAGTCGACCGATCAATCTTAGAACCGACTCCGAGATTAGGAAAGTTTCCTAATTTAGAGGGGTCTCTCTCCTAATTTAGAAATGACTCTATATGGAGGTTTTCTCTCTATATAGAGGATGCCCCTCTACCTTTTCTCATTCTTTTGATTAGTCTCAAACCCTAGAACTAAGAAAGAGAGAGAGAGAGTGTGTCACACCCCAATTCCATACTATTTAGAATGGTGTGATGAACCGCTAATTAACCAATGGTTCAACCAGGATCTCGAATAGGCTGTGTCTATTTGCTTAAACCATACACTCCTACAATCATAATCAGAGTAAATAAATAATAGCAAAAATTTTATATATTAAATGAACTGAGAGTCTAAATATGATAACATAAATTAAGTATTCAATTATCTCCAAAAATATACTAAGATAAATAAAATATTTAATCAATTACATCATTTGTATAAATTGAATAAAATCTAATCAAAAACACAAGAGTAGCACTCGCATGACGAATCATGCGACTCCATCATAACTTCAGTGTCCATCGCCGTCGCATGTCCATACATCGGAGCATTTATATATTCTTCTACTGTGTTACCTGCATCATCAACTAAAAATATTCGACGTCGAAAGGGTGAGCACACATCACGGCTCAGTGAGCAAACAAAACAATGCAACAAACATATGCATTCATTTAATTCATATCTTTGATCTATTCATAAGTTTGCAATGTGCTATAGAAAGGTTCGGTGGCCGCCTCGCCTCTATACACAGGGTATGTAAGCCCACCCAATGGATCAAACACCATTGTCGTCCACATCCACCCCACCATGGAATAGAGATAGAGCTAAAGTGCTTAGGACCGCACCGCATCACACTTCCCCTGATGCTCTACCCATACCAACACGTAAGCCCCTATTGGCGAGGGCTTGCAAACTGGGCTCGCAACTAATCAATCCTAATGTCAAACAGTGTATCCAAGGCCTCACCCCAGCATCCCTCAATACGTCCATAGAGATAGAGCTAAGGCCCTCGGGCAGAGTCAGAGACTACACGGTCCGAGACCATCTCCCCTGATGCCCTACGACTAATAGTTCTACTAAAGTAATGGCGATACGACGATGTTAGTGGACAAGACTTGAGTAGAGATAGAGCTAGAGTCAGGTGACTAGGATGAACCATAGTGTCACGTCCTCCCCCTGATGCTCCACTCGCATCTAGTACACTAACCACACACATACATTCACATGCCTATTCCTAGCATCGTCATCATCATCATGTTATAATAAATGAAATTAAATATGCATGAACAGTAATAACAGGAATAGTGGATGACATGTGACATGCACATTACAATCATATAAGCATAGAATCATTCATAGTATTGGACTCAATAAACGAAAACAGTTTATTATTAGCCAATTAGTTTAGGTCCTGTTCCCTCACCTTTGATTGAGCGTAGATCCTCATTCAAGCTGTATGAATCACTTTTTAATCACTAGACAGACCTAACAAGTCGATAGATTTTAATTAGAATTAATTTCAATAGATTTAGACTAGCTGAAATCGTAGGGTCGCAGGTAGGGTAGCACCTAGGGTAGCAGTTTTCTGCGACCCTAGGGTGTAGGGTCGGACATGGGGTCGGATACCAATCGACCCTACGTGCGACCACACCCTCACTGGGACTTCCCGAGGGCATGTGATCGATCCTGTGGTCTTGTAGGTTCATTCTAAGATTGTTCTATTGCTCATAACTATGATTTTTACACACTTTCCATTGCCTATGATGATTACATCCATGGATTCCTTTGGAACTTGTCCATGGATGGATGATTTGGGTTTCTCTTAATCCTAACTTCCTCATAATATATTCTAGGATCTTAATTTATGAAGGGAATTAGGTTCATACCTGAGGATGGCTAAGATTCAGAGGTTTCTCTGAACTTCCTCCTCTTCCTTAGTCTTTTCTTTAATTTTCCTTCTTTTCTTCTTTTCCTTCTCTTTCTCTTTCTCTCACTTTCAATTAGGGTTCTAAAAGGAGTGAAAGAGGCTAAGGGACGTCCTATGTATAGAGGAAAACCCTCCAAAATAAGTCCCATCGAGTTTAAGAAAGAACCCCTTGGAATTAGGAAAGTTTCCTAATTTATGATTTTTGTCTGTCATCGTAGGGTCGGATGTAGGGTCGCAGGATCCGTCGACCCTACACCTTCTTAATCATCCGACCCTACGACTAAAAAGTCATGGGTTGGACTTCTGTTGAGGTGGGGTCGACCCTACCTATTTAGGTATGCGACCCTACCCTCACATTTACTATTTTTGGGTTAGACTTATACCTGATCTTGTGATTTTCTTCACGCACTTGGTCCACTTGGCTCGACCATGATAGGTAGACCTAGTACAAGGTAGTAAGACCGGTTAGTTCGATACGGGTCTTACAATTCCCCCTCCCCTCTTATTAAAAATTTCATCCTTGAAATTCGTACATACCTTTCAAGTCGAAAAGGTGAGGATATTGCTTCCACATAGCATTCTCTTCTTCCCATGTAATCACTTCTATATCTCGGCTCCTCCAGGTGACTTTAACATAGTATATGTCACGGTTGCGTAGACGTTGTACCTTTCGACTAGTGATTTTAGTTGGTGCTACTTCGAATGTCAAATCATCAGTTAAACTTAGGGGATCTACTGTCAAAACATGCATTGGCTCTCTGACATACTTCTTCAGCAATGAGACATGAAATACATCATGCATACTTGACATAGATGGTGGTAGTGCTAACTGATAAGCCATCTTTCCACGTTTGGCTAAAATCTCATATGACCCAAAATATCTCGGACTTAGCTTCCCTTTCTGTCCGAATCTTTTTAAACCCCGCATAGGTGATACCTTCAGAAATACCTTATCACCTACAACAAATTCAAGGTCTCGGCGTCGAGTATTTGCGTACTGTTTCTGACGATTCTGAGCTGTTCTAACTCTTTCCTTGATGATGTCGACTACTCGACAAGTTTCTTTTACAAATTCCGGTCCAACGATGCTACGTTCTCCAACTTCATTCCAAAACAAAGGAGTTCGACACTTTCTACCATACAGTGCTTCATAGGGTGACATCTGTATAGTAGCTTGATAGCTGTTGATATAGGCGAACTCGATCAATGGTAGTTTCTCATCCCATGATCCTTTAAGATCAATTACACAGGCTCGAAGCATGTCTTCTAAAATCTGAATGGTACGCTCCGACTGTCCGTCTATCTGAGGATGGAATGTAGTACTGAACTTCAACGTTGTACCCATAGCCTTTTGCAATCCTTTCCAAAACTTTGAAGTAAAGCGTGGGTCTCTATTGGACACAATGCTTTCAGGTACACCATGTAATCTAACAATGTTATCCACATATAGCTTGGCTAACCTCTCCAGGGTATACTGTGGTTGTATTACTATAAAGCGAGCTGTCTTAGTTAGATGATCTACAATCACCCAGACCGCATCAACTACTCGAGGAGTCAATGGTAACCTGGTGACGAAGTCCATAGTGATACAGTCCCATTTCCATGCTGGTTCTGGCAGCGACTGCAACAGTCCTGTAGGTCTTTTTCGTTCAGCCTTCACCCTTTGACAATTTAAGCATTGAGACACGAATTTAGCTACATCTGCTTTCATTCCTCTCCACCAATATAATTTCTTCAAATCATGATACATCTTTATACTTTCAGGATGTACCGAAGAGGCGGTGGTATGACCTTCCTTCATTAGTCAGTGTCTAATGTCCAACTTTTCTGTTTCAGGAACACATATTCATCCTTTGTACTTCAGTACCTTTTCATCATCTAAGGTGAACTCAGGAATAGTCCTACCTTTTTTGATGTCTTCTTGTATCGTTCTCAGATTAGGGTCTGATCTAATAGCTACTTTCACTTCATCAATTATATCAGGTACAATCTTCAACATTGTGAACATATTTGAAAACCAATGAATAAATCCTTGGTTGATTGATTCACCCAATGCATCTATCACGAACTGCTCATTACCGTAATTAAACACTTTTCCTGTAGTACACATTGCTGCAGTTGTTAACCTCTCCTTGAGATTTTGTCATTGTTTTTCTGCTTAGCGCATCAGCAACTACATTAGCCTTTCCTGGATAATACTGGATATCATAATCATAATCCTTTAATAATTCCAGCCATCTTCTTTGTCGCATGTTCAACTCCTTCTGATTAAAAAGATAAGTAAGACTCTTATGGTCTGATTTAATCTGAAATTATTTTTCGTACAAGTAATGTCTCCATATCTTGACAGCATGTACTACTACCGCTAATTCCAAGTCATGAGTGGGATAGTTCTTCTCATGCGTCTTCAGTTGTCTTGAGGCATATGCAATTACTTGTTCTCCTTGCATAAGTATACATCCTAAACCCAATCCCGACGCATCAGTGTACAAGATAAATGGCTGTCCTGGAATAGGAATAGTCAAGATCGGAGCAGATATCAATCTAGCCTTCAATTTTTGGAAACTTTTCTCACATTTATTAGTCCAAACAAATTTTTCTCCTTTCTTAGTCAAACTGGTGAGAGGTAAGGCAATTCTGGAATAATCTTCCACGAATTGTCGATAATACCCAGCTGAAGCTAGGAAACTTTTAATTTCTGCAATGCTCTTCGGTGCTTCCCACTTCACAATGGCTTCAATCTTGCTAGGATCAACTTTAATTCTTTCAGCGGATACAACATGGTCTAAGAACGAGACCTCATTTAACCAAAACTCACACTTTGTAAATTTGGCGTAAAGCTTCTCTTTCCTTAATCACTGTAGAGCGGCTCTTAAATTCATGACATGAGTTTCCTTGTCCTTGGAGTAGACCAATATATCATCAATAAACACAATGACCGACGTATCCAACATATCATGGAATACTCGATTCATGAGTTTCATAAAAGTTGTGGGTGCGTTAGTCAATCCAAAAGACATGACTAAAAATTCATAATGTCCATATCTTGTTCTAAATGCTGTCTTTGGAATATCAGCGTCCTTAATCTTCAACTGATGGTATCTTGACCAAAGATCGATCTTGGAGAACACCTTGGCACCTTGCAACTGATCGAACAAGTCATCGATCCGAGGCAATGGGTACCGATTCTTGATTGAAAGCTTATTCAATTCTCGATAGTCTATACATAGTCGAACGCCACCGTCCTTCTTCTTTACAAACAATACTGGCGCTCCCCATGGTGATATGCTAGGTCTAATATAACCCTTGTCCAATAATTCTTGTAAATGCACCTTCAATTCCTTCAGTTCAGTAGGAGTCATTCGATAGGGTGCTTTAGATACTGGTGTGGCTCTGGGTATCAGGTCTATAATGAACTCTGTCGCTCGGTCGGGTGGTGGTCCTGGTAGTTCTTCAGGAAATACATCTGGAAAGTCACGCACAACATCAATATCCTCCATTCGTGGTGCTTCCTTGGTGAGGTCGACCACTGATACTAGATACCCAACTCCTCCTTTCTCAAGGCAATTCCTAGCCTTTAATGCAGAGAGGATGAGTTTTCATTTACGAGGAAGTTTGGTTCCCGCAAAACTAAACTCTGCTCCTTCCTTGTCTTTAAATGTCAGCTTCTTTTCTGTACATAATAGGTTTGTAGAATGCCGAGCTAACCAGTCCATTTCCAAGATGACGTCAAAGTCTGCCATCTCAAGTTGAATCAAGGTTGCATCCAAAGTCTTCTCGTCAATAAGAACTGGACATGGTCCATAACCCTTTTTTAATTCCACTTCTAATCCCATAGGCGATCATACAAGTAGTTTGTAGTCTAAAGATTTGAGGGGTAGATTCAGCTTCTTTCCAAATGACACAGATATAAAAGAATGAGTAGCTCCAGAATCAAAGAGTACTCTAGCGGGTATGCCATTAATAGGTACGATACCTGTGATTTGTTTTAATTTAGTCTACATGCTCACACAATGTAACACAAAATAAAAGGTTCAGGTCATACCTGTGACCACATCAGGCGATGCGACAACATCCTCAGATGTAACAGCATAAACCCTTCCTTGCTGTAGTTGCTTCCTGGGCTTAGGACATTCTCTGGAATAATGTCCCACTTGATCAGTTATAGCCTTTTACTCCTTCATTATTTTGCTTTTGTTACGGTTGAGCTACTGGAGTTGTCTTGGCTGCAGCATTAAAGCCTTGAGTACGGAAGGGTTTGAATGTCCTTGTATTCCCTCCGTTATATGAATTTCCGTTTGGCCTTTTACTACCCCTATTTTGAGCAAAGTAGCTCTCCTTCTGGCTCGACTCTATTACTCGAGCAATCTGTACTGCTTCGTTGTAAACGTTCTTTTCCAAGCCCAGAACATGCTCACGGATGCTCCCCCTGAGTCCCATGACGAACCTTCGGGTCTTGGTATTTTCCTCTTGCATGCTAGCGGGTGCAAAGAAAAATAGCTCCTCATAACGCTGTTGGTATGCATCCACAGTCATTTGCCCCTAATATAAACTCAGGAACTCTCTCTCCATAGAATCTCTAAAACTTCTAGGGAAATACTTCTCAAAGAATGTCTCTTTATATATAACCCAGGTCAATTGGGCGCGCTTTGTTAATAAATAAGTCCGTGTGGACTTCCACCAGTGGTGTGCATCGCCTTTCAGCATGAAGGTTGCACACAGCACCTTTTCCTCTTCATTCACTGTCATCATCATAAAATTTCTTTCCATTTCATCAATCCAGTGTGCTAGCCACAAAGGATCTACTGGCTTACCATTATATTCTTTGGGCTTCATTTTCAGAAAACGTTCGATCAGTCGGTAGTGGTCCAGTTGATACAGAGCATAGGCCCCATACATAGGTGGCTGATACTGGTAACTGCCTTGAGCTACCTCAGGATTCTGTACTTGAGCCGGCATGACTGGTGTTTGAGGTGCATGGGGTACCATGTTGCTTCCCCTTGGTACTGTGCTAGCTTGTCCTACTGGCATAGGTGTCATATGTGCAGCTAAAAAAGTCATGCCTATAGCAGTCTGCATATTGGCTTGCACCTGCTGTATTTGCTGCAGCTATTGAGCCAAGTTCATTACTGTTGTAGCCAGATCTATAGGTGGGGCTGGCAAGTTTGTAGGGTTTGCCTGGCCCCTAGCCACTGGCGGTGCCGTATTTAGATTCTCTTGTGCTTCATGATTTACATGGTTGTCTTCTTCCACAGGTGGTGGTGGTGGAATTGGGTTACGGCCTCGTCTGGTCACCCTTCGCCCAGCCATTTCTTGTTCTGGTGGTGGTAGTGTCTGAAAACAATCATAGCACATGTGAGGCAATCAACATAAGTTGTTCTCAAGTAAAAAATCCAACTAATCAATATAAATTTCAAAATTTTCAGATCATTCTGACAAAATACTGTATTTTCCATCGTAGGTTCGATGGCAGGGTCGGTCCTTATGCGACCCTAGGGTATGCGACCCTAAGAAACACTGTCAACTTACCGAGAGCCTAGGGTCGATCGTGGGGTCGGTATATGTCCGACCCTAGGTCTGACCCATGGTTCTCTGTCAGATCACCGAGAGCCTAGGGTCGATGGTAGGGTCGATAATTGTCTGACCCTAGGTCCGACCCCTGGTTCTCTATCAAATCACTGAGAGCCTAGGATCGATGGTAGGGTCTGACGTAGTGTCGTATATTTTGGTCGAATTGTGCGACCCTACGATCCAGAATCAGGTTTTTAAACCCGATTTTGGATCCATTTCCCATTCTTTCTCCTTCCTTCCAACTCAACCCGGTTCCTTTAGTTTCTACAGTATCGACCCCTAGTGTTTGGTGATCATATCTTCCGTTCATGACTTCCGCTCCTTCTCTTCAGGTATGCTCTCTACTGTTTCACATTTTTAAAGCTTTCTAAACTAGGTTTTTATCCATTTACATTGTTTTCTTCAAATTAAACTTTTTCTAACCATAAAAATTTAATTTTTATTGGGGGCTTTTGCTATTGGTCACCCAATGAACGAAAGCCTTAAAAAATATTCGAGTTTCATCGGTTGGTTATCGAGAAACTTGAAATTTTCCATTTTTGACCTAATTTTTTAGATTTTTCAAATTTATTGAAATTTCTTCAAATTCGATCTTTGTAAATTAAATTTCCAACTGTATGAGCCTTGTAGGATGGTTTAGAACCTATTTATGTCCTCCTGCCCAAGTGTTTGGGTGAAAAGTGAGGCTTTTGACCAATTTATGCCGTTATAATGCTGAAATTTTTTTTTGGGTTTTTTTTCACCATTACTGATCTATTATTTGTTTTTTTCTTTGATTTGGCAGATAATATGGCTCGTACCAAGGTGCCTAGGGCTCATGACCCAATTCGTTTCCACTCCAACGAGGCCGAAGCTCAGTATGCTCGCTATGAGCATAAGAAAGTAGAGGGGGTTGCTGTATGGACTTGGCTAGTCTAGCCTTGTTCAACGTGGAGGGGGCATTTGGTGACATGGGCTGGCTCCCTATGATCACCTATGACACTTGTACCCGTCCGAATTTGGTGAGACAGTTCTATTACAATCTCCAGGTAGTGGGGATCGCAATGACACAGAGAGGGGTAGGGAGCTCAGGATCACGAGCTACGTCAAAGGGGTAGAGGTTTCATTTGACTGCCAGTAGTTGGCTGATCTTTTGGGCATATCAAATGACGGCCCTTTGGTGTACTGTGCTCCCAAGGAGCCCCAGTTCCTATCCTTGGAGATGCGTGCTGAGATTGACAATCAGCTTATTAGAGATGATCGCTGGGAGATGAAAGCGATCAACCTACGTCCAGAGCCTCGGGTGTACTGCAAGATCATCCAGCACAACCTGATACCCCAGAGTGGACACTATGAGAGGATCTCCCAGTTGACCCAGTATGTCCTCTACTGCATTTGCACTAGGCAGCCTGTCTGCTTACCTTACATTATCATAAGGACGATGATCCGTGCTACGCTGCCTGGTCAGCTAGGCAACCTACCCTTCGAACGTCTGATCACTACACTGCTCACCCGCCTAGGCATTGATTTAGTAGATGAGAGGATTTAGGAGAAGACCTTCTCATCGGTTCTGGACTGGGAGGCCATCTGTAGGATGGGTATGTGGGATGCTCAGGTCAGTGATGATGAGAGGAACTCTCTGGTGGGTCCTCGTACTCGGGTAGAGGTAGAAGACGCTGAGGTGGCAGCAGCCAGAGCAGGGGTCCACGGGGGTGATGCTGAGGATGCATGTATATGGATGTAGATGCTATACCTCCTCCATCACCTCCACATTCTACTGGAGCTGGTCCATCTCGGGCTCCTTCACACATGGTTGGTCCTTCACACCCACCATCTGATGATATGATGGGATTACTGCGTGAGATCAGAGAGGCTCAGCGTGTGATGGACTTAAGGGTGGGAGAGCTTCTAGATGCCCAGTGCACGACAGATAAGAGATTAGGAGAGCTCCTAGATGCTCAGCGCGCGGCAGATGGGAGAGTGAGCGAGCTTCTAGATGCTCAGCGTGCGTCTGATCAGCGGATGGCCGAGTTGACAGCTAGTCTCCAGACGACCCAGACTCAGGTAGCCTGGTTGACTAGAGTGTATGCTGAGGACTACGACAGAGATTGCGAGGCACCTCCTCCTCCATCACCTCCAGCTCCATGATATATATTTTCTTTTTGTTTTTCTTTGTATTATAGAGTAACTGTCTGGGTTGTGGACTGTACTCCGCTTTGGATATGTATAAACGTGCTATAAAACTTGTTCCTCCTTTATATATGCAATATTTTCTTTCTTAATTTTATCTCAAATAACACAGGTGCTTACAGTGTGTTCTTATTAAAGCTTTTAAATTTTATACTAACTCAGTTCACGAACTTTTATGGAAATATACTGGTATAATAAACAAGGCCTGAGAGCTCTGATACCAAGTTGTCACACCCCAATTCCATACTATTCAGAATGGTGTGATGAACCGTTAATTAACCAATGGTTCAACCAGGATCTCGAATAGGCTGTGTCCGTTTGTTTAAACCATACACTCCCACAACAATAATCAGAGTAAATAAACAATAGCGAAAATATTATATATTAAATAAACTGAGAGTCTAAAGATGATAACATAAATTAAGTATTCAATTATCTCCAAAAAGAAACTAAGACATAAATAAAATATTTAATCAATTACATCGTCTGTATAAATTGAAAAAAATTTAATCGAAAACACAAGAGTTGCACTCGCATGACGAATCATGCGACTCCATCATAACTTCAGTGTCCATCGCCGCCGCATGTCCATACATCGGAGCATTTATATATTCTTCTACTGTGGTACCTGCATCATCAACTAAAAATATTCGACGTCGAAAGGGTGAGCACACATCATGGCTCAGTGAGCAAACAAAACAATGCAACAAACATATGCATTCATTCAATTCATATCTTTGATCTATTCATAAGTTTCCAATGTGCTATAGAAAGGTTCGGTGGCCGCCTCGCCTCTATACACAGGGTATGTAAGCCCACCCAATGGATCAAACACCATTGTCCTCCACATCCACCCCACCATGGAATAGAGATAGAGCTAAAGTGCTTAGGACCGCACCGCATCACACTTCCCCTGATGCTCTACCCATACCAAAACGTAAGCCCCTGTTGGCGAGGGCTTACAAACTGGGCTCGCAACTAATCAATCCTAATGTCAAACAGTGTATCCAAGGCCTCACCCCAGCATCCCTCAATACGTCCATAGAGATAGAGCTAAGGCCCCCGGGCAGAGTCAGAGACTACACGGTCCGAGACTACCTCCCCTGATGCCCTACGACGTAATAGTTCTACTAAAGTAATGGCGATACGACGATGTTAGTGGACAAGACTTGAGTAGAGATAGAGCTAGAGTCTGGTGACCAGGATGAACCACAGTGTCACGTCCTCCCCCTGATGCTCCACTCGCATCAAGTATACTGACTACACACATACATTCACATGCCTATTCCTAGCATTGTCATCATCATCATGTTATAATAAATGAAATTAAATATGCATGAACAGTAATAACAGGAATAGTAGATGACATGTGATATGCACATTACAATCATATAAGCATAGAATCATTCATAGTATTGGACTTAATAAACGAAAATAGTTTATTATTAGCCAATTAGTTTAGGTCTTGTTCCCTCACCTTTGATTGAGCGTAGATTCTCGTTCAAGCTTTATGAATCACTTTTAAATAACTAGAAAGACCTAACAAGTCGATAGATTTTAATTAGAATTAATTCCAATAAATTTAGACTAGCTGAAATCGTAGGGTCGCAGGTAGGGTACCACCTAGGGTAACAGTTTTCTGTGACCCTAGGGTGTAGGGTCGGACGTGGGGTCGGATACCAATTGACCCTACGTGCGACCACACCCTCCCTGGGACTTCCTAAGGGCATGTGATCGATCATGTGGTCTTGTAGGTCCATTCGAAGATTGTTCTATAGCTCATAACTATGATTTTTACACACTTTCCATTGCCTATGGTGATTACTTCCATGGAATCCTTTGGAACTTGTCCATGGATGGATGATTTGGGTTTCTCTTAATCCTAACTTCCTCATAATCTGTTCTAGGCTCTTAATTTATGAAGGAAGTTAGGTTCATACCTGAAGTTGGCTAAGATTCAGAGGTTTCTCTGAACTTCCTCCTCTTCCTTAGTCTTTTCTTCAATTTTCCTTCTTTTCTTCTTTTCCTTCCCTTTCTCTTTCTCTCACTTTAAATTAGGGTTCTAAAAGGAGTGAAAGAGGCTAAGGGATGTCCTATTTATAGAGGAAAACCCTCCAAAATAAGTCACATCGTGTTTAGGAAAGAACCCCTTGGAATTAAGAAAGTTTCTTCATTTACATTTTCTGTCTATCATCGTAGGGTCGGACGTAGGGTCGCAGGATCCGTCAACCCTACACCTTCTTAGTCATGCGACCCTACGACTAAAAAGTTATGGGTTGAACTTCTGTTGAGGTGGGGTCGACCCTACCTGTTTAGGCATGCAACCCTACCCTCACATTTACTGTTTTTGGATTAGACTCATACTTGGTCTTGTGATTTTCTTCACGTACTTGGTCCACTTAGCTCGACCATGATAGGTAGACCTGGTACAAGGTGGTAAGATCAGTTAGTTCGAAACGGGTCTTACAGAGAGAGAGAGAGAGAGAGAGAGAGAGAGAGGGAGGAAAAGGAGAATGAAGCTTAGAGGAGAAGAAAAAAGAAGCTTAGAGGAGAAGAAGGAGCTTTGTAAAGAAGGTGTGTCATTGGAACTCCAACCTATCGTATCAAGGACCCATGGTAAGTACCTTGTCTCTGTAAAAGGCTAGGTTATAATTGGATTGGAGATTGGAGATTGGGAATATATATATTGCAATGAAATCAGATCTAAACCATGTTTTCGATCCTAATGTGTTAATTATTAATTTGTAATGAGGACTATAATGATTAAGGTTATAATGAATGAATTGAATAAGAGATAATGGCCATAGAATGACTATAGGATGAATCCCATTGTCAAGCCAAAGGATCAGATCGAAAGTTAAGCATGAAACATGACCAGAAGGTTGTGTGGTTGCTTCACTAGTCGACTACATGGTGCGACCAGTGAGTCAACCACAGACTTACGAAAAATGTCCCAGGGTCTGTGCGGTAGCTTTAGTGGTCTACAGTATGCACGACCATAGAGTCGACCACACAATTTCTGGTCGACATATAACGACCACTGAGCCGACTAATCATTGACTGGAAGCATATTTTGGAGACCAAACAAGGTTTCTGACCGTTGTAACTTGATAAGATCAACCTTAATCTAAATTCATAAATTGTTTAGGTTTCTAACTAGTTCAAAGTAATTTTCAAAGCTTGGAAGAGGAACGAACATCACTTACAGGTAAGAGAACAAGACCTAAACTAATTAGACAATAACAAGCTACTCTTCTCTTTTATTTTCTTATTATGATGATACTATGCTTTGTATGATTGTTTATGCAGCTCACATGTTATCCAATTAAATGCTATATGTCTTGTTCATGCATATTTGTTGTTCTTTCTACTCTATTATGATGATGATGATGAGGATAGATATGTGCTTGTGTGTATGGTTGTTGTGTTGAATCAAGATAGAGTATCGGGGGAGTGCTGGCAGTGTGTGATCCTGGTACTCTAGCTCTATCTCTATTCTGTTCATCACATTGATTTCATTGTATCGCTATTACCTTAACGGAACTAGTACGTCATAAGGGATCTGGGGGGTGATGGCGGTGTGGCCCTAGTCTAGTCGTCTTACCCTAGCTCTATCACTATGGGCGTATTGAGGGATGTTGGGATTAAGCCTTGGATACAAAGTTGTGATGACATCTAGGATTGGTTAGACATGAACCCAGTTTGTAAGCCCTCGCCAGTAAGGGCATATGTATTGGTATGGGTTAGAGTATCAAAGGAAGTATTGGCGATGTATATTCCAGGTACTCTAGCTCTATCTCTATTCTATAGTGAGTGATATGGGGTGACAGCAGTGTGTGATCCATTAGGCGTGCTCACACTTTCGTGCGTGGAGGTGTGGTGGTCTTCTATCCTTACTATAGCACATTACAAACTTATACCAAACCCAAAAATATGAATTTGACTGCATGCATATATTTGTTGCAATGTTTTGTTTTCTCACTGAACTCATGTTGAGAGCTAACCCTTGTGTACGCTATTCTTTTACTTTCTGATGTTACAGGTATTACCACCAAAGATTGTACTGATGTGCTCACGTATGGACATATGAAGACTATGGACTTGCAAGCTGTGGAGGACGAGCATGACTTATCATGCGAGTGTTTCCACCGTATTTATGCTTAGTATTTTTAATTTTGTATTTTGACTTATGGGATTTGTAATAGTTTGTTATATTTATGCTTTAGTTTCTTGAGACAACTGGTTAAATATTTATCTATCACATTAGACACTTAGTTCAATAATATAAACTTCTGCTTATTATCTATTATCACTGATTGTGGTTTAATGTATCGTTTGAATTGTTGGCACGGTCTTACGAGATCCTGGCTTGAACCTTTGATTCTTATAATGGTTCATCACACTTCTAGTTAGTCCAGAATTGGGGTGTGACACCAAAGGCCTCAAGGAGAACCAGAAGTTGGAACCCCAACTTGAAGAATTCAGTATGCACATACATCTCACTCGTGTTAAGGGCACAAGAGGGCTCCTTTTGTCACACCCCAATTCTGGTCTAACCATAATGGTGTGATGAACCACCAATAAATCAACGGTTCACCCAGGATCTCGTATAGGTCATACCCACCATATCAAACCACACACACATTCCACATTAATAATCAAAGGTAATAAACAATAAGCGGAAGTCTTACAGATAATGAACTAAGAGTCTAACAGTGATAAATAAGTATTTAATCTAATTATCTCCAAACCACCAGACATAAAAATAAATACTCAATTACATATCTGATGTTCAAATTGTAACTAAACTTAAGCAAAAACACATTGGTTGCACTCGCATGATGAATCATGCGCATCTACTTCAGCTTCTACGTCCATCGCAGCAATGTGTCCATACATCGGCGCATTCATATATTCTTCAACGGTAGGACCTGCATCATCAACTAAAAATATTCGACGTCGAAAGGGTGAGCACACATCACGGCTTAGTGAGCAAACAAAATAATGCAACAAAGATATACATGCATTCAATTCATATCTTTGGTCTGGTCTATAAGTTTGCAATATGCTATAGAAAGGTTTGGTGGCCACCGCACCTTTATACACGAGTGTGTGAATCCACCCTATGGATCAAACACCATTGCCGTCCCACATGCACCCACCATAGAATAGAGAAAGAGCTAAAGTGTCCGGATCAAACACCACCAACACTTACCTTGATACCCTATCCATACCAATACGTAAGCCCCTATTGGCGAGGGCTTACAAACTGGACTTGCAACTAACCAATCCTAAAGCCAAATAGTGTATCCAAGGCCTCACCCCAACATCCCTCAATACATCCATAGAGATAGAGCTAAGGCCCCCTGGCAGAGTCAGAGACCACACGGTCCGAGACCACCTCCCCTGACGCCCTACGTAATAGTTCTGCTAAGGTAATGGCGATACGACGATGCTAGTGGGCAAGACATGAGTAGAGATAGAGCTAGAGTCTGGTGACGAGGTCGAAGACCACCATGCCACGTCCTCCCTCTGATGCTCCACTCGCATCCAACATACCAACCACACTCATACATTCACATGCCTATTCCTAGCATCATCATCATCATCATGTTATAAATAAACAGAATTAAATATGCATGAACACTAATAGCAGGAATATTGGATGACATGTGAGATGCACATTACAAGCATACACGCATAGAATCAATCATGGCATTGGACTCAATAAAAATAAACAGTTTGTTATTATCCAATTAGTTTAGGTCTTGTTCCCTTACCTGTTAGTAATACTGGATCTCCTTCCAAGCATTGAAATTCTCTTTAAATTGATTTAACAACCTAAAAGTAATATGAATTTAAGTTAGGATTCATATGTAACATGTTACAGTAGTCAAAAATTGAAACAGAGGACAGATAGGCGTCAGATTGGTCCTATGGTCTCATGCTGTATCAACCTTACTATCTACGATCGATACCCTACGGTCGCATATTGTGTGACCGTAGCTGCGACCATATGATTTTTGAAATCTTCCCGAATGCCTATGGTTGATCCTCTGGTCATACTGGTCATGCTATGGTCGACCGTAGCTGCGACCTTGAGATTTCTGGTCACAACCTACATGCAATTCGAGGTCTTCCTGGGCCAATTCTTCTGTTCTTCAATGGGGTTTATTCTAAGGTCATCCTACAGCCATCATTAGCAGTTTCTTATCAACCCTAATCATCAAATTCACTCTTCATGGTTCTCCTTGGGATTTTCTCAAGGAAATCACATAGATTATAATATATTGATATTTCCTATCTTCCATAGAAGTCTTATACTTAGAGTTTACATCTCCAAATATTCGTTTCATACATTTGCCTGTGATAGAGGGCCAATCTCTTCTTAGCAAATTCCTCTCCTTAGCTTTTTCCACTTCTCCTTCTCTTCCTTCTCTTTCTCTAGGGTTTACTAATGTTCTAAAAGAGTGAAAAAGGGCTGAGGGACATCCTTTATATAGAGAAAAACTCTCCATATAGAGTCCTCTTTCAATTAGGAAAGCAATCCCTTAGTTTAGGAAAGTTTCCAAAACTCAGAGTCTGATCTGGGTTCTTACGGTTGATCATATAGTCACATAAACCGTCGATCATAGGGTCAAAATCATCGACCATGGGGTTTTGGATTTGAGATTTTTGGTTCCCTTCCTTATGGTCGACCATACCTACCCAGGTATGCGACCTTAGGTATGTTTTTAGTGTTTTTAACTCGATTCTCATACCTGATTTGTAATCTATCTTCGCACGCTCGGTCTACTTGGTCCAGGAATGATGGGAAGACCTGGCACGACACGGTTAGACTAAGTTAGTGGAGTGCAGGTCTTACAACTTCCCCCCGATTATATAAATTTCATCCTCAAAATTTGCACATACCTTCCGAGTCGAATAGGTGATGATATTGCTTCCCCGTAGCATTCTCTTCTTTCCATGTAACTTCTTCTACATTTTGGCTTCTCCAAGTAACCTTAACGTAATAAATGTCATGGTTGCAAAGACGTTGCACCTTTCGACTAATGATCCCAAATGGTACTACTTCAAACATCAAATCTTCAGTCAAATCCGGTGGATCCGTTGTTAACACGTGTGTTGGATCTCTGACGTACTTCTTCAGTAATGAGACATGGAATAAATCATGTACACTAGACATTGATGGTGGTAGTGCTAACTGATATGCTACTTTTTCACATCTATCTAGAATTTCATATGGTCCAATATATCTGGGACACATCTTTTCCTTCTGTCCAAACCTTTTCAAACCACGCATAGGACATATTTTCAGAAATACCTTATCACCTTGGTGAATTCGAGATCTCTGCATCGATTAACTGCATATTGCTTATGACGGTTCTGAGCTATTCGGACTCTTTCCTTGATAATGTCAACTACTCGACAAGTCTCTTCAACAAACTTTGGTCCAACAATACTCCGTTCTCCAACTTCATTCCAAAGCAAAGGAGTTCGACATTTCTTACCATACAGTGCTTCATAGGGTGACATCTGTATAGTCACTTGATAGCTATTGTTATAAGCAAACTCAATCAATGATAATTTCTCATCCCATGATCCTTTGAAATCAATGATACAAGCACAAAGAATGTATTCTAAAATCTGAATATTACACTCCGACTGTCCGTCTGTCTGAGGATGGAATGCAGTACTAAACTTCAATGTTGTACCCATAGCCTTTTGTAATCCTTTTAAAAACTTTGAGGTAAAGCGTGGGTCTCTGTCGGACACAATGCTTTTAGGTACACCATGTAATTTGACAATATTATCCACATATAGCTTAGCTAACCTCTCTAGGGTATACTGAAGTCGTATAGCTATGAAATGAGCTATCTTGGTCAAACAATCCACAATCACCCAAACCGCGTCAACAACTTGAGGAGTCAATGGTAATCTGGTGAGGAAGTCCATAGTGATGCAGTCCCATTTCCATGCTCGTTCTGGCAATGGCTGCAACAATCCTGCAGGTCTTTACCTTTCAACCTTTACTTTTTGACAATTCATGCATTGAGACACAAATTTAGCTACATTCCTCTCCACCAATATAGTTTCTTCAGATCATGATACATCTTCGTACTTTCAGGATGTACCGAATAAGCGATGGTATGAGCTTCCTTCATTAGTCTATGTCTAATATCTAAGTCTTCATTTTCAGGAACACATACCCTTTCTTTGTATCTTAGTACCTTTTCAACGTCCAAGGTGAACTCAGGAGTAGGCCTACTTTTTTTTAGGTCTTCTTGCACCGTTCTCAGATAAGGGTCTGATTTAATAGTTACTTTCACTTCGTCTAATAGATCAGGTACAATCTTCAATGTAGCAAGCATGTTTGAGAATAGATGAATAAACCCTTGGTCAGTTGATTCATTCAGAATATCAATCACGAACTGCTATTTACCGTAATTAAATACTCTCCCTGTGACATACGCCACAGCATTTGCACTAACTTCTTCTTAGGATTCTGTCATTGCTTTCCTGCTTAGTGCGTCAGCAACTACATTAGCTTTTCTTGGATGATACTGGATATCGTAATCATAATCTTTTAATAATTTCAACCATCTTCTTTGTCTCATGTTCAACTCCTTCTGATTAAAAATATGAGTGAGACTCTTATGATCTAATTTAATCTGAAATTTCTCTCCATACAAATAATGTCTCCATATCTTAACAGCATGTACTAATACTGCTAATTCCAAGTCATGAGTGGGATAGTTCTTCTAATGTGTCTTCAGTTGTCTTGAGGCATACGCAATTACTTGTTCTCTTTGCATGAGCACACATCCTAAACCTAACCAAGATGCATCGATGTACAAGGTAAATGGTTGTCCTGGGATCGAAATAGTCAAGATGGGAGCTGATATCAATCTAGCCTTCAATGTTTGGAAACACTCTTCACATTTATCGGTCCAAACAAATTTTTCTCCTTTCTTTGTCAGACTGGTGAGAGGTACGACGATTCTAGAGTAATCTTCCATGAATCATCGATAATAACCAGCTAAACCTAAGAAACTTTTGATTTCTGCAACATTCTTAGGTGCTTCCCATTTCACAATGGCTTCAATCTTGCTAGGATCCACTTTAATTCCTTCAGCGGATACAACATGGCCTAAGAAAGCGACTTCATTTAGCCAGAATTCACACTTCATAAATTTTGCGTAAAGCTTCTCTTTTCTTAGTCGCTGCAGACCGACTCTTAGATTTGTGACATGAGTTTCTTTGTCCTTGGAGTAGACTAGTATGTCGTCAATAAATACAATGACTGATGTATCCGACATATCATGGAATACCCGATTCATGAGTTCCATAAAAGTTGCAGGTGCATTAGTCAATCCAAAAGATATGACTAAAAATTCATAATGTCCATATCTAGTTCTGAATGCTGTCTTCGGAATATCACCTTCCTTAATCTTCAACTGATGGTATCCTGACCAAAGATCAATTTTAAAGAACACTTTGGTACCTTGCAATTGATCGAACAAGTTATCGAATCGAGGCAATGGGTATCGATTCTTGATTGTAAGCTTATTCAATTCTCGATAATCTATACACAGTCGAATGCTATCGTCTTTTTTTACGAACAATACTGGCGCTCCCTATGGTGATATGCTGGGTCTGATATAACCCTTGTCTAGTAATTCCTGTAATTGTACCTTCAGTTCCTTTAGTTTAGTAGGAGCCATTCGATAGGGTGCTTTCAATACTGGTGCGGCTCCAGGTATAAGATCTATAACGAACTTTATCGCTCGATCGGGTGGTAGTCCTGGTAGCTCCTTAGGAAATACATCTAGAAATTCATGCACAACTTCAATATCCTCCATTCGTGGTGCTTCCTTGGTGAGGTCGATTACAGATACTAGATACCCAATTCCTCCTTTCTCGATGCATTTTTTAGCCTTCAATGCAGAGAGAATGAGTTTTCGTTTACGGAGAAGTTTAGTTCTCGTAAAACTAAACTCTGCTCCTTCCTTCTCTTTAAATGTCAATTTATTTTTCACACATAATAGGTTTGCAGAGTACCGAGCTAACCAATCCATTCCCAAGATAACGTTAAAGTCTACCATCTTGAGTTGAATTAAGGTTGCATCCAAAATCTTCTCGCCGATAAGAACTAGACATGGTCCATAACCTTTGTCTAGTTCCACTTCTAATCCCATAGGTGATCGTACAAGTAGTTTGTAGTCTAAAGGTCTGAGGGGTAGATTTAACTTCTTTCCAAACGACACAGATATAAAAGAATGAGTACCTCCAAAGTCAAAGAGTACTCTGGCGGATAAGCCATTAATAGGTACAATACCTGTGATTTGATTTAATTTTGTCTACATGCTTACACAAGGTAGTACAAAATGAACAATTCATGTCATACCTATGACTACATCAGGCGATGCGGTAGCATCCTCAGATGTAACTGCATAAACCATTCCTTGTTGTAGTTGCTTTCTTGGCTTAAGATACTCTCTTGAATAATGTCTTACTTGATCACAAATGAAGCATTTGACTCTAGCATTACTTTGCTTCTATTGTGGTTGGGCTGTCGGAGTAGTCTTGGCTGCAGCATTGAAGCCTTAAGTACGAAAGGGTTTAAATGTCTTTGAGTTTTTTCCGTTGTATGAGTTTCCATTGGGCCTTTTAATACCTCTGTTCTGAGCAAAATAACTTTCGCTCTGGTTGGATTCCAGTATTCAAGCAATCTGTACAGTTTCATTATAAATCTTCTTTTCTAGTCCCAATATATGCTCACGGATGCTTCCCCTAAGTCCCATGATGAACCTTCGGATTTTGGTATTTTTCTCCTGCATGCTAGAGGGAGCAAAGAAAAATAGTTCTTCATAACGCTGTTGATATGCGTCTACAGTCATTTGTCCCTGATACAGACTCAGAAACTCCTTTTCCATTTGATCTCTGAAACTCTTGGGAAAATACTTCTCGAAGAAAGCTTCTTTATAGATAGCCCAGGTTAGTTGGGCGTGCTTTGTCAACAGATAACTCCAAGTAGATTTTCACCAATGGTATGCATCACCTTTTAGCATAAAAGTGGCACATAATACCTTCTCTTCTTCATTTATAGTCATCATCATAAAGTTTCTTTCCATCTCATCGATCCAGTGAGCTAGCCATAACGGATCTGATGGCTTGCCTATAAATTCCTTCGGCTTCAACTTCAGAAAACGCTCGATCAGCCTGGAGTGACCAAGCTGATACTGTGCATATGCTCCATACATAGGCGGTTGGTACTGATAATTACCTTGGTTATACCCGCCTTGCGGTGCTTTAGGGTTTGGCACTTGGCCTTGTACTGCTGGTGTCTGCGGTGCTTGGGATGCAGTGTTGCTACCACCAGGTGCAGTACTAGCTTGTCCTGCAGGTAGAGGTGTTGTGTTTGCAGCTGGAAAAGCAATTCCCATAGCATCTTGCATGTTGACTTGCACTTGCTGTATTTGCTACATTTGTTGTGCTAAATTCATCACCACAGTAGTCAAATCTATAGGTGGTGCAGGTAGGTTGGTTGGGTTGGCTTAGGTGTGCACATTCTGAGGTGCAACATTTTGAGTTCTAATATTTCATTTCTGTCCTTGCTGACCTTCATTGTCATTAGTCTCCATAGGTGGTAGAGATGGGTTTACATTTTGTCTCCTTCTACTTACTCTGCGTACAACCATTTAAACTCTTGGTTGAATGGTACTTGGAAAGGCTGTACATGTGAGACAAGATATGATGGTATTATTGGGTTAGTCTCACAATGGAAGGCGAGAGAAAACAAAATCAATAGACAAAAGTTCAAGCAGAATCAAAATGTAGACAACAGTCATTCATACGGTCGATGGCCTACGTTCGCATGTTGTGTGACCATAGGTGCGACCTTCAAAATCCTGGCAACTTACGAGACCCTATGATCGATCTTACGGTCGATGGTTTTGGTCGAATTGTGCGACCGTATGATTCAAAATAAGGTTTTTAAACCTATTTTTTGAAAATTTTCCTTGTCATTCTCCTTCTTCCTCCTACAGTCTCTACTTAACTCGCCACCAGTGAGTTGCTACAGTGTCGACCATACAAACTTGGTGATTTTTCCTTCGATCAACATCTGTCACTCCATTCCTTGAGGTATGTTCTCTACTTTTCTCCATTTTTAAGCTTTCATACCTAGGTTTTTGCTATTTGTAGGGTATTCTTATAATTAATATTTTTCTGACATAAAAATTTAATTTTTATTAGGGGCTTTTGCTATTGGCCACCCAATGGATGAAATCCCTCAAGAAAATTTGAGTTCCATCGGTTAGTTTAGTAGAAACTTGAAATTTTCCATTTTGACCTAAATTTTGGGGTTTTTCTCAATTGTCAAAATTTCTTCAAATTCAACCTACCTAGTTTAAATTTCTAATTGTATGAGCCTTGCAGGATGGTTTGGAACCTATGTAAATCCTCCTTCCCAAATGTTTGGGTAAAAAGTGAGGCTTTTTTCCATTTTACATTGTTATGTCATCAAATTTTCAAATTTATCTAACTTATTTTCTTATTTTCTTCTTTTGCAGTTATCATGGTTCGCACTAAGGTTCCTCGAGTTCATGACCACGACGCTTCAGGTCCGTTGAAGCAGAGGTGCAATATCCTTGGTTTGACAGAAAGAAAGTGGAAGGGGGTCGGTGTGTGAACCTAGCCCATTTAGCCCTATTTGATGTGGAAAGGGTGTTTGGTGATATGGGTTGGCTTCCAGTGATCTTGTACGAGGCTTGCACTTGCTCAGACATGGTCAAGCAGTTCTACTGTCACCTACAGGCAGAGGGTGACTTAGAAGATGTTGGCAGGGGTAGAGAGCTTCGGATCACCAGCTGGGTGAAAGGGGTTCCGATCTCTTTCAACTGTCAAGAGTTAGCTGATCTCCTAGGCATTTCCAACAATGGTCAGTTGTTTTACTGTGCACCCAGGGAGCCACAGTTTCTATCTACACAGGTGCGTGCAGAAATAGATAATCAGATTCTTTGGGATGACCGCTGGGAGATGAAAGCAGTCAACCTGTGTCTAGCGCCACGGGTTTACTGTAAGATTATCCAGCATAATCTTATTCCCCAGGGTAGACACTACGAGATGATCTCACAACTGACTCAGTACCTGCTGTATTGTATCTGTACTAGGCAGCCTGTCTACCTCCCATATATTATTCTTTGGACTATGCACAGAGCTACGTTGCCTGACTTGATAGGAAACTTACCCTATGGGCGGCTGATCTCTACCTTGCTCGCTCATCTACAGGTGGACCTAGTGGATGAGAGGATCCTTGAGGACACCTTCTCAGCTGACCTTGATTGGGATGCCATCAACAGGATGGGCATGAGAGAGATACAGGTCAATGATGATGAGAGGAATGTTATGAGATGTCCTCTCACTAGGGTAGTGGCAACAGATGCAGAGGCGGCAGCAACAGCAGCAACAAAGGTAGCAGCAGAGGTAGTAGCAGAGGCATACGAAGGTGATGATGAGGAGGATGATGATCGGATGTACATGGATGTGGATGCCATCCCTCCTCCATCGCCACAACATTCTACTGGAGCTGGCCCTTCATGCCCACCACCAAATGACATGATGGGGTTGTTACGTGAGATTGGGGAGGCTCAGCGCGTGACTGATTGGAGAGTACGAGAGCTTCTAGATGCCCAGCGCTCTACAGACCAGCGGGTAGTAGATCTGACAGCTAGTCTCCGAGCGACTCAGACTCAGGTGGCCTGGCTCGCGAGAGTATATACTAAGGACTACGATAGAGATAGTGAGGCACCTCCTCCTCCAGCACCTCCAGCTCCATGATTGTCATTTATATCTTTTTCCTTTTTATACTACAGAGTAACTATCCGGATTGTGGACTGTCTGCTTTAGATGTACATTTGTCTTATTCCCATTTGGACATATATTTAAAAATTAGTTTCTCTTTTACATATGTACATTATTCTCTTTCTTAGTTTATATCTCATACAACACAGGTGCTTATGGTGTGTTCTTATTACAACTTTTAAATTTTATCCTAACTCAGTTCATGACTCATGTGGAAGTAGTTAGGTCAATGGGTAGAACCTGAGATGCTCTGATACCAAGTTGTCACAACCCAATTCTGGTCTAACCAGAATGGTGTGATGAACCGCCAATAAACTAATGGTTCACCCAGGATCTCGTATAGGTCGTAACCATCATATCAAACCACACACATATTCCACATTAATAATCAGAGGTAATAAACAAATCAGCGAAAGTTTTACAGATAATGAACTGAGAGTCTAACAGTGATAAATAAGTATTTAATCCAATTATCTCCAAACCACAAGACATAAAAATAAATAATCAATTACATATCTGATGTTCAAATTATAACTAAACTTCAGCAAAAACATATTGGTTGCACTCGCATGATGAATCATGCGCATCTTCTTCAGCTTCTATGTCCATCGCAGCAACGTGTCCATACGTCGGTGCAATCATATATTCTTCAACGATAGGACCTGCATCGTCAACTAAAAAAATTCGACGTCGAAAGGGTGAGCACACATCACAGCTCAGTGAGCAAACAAAATAATGCAACAAACATATGTATGCATTCAATTCATATCTTTGGTCTGGTTTATAAGTTTGCAATATGCTATAGAAAGGTTTGGTAGCCGCTGCACCTCTATACATGAGTGTCTAAATCTGCCCAATGGATCAAACACCATTGCCAACCCACATGCACCCACCATGGAATAGAGATAAAGCTAAAGTGTCCGGATCAAACACTGCCAACACTTCCCCTGATGCCCTACCCATACCAACACTTATGCCCCTATTGGCGAGGGCGTACAAACTGGGCTCGCAACTAACCAATCCTAATTCCAAACAGTGTATCCAATGCCTCACCCTAGCATCCCTCAATACGTCCATAGAGATAGAGCTAAGGCCCCCCGACAGAGTCAGAGACCACACGACCTCCCCTGATGCCCTACGACATAATAGTTCTGTTAAGGTGATGGCGATACGACGATGCTAGTGGGCAAGACATGAGTAGAGATAGAGCTAGAGTCTGTGACGAGGTCAAAGACCACCATGCCACGTCCTCCCCCTGATGTTCCACTCGCATCCAACACACCAACCACACTCATACATTCACATGCCTATTCCTAGCATCATTATCATCATGTTATAAATAAACAGAATTAAATATGCATAAACAGTAATAACAAGAATATGGGATGACATGTGAGATGCACATTACAAGCATACATGCATAGAATCAATCATAGCATTGGACTCAATAAAAATAAATAGTTTGTTATTATCCAATTAGTTTAGGTCTTGTTCCCTCACCTGTTAGCAATACTTGATCTCCTTCCAAGCTTTGAAATTCTCTTTGAATTGATTTAACAACCTAAAAGTTATATGAATTTAAGTTAGGATTCATATGTGACATGTTACAGTAGTCAAAAATCAAAACAGTGCACTGATAGGTGTCTGATTGGTCCTATGATCTCATGCTGTATCGACCTTACTGTCTATGGTCGATACCCTACGGTCGCATATGGTGCGACCGTAGCTGCGACCATATGATTTTTGAAATCTTCCCGAATGCCTATGGTCGATCTTTTGGTCATACTGGTCATGCTATGGTTGACCGTAGCTGCGACCTTGAGATTTCTAGTCACAGTCTACATGCAATTCGAGTTCTTCCTGGGCCAATTCTTCTGTTCTTCAATGGGGTTTATTCTGAGGTTATCCTATAGCCATCATTAGTAGTTTCTTATCAACCGTAATCATCAAATTCACTCCTCATGGTTCTCCTTGGGATTTTCTCAAGGTAATCACATAGATTATAATAGGTTGATATTGCCTATCTTCCATAGAACTCTTATACTTAGAGTTTACATCTCCAGAGATTCATTTCATACCTTTGCCTGTGATAGAGAGTCAATCTCTTCTTAGTAAATTCCTTTCCTTGGTTTTTTCCTCTTCTCCTTCTTTTCCTTCTCTTCCTTCTCTTTCTCTAGGGTTTACTAATGTTCTAAAAGAGTGAAAAATGACTAAGAGACGTCCTTTATATAGAGGAAAACTCTCCATATAGAGTCATGTTTCAATTAGGAAAACAATCCCTTAGTTCTAGAAAGTTTTCGAAACTCGAAGTCTGATCTGGGTTCTCACGGTCGATTATACGATCGCATAAACCGTCGACCGTAGGGTCAAAATCATCAACCGTGGGGTTCTGGAATTGAGATTTTTGGTTCCCTTCCTTATGGTCGACCATACCTACCCAGGTATGCGACCTTAAGTATGTTTTTAGTATTTTTAACTCGATTCTCATACCTGGTTTGTGTGATCTATCTTCACACGCTCGGTCCACTTGGTCCAAGAATGATGGAAAGACCTGGCACGACATGGTTAGACCAAGTTAGTGGAGTGTGAGTCTTACACCTTTCCAATAGGGATCCTACAGTAGTAGCGATCTAGGATCTTGAACTCTATGACTAGCTATGCGAGTTGGTGCTCCTTGAAATCGCACTTCGCCCTAGCGGCTACTAGTTCGCTAGGGGCATGAATAACCAATCCTATGGGTTCCTGAGGACCAGCGGAGGCACTAGTCACCACCTCCGCATGGGGAAATGGGGAGCTCTCCCTGTGATATACTTAGGCAACCGTGGGGACGGCAAGCCTGGTAAGTAAGATTGGGTCAGCAGTCATCCCTGTCGACACCAGGGTACTCGCCATTCCTAGAGCTATCTGTTCTTCCTCTAACCAACTGAAAATAGGCAGGGAGACGTCAATATAGACCTTCTCGGGAAGGTTAAACATACGAGGCATAAGAAAAGAGGTTAAGAAGATGAACAAAAGAACGTGACTTAACTAGTAAAAGTTGCAGACGCAAATCTGAAAAAGATGAAGAAGATGAAGATAGTCGTTGGATTTTGACTGCTGGAGATATAAAGGAATGAGGACACGAATCCTCTATTCAGAGTCTTCAGACCCTTTTAAACTCCTCTCCAAACATAAATATCACGGATTTGAGAGAGTTAAAGTCCGAGGGTCATCATGGTGGAAGTTGTCAATAGCTTTTGTTCGCTGCCTTTGTCAGGGAAGACAGACCATCTCTGCACCTCTATTCAATGACAATCCCAAAAGCATTTAATGAAGTGATTAAAAAGGGGAGACGGAGATGCAAGTCTATGTCAGCATCCTATGATATCCTATGACATAGTGAGAAACAAGCAGTCATGTTGTATACGTGGCTGCCTTCTCAAAGCCAAAGCCTCTAATGTGATAGTGTCAATTGGGGTTTTCAAAAAAATCTTATAAATTGGCACGAAAATGGTCGTTACCACGACTTCATACTTCGAGACTGATGATCCCGGGTCCCACGTGGGTCGGCCTCAACTTGGATCTTCTTCACACACCTAGGATCGGTGAAGAGTTGTATCTGACGACTTAAGAGTTAGTCCTGATGCTGACCTATACCTTGCACCAAAAGGAATAAAGGATCTATGTCAGTCGGGGCACAGTATTATCCCAACACGGGTAAAGGTCCGACCTGGGAAGGTATGACTTCAAATTTTTATAGCTCGTTTCATCAGTATGACGAGTCAGACGAAATAAGGAGAGATACCGAGGTTGCTCCTTCGAATTCGGCAAGCCCAAAGAAGCAAGGGGCAACTACTGATACCATATTTCGTCCATCAATAAGAAAACAACACGTGTCATGAGATAAGGACAACACGTGCCTATACACGTGTCACCTCCAGAATACTCCCGCGTGATGAAAAGATGTAAGTGTGCCCTGGCACGTATTAGGTCTCCGAGTCGGTGGCACACTTCGGTGGGATATCTTATGAACTAACGGATAGTCCCTCGGCACCACGTAACTAGAAGTCGGAGATGGAATAGGACTCCTCCGTAATGGATAATCATTGGTTACGATCCTACGGTTGTAGGACATGACCAACTTAGGTCGACAAGAGAATAGTCTCCTCATTCAATTCGGACACCCAATAACGTATCCGGCTCCAACTAGAGGTATCTACTCTATATATATACACTCGATAATCACAAGTATAGAAACTTCAACTTTTACTCAGAGAATACTCAAGCCTTCCCCACTCTAAGAAGCTTACCTTCTTCTCATAAGTTACATACTGTGTGTTCTATTACTGACTTGATCGTCGGATGGTTGTCGGACTACCCAGTCCGACCTTCGATAACATCTTCTTTCTTGCAGGAGATGAGACATGTCAGCCAACCTAGTTTCAGCAGCAACAAAGCACATAATTAAGTACTCTGGAGTCTTGTTTTCGAAAGCTAAACTCTTTGAATCTTCTGGTTCCACCAGACGTCTTGCTTTATTCCTTTAAATGTTTGTCAGATAATCCTTGCATCCATCTTGAGATCCTGTCTTGGATCTTCGTTTAGGTTCTTCTGGGTTGTATATTAACTCACATTCACACACATGTTAGAAACCCAATATTTGTCATTGGTCGTTTCATCGCTGAAACACCATTCGTGGTCAACACATTCAACATTGGGTACAATAGTTTTTATTTATTTATTATTATTATTTTTTGTTTAAGGAGTACATTCTTTAAAGTAGAGATTAGATGATCAATTTAGGCTCTCTTAGGTATGTATTATAGATTTAATTACATAATATATTATGATATATTTAGTTATTGGGTATGATTTATTATATTTATTTATATTTAAAATAAATTAATATAATGTAAAATCTACAAATAAATTAAAAGTAATTTATTATTATTGTGATAATCTATTTTTATTTCATAATGTATTATATAATTAATTTTATAATATATACCAAAGAAAATCTTAATAAAGTGAAACCCATTATGAGTATTATTATTATGTATCCCTACAAGTTACTTGCACGGCAGAAATACAAAGATCCAACCGGTAAAACAGGTAAGGTACACCGTACGCCATGTTGTCACATACTTAGCATTACTCATTCCTAATATAATACCATGACGAGTTAGTCATAAATCTCCAACTGAGTCTATCTCGGACCATTCTCCAAAGACCAATGGCATTTTCCCGTATTGCCCGTCCACCCAATCAGACCCTTGAGCACTTTCTCAGGCGAAGCTGTGTCCCGTCCAGTGCTGCTGGTGTTCCTAACTAAACTTCCTATGCATCCGTGCCGACTGAGTCCAGTGAATTGAGCGAGACATCCGAGTCTTCATGAACTTCTGGAACTGGGTGTTCTTCTTCTCCCTTTATTTCTTCCTTCCCAAGCTCTGCAACAGAAGAAACTTCATCTTCCATGGACGACTGCAATCGCCTCTTCATCTCCTCAATCACATTATTCATTCCCATCTCTACATCATCCTCACAACTCATAAAGATCTCTGCAATGTCAGCCGGAGTCATCTGCACCAAAGGCAATATTTGCTCCACCTCCTTCATCAGCTCATGCTTATCAATCTCAAGATAGTTCTTGGCAAGCGTCTTGAACGCAGTGATCTCACAATAAGACAGATTGATATGCTTATCCATTCTTCCTGGTCTTAGTAGCGCTTGGTCAAGCTTCTCCTTGTGATTGGTTGTGAAGATCATTAACCTCTCACTTCCACAACATGACCAGAGCCCATCAACAAAATTCAAAACCCCTGATAAGCTAACCGTACTTCCAAAGCTGCTTCCTCTGTTTCGAAATCTGAATGGCTTCTTCTCGTTCTCTTCCTCACCACTAATTTCCTTCTTCTTCCGGTCGGAGAGATCAAGAGAGCAATCAACATCTTCTACAACAATCACAGACTTACTGGAAGTTGAAATCAAGAGCTTTCTAAGCTGCGAATTGCTTGTTACTGCTGTTAATTCAAGGTCATAAATGTCGAATTCGAGGAAATTGGCAATGGCAGCGATCAAGCTTGTCTTACCTGTCCCAGGTGGGCCATACAAAAGGTACCCCCTTTTCCAGGCTCTGCCTACTCTGCTATAATAATCCTTTCTGTTCACAAACTTGATCAGATCGTCTTTGATCTCTTGTTTCAGAACTGGATCGATGGCTACAGTGTCGAATGTTGAGGGATGGGAAAAGGGCACCGAAGACCAAAGCCTCCCATCTTCATCTGCTGACCTGTTTGTGTAAAGCTTACGATCTCTGTTCTTGAACCTGATGTGCTCTGCAACCTCCATTACATGAGGAATGTAAGAAGATTGGACCTTGGGCTTGTCTCTCTCATGGAAAGAGAGCTCGAAGTAGCGATTCTCGTAAGGACGTGCGTAACCATGGCCGTTGCTTTTCTTCTCGACGCTGTGGAAGGACCACTTTACTTTGAACCCTTCGAAGATCTCTTCGATCTTCTGGTTAGCATCCATGGTAAAATTCAGATTCTTCGAATTCTTGAGCCTGGAGAGCTTGAGGACTTTAGCAGCAGCGAAGCAGTTGGAACTCAGGTAGAGCTGTACAGAGTCATAGAGCTCGTTGGGATATGAGTTATCATATTCCTCGATGACTATGGAGATTTTGGGCTGCAGTGACGAGAAGATCTTCGAGAAGAGGCTTTTCAGAGCCTGGTACACTTCAGGAGGAAGGAAGTCACGAATTGCAGTTCTGATGAAGACGAAGGTTGCAAACAAGGAACCCAACGACTTCCAATCTACCAGTAGCTCCATTTTTGTTTCTTATCAGAACCCAGAGAACAGATTTTGGATTTGAAGCATGAAAAGCAAGCAGAAAAGCAAGGAGAAAAGCAGAGATCAGTCCCGTATAAATCAGATGAAAAGAAAGAGAAAAAAAACAGAAACAGAAACTCAGGAGAAATGAAAGGGTAAGTTCAATGAAACTGCAGGTTTCTTTTCTCTGTCTTTTTCTTTTCGAAAAGATATTGATGAAGTGTCGAGGTATTAATCACGGCTCTTCTGCCAATTGCCATCCAGGGCTTCCACCTAAATGCTGAAAAGCCAAAAAAGCTGAATAAAGGTTTGGAAGGTAATGCTATGATTGACAATTTCCACGATAATCCATGACTCCATTCAAGGAGTTTCTTGTACATAGATCTTGGTGTGGGTCCCACTTTTTTATCGTGGAATGATTTGTCGAATCAATGACCCATAGTTATGGATGGAATCGCCAGAGAGAGGTCTTCACTTACGTTATTCTACTTCCGGATATATGATAGAAACTGACTTGGTCGGTGGTGACTGCGAACATATGTAACCTTATTTTTAACCATATCTAGCCAGCCTGATTCGACAATAGAGATTCCAATTTGATGATTGGGAAATCAGGTAGCAATCATATATGTTCACGGAGGCATATGGGCTGAAAGTCGGGGAAATAATGGTTGAGGATTTCTGCAGGTGGGGCCAGTGAGTGTATGGAGTCAGTTTTCCTTCTCCTACCCGGATGCAACAAGGAAATTATGAGGCAGTTTCCTTTTTACTGACGATGAAGATGGCATATGTTAATCCACTAGGGTTACATCTATCCATTAGGATTAGAATCTTTAAATCTGAGGAGGCTTTGACATATAGGCACGTGTGTTCGTATGTGATACTGAAAGAGTTTGAAAATGTGACAAGAGATTTGAATGTGAATAATCTCATATACGTTTTTGTCGATAGATTAGATTTGTATTTATAAATAACGATACTTGGGACACAAGTAGAATTTGAATTTTCTATAGGAATTTTTACCCAATATATATATATATATATCCTATAGGAATCTGTAGCCAATCTTTGAAATTTGAATGTCCTATCTTGTAGGAATTTTGTGACCGATTTTTCAATACCAAATATGTATAAACTTATCTAAAAAAAGCATGTAGATGTGCTAAAGTTATTTACTTTGCTGCTGAATTGGTAATGCTTACGTTGCCCGATACCTGAAACACAGAAAACAATATAAAGTTATCTTTGGAGGTCGGATTGGGTAATCCGGTGGCCAGTTCGACGATCAAGTCAATAACAGAGCAAGCAATATGAAGATATGAAAGATCGTAAGCTCTTTAAAGTAATGGAGTAAGGTTTGAGTATTCTCAAGTTAGAAGTTCTCTACTCCTTACCTGTGACCGGGGAGTGATTATACAGACCAATGTACGTTGTGTGGGAGCTGGATATGCCACTTAGGTAGTTGAGATTGTGAAAGTAACTATCTCTTAGAGACTTCAGTCGGTTACATTCTTTGGTCGTTGGATTGTAATCTCACGGCCAGGAGTCGACATGTCTACTACTTTCCTAGGAGACCAATGAGTGTCACTGATGGGGAGGGTAGTGGTCTAGAGCACGTCTCTGGACTCATCTCCTATCCCCATGCTGAATATAGGGATTAGTTGTTCATCGATGAAATCCTTGTAGTCTTACGCAATGTACTTGAGGACTTGACGCTGGCGAAGCGCACGTGTTTCTCCTGAGGGATAGAGTCGCTTTATGAATGACACATGCTAGAACACGTGCTACCTCTTCATTAGAGGATAGGATATACTATTAACAGTTGGCCCTTGTTTTTTTTGATTCGCCGAGTTCGAAGGAGCAATCTTGACACTATTTCATAACTTTACCTGTTCACTTTCCAAATGAGCCAAGTTGCCGAATCAAATAAGGTTTGATCACTATCTTCGCTACAAGCTGGTCCTTGAACTTGTGCAAGGCAACTGTCACACCCCGTTCCCAATGTATCTGTACTATGGAATTAACAGGATTCCTTTCATGCAAAGAAATCCCCTCCAGGATCACATTTCACAGGATCCCAACCACAAATCCATAATGTTACCCACACATGGTAATAATCAACCTGTTTTAGTTGATTACTCTGAACAGGTTGATTATTACCATGTGAGGGTAACATTATGGATTTGTGGTTGGGATCCTGTGAAATGTGATCCTGGAGGGGATGTCTTTGCATGAAAGGAATCCTGTTACATTATTCCAAGTGGAAGTCTTATCTCAAATCAAAAGTAGCTAACGTCTATAGTTTATGAAAGAAATATTCAAAACTTATTCCAAGTAAAAGTGTTTCCAGAAGCTTAAGAGTTATTTGAAAGATTTGGACAACACGTTCCCAAATAATTTAAATTGCCTAGATATTAGTGATATTATGTGAGAATGGTTACACCTATCCATAGATGCAGTCATCGCACTCGCAATTAGAGCTATGGACATATTCATTGCTATCACCATCAACATCCTCCACACCGGATGGGTAGTACCTCAGAGTATCAATATAGTCACCAATGGTTTCACCTCCATCTTCTAAAATAATGTATGCACACGAAGGTAAGCTCAACCACTGAGCTTAGTAAGAAAAGCAAACGTGCAACAAACAAATGCATGATATTACAAAATATGGTCAGGTATGATAATTGTATGTGCCAACTCTGGACAACAAAATCGGTGCTTCTAGGTTGCACGTGTCACACCCCAATTCTGATCGAACCAGAAGTGTGATTGAACCACTAACAAACGACGACTCAAGCCAAGATCACGTAAGACCGTACCAACAATTCATAACACACACATCAACCACAATCAGAGATAATAAATAATAACGAAAGTCTTTATTAATAATGACCTAAGAAACTAAGAATAAATAATGAATAATCTAATTATCCAAGTGTTGATCAAAACATAAATAAAATAACTATTACAAGTTCATAAATCCATTTACTAAAATAACCCTAAGCATAAACACAATAGAGACACTCGTATGACGAGTCATGCTCTCTCTTTACCGTATGCACATCCATAGCCGCCATGCGTCTATAGGATGGCGCACTAATGTAGTCTTCCACTGTAGTACAGGCATCATCTACTAAAAAGAAAATAATATCGTGGCGTGAGCTTACAACTTAGCTTAGTGAGAAACAAAATATGTAGCAAGCAATATACATGATGTGACATTCAATCATTTGGTATGGTTTAAGTTTGTAATGTACTATGGTAAGGATATGGTACAACCACACCTCTATACACGAGAGTATGACCACACCCAATGGTCAGACTCCAACCAAAACTGCTATCATCCTACAACACTCACTATGGAATAGAGATAGAGCTAGAGCCCAATGGTAGGCTACAACCAAATCATCAGCACTCCCCTAATACTCTACCCGTACCAATACATATGTCCCTACTGGCGATGACTTGCAAACTAGGTTCATCACTAACTAATCCTAGATGTCATCAAAAGTGTATTCAAGGCCTTACCTCAGTATCCTTCAATATGCAATAGAGATAGAGCTAGAGTCCATTGGTAAGTTTATAGCTAGCACCGTAGACACTCCCCTTGATACCCTGTAACTTACTAAGCACATTAAGGTAACAACGATATGATGATGTTAGTGTAGTAAATAGTTTGAGGCTACAACCTCTCCCCATTTAACACACCAACCACACACAAACACATGCCTATCCTCATCATCATCATCATAAAGAAATAATATAAATATGCATGAACAATAAAATAGATATTAGATGACATATTATATACACAAACAATCAGATCAATAGACATACAAGGTAGTCTGTAAGACCCGTATCAAACTAACTCGGTCTTACCACCTTGAACCAGGTCTACCCATCATGTTTGAGCCAAATGGACCAAGTGCGTGAAGGAGATCATGATCCCAGGTATTAAATTGACCCAAAAACACTTAAAATAAGGGGAGGGTCGCATACCCAGCAAGGGAGGGGTCGGACCCCCCCGGTATAGAAGTCAGACCCCCAGTTTTACATGGGGGGGGGCAGATATTTTAAGGACCAGGGGTCGACGGGATCTCCGACCCCCCCTATTGACCCCCGGTACTCGGTAAAAATAGAAATTAGGAAACTTTCCTAATTTCAATGGGATTCCTTCCTAATCTCAATGGGACTTATATTAGGAGTTTCTACTCTATGAATAGGATGTCCCTAAGCCCCTTTCACTCCTTTTAGAACCGTAATTGAATTGAGAGAAAGAGAAGAGAAGGAAGAGAAGAAGAAGAGAAGGAAAGAAGAGAAGAAGGAAAAAGGAGAAGAGTTGCAGAGAAGGAGTATTCTTCTCAGGTATGGATACTATTTCCATGAGTTTCTAAAGACCTTAGTATAGATAATGAAGAGGGTATGATCTCGGAGAAATCCAAACCATCAACCCATGATTAGGTTTTCATGGAAAACCATGGGGGAAATCATGAAAGCCATATAGGTGAATGAATCACGGTTCTAGGCCATAGAACATGTGTGGAATGGACTGCAGGAGCAAGCCATAGGACCCCAAACACGAAGAATGGACTGAAGGGAGGAAAATTGACAAAACCCACAGGGGATCGCATGAGGGGTCGATGGCCAATCGACCCTACCAGACCCTGAGCATCCACCCCCAGTGTTTGGGATGTCCAGAATAGGGGTGGTCGCACCCAAGGTCGATCAAACTCCGACCCTAGCATCGACCCCCAGTTAACAGCAAGGTTTTAAAAATAAAAATTAATTCTAATTAAATTCTATCGACTTGGTTAGGTTTTCTAGTGATATAATATCAATATAAAGGTGATTCTTAAAGCTTGAAAGAGGACTTACGATCAAGTTAAGGTGAGGAAACAAGACTCTTAACTAATTGGTTAATAACAAACTGTTTTATTTCTTGAGTCCGATGCTATGCTTGATTCTACGTGAATATGCTTGTAATGTGCATACAACATGTCATCCAATATTTCTATTATTGGTTCATGCATATTTACTTTATTGTTTATAACATGATGATGATGATGATGATAGGAATAGGCATGTGAATGTATGTGTGTGGTTGGTGTACTTGATGTGAGCGAGTATCGGGGGGTGTCATAGGCTGGGCCTCAACACTTTAGCTCTATCTCAAACTCAAGTCTTGTGCATTAGCATCGTCGTATCGCCATTACTTTAGCAGAACTATTACGTCGTAGAGTATCAGGGGAGGTGGTCTCGGTCCTTGTAGTCTCTGACTCTACCGGGGCCTTAGCTCTATCTATATGGATGTTCTAAGGGATGCTGGGGTGAGGCTTTGGATACACTATTTGGCATTAGGATTGGTTAGTTGCGAGCCCAGTTTGCAAGCCCTCACCAGCAGGGGCTTACGTGTTGGTATGGCACTGTACAACAATAAACGTTAACCTTTGTTGTACAATGTTCATGAATTGGGTGCATGTGAGTCGACGATAAACGTTACCTTTGGGCGGCGTCACACACTTGTGTATAGAGGAGGGGTCAATAAACGTTAACCTTTGACCACCAAACCTTTCTATTGCATATTGCAAACTTTAAACCAGACCAAAGATATGAATTGATTGCATGCATATGTATTGTTGCATTGTTTTGTTTGCTCACTGAGCCATGATGTGTGCTCACCCCCTCGACGTTGAATATTTTTAGTTATTGATGCAGGTACTACCGTCGAAGATTATGTCAACGCTCCAGTGTACGGGCATGTGATGGCGATGGAAGTTAAAGACAAAGTGGATACGCATGACTCCTCTTGCGAGTGCAACTCATGCGTATTCAATTAGATTTTATTTTAGTTATTTGGATTTAGTAAAGACATGTAATGGATATTTATTTATGTCTTAGTTGATAAAGAATAATTTTCTACTTAAATATGATTATCACATCTAGATTTCTCAGTTCATTTTATTATAAGACTTTCGCTATTGTGTATTTACTCTGATTATGAATGTGGATGTATGGGGTTTAGATAACACGGATATAGCCTACTCGAGATCCTGGTTGAACCGTTTGTTTGCTAGCGGTTCATCACACCATTCTGAATAGTACAGAATTGGGGTGTGACAACTTGGTATCAGAACATCTCAGGCCTTGTCCGCTAAACTAGCATACCTTCACGTCGAATTGTGAACTGAGATAGGATAAAAGTAAAAACTGTAATATTAACACACACTATAAGCACAAGTGATGTTTGAGATCAAATTTAAAAAGAGAATAATGCATCTATTAAAGGGGGAACAATATTAAATACAATGAGAGAGAAACAAACGTATATAAATAGCTAAGGTAGAGTACAGTCCACAACCCGGACAGTTACTCTGTAGTACAATGAACAAAAATAAATACAATCATGAAGCTGGAGGTGAAGGAGGAGGCGGTGCCTCACGATCTCTGTCATAATCCTCAGCGTAGACTCTAGTCAACTAGACTATCTGAGTCTGGGTCGTCTGAAGACTAGCTGTAAGATCAGCTACCCATTGATCAGTCCCGCGCTGAGCACCCAAAAGCTCCTCCATACGCATATCTGACCGACGCTGAGCATCTATGAGCTCTCCCATCCTCATATCCGATCTGCGCTGTGCGTCTAGTAACTCCCCCATCCTGAGATTAGATCTGCGCTGAGCCTCTCTGATCTCATGCAATACCTCCATCATATCAGAAGGTGGGTGTGAAAGACCAGCCGTATAAGAAGTACTAACTCCAGCAACATGTGTAGGTGAAGGAGGTGGTATGGAGTCCACATCCATGTACAGATGGTCATCATCACTAGCAGGCTCCATATGAACTCCAGCGGCGGCGGCAGCTGCCTCAGCGTCAGCTATCTCTACGCGAGTGCAAGGGCGCACCATCGCGTTCCTCTCCTCATCACTGACCTGGGCATCCCGCATGCCCATCTTGCAAATAGCCTCCCAATCTAGAGGCGATGAGAAGGATTTCTCCTGAATCTTCTCATCCACTAAATCAACCCCCAGGCGAGTAAGAAAGGTAGTGATAATGCTTCCGTAAAGAAGGTTGCCGGTGTGACTGGGCAACGTGGCAGTGATCATGGTACACATAATGATGTATTGAAGGAAAACGGGCTGCCTAGTGCATATATAGTATAGGAGATACTGGGTCAGCTGGGACATCCTCTCATAATGACCACTCTGCGGTATCAGGTTATGCTGAATGATCTTGCAATATATCCGTGGATCTGAATGCAGATAACACGCCCTCATCTGCCAGCGATCAGGTCAGATAAGCTGACTATCGATTTCGGCCCTCATCTGTAGAGAGAAGAACTGGGGCTCTCCAGGGGCACAGAAAACCATGGGGCCAGCATAGGAAATGCCCAGTAGGTTGGTCAGCTGCCGATAATCAAAGGAGATATCAACTCCCTTGACGTAGCTCGTGATGCGAAGCTCATTCCCCTCTCAACATCATTGTAATCCCCCACCACCTGGAGGTTACAATAGAACTGGCATACCAAGTCGAGGCAGGTACTGGCATCATAAGTGATGACAGGGAACCATCCCATATCACCAAAGGCTCTCTCCACATTGAACAAGGCTAACTCAGCCAAGTTCACCTTGCGACCTCCCTCTACCTTCTTGCGAGCGTAGTGGGCATACTGTGCCTCGGCTTCGTTGGAACTGAAATGAAGAGGGTCACGAACTCTGGGTACCTTGGTACGAGCCATAGTATCTGCAAATAAGAAAGAAAAATAAATAATGGGATAGTAGAGAGTAAACATTTGAAATTTCGACATAATAACGATGTAAATTGGATAAAAACCTCACTTTTCACCCATACACGTGGGCAGGAGGACTTACTTAGATCCTAAACTAACTTGTGAGACTTAAACAGGCGGAAATTGCAACTAATTAGATTGAATTGCAAGAAATTTCAAGAAATTCAAAATTTCACCAAAATTAGGGCAAAAAGTGAAAATTTTGAGTTTCTTGATAACCAACCGATGAAACTCGAATATTTTTTAGGGATTTCATCCATTGACTCACTAACAACAAAAGCCCCCAATAAAAATCAAATTTTTACATCTGGAAAAAGTTTAATTTGAAGAAAACGAGATATGCGGGTAAAAACCTAGAATAGAAAACCTAAAAACAGGTAAAGGTAAGACATATACTTGTAGGGAAGGTGTAGACGTCGAAACAAGGAACCCAAATGACCAATGTAGCAGAGTTGGCACTGTAGCAACTCAGGGGAAGGAGGCAAGTCGAAACGGAGGAGGAAGAATGAAAAATGAACTCAGAATCAGACCTTAAAAATCTGATTTTTGGTCCGGGGGTCAGAGAATTCGACCAGGACCATCGACCCCCATATCGACCCCCGTATCGACCCCCAGCTCTCGGGAACCTGACAGAGAACCAGGGGTCGCACCTGGGGGTCAGACACCCATCGACCCCCATATCGACCCCCGGCTCTCGGGAAAAATAAGTGATTTCCCAGGGTCGGACACTGACGGTCGAACATACCATCGACCCCCACCATCGACCCTGCATAGAAAAGACTGTATTTTTCACAGAATGATCTAAAAATTTTCAAAATAACATCGGTTAGCGTATCTACATGAAGTATAAATGATTGCCTCACGTATTTTAATGATTTTCAGGCTTCACCATTATCCAAAGGAAAACATGGCTGGGCGTAGAATAACCAGGCAGAGCCAAAACGCAGTTCCACCACCACCACCCATGGAGGAAGCCAGTCAAGAAAATATATATGCACAGGGTAATCCACAGGTTGCACCATCAGTAAACCAGGGTCAGGAAAATCCTACAAACTTGCCACCTCCACCACTAGAGCTGACAACCGTTGTTATGAACCTAGCGCAACAGCTACAGCAAATGCAACGAGCACAGGCTCAAATGCAAGCAGCAATGGGAATGATGCTTCAGACAACACATGTTACACCAATGCAGACTGGACAAACAAGTGCAGCACCGGTGGGTAACCACCCAGCACCTCAAACACCTCAACCACCAGCTGCACAGATTCCAGTACCAAGTCCAGAAGCAGTTCAGGTTAATTACCAGTATCCACAACCTATGTTTGGGGCATACCCTCAAAATCAGATGGACCACTCTTGACTGGTGAGCGATTCTTAAAGATGAAGCCCAAGGAGTTTAACGGTAAACCGTCCAATCCTTTATGGCCAGCACATTGGATCGACGAGATGGAGAGGAATTTTCTGATGATGACTATTAAAGAAGAAGAGAAGGTATTATGTGCCACTTTCATGCTAAAAGGTGATGCACATCATTGGTGGAAATCTACCAGGGCCTACCTATTAACCAAGCACGCCCTATTGACTTGGGATATATATAAAGAAGCTTTCTTTGAGAAGTACTTTCCCCGAAGCTTCAAAGATTCTATGGAGAAGGAGTTCTTGAGTTTATATCAGGGACAGATGTCCATGGATGCATATCAACAGCGTTATGAGGAGCTGTTTTTCTTTGCACCACTCAGCATGCAAGAAGAAGACACTAAGACCCGTAGGTTTTTCACGGGACTTAGAGGAAGCATCAGAGAGCATGTTCTAGGTTTGGAAAAGAAAATATATAATGAAGCTGTGCAAATTTCTCGAGTTATAGAATCGAGCCAGAAGGAGAGCTATTTCAAGCAGAACAGATGTATGAAAAGGCCAGCTGGAAATGCTTATACGGAGGGAATAACAAGACATTTAAACTCTTGCGTGCTCAAGGCTTTACTGCTGCACCCAAGACTACCCCAGTAACTCAACATCAGCCAAAGCCAAATACTGAAGGCCCAAAATGTTTTAACTGCAACCAAGCGGGGCATATGGCAAGGGAGTGTCCTAAGCCCAAGAAGTAGCTGCATCAAGGAAGAGTTTATGCTGTTACATCCGAGGATGCTGCCGCATCACCCGATGTGGTCACAGGTATGACTGAAACCTTTTAAGTTGAATTACATTGTGTGAGCATGTAGACTAAGTTAAAATAAATCACAGGTATCGTACCTATAAATGACATACCCGCCAGAGTACTCTTCGACTTAGGAGCTACTCATTCTTTTATATCTGTGTCATTTGGAAAGAAGCTAAATTTACCCATCAAAACATTAGACTACAAACTACTTGTACGGTCACCGATGGGGTTAGAAGTGGAATTAGAAAAAGGTTATGGGCCATGTCCAGTTCTCATTGGCGAGAAAACTTTAGATGCAACCTTGATCCAACTTGGGATGGCAGACTTTGACGTCATCTTGGGAATGGACTGGTTAGCTTGGCATTTTGCGAACCTATTATGCACCGAAAAGAAGCTAACATTTAAAGACAAAGAAGGAGCAGAATTCAGTTTTTCGGGAACCAAATTTCCCCGTAAACGCAAGCTCATACTCTCAGCACTAAATGCTAAGAAGTGCCTTGAGAAGGGAGCAGTCGGGTATCTAGTATCAGTGGTCGACCTCACCAAAGAAGCACCACGGATGGAAGATATTGATGTCGTGTGGGACTACCCCGACGTATTTCCTGAAGAACTACCAGGATTACCACCCGACCGAGCCACAGAGTTTGTGATAGATCTTATACCTGGAGCCGCACCAGTATCAAAAGCACCTTATCGAATTGCTCCTACTGAACTAAAGGAATTAAAAGTACAACTACAAGAACTACTGGACAAGGGTTATATTTGATCCAGTATATCACCATAGGGAGCGCCAATATTGTTCGTAAAGAAGAAGGACGGTAGCGTTCGATTATGTATCGAGTATCGAGAATTGAACAAACTGACAATCAAGAATCGATATCCACTACCTCGGATCGATGACTTGTTCGATCAGTTGCAAGGAGCAAAAGTATTTTCTAAGATCGATTTTCGGTCAGGCTACCATCAGTTGAAGATTAAAGAAGGTGATATTCCTAAGACAGCTTTCAGGACCAGATATAGACATTATGAATTCTTGGTCATGTCTTTTGGATTAACAAACGCACCAGCAACTTTCATGGAACTTATGAACCGGATTTTCCACGATATGTTGGATACGTCGGTTATTTTATTTATTGATGATATATTGGTATATTCCAAGGACAAGGAAACCCATATTAAGAATCTAAACGCCACTCTACAGCGTTTAAGGAAAGAGAAGCTGTATGCCAAATTTACCAAGTGTGAGTTTTGGCTAAGTGAAGTCGCCTTCCTAGGCCATGTAGTATCTGCTGAAGGAATCGAAGTGGATCCCAGCAAGATCGAGGCTATTGTAAAGTGGGAAGCACCAAAGAGCATTGTAGAAATTAGAAGTTTTCTGGGTCTCGCTGGTTATTATCGGCGATTTGAGGAAGACTATTCCCAGATTGTCGTACCTCTCACCAGTCTGACTAAGAAAGGTGAAAATTTTGTGTGGACGGATAAATGCGAGAAGAGCTTCCAAACCTTGAAGACCAAATTGATATCCGCTTCGATTTTGACTATTCCTGTTCCCGAACAGTCATTTACCCTATACACTGATGCGTCGAGACTGGGATTAGGATGTGTGCTTATGCAAGGAGAACAAGTAATTGCTTATGCCTCAAGACAGTTAAAGACACATGAGAAAAACTATCCCACTCATGATTTGGAGTTAGCGGCAGTAGTACATGCTGTCAAGATATGGAGACATTACCTATACGGAGAGAAGTTTCAGATTAAATTGGACCATAAAAGTCTTACTTATTTATTTAATCAAAAGGAGTTGAATATGAGACAAAGAAGATGGCTGGAACTATTGAAAGACTATGATTGTGATATCTAGTATCATCCGGGGAAAGCTAATGTAGTAGCGGATGCGTTGAGCAGAAAGGCAATGATAAAATCTCAAGGAGAGGTTAGCACAACTGCAGCAATGTGTACTACTAGAACGGTATTCAATCACAACAATGAGCATTATGTGATAGATACAACGGATGGATCAGCCAACCAAGGGTTCATTCATCGGTTTTCCAATATGTTCGCGGCATTGAAGATTATATCGGATATAATTGATGAAGTGTAGATAGCTATCAAATCAGACCCTTACATGAGAATGGTCCTAAAAGACATCGAAAAAGGTAGAACTAACCCTGAGTTCACCTTGGACGAAGAGAAGGTATTGAAGTACAAAGGAAGAATATGTGTACCCGAAACAGAAATTGTGGACATTAGACACTGACTGATGAAAGAAGCCCATACCACCATCTATTCGATACACTCGGGAAGTACAAAAATGTATCATGATCTAAAGAAATTATATTGGTGGAGAGGAATGAAAGCAGACGTAGCTAAGTTCGTGTCTCAATGCCTAAATTGTCAGAAAGTAAAGGCTGAACGACAAAGACCCGCAGGACTGTTACAGCCGTTACCAAAACCAGCATGGAAATGAGACTGCATCACTATGGACTTCGTCACAGGGTTACCATTGACTCCTCGAGTAGTTGACGCAGTTTGGGTGATTGTAGACCACCTGACTAAAACAGCTCGCTTTATATCGATACGACCTCAGTATACACTAGAGAGGTTAGCAAAGCTATATGTGGATAATATTGTCCGATTAAACGGTGTACCAGAGAGCATTGTGTCTGATAGAGATCCACGATTTACTTCCAAGTTTTGGGAAGGATTGCAAAAGGCTATGGGTACAACATTAAAGTTTAGTACTGCATTCCATCCACAGACAGATGGACAGTCAGAGCGTACAACTCAGATTCTAAAAGATATGCTACGAGCATGTGTAATTGATTTTAAAGGATCATGGGATGAAAAGTTACCACTGATCGAGTTCGCTTATAACAATAGCTATCAGACTACTATACAGATGTCCCCCTATGAAGCACTGTTGGCAGAAAGTGTCGAACTCCTTTATTTTGGATTGAAGTTGGAGAACGTAGTATTGTTGGACCGGAATTTGTTGAAGAGACTTGTCGAGTGGTCGACATAATCAAGGAAAGAGTGAGAACAGCCAAGAATCGTCAGAAGCAATATGCAGATACTCGATGCAAAGATCTTGAGTTCGTCGTGGGTGATAAAGTATTCTTGAAGGTATCGCCTATGCGAGGTCTGAAATGGTTCGGACAAAAAGGGAAACTAAGTCCAAGATATGTCGGACCATATGAGATTCTTGCTAAGCGTGGGAAAGTGGCTTGCTAGTTAGCACTACCACCATCTATGTCAAGTGTGCATGACGTATTTCATATTTCCTTATTAAAGAAGTATGTCGAGGATCCATCGCACGTTCTGACAGTAAATCTACCTGATTTGACTGATAATTTGACCTTTGAAGTAACACCAACTGAAATCACCAGTCGAAAGGTTTAACAACTACGCAATCGAGATATCTATTATGTTAAGGTCACTTGGAGAAGTAGAGACATGGAAGAAATTACATGGTAAGAAGAGAATGCTATGCGAAAGCAATACCCTCATTTATTTGACTCAGAAGGTATGAACAATTTTGTGGACGAAATTTTTATAAGTAGGGGGGAGTTGTAAGATCCGTATCAAACTAACTCGGTCTTACCACCTTGAATCAGGTCTACCCATCATGGTTGAGCCAAATGGACCAAGTGCGTGAAGGAGATCACGATCCCAGGTATTAAATTGACCCAAAAATACTTAAAATAAGGGGAGGGTCGCATACCCAGCAAGGAAGGGTTGGACCCCCCAATATAGAAGTCAGACCCCCAGTTTTACATGGGGGGTCGGACATTTTAAGGACCAGGGGTCAACGGGATCTCCGACCCCCCTATCGACCCCCGGTACTCGGTAAAAATAGAAAATTAGGAAACTTTCCTAATTTCAATGGGACTTATATTAGGAGTTTCTACTCTATAAATAGGACGTCCCTAAGCCCCTTTCACTCCTTTTAGAACCCTAATTGAATTAAGAGGAAGATAAGAGAAGGAAGAGAAGAAGAAGAGAAGGAAAGAAGAGAAGAAGGAAAAAGGAGAAGAGTTGTAGAGAAGGAGTATTCTTCTCAGGTATGGATACTATTTTCATGAGTTTCTAAAGACCTTAGTATAGATAATGAAGAGGGTATGATCTCGGAGAAACCCAAACCATCAACCCATGGTTAGGTTTTCATGCAAAATCATGGGGGAAATCATGAAAGCCATATAGGTGAATGAATCACGGTTCTAGGCCATAGAACATGTGTGTAATGGACTGTAGGAGCAAGCCATAGGACCCCAAACACGAAGAATTGACTGAAGGGAGGAAAATTGACAAAACTCACAGGGGTCGCATGGGGGGTCGATGGCCAATCGACCCTACCAGACCCTGAGCATCGACCCCCAGTGTTCGGGAAGTCCAGAATAGGGGTGGTTGCACCCAGGGTCGATCAAACTCCCACCCTAGCATCGACCCCCAGTTAACAGCAAGGTTTTAAAAATAAAAATTAATTCTAATTAAATTCTATCGACTTGGTTAGGTTTTCTAGTGATATAATATCAATATAAAGGTGATTCTTAAAGCTTGAAAGAGGACTTACGATCAAGTTAAGGTGAGGAAACAAGACTCTTAACTAATTGGTTAATAACAAACTATTTTATTTCTTGAGTCTGATGCTATGCTTGATTCTATGCGAATATGTTTGTAATGTGCATACAACATGTCATCCAATATTTCTATTATTGGTTCATGCATATTTACTTTATTGTTTATAATATGATGATGATGATGATGATAGGAATAGGCATGTGAATGTATATGTGTGGTTGGTGTACTTGATGCGAGCGAGTATCAAGGGGGGTGTCATAGGCTGGGCCTCAACACTTTAGCTCTATCTCAAACTCAAGTCTTGTGCATTAGCATCGTCGTATCGCCATTACTTTAGCAGAACTATTACGTCGTAGAGTATCAGGGGAGGTAGTGTCGGTCCTTGTAGTCTCTGACTCTATCGGGGGGCCTTAGCTCTATCTCTATGGACGTTCTGAGGGATGTTGGGGTGAGGCCTTGGATACACTGTTTGGCATTAGGATTGGTTAGTTGCAAGCCCAGTTTGCAAGCCCTCACCAGCAGGGGCTTACGTATTGGTATGGCACTGTACAACAATAAACGTTAACCTTTGTTGTACAATGTTCATGAATTGGGTGCATGTGAGTCGACGATAAACATTACCTTTGGGCGGCGTCACACACTTGTGTATAGAGGAGGGGTCAATAAACATTAATCTTTGACCACCAAACCTTTCTATTGCATATTGTAAACTTTAAACCAGACCAAAAATATGAATTGATTGCTTACATATGTATTGTTGCATTGTTTTGTTTGCTCACTGAGCCATGATGTGTGCTCACCCCCTCAACGTCGAATATTTTTAGTTGATGACGCAGGTACTACCGTCGAAGATTATGTCAACGCTCCAGAGTACGGGCATGTGGCGGCGATGGAAGTTGAAGACGAAGTGGATACGCATTGTAAGACCCGTATCAAACTAACCCGGTCTTACCACATTGGACTTACCCATCAAAACATTGGACTACAAACTACTTGTATGGTCACCGATGGGGTTAGAAGTGGAATTAGAAAAAGGTTATGGGTCATGTCCAGTTCTCATTGGCGAGAAAACCTTAGATGCAACCTTGATCAAAATTGGGATGGCAGACTTTGATGTCATCTTGGGAATGGATTGGTTAGCTCGGCATTCTGCAAACCTATTATGCGCCGAAAAGAAGCTAACATTTAAAGACAAAGAAGGAACAGAGTTCTGTTTTACGGGAACCAAACTTCCCCGTAAACGCAAGCTCATACTCTCAGCACTAAAGGCTAAGAAGTGCCTTGAGAAAGGAGTAGTCGGATTTCTAGTATCAGTTGTCGACCTTACCAAGGAAGCACCACAGATGGAAGATATTGATGTTGTGCGGGACTACCCAAATGTGTTTCCTGAGGAACTACCAGGACTACCACCTGACCGAGCTACAGAGTTTGTTATAGATCTTTTACTTGGAGCCGCGCCAGTATCGAAAGCACCTTACCGAATGGCTCCTACGGAATTGAAGGAATTGAAAGTACAACTACAAGAACTACTGGACAAGGGTTATATTCAACCCAGTAAATCACCATGGGGAGCGCCAGTATTATTCGTAAAGAAGAAGGACGGTAGTGTTCGATTATGTATCGACTATCGGGAGTTGAACAAGCTGACAATCAAAAATCGATATCTTGTTCGATCAGTTGCAAGGGGCAAAAGTATTTTCTAAGATCGATCTTCGGTCAGGCTACCATCAGTTGAAGATTAAAGAGGGTGATATTCCTAAGACAGCTTTCAGGACCAGATATGGACATTATGAATTCTTGGTCATGTCTTTTGGATTAACAAATGCACCAGCAACTTTCATGGAACTTATGAACCGGGTTTTCCACGACATGTTGGATATGTCAGTCATAGTATTTATTGATGATATATTGGTATATTCCAAGGACAAGGAAACCCACATTAAGAATCTAAATGCCGCCCTACAGCGTTTCAGGATAGAGAAGCTGTATGCAAAATTTTCAAAGTGTGAGTTTTGGCTAAATGAAGTCGCCTTCCTAGGCCATGTAGTATCCGCTGAAGGAATCAAAGTGGACCCCAGCAAGATCGAGACTATTGTAAAGTGGGAAGCACCAAAGAGCATTGCAGAAATTAAAAGTTTTCTGGGTCTCGCTGGTTATTATCGCAGATTTGTGGAAGACTATTCTCGGATTGCCGTACCTCTCACCAGTTTGACTAAGAAAGGTGAAAAGTTTGTGTGGACGGATAACTGTGAGAAGAGCTTCCAAACATTGAAGACCAGATTGATATCCGCTCCAATTTTGACTATTCCTGTCCTAGGACAGCTATTTACCCTACACACTGATGCGTCAGGACTGGGATTAGGATGTGTGCTTATGCAAGGAGAACAAGTAATTGCCTATGCCTCTAGACAGTTGAAGACACATGAGAAAAACTATCCCACTCATGATTTGGAGTTAGCAGCAGTTGTACATGCTGTCAAGATATGGAGACATTACCTATACGGAGAGAAGTTCCAGATTAAGTCGGACCATAAAAGTCTTACTTATTTATTTAATCAGAAGGAGTTGAATATGAGACAAAGAAGATGGCTGGAACTACTGAAAAACTATGACTGTGATATCCAGTATCATCCGGGGAAAGCTAATGTAGTAGCAGATTCGTTGAGCAGAAAGGCAATGATAAAATCTCAAGGGGAGGTTAGCACAACTGCGGCAATGTGTACTACAGGAATGGTATTCAATCATGGCAATGAGCAGTATGTGATAGATACAACGGATTGATCAGCCAACCAAGGGTTTATTCATCGGTTTTCAAACATGTTTGTTGCATTGAAGATTATACCGGACATAATTGATGAAGTGAAGACAGCTATCAAATCAGACCCTTATCTGATAACGGTACAAGAAGACATCAAAAAAGGTAGAACTAACCCTGAGTTCACCTTGGACGAAGAGAAGGTACTGAAGTACAAAGGAAGGATATGTGTACCCGAAACAGAAAGTGTGGACATTAGACACCGACTGATGAAAGAAGCCCATACCACCGTCTATTCGATACATCCTGGAAGCACAAAAATGTATCATGATCTAAAGAAACTATATTGGTAGAGAGGGATGAAAGTAGATGTAGCTAAGTTCGTGTCTCAATGCCTAAATTGTCAGAAAGTAAAGGCTGAATGACAAAGACCCACAGGACTGTTACAGCCGTTATCGGAACCAGCATGGAAATGGGACTGCATCACTATGGACTTCGTCATGGGATTACCACTGACTCCTCAAGTAGTTGACGTAGTTTGGGTGATTGTAGACCGTCTAACTAAAACAGCTCGCTTTATTCCGATACGACCTCAGTATACACTGAAAAGGTTAGCAAAACTGTATTTCGATAATATTGTTCGATTACACGGTAACCAGAGAGCATGGTGTCCGATAGAGATCTACGATTTACTTCCAAGTTTTGGGAAGGATTACAAAAGGCTATGGGTACAACATTGAAATTTAGTACTGCATTCCATCCACAGACAGATGGACAGTCAGAGCGTACAATCCAGATTCTAGAAGATATGCTACGAGCATGTGTAATTGATTTTAAAGGATCATGGGATGAAAAGTTACCACTGATCGAGTTCGCTTACAACAATAGCTACCAGGCTACTACACAGATGTCACCCTATGAAGCACTGTATGGCAGAAAGTGTCGAACTCCTTTATTTTGGAATGAAATTGGAGAACATAGTATTGTTGGGCCAGAATTTATCGAAGAGACTTGTCGCATGGTCGACATTATCAAGGAAAGGGTAAGAACAGCTCAGAACCATTAGAAGCAATATGTAGATACTCGACGCAGAGATCTTGAGTTCGTCGTGGGTGATAAAGTATTCTTGAAGGTATCGCTTATGCGAGGATTGAAACGGTTCGGACAGAAAGGAAAATAGACCCAAGATATCTCGGGCCATATGAGATTCTAGCCAAACGGGAAAAATGGCTTATCAGTTAGCACTACCACCCTCTATGTCAAGTGTGCATGATGTATTTCATATTTCATTATTGAAGAAGTATGTCAAGGACCCAACGCACGTTTTGACAATGGACCTACCGGAGTTAACTGAAGATTTGACCTTTGAAGTAGCACCAATTGGGATCACCAGTCGAAAGGTGCAACGATTACCCAATCGAGATATCTATTATGTTAAGGTCACCTGGAGAAGAAGAGACATGAAAGAAATTACATGGGAAGAAGAGAATGCTATGCGAAAGCAATACCCTCACTTATTTGATTCAGAAGATACGTATAATTTTGAGGATGAAATTTTTATAAGTAGGGGGGAGTTGTAAGACCCGTATCAAACTAATCCGGTCTTACCACTTTGAATCAGGTCTACCTATCGTGGTCGAGCCAAATGGACCAAGTGCGTGAAGGAGATCGTGATCCCAAGTGTTAAATCGACCTAAAAACACTTAAATAAAGGGGAGGGTCGCATACCCAACAAGGGAGGGTCGGACCCCCCAAGACAGAAAGTCAGACCCCTTGTTTTATAGAGCGTGTCGAACACTTTAGGAACTAGGGGTCGACGAGATCATCGACCCCCTCATCGACCCTCAGTTGCCGTCGAAAACAGAATTAGGAAATTTCCATAATTTTGGTTGGGGCTCTTTCCTAATCTCAAAGGGACTTATTTTAGGATGTTTCTACTCTATTTTAAGGACGTCCCTAGACCTCTTTCACTCCTTTTAGAACCCTAATTGAATTGAGAGAAAGAGAAGAGAAGGAATAAAGGAAGAAGAGAAGGAACGGAGAGAAGAAGAAAAAGGAGAAGAGTTGCAGAGAAGGAGTGTTCTTCTCAGGTAAGAATACTAATCCTATGAATTTCGTGAGACTTAGAATAGTTGAAGGAAGATGTAGGAGAAACCCAATCCATCCATCCATGGTTAGGTTTCAATGGAAACCATAGAGGATATCAATTAGACTATATATTGGGTGAAGAGAAAGTCTAATCCATAGAAAGTATGTGGAATGGACTATGGAAGAAGCCATAGGAATTAAAGAAGGAAGAATGGATCAAAACATGAGAATATCGACCAAAACTAGAGGTGGTCGCACATAGGGTCGATAGACCCATCGACCCTGTTACAGGGGGTCGCAGTATACTGCTACCCATCCTACGACCCTATAGATAACAGCAAGTTAGAAAATTGGAATTAAATCTAATTAAATTCTATCGACTTTGTTAAGTCTTCAAGCAATATAATATCAATATAAAGGTGATTCTTAAAGCTTGAAAGAGGATCTACTAGCAAGCTAAGGTGAGGAAACAAGACCTACATTAATTGGTTAATAATAAACTACTTTTATTTTCTTGAGTCCAATGCCATGCTTGATTCTATGCGAATATGCTTGTAATGTGCATTCCACATGTCATCCAATATTCCTGCTATTATTGTTCATGCATATTTAATTTTGTTTACTTATAACATGATGATGATGATTGATGCTAGGAATAGGCATGTGAATGTTTGTGTGTGGTTAGTGTGTTTGATGCGAGTAGGGCATCAGGGGAAGTGTTAGGCGGTGTTTGATCCGGGCACTTTAGCTCTATCTCTAATTCAAGTCTTGTGCATTAGCATCGTCGTATCGCCATTACCTTAGCAGAACTATTGTGACGTAGGGCATCAAGGAGGGTCTCGGTCTTTGAGTCCTATACTCTACCGAGGGGCCTTAGCTCTATCTCTACGTGTGCTCTGAGGGATGTTGGGGTGAGGCCTTGGATACACTATTTGACATTAGGATTGGTTAGTAGCGAGCCCCGTTTGTAGCCCTAGCCATCAGGGGTTTATTTGTTGGTATGGAGTTATGCATCGATAAACGTGACCTTCATTGTACAATGTTCATTGTGGGTGCTGTGGGCGACGATGAGAGGTTCATCGGGTGTATCCACACTCTCATGCATAGAGGTGCGGTGGCCACCTATCCTTTCTATAGCACAGTGCAAACTATAAACCAGACCAAAGATATGAATTAAATTGCATGCATATGTATTGTTGCATTGTTTTGTTTGCTCATTGAGCCATGATGTGTGCACCACCTTCTCGACGTCGGATATTTTTAGTTGATAATGCAGGTACCACAGTTGAAGATTATATCAATGCTCCCATCTACGGACATGTGGCGGCGATGGAAGCTGAAGACGTAGTGGATATGCATGACTCCTCTTGCGAGTGCAACTCATGCGTATTCGATTAGAGTTTCTTTTATTTTTTTGGATTTATTAAGGAGATGTAATTGATATTTTACTTACTTATGTCTCGGTTGAAACAAAATAATTTGATACCTTAATATGATTACCACATTTAGATTCTCAGTTCGTTTTACTATAAGACTTCCGCTATTGTGTATTTTACTCTGATTATGAATGTGAATGTATGAGGTTTAGATAAAACGGGGATAGCCTACTCGAGATCCTGGTTGAACCGTTGGTTTGCTAGCGGTTCATCACACCATTCTGAATAGTGCGGAATTGGGGTGTGACACGCATGACTCCTCTTGCGAGTGCAACTCATGCGTATTCAATTAGATTTTATTTTAGTTTTTTTGGATTTAGTAAAGACATGTAATGGATATCTATTTATGTCTCAGTTGATAAAGAATAATTTGCTACTTAAATATGATTATCACATCTAGATTTCTCAGTTCATTTTATTATAAGACTTCCGCTATTGTGTATTTACTCTGATTATGAATGTGGATGTATGGGGTTTAGATAACACGGATATAGCCTACTCGAGATCCTGGTTGAACCGTTGGTTTGCTAGCGGTTCATCACGCCATTTTGAATAGTACGGAATTGGGGTGTGACATAGTCTCTTATTAATCTAATTAGTTTGGGTCTTCTCCCTCACTTGTGGAGTACTATTGATTCTCTTCAAGACCTTGGAAGTAACTTTTCTCATTTATAAGTCTTAGAAAATAATTAGGATTAAGTTAGGGTTTACTTCTGTTAAGTTTTTGATGTTTAGACTGATTGTTCGGACTGGCAATTTAAGCCTTTTGGATATTGTCCGATCCACTGTCCGGCACTGTATGTTGTGTGACTAGACAACCTACTAAACGACCCTAAGATGCTTTCTGAGAGTATCCAGTAGCTTGTTCGGTCCCCCACTGGGTGCTTTCGGACAACACTGACCAGATAACCTCCAGGGCATCCTTCAGACTGTCTTCCAATCTAACTTCCTTCAAAGTTGATTCTTTGGCTCTTATTTAGGGTTCATGCTATACCATTCTAAGGTCAAGAACATATTGGGGTTAGGGTTTCACTAGAACCCTAGATCTACAACACCCTAATGGTCTTCGTTATATGTTTCATATAGTAGTAAAATTAGATCACCGCCTCTAACGATTGTGAATCCAATAATCTCACACACACTCTAACATAGTTACAATAGATAGAGGACTTATCGTCGGTTCTTCAATAATGTCTGCTGGAAACCAATGATGAGTTTTTTCACTTTTCTCTTTCCTCCTTCTCCAGAGCTTTCTTCTTCTTCCAACCTTCTTCTCTACTCAAACTCTCAATTTTAGGGTTAGTGAATGATCAAAATAGTGAGGAAAGGTGGAGAAACATCCCTTATATTGAGGATAATCTCCTAATTGGAGTGCTTTCCCAATTAGGAGAGTCTCCCAACTAAACTAGGAAACTTTCCTAAACTTGGAGTCTGATTTTACGTTTGACCGGTCGACTGTCCGATCGACTAATACGAAGATCGGACAAATAGATTTGTTTGATATGACAAGCTTCGAGTTGAAGTTTTTTGTACTGGCTTTATGGTCCGTCATCTGGTTGGTTCGTCTGACCCAGCTATAATGGGAAGACCTGTCACGACACATTAACTAGGTTAGACCGGATTAGTGGAGTGCAGATCTTACAACTATTGTGGTTGATGTGTATGGTTTGAATTGTTGGCACAGTATTACGTGATCCTGGCTTAAGCTGTGGTTTATAGCTATTCAATCACACTTCTGGTTCGACCAAAATTAGGGTGTGACAAAATAATTCATCCCCATCAGAATGAATGAAACCTCCGTCGAAGCGGATCACCATCCCCCATGTATAGGTCCGGTGTCTTGGTACTTTCCTTACCGAAACTCATCCTAAGTTCACCTATGTGACACTTGTGGAGGTGGTAATCCTACTAGTCGACTAGCCCACCCATTCACACTACTTCGGACATGGGGAGCATTGCAGCTATGATCATACTGAAGTTCTAGGCTTCTACTAAGAGGAGATGAATCAGTGTCTACTTAAAAATTTTCCCCCAAGGCAAACTATTTATGGAATTGTTACAAGAGCCCTGTAAACACACAATTGTATGCACAACCATCTAATAACCATTGTGTGGCTAGGCCAACTGGCATGTGCATACCCATCCTGTAAATCCACAACACTTCTACAAATATTCATAGTCACAAGTACACAACACATAAGTTACTCGATTCACCTCCACGTTGTATAAAGGCTACATCCATGGAGTAATTCCCTTTTTCGGCCTTGTATATACTCAATACTCTCCTTTTTGAGTTGCTATAACAACTAAGGTACCACAACACCTACTTCTACCATTGATAGTACAAAGGCTTGGGTTACAACCCTTTTCTGGATAAACCCTAACTTTTTGGAGAATACATTCAAAAATTTGATAGAAAATTTACAACACCCTCCCATTAATATAAGCAATGGCCTTTAACAGGACTTTTCACAAACACCTGTCCTATTAGGCATTCCAAGGATGAGAGTCTTGATGAAAATGTTACCTTTAAAGCATAGTTCAAAGAAAGGAATCAACCTTGCCGTCGATGTGCCACTAACACTGCTCTTGAAGCACCCTCCAAGTCTCCAACTTCATTGAGGCATTTTATTGAACACCTGGTGTGTGTTTTTGCTCACTAGGCTCTCCCACAAGGCCTTTTCTTACTCTCACTTGAGCTCCTTCACGTACACACACACCAAATAGGGCTCTGAAACACTCATAAATGACTTAAGAATGCCCAAATTAGCCAGAGACGTCGATCTAGATGGAGGAAAGCCAATCTGATGACTTAAATTAAAAAACAACACTTTGTGGTGACATACGGAATGCCACTATTTAAAGTGGTGACATACGGCATGTCACCAGTTGTCCGCTACCATATCAGCCATAAGATGACCCTTCAAAAAGCGGGTGCAATATTAGCCCTTGGATCTTGACATGATGAATAGACAAAAGGGAGTAACAGAATCCTTTCAATTGGTATCTTTTTAACTTTTAGTTTGTACCTGCACTACACTTAATCAAAATTCATCTTCAATGTAATAAGTTCCATTTTAATACGTTGCATTCACCAATCAAAAACAACACAGGAGCATATGTTGCATCAACCTGTCAGCACCAAAATGATCGCCACCAGATCAATATCTGAGAGATCGACTTCATTCTGTCCATAGATCTTGAATCATTCTTTCATAGATAGCCCAAAATACCCCTCATAAACTTACATAAAGGTCTCTGTAACCTGTTGTAATGCCCAAAACAACACTCAAGCTAACACATCCAAAGAGCTTTTCTCTCTCCTAGAATATCATCAAACACTTGGTGATATTGTCGACACTTAGTTGATTTTTTGAAAATCCTCCATCGCACATGAGGCTACCTTGTGACTGGGCATGTGTAATTTCTGCATGGCCTTGTGGCCCCTTGGCTGCTAGACCTATTTCTTGCGACAGGTGCTGGCATGCCCTTGGTGCTTGCAGCATGGGCCTTGCTGGCCTTGCTTCTCGCGGCATGGGCCTTGCTCGCCTTGTTGCTTGCAGCAGGTTCTGGCATGCCCTTGCTTGGCCATGGCATGCTTGTGGCTATGCCACCTATGGTGCATGGCCAAGGCTGCCTTCGTGGCTTGCCATGTGGCACACCTCATGTGCCACCTCATGTCTTTCTCTATCTTTAGTTTCTTTCTCTTCCATCTCTCTCTCTTCTTTTTTCTCTCCACATCAGCTTTTCTCTCCACATCAGCATCTCTCTCCACATCAACAATATTTGCTACATCATTAGTGGGACCCATACTCACTGTCTCATCTTTCTCTCTCTTTCTTTTCTCATCACTTTATTTTCTCTCTCTTTATTACTATCAACGTATTGTCAGTGTGGGTGTTGTCTACATCACAAGTAGGGCCCATACACATTCTCTCTCATTAAAGTTGGCCTATTTAGTAATAGTTATAACATATGTTTAACAATCTCCCCCTTTGGAATTGTTTGCAACACTCAAACATCTTCTCTCCCCCTTCGACAACAAAACAAAGGGGTAACGTAAGATAGGAGTGCCCACCGGATCTTCCGATCCTATGTGACGAATAATAAAGCTCCCCCTTACTCTAAGCACAGTAATGCTTAGGGAGTGAAATTACACCCATCAACTCCCTCAACTTCTCAAAAATTTCCCAAGGAAGAGGTTTTGTGAAAATATCTGTGCACTACTTTGGGTACATAGTCCAGTCTTATCTCTGACCTTCTCTTTCAGAAAATGATATTTGATGGAGATATGCTTCGTTCTGGAATGCATGAAAGGATTTTTGGAGATATTAATGGCACTTGTGTTATCACAATAGAGGGTGCTTCTGCAGTAGATAGGGAAACTGACTCTTGCTTTTTACTGTACCAAGAGACCAAACTACTGCCCAAAAAGAATGCACCACCACTAGTGCTCTTTTTCTCATCCATACAACCTACCCAATCTGCATCTGAATATGCTACCAAGTCAAAAGAAGTACTTTCAAAATTCCATAGGCCATAGTCTGTGGTGCCTCTAAGGTACCTAAAAATTCTCTTCACACCTTCAACATGACTCTCCTTGGGATTTGCCTGAAATCTGGCCACCATACAGACTGACTGAAAAATGTCTGGTTTAGATGCCGTCAAGTACAATAAGCTACCAATCATAGACTGATATAGAGTGTGATCAACAGAGGGTGAGTCATCTTCCTTACTTAGCTTGCAACCTATCACCATAGGTGTGCTTATAGGCTTGCAATCATCCATGATAAATTTCTTCAACATTTCCTTCAGATATTTGGCTAGTGAAATGAAGATCCCCTCTCTGAACTGTCGAATCTATAAACCCAGAAAAAAAGATAATTATCCGAGCATGCTCATCTCAAACTCTTTTTGTATCCTCTTAGAAAATTCTTGACACAACTTGTCTCTGTGATTGTCGAAAATGATGTCAACTACATGCACAACAAATTTAATCTGTGTTCCTTCAACTACTTTGATGTAGAGATTGCTGTTAACCATGCCCTTCTTGAAGCCCAACTGACACAGATACACATCCAGTCTGGAACACCATACAGTGCTTTCTTCAACTTGCACACCATGGTAGAATCCCCACACAACTAAAACCCATTAGGTTGAATAATGTACACTTCTTCTTCAAGGTTGCCATTTAAAAATGCTGATTTTACATCCATTCGATATATCTTGAAGCTATGATAGACTGACAATGCAAGAAAAATTCTGATGGCTTCCAACCTAGCCACTAGAGCAAAAGTCTCCTCAAAATCTATACCTTCAACTTGAGCATATCCCTTGCAGACCAATCTGGTTTTCTTCCTCATCACTTGACCATCTTCATTCAGTTTATTTCTAAACACCCACTTTGTGCCAATGACATTTTGGTCACTTGGTCTTGGGACTAACATCCAGGTGTTATTTTTCTCTATTTGATCAAGTTCTTCCTTCATAGCTTTTACCCAACATTCATCTTTGCATGCTTCATCAATAGTTTTGGGTTCAGCTTGTGACAGAAGAGAGTAAGCAATGTCTTCATTCTCCTTGTTTGCATCATTTTATCTAGATCACCAAGAACTTGACTCTGTAGATGATTCCTCTCTATTCTAGATGGCATGTGTCTTCTTTCAACTTGTTCACCCTCAGAATCGGACTTTTGTTCCATTGCATCTGATTTTCTTTATCCATTGTCACTCTCAACATGAATATCTTCTTCAACAGGATATTCAACAGTTGCATTACCTGGATCACTGGAACCCATTTCATTAAACCTTACATCAACACTTTCTACAATCTTTTCAAGCCTTTTATTGTAACATTTATAGGCTTTGCTTCTAGTGGAGTAACCTAGAAAGATACATTCATCTGCTCTCTCATCAAATTTCACCAAGTTCTTTTTTATGTTCTTTATGTAGCATTTGCTTCCAAATATTCTGAAATATTTTATAGTTGTCTTTTCCTTGAACCAGAATTCATATGGTGTCTTCTCCTCATGTGGCCTAAGCAAGCATCTATTTTGAATATGAACTACTGTCTACACTACTTTTTTCCAGTATCTCTTTCCCAAGTTTTTCTCAAAAAGCATTGTTCTGGCCATATCATGTACCGTTCTTGCAACTGATGTGTGTTTTCTACTGCCATGCTAAAAAAGGAACTCATCAAAATCAGACCATGAGAACTCACGACCTTTATTAGATCTCAAGCATTTGATTTTTCTTCTTGTCTTATTTTCAATCTGATTTTTGAAAATTTTGAATCTCTCAAGTGCCTCAGATTTGTGTCTCAAGACGTTTATCCATGTCATTCTGGTGTAGTCATCAATGACTAGTATAAAGTACCTTTCACAATTAATACTTTGAGTCTTGGTGAGTCCACACAAGTCTGTATGCACTAGTTCAAGTGGCACGCTGAGTAATACTTCTTGGGATTGAAAGTGACTCTTGTCTGTTTTCCCTTCTGACAAGATGAACATCTAGGGTTGGTTGGCTTCTTCATCTGGGGAATGTCTCTCACAACATTCTTTGAGCTAATTTTGACAAGATTGTCAAAACCAATGTGTCCCAGTCTCCTGTGCCATAACCATTGTTCTTCCTCTTATCCAAGCAAACAAGATCCATCAATATTTTCTGACAGTGTATAAATTTTCAGTAGTTCTTGACCCTGAAGCAATGAATTTTCCACTGTTAACATGTCTCACCTCAAAACCAGACTTGTTGAAGATAACATTATGGCCTTTATCATATATTTGACTGATACTTAACAAATTATGTTTTAGGCCATTAAAATATAGAACATTAGCTGTCTTTACCTTTCCACTGTCAAGTTTCACAATCCCCTTTCTGTCACACCCCAATTCCGCACATTTCAGAATGGTGTGATGAACCGCTAAATAACCAACGGTTCAACTAGGATCTCAAATAGGCTATCCCCGCGTTACCTGAACCTTCATATACTCACCATCATAATCAGAGTAAATACACAATAGCGGAAGTCTTATAAATAAATGAACTGAGAACTAAAATGATATCCATAAATAATAGTAAATTATTCTGTATTCAACTTGAGACATAAATATTCAAATATCAAATACATGTCTTATAAATCCAATAAAGGAACCTATAAAAATATCTAATCAAATACACACGAGTTGCACTCGCAAGAGGAGTCGTGTGTATCATCTTCAGCTCCAGCGTCCATTGCTGCTATATTCCCATACGCAGACGCGTTCATATAGTCTTCAACTATGTAACCTGCATCATCAACTAAAAATATTCGACGTCGAGGGGTGAGCACACAACACGGCTCAGTGAGTAGCCAAAACAATGCAACATTACATATGCATGCACATCAATTTATATCTTTGGTCTGGTTTGAAGTTTGCAATATGCAATAGAAAGGTTGAGGTAGCCAAAGGTCGCGTTTATTGACTCCGCCTCTATACACGAGTGTGTGACGTTACCCGAGGATCATGTTTATCGTCAACTCACATGCACCCAACCATGAACATTATATAACAAAGGTTACGTTTATTGCTATATAGTGCCATACCAACACGTAAGCCCCTGCTGGCGAGGGCTGCAACCGGGCTCGCAACTAACCAATCCTAATGCCAAACAAGTGTATCCAAGGCCTCACCCCAGATCCCTTAGAATGCCCATAGAGATAGAGCTAAGGCCCCCGGTAGAGTCGAGACTACAAGGACCGAGACCACCTCCCCGATACTCTACGACATAATAGTTCCGCTAAAGTAATGGCGATACGACGATGTCAATGCACAAAACTTGAGTTAGAGATAGAGCTAAAGTGCTGAGACCCGCCAAAGGTTAACGTTTATTGACGTTCTCATCACACCCCCCCTGATACTCGCTCGTATCAAGCACATCAACCACACACATACAAGCACATGCCTATTCCTATCATCATCATCATCATCATGTTATAAACAATAAAGTAAATATGCATGAACAAATAATAGAAATATTGGATGACATGCTGTATGCACATAACAATTATATTCGCATAGAATCAAACATAGCATAGGACTCAAGAAATAGAAAACAGTTTATTATTAACCAATTTAGTTTGGAGTTAAGGTTCCTCACCTTAGTTTGCTATAGGATGTTTTTCCAAGCTTTAGAATCACCTCTACAGTGTTATTATAATGTTAGCAACCTAACAAAGTCGATAGAATTTAATTAGAGTTAATTTCCAATTTAAAAACCATACTGTTATCTGAGGGTCGATCAGAGGGTCGATGCTTAGAATGCATAGGGTCGATGGTTAGGGTGCATAGGGTCGATGGGTCTATCGACCCTGTGTGCGACCCTCTGTGCAATCAGGTCTAATTTCTAGTTTTTAATTCATTCTTCATGTTTGGGGTCCTATGGCTTGCTTCCACATTCCATTAAACATTCATTCCATGGTCTGAAATCATGAATCATCCTCTTAAATAGCTTTCATGCATTCTCCTAGGGTTTTCCATGAAAACCTAACCATGAATGGATGGTTTGGGTTTCTCCAAAATCCTACACTCAACCATATCTAACCTAAGGTCTGTAGAAACTCATGGAATTAATATCCATACCTGAGAAGATTACTTTTCTCTGGAAGTTCTTCTCCTTTTTGCTAAGTCTTCTTCCTTGCCTCCTTTCTTCCTCTTTTCCTTCTTCTCTCTTTCTCTCAATTCAATTAGGGTTGTGAAAGGAGTGAAAGTGGCTTAGGGACGTCCTTTAAATAGAGTAGGAATGTCCTATAATAGCCCCATTGAGATTTGGAAAGAATCCCAATCGAAAATTAGGAAGTTTCCTAATTTTAGTTTTGACGGTAAGTGAGGGTCGATTAGAGGGTCGATGATCCCGTCGACCCTGTGGTCTGACACTGTCCGACCCTCTGTCCATTTTTTAGGGCCTGAGTTTCTAATTTGAAAGGGTTGACCCTGTTTAGCTGGGTATGCGACCCTTGCTCTATTTTAAGTGTTTTTGGGTCGATTTGATACCTGGGATCTCGCTCTCCTTCACGCCCTTGGTCCATTGACTCGACCATGAGGGCTAAACCTGGTTCAAGGTGGTAAGACCAGGTTAGTTTGACACGGGTCTTACAACTCCCCCCAACTTATAAAAATTTTGTCCTCAAAATTAGACGTACCTTCTGAATCAAATAAGTGAGGGTATTGCTTCCGCATAGCATTTTCTTCTTCCCATGTAACTTCTTCCATGTCTCTACTTTTCCATGTGACCTTAACATAGTAGATATCTCTGTTGCGTAGACGTTGAACCTTTCGACTAGTGATTTCCGTTGGTGTTACTTCAAATGTCAAATCATCAGTCAATTCTGGCAAATCCACTGTCAAAACATGCGTTGGGTCTTTGACATACTTCTTCAATAAGGAAATGTGAAATACGTCATGCACGCTTGACATAGATGGTGGTAGTGCTAACTGATAAGCTACTTTTCCACGCTTAGCCAGAATTTCATATGGCCCGATATATCTTAGACTTAGTTTCCCTTTTTGTCCGAACCTTTTCAATCCTCGCATAGGAGATACCTTCAAAAATACTTTATCACCTACGGCGAACTCCAGATCTCTTCGTCGAGTATCTGCGTATTGCTTCTGATGGTTCTGAGCTGTTCTTACTCTTTCCTTGATAATGTCGACCACTCGACAAGTTTCTTCAACAAATTCCGGTCCAACAATACTACGTTCTCCAACTTCATTCCAAAACAAAGGAGTTCGATACTTTCTTCCATACAGTGCTTCATAAGGTGACATCTGTATAGTAGCCTGATAGCTATTATTATAAGCGAACTCGATCAATGGTAATCTTTCATCCCATGATCCCTTGAAATCAATTACACATGCTCGTAGCATATCTTCTAGAATCTGAATTGTGCGCTCTGACTGTCCATCTGTCTGTGGATGGAATGCAGTACTGAACTTTAATGTTGTACCCATAGCCTTTTGTAGTCCTTCCCAAAACTTGGAAGTAAATCGGGGATCTCTATCCGACACGATGCTTTCTGGAACACCATGTAATCGAACAATATTATCCACATACAACTTCACTAACCTTTCCAGTGTATACTGAGGTCGTATAGGTATGAAACGAGCTATTTTTGTCAGACGGTCTACAATCACCCAAACTGCATCAACTACTCGAGGAGTCAATGGTAGTCCTGTGACGAAGTCCATAGTGATGCAGTCCCATTTCCATGCAGGTTCCGGTAATGGCTGTAACAGTCCTGCGGGTCTTTGTCGTTCAGCCTTTACTTTCTGACAATTTAGGCATTGAGACACGAACTTAGCTACATCTGCTTTCATTCCTCTCCACCAATATAACTTCTTTAGATCATGATACATTTTTGTACTTCCAGGATGTATCGAATAGATGGTGGTATGAGTTTCTTTCATCAGTCGGTGTCTAATGTCCACACTTTCTATTTCGGGTACACATATTCTTCCTTTGTATTTCAATACTTTTTCTTCATCCAAGGTGAACTCAGGGTTAGTCCTACCTTTCTCAATGTCTTCTTGTACTGTTCTCAGATAAGGATCTGCTTTGATAGCTATCTTCACTTCATCCATTATATCCGGTATAATCTTCAATGCTGCGAACATATTCGAAAACTGATGAATAAATTCTTGGTTAGCTGATTCATCCGTTGTATCTATCACATACTGCTCGTTGCCGTGATTGAATACCATTCCGGTAGTGCACATTGCCGCATTCATGCTAACTTCTCCTTGAGATTTTATCATTGCTTTTCTGCTCAATGCATCTGCTACTACGTTCGCTTTTCCTGGATGATACTGGATATCACAATCATAATCTTTCAATAGTTCCAGCCATCTTCTTTGTCTCATATTCAACTCCTTCTGATTAAATAAATAAGTAAGACTTTTATGGTCCGACTTAATCTGGAATTTCTCTCCGTATAGGTAGTGTCTCCATATCTTGACAGCATGTACTACTGCCGCTAACTCCAAATCATGAGTGGGGTAATTTTTCTCATGTACCTTCAATTGTCTCGAGGCATAGGCAATCACTTGCTCTCCTTGCATAAGCACACATCCTAATCCCAATCCCGACGCATCAGTATATAAGGTAAACGTCTGTCCTGGAATAGGAATAGTCAAAATCGGGGCGGATATCAATCTGGTCTTCAGTGTTTGAAAACTCTTTTCACACTTATCTGTCCATACAAATTTTTCTCCTTTCATGGTCAAACTGGTAAGAGGTACGGCAATCCGAGAGTAGTCTTCTACGAATCTCCGATAATAACCAGCTAGACCCAGAAAACTTCTAATTTCTGAAACGCTCTTTGGTGCTTCCCATTTTACGATAGCCTCGATCTTACTGGGGTCCACTTTGATTCCTTCAACGGATACTACATGGCCTAGAAAGGCGACTTCACTTAGCCAAAACTCACACTTTGAAAATTTGGTGTATAACTTCTCTTTCCTTAAACGCTGTAGGGCGGCATTTAGGTTCTTGATATGGGTTTCCTTGTCCTTGGATTATACCAATATGTCATCAATAAATACTATAACCGACGTATCCAGCATATCGTGGAAAACTCGGTTCATAAGTTCCATGAACGTTGCCGGTGCATTAGTTAATCCCAATGACATCACTAAGAATTCATAATGTCCGTATCTTGTCCTGAAAGTTGTCTTCGGAATGTCACCTTCTTTAATCTTCAGCTGATGATAGCCTGATCAAAGATCGATCTTTGAAAATACTTTTGCTCCCTGTAACTGATCGAACAAGTCATCGATCCTAGGTAGTGGGTATCGATTCTTGATGGTCAGTTTATTCAACTCTCGATAGTCGATACATAATCGAACGCTACCATCCTTCTTCTTTTCGAACAACACCGGTGCTCCCCATGGAGATATACTGGGTCTAATATAACCCTTATCCAACAGTTCTTGTAATTGCACTTGTAATTCCTTCAGTTCAGTAGGAGCCATCCTATAAGGTGCTTTTGATACTGGTGCGGCTCTAGGTAAAAGGTCTATTACAAACTCTGTGGCTCGGTCGGGTGGTAATCCGAGTAGTTCCTCCGAAAATACATCAGGAAAATCTCGCACGACATCAATATCTTCCATTCGTGGCACGTCCTTGGTTAGGTCGACCACTGATACTAGATATCCGACCGCCCCTTTCTCAAGGCACTTCTTAGCCTTTAATGCTGAGAGTATGAGCTTTCATCCCCTGGGAAATTTGGTTCCCGAGAAACTGAATTCTACTCCTTCTTTATCTTTAAATGTTAGCTTCTTTTCGGCGCATAACAGATTTGCAGAATGCCGAGCTAACCAGTCCATTCCCAAGATGACGTCAAAGTCTGCCATCTCAAGTTGTACCAAGGTTGCATCCAAAGTCTGCTCTCCAATGAGAACTGGACATGGTCCATAACCTTTCTCTAATTCCACTTCTAATCCCATCGGTGATCGTACAAGTAATTTGTAGTCTAATATTTTGATGGGAAAATTGGTCTTCTTTCCAAACGACACAGATATAAATGAATGAGTAGCTCCTGAATCAAAGAGTACTCTGGTGGGTATGCCATTGATAGGTACGATACCTGTGATTCGTTTTTACTTAGTCTACATGCTCAATCAATGTAATTAAAATCTTAAAAGTTTTGGTCATACCTATGACCACATCGGGCGATGCGGCAGCATCTTCTGATGTAACAGCATATATCCGTCCTTGATGTAACTGCTTCTTGGGTTTTGGGCACTCTACCATATGCCCTGGTTGGTTGCAGTTAAAGCACTTCGAGACTTCAAAATTTGACTTTGGCTGTGGTTGAGCTGCTGAAGTAGGCTTCGGTGGAGTAGCCAAATTCTGAGGACGAAAAGGTTTATACGTCCTATTATTGCCTCCGTTGTAGGTGTTTTCGGCTGGTCTCTTGATTCCTCTGTTCTGGGAGAAATAGCTCTCTTTCTGGCTCGATTCAATTACTCGAGCGATCTGGACAGCTTCGTTGTAAATCTTCTTCTCTAAGCCCAGAACATTTTCTCTTATGCTTCCTCTTAGTCCCGCGACGAACCTACGGGTTTTTGTATCTTCTTCTTGCATATCTTCTTCTTGCATACTCGCCGATGCGAAGAAAAACAGTTCTTCGTAGCACTGTTGATATGCGTCTACGGTCCTCTGTCCCTAGTACAAACTCATGAACTCTTTCTCCATTGAGTCTCTGAAGCTTCGTGGGAAATATTTCTCGAAGAACGCTTCTTTATATATAGCCCATGTCAGTAAGGCATGTCTGGTCAATAAGTATGTTTTTGTGGATTTCCACCAATGGTGTGCGTCGCCTTTGAGCATGAAGGTGGCGCATAATACTTTCTCTTCTTTTGAAATAGTCATCATAAGGAAATTTCTCTCCATCTCGTCTATTCAGTGTGCTGGCCACAACGGATCAGACGGTTTACCATTGAATTCCTTAGGTTTCATCTTCAGAAATCTCTCTACTAGTCGGGAGTGTTTCAGTTGGTTTTGGGGGTTTGCCCCAAACATATAGTGTGGATACTGATAGTTCCCTTGGGCTGCTTCTGGGACTTGCACTGGAATTGGCGCAGCCGATTGTTGAGGTGTCTGTTGAGCTGGGTGATTACCCACTGGTGCTGCACTAGCTTGCCCAGTGCGCATGGTTGCAGCCTGAATGACTTGAAACATAACTCCCATTGCAACCTGCATTTGAGCTTGTGCGTGTTGCATTTGCTGTAGTTGTTGTGCCAGATTCATCACCACTGTTGTTAGCTCTGGTGGTGGTGGTGGCAAATTTGTACGGTTTGCCGGTTCGGGATTACCCTGTGCATAATTGTTCTCTTGACTAGTCTCATCCGCCGATGGTGGTGGTGGGACTGTGTTTCGGGTCTGTCGGGTAACTCTACGTCCAGACATAATTCTTTTCGATGATTGGTGGTGCCTGAAAATTATCAAAATAGGTGAGAGATCATGTATATGTCATGTAGGCACGTTAACCAATAATCAATTCTAATTCGAGCTCATTTTATAAAAAAAATACTGTCTTTTCTGTACAGAGTCGATGGTGAGGGTCGATGGTATGTCAGACCCTTAATGTTCGACCCTATAGTTTCTGTCAGATTCCCAAGAGCAGAGGGTCGATTAGAGGGTCGATCAGAGGGTCGATGGCCCTGGTCGAGTTGTCCAACCCTCTGACCAAAAATCAGATTTTTAAAGTCCGATTTTGGGTCATTTTCTATTATTACCCTCCCGTTTCGACTCATCTCTTCTCTCCGAGTTGCTACAGTGCTACTTCACTGTTGTGGATCATTCTTAGTCCGAGTTTCAACATCCACATCACCTCTACAGGTATACTTTCCCAACTTTACCTGTTTTTAGGTTTTTATTTCTAGTTTTTTACTCATTTAACTTGTATTTTTCAAATTAAACTTTTTTCCAACCATAAAAATTCGATTTTTATTGGGGGCTTTTGTTGTTGGTGTCTTGAGGAATGAAAGCCCTCAAAAATTTTTGAGTTTCATCAGTTGGTTATCGAGAAACTTAAATTTTTCTCTTTTTGCCCTAATTTGTCGAAATTTTTTGATTTCTTGTAATTCCTTCAAATTGGACCTTGTCAGTTAGAATTTCCTTCTGTTTAACCATTGTATGATGTGTTGGAACTTACGTATACCAAGTTGTCACACCCCAATTCCACACATTTCAGAATGGTGTGATGAACCGCTAAATAACCAACGGTTCAACCAGGATCTCGAATAGGCTATCCCCGCGTTACCTGAACCTTCATATACTCACCATCATAATCAGAGTAAATACACAATAGCGGAAGTCTTATAAATAAATGAACTGAGAACTAAAATGATATCCATAAATAATAGCAAATTATTTTGTATTCAACTTGAGACATAAATATTTAAATATCAAATACATGTCTTATAAATCCAATAAAGGAACCTATAAAAATATCTAATCAAATACACACGAGTTGCACTCGCAAGAGGAGTCGTGTGTATCATCTTCAGCTCCAGCGTCCATTGTTGTTATATTCCCGTACGTAGACGCGTTCATATAGTCTTCAACTGTGTAACCTGCATCATCAACTAAAAATATTCGACGTCGAGGGGTGAGCACACAACACGGCTCAGTGAATAGCCAAAACAATGCAACATTACATATGCATGCACATCAATTTATATCTTTGGTCTGGTTTGAAGTTTGCAATATGCAATAGAAAGGTTGAGGTAGCCAAAGGTCGCATTTATTGACTCCGCCTCTATACACGAGTGTGTGACGTTACCCGAAAATCACATTTATCGTCAACTCACATGCACCCAACCATGAACATTATGTAACAAAGGTTACGTTTATTGCTATATAGTGTCATACCAACACGTAAGCCCCTGCTGGCGAGGGCTGCAAACTGGGCTCGCAACTAACCAATCCTAATGCCAAACAGTGTATCCAAGGCCTCACCCCAGAATCCCTCAGAATGCCCATAGAGATAGAGCTAAGGCCCCCCGGTAGAGTCAGAGACTACAAGAACCGAGACCACCTCCCCTGATACTCTACGACATAATAGTTCCGCTAAGGTAATGGCGATACGACGATGCCAATGCACAAGACTTGAGTTAGAGATAGAGCTAAAGTGCTGAGACCCGCCAAAGGTTAACGTTTATTGACGTTCTCATCACACCCCCCTGATACTCGCTCGCATCAAGCACATCAACCACACACATACAAGCACATGCCTATTCCTATCATCATCATCATCATCATGTTATAAACAATAAAGTAAATATGCATGAATAAATAATAGAAATATTGGATGGCATGTTGTATGCACATAACAATCATATTCGCATAGAATCAAACATAGCATAGGACTCAAGAAATAAAAAATAGTTTATTATTAACCAATTTAGTTTGGAGTTAAGGTTCCTCACCTTAGTTTGCTATAGGATGTTTTTCCAAGCTTTAGAATCACCTCTACAGTGTTATTATAATGTTAGCAACCTAACAAAGTCGATAGAATTTAATTAGAGTTAATTTCCAATTTAAAAACCATACTGTTATCTGAGGGTCGATCAGAGGGTCGATGCTCAGAATGCATAGGGTCGATGGTCAGGGTGCATAGGGTCGATGGGTCTATCGACCCTGTGTGCGACCCTTTGTGCAATCAGGTCCAATTTTCAGTTTTTAATTCATTCTTCATGTTTGGGGTCCTATGGCTTGCTTCCACATTCCATTAAACATTCATTCCATGGTCTGAAACCATGATTCATCCTCTTAAATAGCTTTCATGCATTCTCCTAGGGTTTTCCATGAAAATCTAACCATGAATGGATGGTTTGGGTTTCTCCAAAATCCTACACTCAACCATATCTAACCTAAGGTCTGTAGAAACTCATGGAATTAATATCCATACCTGAGAAGATTACTTTTCTCTGGATATTCTTCTCCTTTTTGCTAAGTTTTCTTCCTTGCCTCCTTTCTTCCTCTTTTCCTTCTTCTCTCTTTCTCTCAATTCAATTAGGGTTGTGAAAGGAGTGAAAGTGGCTTAGGGACGTCCTTTAAATAGAGTAGGAATGTCCTATAATAGCCCCATTGAGATTTGGAAAGAATCCCAATCGAAAATTAGGAAGTTTCCTAATTTCAGTTTCGGCGGTAAGTGAGGGTCGATTAGAGGGTCGATGATCCCGTCGACCCTGTGGTCTGACACTGTTCGACCCTCTGTCCATTTTTCATAGTCTGAGTTTCTAATTTGAGAGGGTCGACCCTGTTTAGCTGGGTATGCGACCCTTGCTCTATTTTTAGTGTTTTTGGGTCGATTTGATACCTGGGATCTCGCTCTCCTTCACGCCCTTGGTCCATTGACTCGACCATGATGGGTAAACCTGGTTCAAGGTGGTAAGACCGGGTTAGTTTGACACGGGTCTTACACTTTCCAACTATCTTAGCATACTCACTATTGCCAAATTTTACATTTCCACCTTCATACTGGTTGAGCTCAATAAATTTATCTTTATCACCTGTCGTGACTTGAGAAACCACTATCAAGGATCCAAGGAATTGACTTGTTTTGGGCTTTGAGAGCTAGCTGTCTGAACAACAAAGGAAAACTCTTCAACATCATAACTAATTTTCTCAAGCCAAACAGTTTTGTTCTGTGGCTTTCTTCTACTTACAGCTCTTGTCTTCATAGTGCTTTGTACTTTAGGAGCTGTCTGTTTTCCTTCTCTAATTAGCTGTCTTTGTGGAGTCAGAATTTTCATACACTCTCTAGCAATGTGCCCAAGATAACCACACCTATAGCACTCAAAATATCTGCTCATCAGTGGTGCAAAGGAGTTTCTGCTGGTAAAGTTCATCTACTTGTTTTTGAATTTACAAGTTAACAATTTGTTCCCATATGTGTTGCAACAAAAACAATAACTTGGAAAAAAAAATATACTTTGTTTCACTGGTGCTCTTTGTCTACCAATATAATCACCATTCTGCTCAACTCTAGTTGATCTTTGCTTACTAACTGTAGGGCCCTGTTTGTATCTATTTTCCTTGACTGTACTCTGCTTCCCCTGGGTTTGTGCCTGCATCTTCTTCCATTGCCAATGGTACTACCTATCTGAGCAAATATCATTGGCTTTCCTTTTTGCTTTTGTGCTACAGGAGTTTTATTTTCAGCTACCTGACTTTCACCTTTTCTGGCCATTCCTTGTTTTGATGATTCTGGTATAAAACCTAAACCATACTTTGTTTCTGTCGGTCTCTAAACACTAAGTATCTCATCAAGTGCCCTGCTCCCCTCTGCTTATGGCTGTTCCAAATTTTTTATAAGTGGTGTGGATTCAATTTCCATCATCTTCTGAACTTTCTTTTTTAGTTTAATGAATTCCTCTTCTAAAAAAGAGAAGTTATTAATCTCCAATTCTTGTTCCTCAAGTTGCAATTTAAGATAGATAATTATTTCCGTCAATGTATTATTTTTTATTATTTTCAAAGATAATTGCACATCTAACTCATTTGTATTATTTTAACTTTCTTCAAGTTTTCCATTTAAAACACTTCTTCATTGCTGATATTAAGAAGTATAGAGAGCTTCTTGTTCTTTCTCCTCTCATCATCAAGGTCATCTAGTACAGATGTGAGCTAAGCTTCTAAGTTAATTTGCTCCCTCAGAATGTCATCATTTATAGGAGTGGATTCAGTATCTTTTTCTTCAACTAAATGTACCATAAAGAGTGCTTCACTGCACTTGTCATCCAATTCATCATCAATTTCATCTTCTAAGATGTCTTCAGCATTTTTGGTGATGAGACTTCTTCTCTTAAATTTATCTCTCAAATTTGGAGAAACTTTCTATTTGAGTTTTCTTCTTTCAATAGGTTTATTTTCTTCTTTATCACTCAGATTTTTCTTTCTCAAAGGACACTTGGAAGCAAAATGTCCTATTGCTCCACAGCTGAAGCACTTGAGTGGTAATTTCCCTTTGTATCTGCCTTTCCCTCTTGGAAGTTTTCTAACAAAATTTACTTCATCTTCTTTGTCACTATCACCTTCCTCATCATGCTTCTACTTTTATGCTTAGCTTTCTCATTTCCTTAAAAGTAGCCTCTTTGTCAACAAATTTTCCTTTGATAGGGGGCATTTCATTCCTCATCTCATAGGTTGTGAGGGTTCCTTGAATTTCATCCAGTGTCACTGTATCAAGATCCTTGGCCTCCTCTAATGCTGACACTTTGGAGTCATATTTGCGTAAAATAGATCTCAGGATTTTTTAGACAATAATAAACTCTGACAATGCCTCACCCAAACATCTAACGGATTTGGCCACATTGTTCACTCTGATTACATAGGCAGCAATATCTTTGTCATTGGTAATCTTCAATGCTTCAAACTGCCCTCTGTAAATCTAAAGCTTGGCCTTTTCACCTTGGGATCTCCTTCATACAAGCTCACTAGTTTGTCTTACATCTGCTTAGTTGAAGTGCATGTGATTACCTTAGCCAGTTCATAGTCAAGCAATCCACTAGATACGGCATTAAGCGCCTTCAAATTGTTGACATATCTTTTTCTCTCTTTTAGGTCGGTCAAGGAAGTAGAAGTAGAAGTAGATGCTAAGTAACTTTTAAAAATAGACTCCTAGATTTCATACCTTAGGGAGTTTAAATGATATTCCATTATCTTCTTCTAAAATTTGTTACATCAAATTGTGGCACTTTGTCACGTCCTCTTTCTGAAGCCATCACAGTCCCTCTGACCACTCAACTATTGATTAGACTTGGTTGAGCGCTTGCTCTGATACCAATTGAAGTTCTAGGCTTTTACTGAGAGGGGGGTAAATTAGTGTTTACTTAAAAAAAATTTCCAAGGTAGAATGTTTATGGAATTGTCACAAGAGCCCTGTAAACACACAATCGTATGCACAACCATCTCACAACCATTGTGTGGCTAGGCCAACTGACATGTGCATACCCATTTTGCAAAATCACAGCACACTTCTACAAATATTTACAGTCAAAAGCACACAATACATAAGTTATGTGATTCACCTCCACACTATGTGAAGGCTACATCCACGGAGCAATGCCCCTCTTGGGCCTTATGTATACTCAATACTCTCCTTTTTGAGTTGCTACAATAACTAAGGTGCCATAACACCAACTTTCATTCTTGATAGTACAAAGGCTTGGGCTACAATCCCTTTTCTGGACAAGCCCTAACTTGTCAAAGAATGCATTCAACATTTTGATAGAAAATTTACTACACCCTCCCAATAATATAAGCAATGGCCTCTAACAGGACTTTTCACAAACATCTATCCTACTAGGCATTCCAAGGATGAGAGTCTTCATGAAAATGTTACCTTTGAAGCATGGTTTAAAGAATGTAATCAACCTTGCCGCCGATGTACCACTAACACTGCTCTTAAAGCACCCTCCAAGCCTCCAACTTCATTGAGGCATTTTATCAAACACCCAGTATGTATTTTGCTCACTAGGCTCTCCCACAAGGCCTTTGCTTACTTTCACTTGAGCTCCTTCATGCATACACACACCAAATGGGGCTCCAAAACACTCATAAATGAGTAAAGAATGCCCAAATTAGCCAGGGCCATCGATCTAGAATGAAAGAAAGCCAATCTGATGGCTTAAATTCAAAAACAACACTTTGTGGTGACATGCGGCATGTCATTATTTAAAGTGGTGACATGCAGCATGTCACCAATCGTCGGATACCATATCAGCCCTAGGATGGCCCTTCAAAAAGCGGGTGCGATATCAACCCTTGGATCTTGACATGATGAATAGATAAACGGAAGTAACAAGATCCCTTCAAATGGTATCTTTCTGATTTTTAGTTTGCAACACTACACTTAATCAAAGTTCATCTTCAATGTAACAAGTTCCATTTTAATACATTGCATTCACCAATTAAAAACAATGCAGGAGCATATGTTGCATCAACCTATCAGTGCCAAGATGATGGCCACCAGATCAATATCTGAGAGATATGGCTTTATTCTAGCTATAGATCTTGAATCATTCTTTCACAGGTTACCCAAAATGCCCCTCATAAACTTAAATAAAGGCCTCTATAACATGTTTTAATACACAAAACATCACTCAGGCTAACACATCCAAAGACCTTTTCTCTCTCTCTCGGAATATCGTCAAACACATGGTGATATTGTGGACACTTGTTCGATTTTCTAAAAATCCTCCTTCGCACATGAGGCTACCATGCAGCTAGGCATGCATAGTTGCGGCATGGCCTTGTGGCCCCTAGGCTACTGGCCCTACTGCTCGCCACATGGGCATTGTTAACCTTATTGCTTGCGACAAGTGCTGGCATGCCCTTGCTTGGCCGTGGCATGCTTGTGGCTGTGCCACCTATGGTGCATGGCCGAGGCTGCCTTGGTGGCATGCCATGTGGCACACCTCATGTCTTTCTCTCTCTTTAGTTTCTCTCTCTTCCATCTCTCTCTCTTTCTCTCTTCATTTCTCTCTCCACATCAACAGTATTTGCCACATCATCAGTGGGATCCATTATGGGACCCACACTCTTTCTCTCTCTCATCTTTCTCTCTCTACATTTTCTCTCTCTTCCTTCTCTCATCACTTTATTTTTTTTCTCTTTATTATTATCAGTGTATTGTCAATGTGGGGTGCTATCCACATCATAAGTGGGGTCCACACACATTCTCTCTCCTTAAAGTTGGCTCATTTGCAAATAATTACAACACAATGTTCAACACATACCACCCTTTAATGAACCTATGCCAATACATAACCCCTATTGGCTAAGGATACAATTATACGGGTAATTATATGTGCAACTAACCATGTCTACCTAGATTCCATATTACTGGACCGTAACCCTTTCAAGCTTCTAACCCGTCCGGTCCTACGTAGGACATCTTGACTTGGTTAAGTTACATTTGGTCAATGCAAAGTAGTGCTAGTAAGAGATGGTACAAGTGTCTCATACCACCCACCTTCCCTCTTACCGAGTGTAATGAGACATCATGAATCACCTAGACCAACACTAGCTTTCACGGAGAGGTTACGAAGTATCCCATACCACTTACTTCCAAATCACTACGGGCACTACTGATCGCATACAATTATTAATGCAAATGCATGAACAAACAAAGCAGTATATTGGATGGCATGTTATCACACACAACTTAGCATATCACACCACAATCATCACATCATAAGAAGAAATAGATTGGATATATGCAAACAAAGGTTTAATTCCCTTACTTAAGAGATAAATAGAAATAACTACTGTAGTATCGTTCGAGTCACTCGTCCTAGGTGTCTTTATATCTTTATCAAAATAATGTTATTCAATGTTACCTAATAAATAATTAGAAAAAAGTTTGTCTTAGCATTGCATTAAATTAAGATTATTGTTTCCATGTCAATAGTGACATTCACTAAGTGAATAGGTGAGGTCCATGGTGAGACAGACTTGTTGTCCACGTGAGGTAGGTGACGTATGAGGATGGACATTTAATTGGTAGTCAGTCCTCACCCTTCTTTAGTTCATAGCACTAAGAAATACTTCATTTGACATGGTTGCAGGGTTTTTTGGCTTCAAAACAAGGTCCAATACAATGCACACCAGTTCACTGAAGGAGCACAGGAGGGGGTGGCTAGTGAACAGCGTACAGCTGGTGCCGTCGACTACACCTCACTAGCTGTTGCACCCTATTCTGGTGCCATTGGCCACACCTCACTTGGCGCTGCACCCTTAATAAGGTGAGGCTGGTGTTCACGGCCGCACACTTCAATGTAGCCGAGAGCCCCCTTTGCACCTTCTAAGTGTTGTCAAGCCTTGACCTGAGGGTCTTGGGTTCTCTCAGAGCATTGGATCTTTGTCCGCACCCCCATCCAGACGCCTTTCCCATCCAGATGGCGCTTGGTCAGTTTGGATCTGAGATTCCATTCTCGGATCTGAAAGGATCTATGGATCTCGACTCTTACAATCGTTATTATTTACCAATGGTTCATAAATGGTCTTTTACTCTTTCGAATCACCCTTCATGCTATGCCGACCGTATGAACTACCATTCATGGTTTGGATCCATGAGCGGCCGTCTCTACGTGCATCGGGCTGCACCATTAATGGTGGATAAACACTTTTTCTTCGATATAGCCATGAAGTATCATCACTACCATTTTATAAATCCATTAACAATGGGGAAAAGAATTACCTGATCTGCCGGACAAGGTGTTATCAAATCCATAACTAAGAGTTTGTCCGAAGGATAGACGGGGATCCATGATCCCATCCTTTTAGGGTCTTTCCTCACTCATGAGAAGGTCTATTGATCAGATCTAAGCATTCTAAATTGAACCTATGTGGTCTTAATGATTCATTGGCTACTGTTCATGATCCGAGATCGGGTACGGTTACAGATTTGGTTCCTCTAGTCTTCACCATTAATGGTGGACAGAGGATTTCCTCTCTACATCCAGAGAATAAGATCTCTTTAACGTATAATGAATCAAAAAGCATTAAAAGGGAGAGGATCATTACCAAGGGTTCTTCCTCCTTCGAGATTTGCTACAAGCACGTGGTCGAAGAGTCAATGAGGTCACTTCCTTCTCCTTCACTCTTCCCAAGGTCTTCCTCTCTCTCAGTCTCTCCAAACATGCGTCATAGGAAGATTAGGGTTTCTTCTCAATTTTTTAACCTTTAAATAGTGATTTGACTCCTTGGGTTGGTGAAAGACCAACCCAAACCATTAGAGAGATGGTGTTCGGTCCACCCTTGTGGTCCCTTGTTGTGTTGATAATCAACCATGGTCAAACGTAGACTAAAATCCTTTGGTTTAGGCATTGGTAGACTAAGTTTTCATGTGTTAGTAGGGTCTGGGGCTTGCAAACCAAAAACCAGTCCGCAGGTTATGTATAGCTAATGGGTGCGGCTGATGTGCTTAGCCTGACCACTTGTCTAGCCGTACGCTCCGTTAGGACCACTATATGTGCACATGTCCAAAAATCTACATGTGGTAAATGGGTGCGGCTGATGCACGCAGCTTGACCACTTATCCAGCCGAATGCCCTATACACATGACCAAAATGGAGTGTAAACTCCTTTGTATGGTGTTAGATCGAGTCTACCTTTCCTCTATTGTGTCTTGTCTACCTTGGTCACGTCTGTCCGACCCGTTCATCATGGTAAGACCTGTTACAAGCCAAAATTTCTAACCCGGGACTGAAATTTGGGCATGGGTCTTACAACTCCACCCCCTAAGAAAAATTTTGTCCTTGAAATTTAGATGTACTTAATTCCTTAATAGTTGTAGGTATCACTTGCGTATATCATTCGCATTTTCCCATTAAGCTTCTTCATCTTTATTGTCCTTCCACCAATCTCTGACAAAAGAGTTACTATGGTTACTGAATTCTTTGTCTTCGTGATCTACAATGGTCAAAGGTTCCACTTCATAAGACAATTCGGTCTTTGTGTGGGGTGGTTCTGTAGTCAACACATGCGTCGGGTCTTCGATGTACCTCTTTAACATCGACTTGTGGAACACGATGTGATAGTCGGATAGTGCTATGGTAGAGCCGTTTGGTGAGATGAATCCACTTCGGCCTAGTACTTTCTAAGGTCCGACATAACGATGATTCGGCTTCCCTTGCTTGCCAAACCATTCTTCAAAGGGAACAACTTCAACTCTACCAGTGCCGTTTGGTATGGTGCTTTGTACACAGATGCCGACCCTAGGAGTAGTTGGATCACAAAATCAGTTGCCCTATCGGGTGGCAATCTTAATAAGTCATCCAGAAACACTTATGGGAATTCATTTACTACTCTGATCCCCTCGAGTTTTGGGACTTTTAAGATAGTGTTTACTATAAATGCATTGCATCCAGTATAACCTTGTACTAATAACTTACTTGCAGACAAGGCTGAGATGAACAACTTCTTCCATTTCCTTGGCTTGTCTTAAGAGAAAATAATTGATGTTTCCCTAATCTGTCTTGAATGAGATCTTTCTCAATGCACGGAGGACGCTGGCTTTGTGAATGGATAGCCATCCATTACTATATTGCGTTGAAATTAGTCATATCCATTAGGATCAGATTTGTGTCCTTCTGTTTATCCCCAACTTATATTTGGTGAGGCCCATGGAAATGGCATAATTCCACTTTATGTCCCAATGGCATGCTACTACAAGTTGAGATTCCAATGGTTTTGGGGGTGTTCACAACTTTAAATGCACACAATTAAAAACAGCAGAGGAAAAGTACCTATCACCACGTCAATGGCCTTTCCCGTTTCTTCAGTCGTTGTAGCATAAACTTTCCCTATTGCGGTCCTTATTTTGCTGGGTATCAATAGTTCCTAGACAGATAACCCTCTCTGTTACAGTTGTAACACCTTCTCGGAGGTGGTGTAGTATCAAATGGAGCCAGAGGGGAACTCTCCTTGACAAGTACCTTGGAGGATGTCTTTTGGTCTTGTATAGTCTAGTATGGCTTTTTGACCACACGGTTGTTAGTGACCGCATGGCTCGCTTGACTCCATTGACTACTTACCCATCCCTCTGACAAGCTAGGTAACCATCCCTTTGACTCTCTTCTACTACCTTGGCCATTTGTACTACATTGGCATAGGTAGTATGACCCTGAGCCTTCACAATAGCCCTTATGCCACCTCTCAGTCCATCCACAAATCTCTTGGCCTTCTGCGCATCAGTATGCATGCTAGGGCTTGCAAAATAGTATAGTCTTTCAAAGTCCTATTGACGCTCAACGACTGATTTCTGAACATGACTGAAGGTCAGATACTTAGCTTCCTTTTGATCTCTATAACTTTGCAAAAATAGTTTCCAAAGAATGCCTCTTTGAAGATTGCCCACATGATATTACCATGATGCGCCTCCAATATCAGTCGTGTGGATTCCCACCAATTATCAGGCTCACCCTCGAACATAAATGTGGTACAGAGGATTTTCTGAACATTAGAACATGGCATCATACGTAGAGTCTTCTCTATTGAATGCATCCAAATAGCAGGCGTAATGGATCATTCCCTATACCTGTGAACTTCAGGGGCTTCATCTTTTAAAATCCCTCTACTAACTTTGCCAAGGTCGTTGTAGTGGGTGAATGTGCCACAGTGGCTTTGGGTATAACCACTACTGGTGTTGGAGCTGGTACAAACATGGTAGTAGGCGGCACTGGTACAGGTGCATTGACTGCAACAACGGGTGCGATAGTTGGGGCTGGTACATATGCATCCATAGGAGGTATATGTGCTGGTGCATATGCTCTGACAGCTAGTGCCACTGATCCATGCTATATGGCGGTCACCAACTGGGCCATGAATTGCTACTATTGAGCATTTATTCTTGGATGAAATTGCCCATGATTGTAGTCATGTTAGTTACCGTAAGCACCGGAGGGGGTGGTGATGTAGTAGGGTCGGCCTCATCCTGGGCACCAGAAGTGTGCACCAAAGCTGCATCCTGATCATTTGTTGTTGGCTCCAGAGGAAGGCCACCCTTAGTAGCATGAGGTACTCGGGCTCTTTTATGTGTTCCTAGAGCCATCGGTTCATAGAACTGCTCAGTACCTGTAAAGGGGAGCAAAAACAGACATTTTCTTAGTCATGTAGACAGTTCATTGGTAAAACACTTGCCATAATGTCTTAAATTATTTATAATAATCCAATGCAAGTGTATAGACAATGCCTTTGTGCGTATGATGATGCATGTCACACCCCAATTCCAGCTGAACCAGAAGTATGAGTGAACCGTCACTGAACCAACGGTTTACACCAGGATCTCAATAAGACCGTGTCCACTCATACAAACCATTGCACATAACCATAATCAGAATATAATAAAATACAACGGAAGTCATAAATTAAATGAACTGAGTACTTCTATTGATAAATAAATTAAAATATCCAATTATTCCAAACACCAAGACATAATTATCCTTACATCATTTGTAAATCCAACTGAAAATAAATAAAATAAAAAAATCAAATATCCTAGAGTTACACGCAGAAAGGGCACTCGCATGAAGCGTCATGTTTGTCCTCCCCTGGTTCCACTTCCAAAGCAGCAACACCTCCATATGCTGGAGCGTCCATGTAGTCCTCCACAGTATAACCTGCAGCAACATCTAAAAACATGTATATATATATATATATATACAAGGGCGAGCTCACAACTTAGCTCAGTAAGACAATCAAACAACGTAACAATCACATGCATGAGTAACATTATCATTATGGTCTGGTTTTTAAGTTTGCAATGTGCTATAGAAAGGATTGACGGCCACCGCACCTCTATACACGAGTGTGTGAAGCCGCCCAATGGATCAAACACCACTGTCGTCTCACATGCACCTACCATGGAATAGAGATAGAGCTAAAGCGTCCGGATCAAACACCGCTAACACTTCCCCTGATGCCCTACCCATACCAACACGTAAGTCCCTATTGGCAAGGGCTTGCAAACTGGGCTCGCAACTAACCAATCCTATATGTCATCATAGTAGGCCCTATCCCAGCACAGCTCCCTACGGCATAGAGATAGAGCTAGAGTCTAATGGCCAGGCCGGAGACCACAGTGCCACTTCCTCCCCCTGATGCCCTACCTGCACCAATCATGCTAAGATAGAAACGATACGAAAATGTGCTAGTGTGAGGAATGATCCCAGACCCTAGGTCCTTCCCATTCCACACACCAATGAAAATAATCACATGCCTAACAGTCACATCGTAGCATAGCAAGTATGCATGAACAATATAATAACTAAAAGTAAAGATGACATGCGAGTATGCACAAACACCATTCCATAGAATCATAATTATTAATAATGTTTACTGTTATTAAATTATTAGGGTTTAGGTTCGATTCCTTTACCTGACGCTTGATTGCTAACTTGCTCCGCATCACAGAATCCAAACTTGCTATCACAAGATCCTACATGATATTAAGGTTGAATTAGAATTAGTTTCTTACGGTTTACGTTGGTCGAAAAACCAACTGGGTCAAAAACACTCCTCACAGTACAGATCAGTCGCAGGTACCGATAGCGTCACTGTAGGGAAAGGTGCGACCGGTATGGTTGACCGGTCCCCATAGACCAGTCCCTGGGAGGTACCGATCGCAGTATCGGTCGCATCTTATGCGACCGGTATGGTCGACCAGTATGTCTTCGGAAGACCATACGCTTGGTTCTCGCCTTCCGTCGGTCACCCCCTATTGATCCTAGGATTTTTCCTATACATTCTAGGTCTAAGAAAAGAGTTAGAGTTGTTTCAAACTCCATTCAAGTCCTAGTTTCAATGATCCTCAGCCTAGAACTTGAATCTAGGGTTTATCGACTGTATTAGGGTTTGACGGTAAATTCTGGTTTAGATCAATACCTCGCCTTGCATGGTATTGATCCATTCATGGCTAGCCTTCTATAACGCTTAACTTAGAGGAAGGTTTAAGCACTTACCGTTGGTTCACAGTAGAGTGTTCTTCGTCCAACAGCAACGGCGGCTCCTCTCCCTCCTTCATTAGCTCTTTCTCTTTCTTCAATCTCTTTCTCCTCTCTAGGGTTTGTGAGAATCAATGAAAGAAATTTTAAGAGGTTTAAGGGTCCTTAAATAGACTAGTATTGAGTTTAGGAAGTCCCCTTCATGTTCAAAAAGTCCTAGGGTACGATATTTAGAAAGTGGGACCCGTAGAGATCCGGTTCCGGATCTAAGCAGTCTGCCTGTGCAGACATACCGGTCGATCGATACCATCGACCGGTATGACTTACTTATCATACATGGGTCCGTTTTTGTACCTGGTTGTCATCCGTTCGTCCATCTGGCCTGGTGATGATTGGAAGACCTGTTATGACATGAATTAAAGATTTAGATCGGGTTTATGGAGTGCGGGTCTTACAACTCCCCCACCCTTAAAAAAAATTTTGTCCCCAAAATTTGCATGTAGGTTTCACAATTCCCCCACCCTTAAAAAAAATTTGGCCTCGAAATTTATTCGTGCCTTGTTCGTCGAAAAGGTTAGGGTATTCCTTTCGCATCGCGTTCTCTTCCTGCCAAGTGATTCCTTCTACATCTTGACTTTTCCAATGCACTTTCACATAATGGATATCTTTGCTTCGGAGATGCTATACCTTTCGGCTTGTGAGCATCACAAGTACCACTTCAAATGTCAAGTCCTCTGTCAAGTCTGGTGGGTTTGCTGTCAAGATGTGCGATGGATCCTTGACATACTTCTTCAATAAAGAAACATGGAACACATCATAAACGCTTGACATGGATGGTGGTAGAGCTAGTTGATATGCCACATTACCACGTCTGGTCAAAATCTCGTATGGTCCCACATACTTGGGGCATATCTTTCCCTTCTTACCAAACCATTTCAGACCTCGCACATGTGATATCTTCAAGAACACCTTATCACCCACTATAAACTCTAGATCTCGACGTCAGTTATCTGCATAGTGCTTTTGCCGAACTTGAGCTGTCTTCACTCTTTCCTTAATTTGATTAATCGCTCGACAAGTTTATTCGACAAACTCCGATCCTACAATCCTTCTCGCTCCCACCTCATTCCATAACAGAGGTGTACAGTATTTCTTCCCATAGAGGGCCTCATATGGATCCATTTGGATTATAGCCTGGTAACTATTGTTATACGCAAACTTAATGAGCGATAACTTCTTGCCCCAAGCTCCTTTGAAATCTAGGGCATACGCTCGGAGCATATCTTCTAAGATTTGAATAGTTCTTTCTGACTGCCCGTCTGTCTAAGGATGAAAAGCTGTACTAAACTTCAACTTGGTTCCCATGGCTTTCAGTAATCCTTTCCAGAACTTTGATGTAAAATGGGGATCTCTGTCAGATACTATACTTTCTGGGACGCCATGAAGTCTGACTATATTATCCACATATAGCTTGGCCAGCTTGTCCATGGTATACTGAGGTCTGACAGCGATGAAGCGAGCTGTCTTGGTAAGTCGATCGACTATAACCTATACTGCATCCACTGACCTTGGTGTCAAGGTGTGAGGACAAAGATGAAAATCTTTAGAAGTCGCCACCTAGATTTAGGTCTAGGACCTTAGAAATGTGAAATCTCACCCCAAGGTAAGACTTCGATTGACTCATGACCCTTAGATTGGAATTCTGGTCCATCAGAGATTGGGTAAGTGTCAGGTTACGGTTATGGGAAGGGGTTAGGCACCCAAACCGCCCGATCGAAATCGGTCTCCTATACCTTTCCTATGCTAGACTCTATTTGCTAAGCCAAACCAAACCAAGGGGTTTGATATCATTGAACCGAATCTGTATCCATCAGATTGCCTACGTATCACAGAATTATTCCAAAAATCAGGTTCACCATCGTAGTTCAGGTGTGATTAAAGTTTATGGATGTGATTTATGCTTGTGCATGATTAAGTTCTTTGTTCAAGTTGAAGTTTATGCTTGAAAGGCTGAGAAATCCTATGGGTTAGGATCTGGATAGTCCATGTGGACTGATAGATAGTCCTAGTGGATCTAAGGATAACCCTATTTGGGTTGGAATGTGGATAATGTCCTAGTGGATCTATGGATAGTCCAAGTGGACTAAGATGTGGATAAATATCCTAGTGGATCTATGGATAGTCCAAGTGGACAAAAGTTTGGATAAATACCCTAGTGGATCTATGGATAGTCCAAGTGGACTAAGGTGTGGATCCGAATTTGGGTTTCTCCCAAATGGCCTACGTATCCTAGGGTTTGCCCTAGGAATCAGAATCCGTGTAGTTCGAGAATGACGGGTGGATATCCTAGTGGATCTATGGATAGTCCAAGTGGACTAAGGTTTGGATAACCCCTTTTGGGTTGGAATATGGATAGATATCCTAGTGGATCTATGGATAGTCCGAGTGGACTAAGGTGTGGATCCGAATTTGGGATTCTCCCAAATGGCCTACGTATCCTAGGGTTTGCCCTAGGAATCAGAATCCGCGTAGTTCGGGATGGATGATAACCTATTCTAGGTTAATGATCGAGAACCTATTCTAGGTTTAGGGTTTACAACCTATTCTAGGTTTAAGATTGAGAATCTATTCTAGGTTTAGGGTTTAGAACCTATTCTAGGTTTAGAGTTTGCCAAGGGGCAAAATCGTCCTAAATCACCCTTTTCATGCAAATAAGGCAAGAGCCTATATGGCATGATCTAGTATGCTATCTTCTAAGCATGGCAAGACCTAATATGACCATATTTAGGGTTTTTCCCTAATTGCTATTTTCTTTCCATATTTAGGGTTTTCTACCCTAATTGTTACTTTCTTTCCATTTTAGGGTTTTCTACCCTAATTGTTATATTTTTTTTCATTTTAGGGTTTTCTACCCTAATTATTACTTTCTTTACATTTTAGGGTTTTCTACCCTAATTGTTATTTTCTTTCCATTTTAGGGTTTTCTACCCTAATTGTTATTTTCTTTCCATTTTTTAGGGTTTTCTACCCTAATTGTTATTTTCTTTCCATTTTAGGGTTTTCTACCCTAAATGTTACTTTCCTTCCATTTTAGGGTTTTCTACCCTAATTATTATTTTCTTTCCATCTTAGGGTTTTCTACCCTAAATGTTACTTTCGTTCCATTTTAGGGTTTTCTACCCTAATTGTGACAATAAGCATTTAATATAGCATGTGAGCAAGTGTAGCAGACAAATATGGCAATAAACATGTGTATCATTCCAATCATGGCAATGTGATTATTTCAATTATGGCAGTGTGATCATTCCAATTATGGCAGTGTGACCATTCCAATTATGGCAGTGTGACCATTCCAATTATAGTAGTGTATGCATACAAGCATCTGAACATAGCATGTGAACAAATATAGCATCAAATATGGCATGTGAGAAACAACCAAAGCATATGAGAATCAATCGAAACATGATGGAACATGCAGCAAGATAACAGCTTTGTCAGGCTGGACCAAAATGGGCACATAGGGCACTGTACTTACTCAAAAAATTCTTAAAAGATATCCTCGGAAAGAGGACTCAGAGGCCAACATTTTGTCTCAAGGAAGCTAATCCTGAAAGAGACCATAGGTAGGTCGAAAACATTCAACAAGTACAGGCAAATACACTGGACAGATCTGTTCCAGATTCTGGCCAGTGGTACTATAAAATCAATATAAAATCATATAGCTCATGAAAATAAAATCCAAATACATGGTCAGAAAGAGGACTCAGAGGCCAACATTTTATCTCAAGGAAGCTAATCCTGAAAGAGACCATAGGCAGGTCGAAAACATTCCCCAAGTACAGGCAAATACACTGGTCAGATCTGTTCCAGATTCTGGCCAGTGGTACTATAAAATTAATATAAAATCATATAGCTCATGAAAATAAAATCCGAATACATGGTCAGAAAGAGGATTCAGAGGCCAACATTTTGTCTCAAGGAATCTAATCCTGAAAGAGACCATAGGCAGGTCGAAAACATTCCCCAAGTGCAGGCAAATACACTGGTCAGATCTATTCCAGATTCTGGCCAGTGGTACTATAAAATCAATATAAAATCATATAGCTCATAAAAATAAAATCTGAATACATGGTCAGAAAGAGGACTCAGAGGCCAACATTTTGTCTTAAGGAACCTAATGCAAAATGAGGCATCTTCCTAATGCTAGACACCAATCTCAGACATGCATTTGCAGTATGCTTTGACTTTGAAAAAATAAACTGACAAAAGTGATGGGTGATTCTTACCTCAGGCTTCTTCTCTCTCCTTCTCTCCTTTGCATCTTCTCATCATCCTCTTTGCTGCCTCTCTGATCCTTCCCTCTTTTTCCTCTAGATCTTCTCTTCTTAACACCTCTCTCTCTCTCTCTCTTCCCCTCTCTCTCTCTCTCTCCTTCTCTCTTTCTCTATTTTCTTCTTCTTCTCTTTTCTTCCGATTTTTTTTTTCTTTTTTCTCTTACTCACGTTTTTCTCTCTCTATGGTCTGGAAAAAAGGATCCTCCTCTTGCCTATTTATAATTTTTCACTCATTTTCTAGAAGATCTTTTTTCTAAAAAATCTTTTTTTTTTTCCTTTTCTTTCCTTCCTTTTTCTTTCTTTCTTTCTCCTCTCTCTCTCTTCACGTTTTCTTTCTAGAAAACGTGAAAGGGAATCTTTTCCCCCTTTTTTCTTTTCTTTTTTTTTCTTTTATTCCTCTCTCTTTCCTTTTTTCTTCTCAAGATCTTTTGGATTATCTCAAAACCCTAAATCCCCTTCTCTTTCACGTTTTCTCTCTCCCCTCTTTCCTTTTCTTCTCAAAATCTTTTTGGATTATCTCAAAACCCTAAATCCCCTTCTCTTCCATGTTTTTTCTCTCCCCCACTTTCCTTTTTTTCTCAAAAATCTTTTGGATTATCTCAAAACCCTAAATCCCCTTGTCTTTCACGTTTTCTCTCTCCCCTCTTTCCTTTTTCTTCTCAAAATCTTTTTGGATTATCTCAAAACCCTAAATCCCTTTCTCTTCCCCGTTTTTTTTCTCTCCCCTCTTTCCTTTTTTTCTCAAAAATCTTTTGGATTATCTCCAAAACCAAAATCCCCCTTCACTTTCACGTTTCTCTCTCCCCTCTTTCCTTTTTCTTATCAAAATCTTTTGGATTATCATTTACATATAATAATATATAACATATATACAATTATTTAATAACATTACATACAATAATATATATTATATACATATATACACATATATATTTATATATACATACATACATACATATACATATATATATATATATATATATATATATATATATATATATATATATATATATATATATATAATATATATATATAATATAAATATTGTGCACATAGATGAACTGATTCGAAATGGGTTGAGACTGACTTAGGTTGACAACTGATATGGGTTGAGCTAGGTTGGACCAAAACTGGTTTGAACTGAGTTGACTGGATTAAAAATGAGGAATATGGGAACTTGAATCACCTCATTTGGAAGTAAAATGGTCAACTTATGAATTTTTGAAGTTTAAGCGAACCAATTATCGATAATTTGGCTGACCATTATGCATGAGATCCTTCAGAGGCTTCTACCGGAAATAGTTTACGTCCACTTTGTAGAGCACTAAAAATGGAACATAATGAGACTGGAATTATCTGAATCCGATGTAGAACGGGAAAGATATGAAGCTTTGAAGTTCTGACGATCATTTTGCATGCAAGTTTGCATGGGACCCACTGGTGACTTCTACCCGGGATTTTTTACGTCCACTTTGTAGAACATCATGAATGAAGAATAATGGTCTTGGAATCATCTCAATCCGATGTAGAACGGGAAAGATATGAAGCTTTGAAGTTCTAACGATCATTTTGCATGCAAGTTTGCATGGGACCCACTGGTGACTTCTACCCGGGATTTTTTTACGTCCACTTTGTAGAACATCATGAATGAAGAATAATGGTCTTGGAATCATCTCAATCCGATGTCGGATGATCAAGATATGATGATTTGAAATTCAAACAATCCGACTTAGGATAATTTGCATGAAGGCCCTTGGGATTATTTATAATAATTTCATAAACCTCCCTTATATGTATCATCCGACTAAAATGGTCATATCTTCCTCATTTGATATCGGAATTGAGCAATTATGGTCTCGTTTCGAAGATAATTCTATGACCTATGCATCTATGCAGATAATAGCCCATGACCCTGCTGTGGGGATCAATGAAAAATCACAAATTTTTGGGTTAAAGGTCAGAAACCTGCCATATTGGTTCACTTATGCCGAGGGTGGCAAAAATGGGGTGCTTACAGATGCCCCTCTTTAGCCGAGATTGTTATAAGTTGAAGGCTAAAGATAAAAGAACCACATTTTTGGGGTATGAGTGATATTGTTTATTGGGCTGCACTTAGGGTAATTCTTCCTAAACTGCCTACGTATTCTAAGGGTGTCCTAGAAATCAAGCCCAGAACGTAGTTCGACTGGCAAGAAGGTTTGCTCTTCTTGAAAGATTGGTGAGTGCTCTTCTTGTATGAAGCTAGGCTGTGAATACAAGACTCATTTGTAGGCTGGGAACCTCTTCTTGCTGAGATGGAACTCATGATGCAAGGTACGTGCGGGCTTGGACCCGGCTTGATCCATTTATAGGCTGATAAACCTCTTCTTGCACGAAGCTAGGCTGTGAATACAAGGCTCATTTGTAGGCTGGGAACCTCTTCTTGTACGAAGCTAGGCTGTGAATACAAGGCTCATTTGTAGGCTGGGAACCTCTTCTTGCTGAGGTGGAACTCAATGCAAGGTATGTGCGGGCTTGGACCCGGCTTGATCCATTTGTAGGCTGATAAACCTCTTCTTGTATGAAGCTAGGCTGTGAATACAAGGCTGATTGCATGAGCTTGGGCTCGGATTTGATTTGGATGGAAAACTTGATGTCTTCTCTTTGATTGAAATGAGGCTCTTTTGATTGAGATTCTGAGATTGTTTTTTCTGAATAAGCTAGGGCTCTGCATTTGATTCATTTATAGGCTGAGATTGAATTGATCTTTGAATGAGCTAGGGCTCTGCATTCACTTATAGGTTGAGATTGACTTGATCTTTGAATGAGCTAGGGCTCTGCATTCACTTATAGGCTGAGATTGACTTAATCTTTGAATGAGCTAGGGCTCTACATTTGATTAATAATCTGAGATTGATTTGATCTTTGGATGAGCTAGGGCTCTACATTTGATTTACTTATAGACTGAGATTGATTTGAAATTTGGATGAGCTAGGGCTCTGCATTTGATTCACTAATAATCTAAGATTGATTTGATCTTTGGATGAGCTAGGGCTCTACATTTGATTCTGTAATGAGTAAGAACTCAGAAGGTCACTTATAGGGTGATACTGAATGACTCATCTTGGCAGTTCCTACCAGCTTTGGACCTTCGGGATTGAAAATAGGAATATCCTTCTTGGAAGCTCTATGGCTATGAACCTTTAGGATGCTTGAAAGTGACCCACACAGGAAAGCTTTGTTGACTTTGAACCTTTAGGGTTGAAATCTGACTCATCTTGAGAGTCTCTTGACTTTGAACCTATAGAGTGCTAGACATATTTGAAATGATGGTGAATTCCTTGGCGGTTTTCCGAGTTTTTTTGCTCCTGCTTTATTGGTGAAGGCACAAAACATGACATCGATGGAAATGGTGTCATGGACTTCGCTGGCATGATACCTAGATTTGAAATTTTCCATTTATGACCTGGTACTGAAAGTTTGACTCAATTTCAGCACGGTAGGGATGACTTGGTTACTCCCTTTGAAGGGTTCCATGTAATTTGAAGATGATGATTTTCTTCAGCCAACATTGGTGTTGTTGGATTTTGGATTGAAAGAAACTCTAGCGAGGATTTTGGACAAGAATGAGGGGATCTTGACAGTCTTTAACCAAAGTGACTTTATTGATTGACCATGGTGTTAAACTGTCAAGGGACATCTGGTCAACTAAGTTCTTTGACTGTGCATTATGGTAGACCAAATTGGTAGAATAGCCAAGCGGCGATGAAATGTGACATGGGTTTGGCCTTTGATCTAGGCTCATGAAAAGCTCAGGGCTTTGCAACATTGTTGTGCCAATTTTGAAAGATTAATGAATCATTGCCCCAAAGTAGGCATGAGGAGCAAAGGATTTGAAGTGTTCCTTCAGAGAATTTGGTGACCAAATCCTAACAGGTAAGAGTCCACATTGGATTTTCTTCATTAACAGGATTGGGAGAACTGAGAAATTGGCAAAAACCAACTTGGATGGACCTACTTCTGTTGACTATGAAAGTAGTGACTTCAGACTAGACAATGGATCCTTGATGTAATGCTCATGATCAAGTTCGATTCCTCTACATAGGGTATATCTATGCCCCAATGTCTGCATGTTGTGACAGACCACTACTGTAGTGTGCTAGGGCAAGATAGAAGGAAACAGGCAATCTAACAGAGTTAGAACTAGGTTAAATCTGGATTGCATCCAGAATTGACCATGCTTCCAGGGTCAAGGGAAGATTGACAGATTGATTGCAGGAAGTGACTTCTTAGATAAGCCCTTCTTGAATCTTGAAAAAATGAGGGAGCTGATGATTTGATGAATTTGGCTACATCCGTAACCAGGCCATGAGAATTTGCTCTCTCCCTAACATGACCAATGGATTTGAAGATAGAATTCTGTTGAAAGGCAATGCTATGAAGCCCAATAGATGATGGTTTGTTCAACTCCTCCAAGTATGATTCACTGGAGAGCAAGAGGGGTTCCTTTCCTTATGGAGGGTAAACTGGTATGACACTTGTCTACATGAACCACTGAATTTTTCTATGAAGGGCCAATGAGGGCAATGCTATAGGGTTGCATCATGTCGCCTATCCCCACTGAGGTATTATGGGTTGCCCATTGAGGATTCTCAGGTTGCCTTTCCCTGTTGAGGTTTCTTTTCTTCCCATTATTATTTTTTTTCATTTTCTTCTTTTTGCAAACCCCATCTTGGGTTGAATAAAGAGTCCTGATATGGTGAGGATATTGTCAAAATTATGGTCCTATCCAATGGTCTGAAACCCTTAGGGGAAATCTGAATGGCATGACTTTCATGGCAAATGGGTAGCCTTGCCCCACTGTTTAAGTTGACACCTACACGTATTGATAGGCGAACAGCTATTTGAATCATCACTAAAAGCGATCTTAGGGAAATGCAGTCCCACACCAAAATTAAAAATGGTGCCAAATTATGTTTTCCTTTCTTGGAGATGTTCAGATGGAACACGTGTCCCAACAAGCTATATCGAGATTCCGAATCAGTCACGATCATATCTGGGCCTGAAACCTTTAGGTTTGTTGACAAGTATTGATGTTGAAGGTCCAAGAGGACTGATGTGAAACTGTCCACATGGGTCTACCATTGGGAGAGTGTTTGGTTATTTATGTAGAATGAGTTTATCTTACCGAGAAGATCCCATTTTATTGGCTTGAGAAATGAAGGGCTTATGGGAACCTTTGGGAAGCCGTTGGATGTAATGAACGACAGATGAGAGTTCCAGCCAGATTCATGAATTTGTACATAAAATGATGACATGACCACGAGATACAATGCCATAAAAAATGATAACCAAAAGAAGGGCTTGTGATAGAGACTCCTTGGAAGGCCGTCGGATTGATGGACGGGAGAGAGAGTCTAATGCCGATGATAAATCTTTCTCTGATGAAGAAGTGATGAGATCGTCTCCTGTAAAGGTGGGATGTAATTGGCCAAAATCAAAAGTCCGGTTCAACATGCTGTAAATCTCGACGAATGATCGAACTTGCTATCAGGCTTTGGTTGGAACTATCATCCTCTTGAAGTGAGAGGGACAATTGGCTTACTGTCGAGCTCCAATGCCATTCAACATCTTACTATTTTCTTTTCTTCTCTTTTTTTTTTTTTTTTTTTTTTTTTTTTTTTGATGTGAAGGCCACATAATGCAGTGCTTCGCTTGATCGCGAAATTGAATCCTGACTTTCAATATTGGATTTGAATCTTCTTCTTCCAAACATTTCCAATCAGATAGAACGTCTTTGCCCCAACTAGCACTCTGATCTCCTCAGAAACTTTATGAGCATTTGTGACTGCTCATATAGTATCTGATTTTATCTGCATGGTGAATCCGTATGCTGTCGTCTAGAAGTTACTCATCACCTTCTGTCTGATGTGACTACCTCCCATTATTGATGTAGATAAACATAGGCTTGAATTTTCTTTTTCTTTACTTTTTTTTTTTTTTTTGGTATTCCAATGACCTCATTCTTGGATTTTGGGATTGACCATTCATCATGTATCTCTTGCTTACAGATGATTTATTTTGTAAGAACTTTGAAGTTTCTATCCTTTTGGTGGCACATCTGTCCTCCACATTTGTACTGATTGGCTGATATGTTGATCTAATGCTTTCCTTGGAATCTTTTCACAGGTAGAACAAATGGCAGCTTCTCCAATACATGTTTCTTGAGACTACTCTTGTGTCTCTCGATTGATCATTTAAAGCTTTCCCAGACGGGTTGGACCTTTCTTTCTCAAGAGGCCGGGTAGCGTAGAAGTTCAGGAGACGGCTCATCGTTTCTATCATCTTCAGAGTCAGAATTGACTGCGCACGTAGAATAGGAAGATGTACGAAACTGGGAGGAAATGTATGGAAGAGACAAAGCACAAAGTTTGAAATCTCAAACGGGTGATTTTTTTATTTTTTTTTTACAGGGCAGATTGGATTGGACTTGTCAACAAGCATATCAATCTTGGACCTAGACATGGATGACCTATCGAATATCGATAATAGAAAGTTGAAACAACTAGTTCATCCAAGTGGCTCCAGTTGGGCATAACGCCTTCGACGACCACCTTCAGTCATTGTGGGAATAAATCTTCCTTCAGATTTCTATTAGCAAGACTCATCATGCCCCTCTATCAATAGGTGTAGGATGCCTACCTTTCAGGGTTCCATATAATTCTTACCCTCTTTTCTTTCAGTTTAGGATCCATTCATAACCAGACTATTGCTTTTTAAGCTCAAGGTTACTCTGGTTCATGCCCCAGTTTGGGGTTCAGTGGATTCATCGATGGACCACTTCTAGCTGAATTCAGATCATTTTGGCTTATGCCCCAGCTTGGGGAGCAAGGGGTATCGCCATTGCACTACACCATTTTGAGTCCAAGATTAGACTAGTTTATGCCTTGGCTTGGGGGGTTCAATGGATTTCTTTGTTAGACCACTCTCAATTTGGGTCTAAGGTCAATTTGGTCCATGCCCCAATTTAGGGCAAAATGGCTTTCCTCATTAGACCGCATTCAGTTTGGGTCCAAGGTCAATCTGGTTCATGCCCCACTTAGGGCTCAGGGCTTCATCATTGGACCATTCCCTAGTTGTGATTCTGGTTCTTATCCTAGCCTGGAGCACATTAAATCTCATCTTTCGTCTACCCTATTGCTCGGGAAATTCCATTCCCTCTCTTTGAATAATGAGAAATGTGAGGGCAACTCTTCGGATTCTAACATTTTCCTGGCCAATGGGATAGAAATGCCTGTGATGGGATAACACTGTCATAGTTGAAGTTTCATGGTCTCCTGATGACTCTAGAATCTGGAATTGATCTTTATTGACAAGCAATGAGTAATGCTTATCATTCGTCATTCCCGACGAGCGATCCTAACTTGTAGCACTGGGCTATGATGGACATGGATCGGGCTCTAATTGATAGAGCCAGAGATTGATTTTGAATCGGTCTCCGATTGATAGAGACAAGATTGACTTTGAATTGATCTCTGATTGATAGAGATCAAGATTGACTTTGAATTGATCTCTGATTGATAGAGATCAAGATTGACTTTGAATTGATCTCTGATTGATAGAGATCAAGATTGACAGTCATGGACTGGGCTCTAGTTGCTAGAGGCAAGGATTGCTTGAGTTGGGCTCCGATTGATAGAGGCCAAGGATGACAATCATGGATTGGACTCTAATTGCTAGAGATGATGGAATGACTGAAATTCTCTTTGATTCCTTCATGAAATGGAACATGGACCAAAGGTAATGATTGAACAGGCCTAGAGGCTAACTCATGCTCACATTGAGTTCATATGAATGGAACCTTTCTTAGTTCCGACATGAATCAAAACCTGAACTGGAGTTGACGGTTGGACAAGCCTAGGGGCTAATTAAATTCAAATGAATGGAACTCTTCTTAGTTCCAACATGAATCAGAATTTGAACCACAGTTGATGGTTGGATAAGCCTAGTGGCTAAATGAATTCAAATGAATGAAACTCTTCTTAATTCCAACATGAATCAGAACCTGAACCAAAGTTGATGGTTGGACAAGCCTAGGGGCTAAATAAATTCAGATGAATGGAACTTTTCCTAGTTTCGACATGAACTGGAACCCTAACCAAAGTTGATTGTTGGATAAGCCTAGTGGCTAATTGAATTCAGATGAATGGAATTTTTCCTAGTTCCGACATGAATCAGAACCTAAACAGGAGGTGAAGGGTGAAAAAGCCTAGGGGCCGAATGCCTTCTTCATTTTAGCATGATCTGGGAATGATGATTGAACCTGCCTAAAGGTTAAACCCTTCTTTAATTCTGAGATGAACCAGAAATGGTGGTTGAATCTAGGACTGAATATTTCTTTGATTCTGAGATGAACTGGATGTGATTGAATCTGCCTAGAGGCTGAATCTTTCCTTCATTCTGGATGGACCGAAATGATGATTGGACCTGCCTAGGGGCTGAATCTTTCCTTCAGTTCTGAGATGAACCAGAAATGGTGGTTGGACCTGCCTAGGGGCTGAATATTTTTTTTATTCTGAGATGAACTGGATGTAATTGAATCTGCCTAGGGGCTGAATCTTTCCTTAATTCTGGATGAACCAAAATGATGATTGAACCTGCCTAGGGGCTGAACCTTTCTTCAGTTCTGAGATGAACTAGAAATGGTGATTGAATCTGGGGCTGAATATTTCTTTTGATACTGAGATGAACGGAATGTGATTGAATCTGCCTAGGGGCTGAATCTTTCCTTAATTCTGGATGAACCAAAATGATGATTGGACCTGCCTAGGGGCTGAACCTTTCCTTAATTCAAAGGTGAATAGGGAACAATGATTGGATTTGCCTAGGGGTTGAATCTTTCCTTAATTCAAAGGTGAATAGGGAACAATGATTGGATAGGGGCTGGATCTCTCCTTAATTCAGAGATGAATCGAGAACGGTGATTGGATTTGCCTAGGGGCTGAATCTTTTCTTAATTCTGAGGTGAATCGAGAACTATGATTGGATTTGCCTAGGGGCTGAATCTTTTCTTAATTCAAAGGTACATTGAGAACTATGATTGGATTTGCCTAGGGGCTGAATCTTTCCTTAATTCAGGGGGCATTGAGAACCATGATTGGATTTGCCTAAGGGCTGAATCTTTCCTTAATTTAGAGGTACATTGAGAATGGTGATTGGATTTGCCTAGGGGCTGAATCTTTCCTTAATTCAGAGATGAATTGAGAACTTTGATTGGATTTGCCTAGGGGCTGAATCTTTCCTTAATTCAAAGGTGAATCGGGAACTATGATTGGATTTGCCTAGGGGCTGAATCTTTCCTTTTTTCTTATAAAATTTGATGTTCAATCAAGATCTAGATTCATGACTTCCATTGATTCATTTAGAAAGATAATATGGATGGATCTCAAGATGGGAGATCAAGACAATTCCCTAATTGTAGGGGCCTCTCACCCTAAAGGGTGGATATAGTTGCAGTTTGATTCTCTTTTCCAAAGGCATTGAAATCCAATGGAGGAATATTGAGATTCTAGACATCTAGGGGAGTGGAAGAAGTCACATGCACAATCAAGGATGACTCAACCAAACAAGAGTTAGATCCCTCATAAGGGCGATTGGGTAAACATTATCCAAGTCAATTTAATTGAATTTGATTAAGCCATGTGTTCAGTCTTGGGACCTCATGATTCCAAAATGGATAATCAGTGGTACCAAGGTCTGGCCAATTGGATTACCGAATTCGATAAAATTGAAATGGATATATTAATCCGTCGTCCTTATTAGGGATGGTTAGCAAAAGCGGTTCATAGATGAACAAACTAGTAAATTTCTTCTTGACCATGGTATCTATGTCTTGACAGGGATTTTCTGTTCGTTTTTTGAAATCGACGTGTTAACAATGAGAGATTCGACACATCGAGCTTACTTAATGGAGGGTGTATAGTAACCGTCTACTATGATGTAGAACAGGTGTATACATACCTCATACTCCCAATGAGTGAGAGTTCAAGATGCTCATCGTGTAGATTCTAACATGTTGACCAATCGAGGACAAAAACGGGCAGAACTTCGATGTCTCGAACATGGATGTCATGGTTAAGCCGATTTTACCGGGTCGGTTCAGGGATGAACCAAAAAATAACAAACATTGGGCTACAATCTGGGTTAGGACAGAAAAGGCCACCTTGACGAGGATGGGGTAACCTATCACCAAATGCTCGATGAATAATGGGCCCCCAATCCCTTTATATACTATGTTGCAAGGATCCAAGCGACGTGGAGTAGCATAACGCATTCCCAGGCGGACCCAAGAAACGCTCGTTAGAGGCTGCTCACCGGTCGTGGTCTCACAAAGTACAGGCCAAGGCTGTGTGTTTCTCCTAGCGGGCTGCCCCATATGCATGGGATCCGGTTCGGCTACTCACACGAATGTGTGACTGAACCCATTCCCCCCAAAGCAATAATATACAAGCATAAATATAGTATCCTAAAATCTAGCATCCAATGCACACAAGGAAAGTTTTCATTTAGGAGTTTGACATTTATATCCCCAGTGGAGTTGCCACTGTGAGGACAAAGAAGGAAATCTTTAGAAGTCGCCACCTAGATTTAGGTCTAGGACCTTAGAAATGTGAAATCTCACCCCAAGGTAAGACTTCGATTGACTCATGACCCTTAGATTGGAATTCTGGTCCATCAGAGATTGGGTAAGTGTCAGGTTACGGTTATGGGAAGGGGTTAGGCACCCAAACCGCCCGATCGAAATCGGTCTCCTATACCTTTCCTATGCTAGACTCTATTTGCTAAGCCAAACCAAACCAAGGGGTTTGATATCATTGAACCGAATCTGTATCCATCAGATTGCCTACGTATCACGGAATTATTCCGAAAATCAGGTTCACCATCGTAGTTCAGGTGTGATTAAAGTTTATGGATGTGATTTATGCTTGTGCATGATTAAGTTCTTTGTTCAAGTTGAAGTTTATGCTTGAAAGGCTGAGAAATCCTATGGGTTAGGATCTGGATAGTCCATGTGGACTGATAGATAGTCCTAGTGGATCTAAGGATAACCCTATTTGGGTTGGAATGTGGATAATGTCCTAGTGGATCTATGGATAGTCCAAGTGGACTAAGATGTGGATAAATATCCTAAGTGGATCTATGGATAGTCCAAGTGGACTAAAGTTTGGATAAATACCCTAGTGGATCTATGGATAGTCCAAGTGGACTAAGGTGTGGATCCGAATTTGGGTTTCTCCCAAATGGCCTACGTATCCTAGGGTTTGCCCTAGGAATCAGAATCCGCGTAGTTCGAGAATGACGGGTGGATATCCTAGTGGATCTATGGATAGTCCAAGTGGACTAAGGTTTGGATAACCCCTTTTGGGTTGGAATATGGATAGATATCCTAGTGGATCTATGGATAGTCCGAGTGGACTAAGGTGTGGATCCGAATTTGGGATTCTCCCAAATGGCCTACGTATCCTAGGGTTGGCCCTAGGAATCAGAATCCGCGTAGTTCGGGATGGATGATAACCTATTCTAGGTTAATGATCGAGAACCTATTCTAGGTTTAGGGTTTACAACCTATTCTAGGTTTAGGATTGAGAATCTATTCTAGGTTTAGGGTTTAGAACCTATTCTAGGTTTAGGGTTTGCCAAGGGGCAAAATCGTCCTAAATCACCCTTTTCATGCAAATAAGGCAAGAGCCTATATGGCATGATCTAGTATGCTATCTTCTAAGCATGGCAAGACCTAATATGACCATATTTAGTGTTTTTCCGTAATTGCTATTTTCTTTCCATATTTAGGGTTTTCTACCCTAATTGTTACTTTCTTTCCGTTTTAGGGTTTTCTACCCTAATTGTTATTTTTTTTTTTCATTTTAGGGTTTTCTACCCTAATTATTACTTTCTTTACATTTTAGGGTTTTCTACCCTAATTGTTATTTTCTTTCCATTTTAGGGTTTTCTACCCTAATTGTTATTTTCTTTCCATTTTTTAGGGTTTTCTACCCTAATTGTTATTTTCTTTCCATTTTAGGGTTTTCTACCCTAAATGTTACTTTCTTTCCATTTTAGGGTTTTCTACCCTAATTATTATTTTCTTTCCATCTTAGGGTTTTCTACCCTAAATGTTACTTTCTTTCCATTTTAGGGTTTTCTACCCTAATTGTGACAATAAGCATTTAATATAGCATGTGAGCAAGTGTAGCAGACAAATATGGCAATAAACATGTGTATCATTCCAATCATGGCAATGTGATTATTTCAACTATGGCAGTGTGATCATTCCAATTATGGCAGTGTGACCATTCCAATTATGGCAGTGTGACCATTCCAATTATAGTAGTGCATGCATACGAGCATCCGAACATAGCATGTGAACAAATATAGCATCAAATATGGCATGTGAGAAACAACCAAAGCATATGAGAATCAATCGAAACATGATGGAACATGCAGCAAGATAACAGCTTTGTCAGGCTGGACCAAAATTGGCACATAGGGCACTGTACTTACTCAAAAATTCTTACAAGATATCCTTGGAAAGAGGACTCAGAGGCCAACATTTTGTCTCAAGGAAGCTAATCCTGAAAAAGACCATAGGCAGGTCGAAAACATTCCCCAAGTACAGGCAAATACACTGGTCAGATCTGTTCCAGATTCTGGCCAGTGGTACTATAAAATCAATATAAAATCATATAGCTCATGAAAATAAAATCCAAATACATGGTCAGAAAAAGGACTCAGAGGCCAACATTTTATCTCAAGGAAGCTAATCCTGAAAGAGACCATAGGCAGGTCGAAAACATTCCCCAAGTACAGGCAAATACACTGGTCAGATCTGTTCCAGATTCTGGCCAGTGGTACTATAAAATTAATATAAAATCATATAGCTCATGAAAATAAAATCCGAATACATGGTCAGAAAGAGGATTCAGAGGCCAACATTTTGTCTCAAGGAAGCTAATCCTGAAAGAGACCATAGGCAGGTCGAAAACATTCCCCAAGTGCAGGCAAATACACTGGTCAGATCTGTTCCAGATTCTGGCCAGTGGTACTATAAAATCAATATAAAATCATATAGCTCATGAAAATAAAATCCGAATACATGGTCAAAAAGAGGACTCAGAGGCCAACATTTTGTCTTAAGGAACCTAATGCAAAAAGAGGCATCTTCCTAATGCTAGACACCAATCTCAGACATGCATTTGCAGTATGCTTTGACTTTGAAAAAATAAACTGACAAAAGCGATGGGTGATTCTTACCTCAGGCTTCTTCTCTCTCCTTCTCTCCTTTGCATCTTCTCATCATCCTCTTTGCTGCCTCTCTGATCCTTCCCTCTTTTTCCTCTAGATCTTCTCTTCTTAACACCTCTCTCTCTCTCTCCCTCTCTCTCTCTCTCTCTCCTTCTCTCTTTCTCTATTTTCTTCTTCTTCTCTTTTCTTCCGATTTTTTTTTCTTTTTTCTCTCACTCATGTTTTTCTCTCTCTATGGTCTGGAAAAAAGGATCCTCCTCTTGCCTATTTATAATTTTTCACTCATTTTCTAGAAGATCCTTTTTTCTAAAAAAAATTTTTTTTTTTCCTTTTTCTTTCCTTCCTTTTTTCTTTCTTTCTTTCTCCTCTCTCTCTTTCACGTTTTCTCGTTTTCTTTCTAGAAAACGTGAACGGGAATCTTTTTCCCCCTTTTTCTTTTCTTTTTTTTTTTCTTTTATTCCTCTTTTCCTTTTTTTCTTCTCAAGATCTTTTGGATTATCTCAAAACCCTAAATCCCCTTCTCTTTCACGTTTTCTCTCTCCCCTCTTTCCTTTTTCTTCTCAAAATCTTTTTGGATTATCTCAAAACCCTAAATCCCCTTCTCTTCCACGTTTTTTCTTTCCCCTCTTTCCTTTTTTTCTCAAAAATCTTTTGGATTATCTCAAAACCCTAAATCCCCTTCTCTTTCACGTTTTCTCTCTCCCCTCTTTCCCTTTTCTTCTCAAAATCTTTTTGGATTATCTCAAAACCCTAAATCCCTTTCTCTTCCCCTTTTTTTTCTCTCCCCTCTTTCCTTTTTTTCTCAAAAATCTTTTGGATTATCTCCAAAACCAAAATCCCCCTTCACTTTCACGTTTCTCTCTCCCCTCTTTCCTTTTTCTTATCAAAATCTTTTGGATTATCATTTATATATAATAATATATATTATATACATATATACACATATATTTAATAACATCCGTACATATACATACATATATATATATATAATATAATATAAATATTGTGCACATAGATGAACTGATTCGAAATGGGTTGAGACTGACTTAGGTTGACAACTGATATGGGTTGAGCTAGGTTGGACCAAAACTGGTTTGAACTGAGTTGACTGGACTGATTGGAATTAACTGGGTTTTTTCTCCTTGTCATTTCACGGGTCATTCCCGCTGTTATCCCGCATGGAATTTTTTGATGGCCTCTATTCCAAATTTTTTGCATTCATTTTGTAGAACATTAAAAATGAGGAATATGGGAACTTGAATCACCTCATTTGGAAGTAAAATGGTCAACTTATGAATTTTTGAAGTTTAAGCGGACCAATTATCGATAATTTGGCTGACCATTCTGCATGAGATCCTTCAGAGGCTTCTACCGGAAATAGTTTACGTCCACTTTGTAGAGCACTAAAAATGGAACATAATGAGACTGGAATTATCTGAATCCGATGTAGAACGGGAAAGATATGATGAAGCTTTGAAGTTCTGACGATCATTTTGCATGCAAGTTTGCATGGGACCCACTGGTGACTTCTACCCGGGATTTTTTACGTCCACTTTGTAGAACATCATAAATGAAGAATAATGGTCTTGGAATCATCTGAATCCGATGTAGAACGGGAAAGATATGAAGCTTTGAAGTTCTAACGATCATTTTGCATGCAAGTTTGCATGGGACCCACTGGTGACTTCTACCCGGGATTTTTTTACGTCCACTTTGTAGAACATCAAAAATGAAGAATAATGGTCTTGGAATCATCTCAATCCGATGTCGGATGATCAAGATATGATGATTTGAAATTCAAACAATCCGACTTAGGATAATTTGCATGAAGGCCCCTGGGATTATTTATAATAATTTCAGAAACCTCCCTTATATGTATCATCCGACTAAAATGGTCATATCTTCCTCATTTGATATCGGAATTGAGCAATTCTGGTCTCGTTTCGAAGATAATTCTATGACCTATGCATCTATGCAGATAATAGCCCATGACCCTACTGTGGGGATCAGTGAAAAATCACAAATTTTTGGATTAAAGGTCAGAAACCTGCCATATTGGTTCACTTATGCCGAGGGTGGAAAAAATGGGGTGCTTACACAAGGGTAGGCCAGTGACGAAATCCATTATGATACAATCCCACTTCCATGCTGGCTTCGATAGTGATTGTAGTAAACCTACGGGTCTCTGCCTTTCTGCTTTAACTTACTGGAAATTTAGACATTGAAACACGAATCGAGTTACATCTACTTTCATACCCCTCCACCAATATAGTCTTCTTAAATCATGGCACATCTTGGTGCTTCCTGGATGTACCAAACATGGGGTATAATGAGCTTCTATCATAACTCTATCTCGGATATTTGAGTTCTCACTCTCAGGTATACATAATCATCCACGATACCTGAGTACCTTGTCTGAATCCAAGGTAAAGTCAAGGTTGTTTTTACCCTTCTCTAAATCTTCTTGCACAGTCTTAAGGTGTGGATCCTGTAGGATTGCTATTTTGACCTCATCTATTAGATCCGATGAGATTTTCAAAGCTGCGAACATCAATGTGAACTTATGAATTAAGCCATGTTCCACTGGATCTCCTGCAGTCTCTAATATATGCTCTTTATCATTCTCTATTGAGCCTGAGGCTGCAGCACACAATGCAGTGTTTGTACTAGGTCCTACCTCAGGTTTCAATGCCTACTTTCTGCTTAAGGCATCAGTCACAACATTTGCCTTATCCGGATGGTACTGGATGTCACAATCATAATCATTTAATAGATCCAGTCATCTCCTCTATCTCATATTCAGGTCCTTCTGGGTAAAAAGGTAAGTTAAACTCTTGTGATCCGACTTTATCTAAAACCTTTCACCAGAAAGGTAGTGCCTCCAAGTCTTGATTGCGTGAATGACCGCTGCTAACTCCAGATCATGCGTAGGATAGTTCTTTTCATGCTCTTTCAACAGTCTCGATACGTAAGCAATCACCTGTTCTCCTTGCATCAACACACATCCAAGACCCAACCCTGAGGCATCCGTATATAGGGTAAACGGCAAGCCTGGTGCTGGGATGGTCAAGATAGGTGCAGAGACTAGTCTTGACTTCAAAGTCTGAAAGCTTTTCTCACACTCATCTGTCCATATGAACTTTTCTTCTTTCTTGGTTAGTTTGGTAAGTGGAACGGCGATTCTTGAGTAGTCTTCCATAAATCTTCTATAGTAACCAACCAATCCAAGGAAACTACGAATCTCTGCAACTGATTTCGGTGCATCCCATCCTACTATAGCTGTGATCTTGCTTGGATCCACCTTGATACCGTCTGTAGATACTACGTGACCCAAGAAGGCCACTTCCTTCAGCCAAAATTTGCATTTCTTGAACTTGGTGTCAAGCTTCTCCCTTCTCAGCCGTTGTAGGGCTACTCTCAAATGTGTTGCATGAGTCACCTTGTCCTTTGAGTAGACCAAAATGTCATCAATGAATACGATGATTGAAGTGTCCAACATGTCATGAAACACTCGGTTCATCAGTTCCATGAACAACGCAGGAGCATTAGTCAACTTGAATGACATTATAAGGAACTCATAATGCCCATACCTTTTTCTGAAAGCAGTCTTTGGAATGTCTCCTGCCCTTCTCTTCAATTGGTGATACCCTAATCTAAGATCAATCTTCGAGAAAACCTTTGCACCCTGCAACTGATCAAACAGATCATCGATCCTAGGCAAAGGATATCGGTTCTTGATGGTTAACTTGTTTAACTCTCGGTAGTCGATACATAGTCGTACACTACCGTCCTCCTTCCTTACAAACAATACAAGTGCTCCCCATGGCGATATGCTTGGTCATATGAAACCCTTATCTAGTAGCTCTTGTAATTGGGTCTTCAACTCTTTTAATTCTATAAGGGCCATCCTGTATGGTGCCTTAGATACTGGCGCCGACCCTGGCATGAGGTCTATCACGAACTCTGTAGCTCTGTCTGGAGGTAGACCTGGTAGATCCTCTGGAAATACATCTGGAAACTCTCGTACAAAATCTAGATCTTCCAACTTTGGCACCTCTACAGTGATGTTGACCACAGACACTAAGTACCCCACTCCTCCCTTCTCTAAGCATCTCTTAGCTTTTAGGGCAGAGAGGATCAGCTTCCGCTTCCTAGGTAGTTTGGTTCCAGTGAAGCTAAACTCTTTTCCCTTATCATATTTAAAAACAAGTTTTCTTTCGCCACACAATAAGCTAGCTGAATGATGGCCTAGCCAATCCATTCCCAATATGACGTCAAAGTCCTCCATCTTAAGTTGAACCAGATTTGCTTCTAGGTTTTGCCCCTCAATACTAACTGAACACGGCCTATAGCATTCATTCAACACCACTTCTACTCCCAACGGAGGGCGAACTATCAAGCTTGGGGTTAAATACTTGACAGGTAATTCCACTTGCTTCCCAAAAGACATAAAAACAAACTCTGGCGGGTACACCAGCTATATCTACAGTTCCTGAAATTTACTTCTCCCTTAGTTCTACATGGTTATACATAACAAAACAGTAAGAAAAATAGTAAGGGATGAAATCATACCAGTAACCACATCAGGTGATGCGGCTGCCTCTTCAGTAATGACTGCAAATATCTTCCCTCGTTATGGCAATTGCTTTCTAGGTAGAGTACAGGTCTTTGCATAATGGCCCAATTGTTAGCAGTTGAAGCATTTGACGTTTGGGTTTTGTCCAGCTACTTGTGATTGTGGTGGTGCAGTAGTATTCCTTGCTGGCACCAAAGCAGACTGAGCCCTGTATGGGCGGAATGGTCTAGTGTTCCCTCCACCTGAAGTCTCAGTAGCAGGCCTCTTCAGTCCCTTGTTTTGAGCAAAGAAGCTATCTCTTTGGCTTGATTCAATCACCCTAGAAATCTACACAGCCTCGTTATACACCTTCTTCTTCAAACCCAAGACGTGCTCTCAGATACTTCCTCACAATCCCATGGTGAACCTACGGGTCCTGGTTTCCTCTACTTGCATGCTTGCTGGAGCGAAAAAAACAGCTCTTCATACCTCTGGTGGTACACATCAACAGTCAACTGGGATTGTTGCAAGTTAAGAAATTCCCTCTCCATTTGATCACGGAAGCTCTTAGGAAAGTACTTATCAAAGAAGGCTCCCTTGAATATTTCCCAAGTGATCTGGGTGTGCTTCATCTCCAAATATGCCCGGGTAGAATTCCACCAACCATTAGCATCTTCCTTGAGCATGTGCATAGCAAATAGCACCTTCTCATCCTCCATGCAAGTCATCAGACGAAAGTTCTTCTCCATCTCAGCAACCCACTGTGCAGGCCGTAGTGATTTTCCTGGTTTCCCTGTGAAGGTAGGGGGTTTCAATTTCAAAAACCTATCCACTGCTCGGCTTAGGTCATTCTGCCCCTGTGCATTCGTTCCATACCATGATGGTGGGTACGGATAGATCCCTTGATAGGCAGACGACATTGGAAATTGGTGTGGAGGTTGTAGATTCTGTCCTTGGCCCATCGGCCCAGTGCTACCATCCATTGGTTGTGTGGTGGTATTTCCCCCAGATTCAGGCGTACCTTCTGTAGGAATATATCCCGGTGGCCTGAACATCTTCAGCATCTCGTTCAGGAACACATTCTGTTGAGCTTCCATCTGATAAACCAGATTCATCACAATAGTCTCAGAGTTAGTGTGAGGAGGCCCTGGTAAATTTGTTGGTGCTTTGTGACTTTGCTCTTCTCCACCTTCCGGGTTCAGGTTTTGCTCATCTACAGTTTCTGCTTCCACATTGTTCTCAGTTTGTCGCCCCCTTGAGTGGTGATGCTTTTGAGAGCCTTTACGACCATTTCTGCCTACCATCTTAAATTACTCTTTCCTGTTTAGATCTGGGAAGAAGACATAACACATGAGGTACAATCGAATAGTCATAATAGTGTTAGTCTTTAACAAGTGCAAGGCGACAATCGTAGGGGAAGCTTTAATCCAAAATTTTAAAATTTCCTCATTTTCATTTTTTTTTGTAGTTCGCAATGTCTCAACGTCGTGGTGCTGGTAAACATGCATTTGCTCATAGCATGAACCGTCCGCACCTATCGGTTCTGCCATTTGATGAGCGATGGTTTCGTTCTGCGGCGGCGCAAGCCCGTTTTCCCTGGTTTGAAGAGAAGAACATAGAATCGGGGTGATGTGTTTACCTAGAGCAGCTACAATGATTTGACGTTGAAGCAGCCTTTCGTGCACTTGGGTGGTTACCCGTTATTACTTACATAGTGACTACAGGTCCCAACCTAGTCAAGCATTTCTACGCTAACCTGGAGGTCAAGGGGAATGTTAACGACTTCAGCCGTGGTAGGGACCTCCGCCTAACCAACTTTGTCAAAGGTGTTCCCATATCCTTCGACACTCACCAGCTTGATGATCTTTTGGGGATTCCAAATGATGGTGACTTGGTTTACTGTGCCCCCAACCCCATGATAGATCACTTTATTTTTCTCTCCTCCTAATACATTGATTTTTATAACAGGGTAACTGTCCGATTTCTGGACTGTACCTTGTAGCACAATTAACTTTTACTCTTTGGATGTTTATGATTATTTTTACATGTTTAACATGGTTTTCTATCTAGAGCATTAAGTTCTTATTTCAGTATAGTATGTTATGCTCTTTATTATTTAGTCTCAAGCATCAAACAGGTGCTTAAGGTGTGTTTTTATTAAGGCTTTTAATTTCTTCCTATCTCAGTTCATCGACTCAGTTAAGTGCAAATATGGTCTGTTGGATAGAGCCTAAGAGCTCTGATACAAAGTTGTCACACCCCAATTCCGGCTGAACCAGCAGTGTGAGTGAACCATCATTGAACCAACAGTTCACACTAGGATCTCAATAAGGCCGTGTCCACTCATACAAACCATTGCACATAACCATAATCATAATATAATAAAATACAACGGAAGTCTTAAATTAAATGAATTGAGTACTTCTATTGATAAATAAATTAAAATATCCAATTATTCAAAACACTAGAACATAAATAATTATCCTCACATCATTTATAAATTCAACTGAAAATAAATAAAATAAACAAATCAAATATCCTAGAGGTACTCGCAGAAAGGGCATTGAAGCGTCATGCTCGTCCTCCCCTACTTGCACTTCCAAAGCAGCAACACCTCCATATGTTGGAGCATCCATGTAGTCCTCCATAGTAGAACCTGCATCAACATCTAAAACATGTATATATACAAAGGTGAGCTCACAACTTAGCTCAATAAGACAATCAGAGAATGTAACAAACATATGCATGAGTAACATTCACATTATGGTCTAGTTTTTAAGTTTGCAATGTGCTATAAAAAGGATTGGCGACCACCACACCTCTATACACGAGTGGATCAAACACCACTCAATGGATCAAACACCACTGTCATCCCACATGCACCCACCATGGAATAGAGATAGAGCTAAAGCGTTCGGATCAAACATCGCCAACACTTCCCCTGATGCCCTACCCATACCAACACGTAAGTCCCTATTGGCGAGGGTTTACAAACTGGGCTCACAACTAACAAATCCTATACGTCATCACAGTAGGCCCTATCCTAGCACAGCTCCCTATGGCATAGAGATAGAGATATAGTCTAATGGCCAGGCCAGAGACCACAGTGCCACTTCCTCCCCCTGATGCCCTACCCACACCAAGCATGCTAAGATAAAAACGATACAAAAAGGTGCTAGTGTGAGGAATGATCCCAGATCTCAGGCCCTTCCCATTCCATACACCAATGAAAACAATCACATGCTTAACAGTCGCTGTAAGACCCGTACTCCTTGAACTCGATCTAAACCTTGAATTCATGTCGTAACAAGTTTTCCAATCATCACCGGGCTAGACGGGACGAGCGGATGACAAACAGGTATGAAATGGACCGATTTAAGTATGAAATATTTCATACCGATCGATGGTACCGGTCTTGGTACTAGTCGACCGGTATAGCCTGTGCGGCATACTACTAAGATCTAGAACCGGATCTCTACGGGTCCCACTTTCCAAATTTTGAACCCTAGGACTTTCTTAATCCTAGGAGGCTTCCTAAACCTAAACCTAGCCTATATAAACCCCTCTAAACCTCCTAGAATCCCTTCCATTGATCCTCACAAACCCTAGAAAGGAGAAGGAGATCGAAGAAGGAGAAGGAGCTAGGAAGGAGAAGGAAGAGTCACCATTACCGTTCGATGAAGAACACCAAGTCGACGGTAAGTGCTTAAACCCTCTCTCACATTATGACTCTAGGATGGTTAGGTTGCTTTGTTCAATACCATGCAAAGCAGGTATTGATCTAAAACCCTATTTTGCCGACAAACCCTAATCTAGTCGATAAACCCTATGTTCGAGTTCTAAGTTGAGATCTTCGAAACTAAGACTTGAATGGAGTTGGAAACAACTCTAACTCGGTATTCAGACCTAGAATGTGTAGGAGGAACCCTAGGATCAATAGGGGATGATCGGCGACAGTCAAGAAACTGGACGTATGGTCTTCCAGAGACATACCAGTCGACCATACCGGTCGCACCATATGCGACCGGTACCACTCGGGGACTGGTCTGTGGGGACCGGTCGACCATACCGGTCGTAGGTTTCCCAATAGTGCTGCGACCGGTACTGTGACCGGTCAGCTCTGTGAGATGTGTTTTTCCATTGTTGGTTCTCCGACCAACGTAAAACCTAAGAAAAACTATTCTAACTAAACCCTAATATCGTGTAGGACTTTGTGATAGCATGTTTGGACCTTGCAATGCAGAGCAAGCTATCAAACAAGCGTCAGGTAAGGGAATCAGACCTAAACCCTAATAATTTAATAACAGTAAACCGTTGTTAATAATTATGGTTCTGTGGATTGATGTTTGTGCATTCTCGCATGTCATCATTTACTTTCAGTTATTATTATTGTTCATGCATACTTGCTATGCTAGGTTGTGACTATTAAACATGTGATTGTTTTCATTGGAATGTTGAATGGGAAGGGCCTGGGGTCTGGGATCATTCCTCACACACCTTTTCGTATTGTTCTATCTTAGCATACTTGGTGCGGGTAGGGTATCAGGGGGAGGAAGTGGCACTGTGGTCTCTGACTTGGCCACTAGACTCTAGCTCTATCTCTATGCCGTAGGGAGCTGTGTTGGGATAGGGCCTACAGTGCGTATCATTCTGTCTTAGCATGCTTGGTGCAGGTCGGGTATCAGGGGGAGGGAGTGGCACTGTGGTCTCCAGCCTGGCCACTAGACTCTAGCTCTATCTCTAGCCGTAAGGAGCTATGCTGGGACAGGGCCTACTGTGATGACATATAGGATTGATTAGTTACTAGCCCAGTTTGCAAGCCCTCGCCAATAGGGGCTTACGTGTTGGTATGGGAAGAGTATCAGGGGAGGTGTTGGCGGTGTTTGATCCAGACGCCTTAGCTCTATCTCTATTCCATGATAGGGTGCATGTGGGATGGCAATGGTGTTTGATCCATTGGACGGCTTCACACACTCGTGTATAGAGGTGTGGTGGTCACCAATCCTTTCTATAGCACATTGCAAACTAAAACCAGACCATGATGTAAATGTTACTCATGCATATGTTTTTTGCATTGTCTGATTGTCTTACTGAGCTAAGTTGTGAGCTCACTCTTGTATATATACATGTTTTTAAATGTTAATGCAGGTTACACAGTGGAGGATTACGTGGACGCTCCAGTGTATGGAGGCGTGGCAGCCCTGGACGTGCAAGCAGGAGAGGACGAGCATGACACTTCATGCAAGTGCCCTTTCTGTGTGTACCTTTTGGATTTGGTTTTAATTTATTCTATTTATTTTCGGTTGTAAATACAGTGATGTAAAGATATTTATTTAAGTTTAGAAATTTGAATAACTTGATATTTTATTTAAATTTATCAATAGATTACTCAGTTCATTTTATTTAAGACTTCTGCTATATTTATTATTATTCTGATTGTGGTTATGTGCAATGGTTTGTATGAGTGGACACGGTCTTATTGAGATCCTGGTGTGAACCGTTGGTTCAGTGACGGTTCACTCACATTTCTGGTTCAGCCCGAATTGGGGTGTGACAACTTGGTATCAGAGCTCTTAGGCTCTGTCCAATAGACCATATTTGCACTTAACTAAGTCGATGAACTGAGATAGAAAGAATTAAAAACTTTAATAAAAACCCACCTTAAGCACTTGTTTGATGCCTGAGACTAAAACGAAAGAGCATAATGTACTATACTAAAGGTGAAATTAATAAACAGTCATGCTTTAGATAGGAACCATAATGACAGGTGAGAAAAATCCTAAATTTTCACCAAATTGAAAAGGAAACTGTATCAAGAGTATAATATAGAACATCCAAAGAGCTAGATAGGTTTATATAGGATGCGGTGCATTATTGACTTACTCTTATGATTATAGAGGATGCGCATACCTGATTCTAATTCTCGCACCTTGACAGAATACCTTCTTGATTCAACCTGTCAATTGGAGTTATAGATGTTAGTTCCTTAGAATTAGTCCTGATTATACCAATCTAAGCTACTCCTATGATCGACACCATGAATAGAGATATGAACCGGATGAACATTTAAAGGTTTAATAATTCTGAATGTACATCTTTTGATTTTATACCTGATTTACTGATGTACCAAAACTTCTCTAGATTTACTTCTGTAGTGCGTTGACCAATGGCACTATATACTCGATAGAACCTATAAACATGAGGTTAAGAACTGTAAAACCTCTATTTTCATATATTTGGACCACCGTACAACTTAACGACCTTTGAATGCCGATTGGATTACCATAGATTTACTCCTGATCCTTTAAACCTAAGTTCACTAGATAAAACAAGTGTTCTTCATCATACTGAATTTGAAAGAAGGAAATGAATCACTTTTGGATAAACATTCTGATTCTTATATTTCTCGACATTCGTTGATAGAGATACTTAGTTAATAAGGGAATTATTGGAAGGGAGATGATTAAATTCAGATTAGATTCTATAGCCAAGAAACCTCAGATGAAGTAATGGAGGATTTGTTTCGAGATTGCTGAATGGATGGATTTGTGTCATGATCTGTAAAAGAGTGCATAAGCAGGAAGTGAGAACTATCAAGAGTAGCCAGTAAGAAATAGATAGCACTCATGTAGAGTTAAAGATGACTATATCGATATGAATTTTGACAAGACAGAAGGTTTCTAAAGGCAGATCTAAGAGTGGATACAAGGATGAAGTAAAAAATTATGGCATTGATAGTATTTAGATTAATACAAGAAATACGGAGTTATGCCCAATATCAAGTGAGATGATTAAGTAAAGACCAAAAGAGTTTGGCTGAATTAATGAATTTATAAGCATATACCCTAATGCTTATAGATAGACTTGGGATATGTAATGAGTAAATAGTCAGAAGATGTTTTTCGAGATATACGAAAGAGAGATCAGGGTAGAACATCAGTGATAAAAGAGATGTAAGTTACTGAGTGCAATATGAGATTTTGACGATAGTCTTTGAAAAATCATAAGAGATGAAGGAACTAGACAAGCTCTTAAAACCATTATACCAGTTTTCGCTAGTTCAAGCTCTTTTGGACTAGATGTTGTAGTGGGTAAGTGTTATGAACATTGTCTGAATCATATGGATGGATAGAATTTGGATGCAACCTAGATCGACTTGAGATGATAGACTTTGACGTCATCTTGGGAATAGACTGGTTGTCTCAACACTCTGCAAGTGATTATGTGCATAGAAGAGATTATCATTTAAGAACAAAGATGGCACATAAATTGGTTTTATTGGAAGCATGTTTCTTAGGAAGCGAAAGCTCATCCTCTCTGCACGAAAGGTGAAAAGATGCTTTGAAAAGAAAGGAGTTGGATATATGGCATCTATGGTAAATGCTACCAAAGAAACACCACAGATGGAAGATACTGATGTGATGCATAAATTTCCAGATGTATTTCTAGAAGATCTCCCAGGTTTACCTCCAGACAGGGCTACAGAGTTCATGATAGACCTGATGCCAAGGTCGGCGCCGGTGTCTAAAGCACCATACAGGATGGCCCCTATAGAATTAAAGGAGTTGAAGACCCAATTACAAGAACTATTAGATAAGGGTTTTATACGACCAAGCATATCACCATGGGGAGCACCTGTATTGTTCGTCAAGAAGAAGGATGGTAGTGTACGATTATGTATCGACTACCGAGAGCTGAACAAGTTAACCATCAAGAACCGATATCCTTTGCCTAGGATCGATGATCTGATCGATCAGTTGCAGGGTGCAAAGGTTTTCTCAAAGATTGATCTCAGATCAGGGTATCATCAATTGAAGATCAAGGCCTCAGATATTCCAAAGACTACTTTCAGAACAAGGTATAGGCATTATGAGTTCCTAGTAATGTCGTTCGGGTTGACTAATGCTCCAGCGTCGTTCAAGGAACTGTGAACCGAGTGTTTCATGACATGTTGGACACTTCGATCATCGTATTCATCGAAGACATATTGGTTTACTCAAAGGACAGGGAGGCTCATGCAACACATTTGAGAGCAGCCCTACAACGGTTAAGAAGGGAGAAGCTTTATGCCAAGTTCAAGAAGTGTGAATTTTGGCTGAGGGAAGTGGCTTTCTTGGGCCACGTAGTATCTACAGATGGTATCAAGGTAGATCCAAGTAAGATCGCAGCTATAGTAGGATGGGATGAACCGAAATCAGTTGCGGAGATTCGTAGTTTCCTTGGATTGGCTGGTTACTATAAAAGATTCATGGAAGACTACTCAAGGATCACCGTTCCACTTACTAGACTAACCAAGAAAGGGGAAAAGTTCATATGGATGGATGATTGTGAGAAGTGCTTTCAAACTTTGAAGTCAAGACTAGTCTCTGCACCTATCTTGACCATCCTAGCACCAGGCTTGCCGTTCACCTTATATACGGATGCCTCAGGGTTGGGTCTTGGATGTGTGTTGATGTAAGGAGAACAGGTGATTGCCTACGCATCAAGACAGTTGAAAAAGCATGAGAAGAACTATCCTACGCATGATCTGGAGTTAGCAACAGTTATTCACGCAATCAAGACTTTGAGACACTACCTTTATGGTGAAAAGTTTCAGATTAAATCGGATCACAAGAGCTTAACTTACCTTTTCACTCAGACAGACCTGAATATGAGACAGAGGAGATGGCTGGAGTTATTGAAAGATTATGATTGTGACATCCAGTACCATCCAGGTAAGGCAAACGTTGTGGCCGATGCCTTAAGCAGAAAGTAGGCATTGAAACCTGAGGCAGGACCTAGTACAAATGCTGCATTGTGTGCTGCAGCTTCAAGCTCAATAGAAAATGATGAAGAGTATATATTAGAAACTGCAGGAGATCCAGTGGAATAGGGCTTAATTCATAAGCTTACATTGATGTTCACAGCCTTGAAAATCTCATCGGATCTAATAGATGAGGTCAAAGTAGCAATCCTACAGGATCCACACCTCAAGACTGTGCAAGAAGATCTAGAAAAGGGTAAAAGTAACCCTGACTTTACCTTGGATTCAGACAAGGTACTCAGGTATCGTAGACGATTATGTATACCTGAGAGTGAGAACTCAAATATCAGAGATCGAGTTATGACAGAAGCTCATTACACTCCATATTCGGTACATCTAGGAAGCACCAAGATGTACCATGATTTAAGAAGACTATATTGGTGGAGGGGTATGAAAGCAGATGTAGCTCAATTCATGTTTCAATGTCTGAATTGCCAACAAGTTAAAGCTGAAAGGCAGAGACCCACAGGTTTGCTACAACCACTATCGGAGCCAACTTGGAAGTGGGATTGTACCACAATGGATTTCATCACTGGCCTACCCTTGACACCAAGGTCAGTGGATGCAGTATGGGTTATAGTTGATCAACTTACCAAGACAGCTCGATTCATTACTATCAGACCTCAGTATACCATGGAGAAGCTGGCCAAGCTATATGTGGATAATATAGTCAGACTTCATGGTGTCCCAGAAAGTATAGTATCTGATAGAGATCCCCGTTTTACATCAAAGTTCTGGGAAGGATTACAGAAAGCAATGGGAACCAAGCTGAAGTTTAGCACAGCTTTTCATCCTCAGACAGATGGGCAGTCAGAAAGAACTATTCAAATCTTAGAAGATATGCTCAGAGTGTGTGCTCTAGATTTTAAAGGAGCATGGGACGAGAAGCTTTCACTCATCGAGTTTGCTTATAACAACAGTTACCAGGCTACGATCCAGATGGCTCCATATGAAGCACTCTATGGGAAGAAATGTCGTACACCTCTGTTATGGAATGAGGTGGGAGAGAGAAGGATTGTAGGACCAGAGTTTATCGAAGAAACTTGTCGAGTGATTGATCAAATCAAGGAAAGAGTGAAGACAGCTCATGTTTGACAAAAGCACTATGCAGATAATCGACGTCGAGATCTGGAGTTTACAGTGGGTGATAAAGTGTTCTTGAAGATATCACCTGTGCGAGGTCTGAAACGGTTTGGTAAGAAGGGGAAGCTATGCCGCAGGTATATGGGACCATACGAGATTTTGACCAGACGTGGCAATGTGGCATATCAACTGGCTCTACCACCATCCATGTCAAGCGTTCATGATGTGTTCCATGTTTCTTTATTGAAGAAGTACGTCAGGGATCCATCGCACATCTTGACAGTAGACCCACCAGACTTGACAGAGGACTTAACATTTGAAGTGATACCTGTGATGCTCACAAGCCGAAAGGTACAACACCTTCGAAGCAAGGATATCCACTACATCAAAGTGCATTGGAAAAGCCACGATGTAGAAGAAATTACTTGGGAGGAAGAAATACCCTAATCTTTTCGACGACCAAGGTACGTTCAAATTTCGAGGCTGAATTTTATTTTAAGGGTGGGGGAGTTGTGAAACCTACATGCAAATTTCGGGGACAAAATTATTTCATACCGGTCGATGGTACCAGTCTTGGTACCAGTCGACCGGTATAGTCGTGCGGCAGACTACTAAGATCCGGAACCGGATCTCTGCGGGTCCTACTTTCCAAATTCCAAACCCTAGGACTTTCCTAATCCTAGGAAGCTTCCTAAACCTAAACCTAGCCTATATAAATCCCTCTAAACCTCCTAGATCCCTTCCATTGATCCTTACAAACCCTAAAAAGGAGAAGGAGATTGAAGAAGGAGAAGGAGATTGAAGAAGGAGAAGGAAGAGTCGCCATTGCCATTCGACGAAGAACACCAAGTCGATGGTAAGTGCTTAAACCCTCTCTCACATTATGACTCTAGGATGGTTAAGTTGCTTTGATCAATACCATGCAAAGCAGGTATTGATCTAAAACCCTATTTTTCCGACAAACCCTAATCTAGTTGGTAAACCCTATGTTCGAGTTCTAGGTTGAGATCTTCGAAACTAGGACTTGAATGGAGATGGAAACAACTCTAACTTGGTATTCAGACCTAGAATGTGTAGGAGGAACCCTAGGATCAATAGGGGATGATCGACGGCAGTTGAGAAATCGGACGTATGGTCTTTCGGAGACATACCGATCGCACCATATGCGACCGGTACTGCAACCGGTACCTCTCGGGGACTGGTCTGTGGGGATCGGTCGACCATACCTGTCGTAGGTTTCCCCACAGTGCTGCGATCGGTACTATGACCGATCAACTCTATGAGATGTATTTTGCCGTTGTTGGTTTTCCGACCAACGTAAAACCTAAGAAAAACTATTCTAACTAAACCCTAATATCATGTAGGACTTTGTGATAGCACGTTTAGACCTTGCGGCGCAGAGCAAGCTATCAAACAAGCGTCAGGTAAGGGAATCGGACCTAAACCCTAATAATTTAATAATAGTAAACCGTTGTTAATAATTATGGTTCTGTGGATTGATTTTTGTGCATTCTCGTTTGTCATCCTTTACTTTCAGTTATTATTATTGTTCATGCATACTTGCTATGCTAGGTTGCGACTATTAGGCATGTGATTATTTTCGTTGGTGTGTGGAATGGGAAGGGCCTGGGGTCTGGGATCATTCCTCACACAACACCTTTTCGTATTGTTCTATCTTAGCATACTTGGTGCGGGTAGGGTATCAGGGGGAGGAAGTGGCACTGTGGTGTCTGGCCTGGCCACTAGACTCTAGCTCTATCTCTATGCCGTAGGGAGCTATGTTGGGATAGGGCCTACGGTACGTATCATTCTGTCTTAGCATGCTTGGTGCGGGTAGGGTATCAGGGGGAGGGAGTGGCACTGTGGTCTCCAGCCTGGCCACTAGACTCTAGCTCTATCTCTATGCCTTTGGGTGCTACGCTGGGACAGAGCCTACTGTGATGACATATAGGATTGGTTAGTTGCGAGCCCAGTTTGCAAGCCCTCGTCAATAGGGGCTTACGTGTTGGTATGGGTAGAGTATCAGGGGAGGTATTGGCGGTGTTTGATCCGGACGCCTTAGCTCTATCTCTATTCCATGATAGGGTGCATGTGGAACGACAGTGGTGTTTGATCCATTGGGCGGCTTCACACACTGGTGTACAGAGGTGCGGTGGTCGCCTATCCTTTCTATAGCACATTGCAAACTAAAATCAGACCATGATGTGATTGTTACTCATGCATATGTTTGTTGCATTGTCTGATTGTCTTACTGAGCTAAGTTGTGAGCTCACCCTTGTATATATACATGTTTTTAGATGTTGATGCAGGTTACATAGTGGAGGATTATGTGGACGCTCCAGTGTATGGAGGCATGGCGGCCTTGAACGTGCAAGCAGGAGAGGACGAGCATGACGCTTTATGCGAGTGCCATTTCTGTGTGTACCTTTAGGATTTGGTTTTAATTTATTCTATTTATTTTCGGTTGGAAATACAGTGATGTAAAGATATTTATTTAAGTTTGGAAATTTGAATAACTTGATATTTTATTTAAATTTATCAATAGATTACTCAGTTCATTTTATTTAAGACTTTCGTTGTATTTATTATTATTCTAATTGTGGTTATGTGCAATGGTTTGTATGAGTGGACACGGTCTTACTGAGATCCTGGTGTGAACCGTTAGTTCAGTGACGGTTCACTCACACTTCTGGTTCAGTCAAAATTGGGGTGTGACAGTCACATCCTAGCATAGCAAGTATGCATGAACAATATAATAACTGAAAGTAAAGATGACATGCGAATATGCACAAACACCATTTCATAGAATCATAATTATTAACAACGTTTTACTGTTATTAAATTATTAGGGTTTAGGTTCGATTCCCTTACCTGATGCTTGATTGCTAACTTGCTCCGCGTCACAGAATCCAAACTTGCTATCACAATGTCCTACATGATATTAGGGTTGAATTAGAATTAGTTTCTTAGGGTTTACGTTGGTCAAAAAATCAACTGGGTCAAAAACACTCCTCATAGTGCAGACCGGTCGTAGGTACCGGTCGAGGCACTGTGGGGAAAGGTGCGACCGGTATGGTCGACCGGTCCCCACAGACCAGTCCCCGGGAGGTACCGATCACAGTACCAGTCGCATATTATGCGGCCGGTATGTCTCCGGAAGACCATACTCTTGGTTCTTGCCTTCCGTCGATCACCCCCTATTGATCCTAGGGTTTCTCCTATACATTCTAGGTCTAAGCAAAGAGTTAGAGTTGTTTCAAATTCCATTCAAGTCCTAGTTTCGATGATCCTCAGCCTAGAACTTGAATCTAGGGTTTATCGACTGTATTAGGGCTTGACGGTAAATTCTGGTTTAGATCAATACCTCGCCTTGCATGGTATTGATCCATTCATGACTAGCCTTCTATAACGCTTAACTTAGAGGAAGGTTTAAGCACTTACTGTTGGTTCACAGTAAAGTGTTCTTCATCTAACGGCAACGGCGGTTCCTCTCCCTCCTTCCTTAGCTCTTTCTCCTTCTTCGATCTCTTTCTCCTCTCTAGGGTTTGTGGGAATCAATGAAAGAGATTTTAGGAGGTTTAAGGGTCCTTAAATAGACTAGTATTGAATTTAGGAAGTCCCCTTCACGTTAGGAAAGTCCTAGGGTTCGATATTTGGAAAGTGGGACCCGTAGAGATCCGGTTCTGGATCTAAGCAGTCTGCCTACACAGACATACCGGTCGACTGGTACCATCGATCGGTATGACTTACTTATCATACATGGGTCCGATTTCGTACCTGGTTGTCATTCGTTCGTCCCGTCTGGCCCAGTGATGATTGGAAGACCTGTTACGACATGAATTAAAGGTTTAAATCAGGTTCATCGAGTGCAGGTTTTACAATGCAAGTGTTTTAGAAAGAAGAAAATGGCTCAAAATAGAGTTATGCAGCTAATGGGTGCAGTAGATGGGCATAGGTTTATTAATCGGTTGAAGAAAGTACTCTTTTTAAACCAAGCCATGGTCCTTTTCTCATTTTTACTCTTCATTGTTTGTTTATGCTGCCAAAGGAGAAAAGCATCCTTCCGTACGATTCTCTTGAGGACTCCTTTGGCGCTTCCAAGTTGCACCACATCATCTCTACTCATCATTAAGGTATGGGCCATGTCTACCGTTGGGATTTTTGTGAGTTTGTGACATACTGCATCACGAAATGGTGTCGGATCAGTCTCCCTTATCTGATCTTGAGGACATTGATCATGATTGCATCACCCTTGGACTGGCAGTCTTCCTTACGGGAGATTGCTTACATTTTTGTTTAACTAGGGATTGACAATTCTACAGAGTAGGGTGTGGAGAAGTCAGTTCATACTGATTTTGGCTAGGCTTGGATTCCCTAGCCAAGTTGGATCTTCAGGACGTTATCATCAGTGACAATGAGTTGGAACAGATCCCTCGGCTAGATAGGAGACCGAGACAATGGCAAGCTAGGCAAGGGAGAACTCAGTGCATAGAAACAGTGTCTTCGTCTGACAGTGAGCCAGTAGAGGCGGATAGTGGCAGGTTTTCGACACTAGTTCCTTCCGAGTTAAAGAGGAACCGCCACCTGCTAAGGATAGTGACGATGAGGCTCCGCCTGTAGCTGCTCCTCAGGCTAAGGTTCCTAAGATTTTTGAGTTGCGAGATATATTGGGAGAGGCTCGCTCATTTTATGTCTAAGTTGCAAGAGTATCGCCAAGGCATGTAGACATGTTTGGCTTAGTTCAAGAGGTGTATGTTGTAGAACATCGCTGGTGTGGTACCGTGTGTGATGTCTACAGAGTGTACGGTCATCGATCTATGAGGGTCTATGGAGGCTGTTAGATAGGAGACTGCTTTTTTGCGAACTGTGTTGGTTAATGAAGATATTGTATCTCCTATTCCTACTGAGTCAAAGACCACAGTAGTAGTTGAGCACCCAAGAGCATGCTGGCAGAGATATAGGGTGGTGCCTAAAGTGTAGCCCACATACTCTGTGGATAGTACTGAGCATCAGGAGGAGGGACATATGCAATAGCTGGACCAACAGACACCTTAGTTTATTTTTATTTTGAAAAAATTTCATCTACACCCCATCAAAGATCGTTAACATCATCTACACCCATAAGAATGCCAAAACATCATCTATACCCCCAAAACATTGGCTATGGTAATCAAAGAAGTCTACTTCGTCAGTTGATTCCCGTTAGATGCTGACGTCAGGTGGATTGGAATTTTTCACAGACGAGAATACCCTTTTTATAGGTTGAAAAGACCAATATACCCTCTTGATATTTGTTTCGAAACCTCCCTCTATTTCGAACTGTTTCACTTCGAAACACTAATAGAAGTGAAACAGTAATAAAACCAACTTGAGATTTTCCTTCTCGACGAGGACGACGAGGACGAAACCCTACCTCTACTCGACGAGGACGAGGACTACCAACTTGAGATTTTTCTTCTTTGCCATCAATGGTGCCTTCATCTTCCCCGACCACGGTTATTCCTGCAATAAAGCTAGCTAAATCGGGCAATCCTCTGCAACCTTACCTCTACTCGACGAGGACGATGAAGACCGACATGAAACCACTATTCCCCACAACTTCTTCTTCATTAGGTATGAAACTACTCATTTTTTGTTCAATCCCCTCTTCCCCACAAATTCTTTTTCTTCGACTACCAGGGGGATACTTTTTCCCCAATATTCCATGAGGTATGAAACAAAACCCAAACCCTAACCTGATAGTTGAATCGGGAATGCAAAAAAAATTGACAAATAGTTTTAGTTCGATATCCTTGTCTATGTATACTATATTGAAGAAACATTGAATCAAACAACTTGATTTGTTATTTACACTTTTACATCCACAGTGTACAAGTGGTCCTAGACTGCCGACAGGTGAGCCCTACAGCCCTTCGTTGTCGACCTCTGGGTATGTGAATGTGTTTATCCTTTGTGTCGTTTTTTGCAAAGCCCTTTTATTTTCTACTATTTTCTTTGTTTATTTATTTCTTTGTTTATTTTCTGTAGGTTGGTTCTACTACTTTTTGTCTGCTGGTGAGCAATTTGTTAATTGCATCTTTGTAAAAGTGCATATTTTCCAGTCAGGTTGGTTCCAACACCTAGAACAAAAATCTTGATAGTGGGTCACAATAGAGAGAGAGCGGAGCTATAGATTACTTGACTTATATTATTGCAAGATTAGGTACGTAGGCCCTCGTTTTTGGATTTTTTTTTCTCTGAGACTGTAAACCAACTTGGCAATTCTCACTTTATAATCTACCCCATTTTTTCTTGTTCCTTCTAGGATTTGCTTGAAATTCAAATCTGGATTGATCATGTATGAATGGTCATTGGAATCATGGTTCATATTGGATCAGTTGGATTGGTCAGTTCGTATCGGTTTTAGACTTGGTTGATCTCTGATCTCAATCTATTTTAGTAAGGATCGAACAAGTATCGTTTTTCCATTGGATCTGTTTTGGACATGATCAGTACTCAATCAAATATATTCCATTGCTCAATATTGTATTTCAATTGTTATATATATTAGCCAAAGGGAGAGGATGACACAAAAGAGAAAAGAAATTATATTCATACTTTTCCAGGCCACCATGAAAAAAATATTTAGGAGGATGGAAAAGAAAGAAAAAGAAGACTGTAGATTTGTAGTAAATTAGTCAATAAAGCATACCACCAAAGTAATGAAATTATTATTTCACTTATCCTATCCAAGACAAGTTTAACTAATCTAATTTAAAACTTCCAATAGATTATTGAAAATTCTTTACTAAAGCACATGGCAGTTAAATAACAGTGTAGAGCACAAATTCAAAGGATTGGAAGTCATATAAATCTGGTAACATGGTTCTGGAATTGGTTATCAGTACAGAGACAGTGACTACTGAGATTTCTTTCAAATTAACAATAGTGGAAAGCATGAGTTTTGCTGCAATTTTAATCTTATTCTTATGCTTTCTGGGTTCTTTTCAAGCTGCTCCGAAAATAGACTTCTATGGTAAGACCTGCCCAAAAGTTGAGAAGAATGTACTGGACTATGTGAAAGACTATCATTTTCCCACTTATCATATCTTTCCTATTCTTATCATTTTACCACTTATCATATATTTCCTATTGTTATGGTGTGATTGATTTTTTTTTCATCTTGTAAACAGATTTTTGAACATGGCAGAAAAATTAATTATATATTATCAATACAAAGATGAGTTCGAAATCAAAATGGTTGATGAAGACTATATCAATTGGATTGACATAGTCTACACAGCATATTGCACAGTTCTAAGAGCCATTCCAGATGGTAGATCTGTCAGCTTCTCAGTGAGGGCAGAGATGCCCAATGGTGGGTACTACGAAGTCAAATCTAATGCTGATGTCTTAGAACTGGTGAAGATATTTAAAGAATAGGGTAGAGCCATGTTGTTGGAAGTTTACGGAGTAAATGTAGGTGATGCCACGTTAGATAGGTATACCATCAATGGATATGATTCATCGATGATTGGTAGACCTAGGTCATCCCGTAGGCAATCAAGAAAGACAGTTGCAAGGAGGCCTCCAATTGCATCACCCCCCATTTTTCTTATGGAGGAAATAGTGTCCACAGCAACAAGTACTCCTGGCACTATGCATGTGATGGAATGAGATGGGGACACTAGTACAAGTGCACCTCCCACTATGAAACTGCTGGTAGTAGTGGCTCTAGAAGGAAGAGACAAGAACCAGCTATTGAGAGTGATAGTGAGGATAACCCATTGGATGACAACTGGGACCTCAACCTGGAAGATAGTAGTCAGTCTGAAGGAAATAGAGATGTAGAGTATGAGAAAGAGGATCTTGAGGAGATGGACTTTTCTGATGTTGAAGCAGATTTTCCAGAAGAAAGTACTGTCAGGGATGATGAGGGAGACATAGATGATGTTAGAAGGGTAGAAATTAAACAAGGGAATGTCTATGAAAATGTCGCCTCTTTTAGGAAAGTTCTAAAAGATTTTTTCATTCAACAGGGCATAGAGATAATTAGACTAAAAAATGATAGGAAGAAGGTAACAGTGATTTGTGCCAAAGATGGATGTCCTTGGATAATCCATGCAACTGTGGGAACAGATGGGGACACTTTTGTGGTCAGAAAATGTCATACAGACCACACTTGTGGAAGGGAGTTAACCAACAATAATGCCAACTCTGGATTGCCACAAAGCTAGCCAATAGGTTGAGAGTAGACCCCGACATGAAGAATGAAAGCATGAAGGCTGCTTTAATGGCAAGGTATGGTATAAAGCCTTTAAATCAACAGCTGTATAGGGCAAGGTTAGTTGCCACGCAAGAGAATTTGACTACTCAGAGACAATCATATGTGAAGCTGCCCAGATATGGTCAGATGTTGTTAGAGAGGAATCCAAGTAGTATGTTCAAGTTACAGTATGAGGAGGCCTCAGCAACAACTCTAAAACCAATTTTCAAAAGGTTGTTTGTCTATTTTGATGCCTACAAGCAAGGGATTTTGAAAGGATGCAAGTCATTCATTGGCATTGATGGATGTCATTTGAAAGGTAGTTATCAAGGAATTCTACTAGCAGCTACAAGTATGGATGCCGATAATGGCCTCTTTCCAATTTCCTTCAGTGTAGTGGAAAATGAAAACAAAGACTCATGGACATGGTTTCTGAGAGCTCTTTTAGAGGAATTATCATATGACCTTGTTGGACATCATCTGACTTTCATGTCAGACTAACAAAAGGTAATGTGATTTTTTTCTTGTCATGTTTCTTTGCTTCTTGCATAGTTAAGTTGAAGTTCCAATGCATGCCTCTTACATTTTTTTTTTTTTTTTGCATTGTTATAGGGCTTATCTGAGGCTATTATAGAAATATTTCTATTTGTAAACCAAAGATTATGATGAAGACATCTATACAGCGACTTTTAGAAGAAATTTTCAGGCTTGCTTTTGAGAAGATTGTTCTGGACAGCATGCAAGGCATATAATGCCTCTGAGTTCAACAAAGAAATGCAAGAGATAAGAGCAACTAAAAGATAAGCATATCAATGGATGATGAGAAATTCTGTGTCAACTTGGGCTAGACACACATTCGACCACATGATTGTTAGTGACCATGTCACTAACAACATGTCAAAGTGTTTTAATAATTGGATACAACCCTTTAAAGGTAAACTTATTTTGACTTTGATTGATGAACTCAGAATAAAAATTATAAAGAGGATGCAAGATAGGTACAAAAAGGGTTGTGATTTCAATGGGAGGATAACACCTACTGTATTGAAGAAATTAGTGTCTACTCAAGAAGCATCTAGGAGTTTCATGATGTCTTGTGGACCAGAAGAGTTTGAGATCAATGATGGGCACAGTAGGCATGTAGTAGATATGAAGAAGAAAACATGTGAGTGTGCTGTACGGGAAGTTACTGGGGTACCCTGTAAGCATGTTGTAGCTACAATTCTTTTTTCATGAGGGGTAATGTAGAGGATCATGTTTCCTCATTTTTTTCCATTCAAAAATTTATGCTTTCCTACTCTGAGTTCATTCATGCTATGTCTGGATTGGACACTATTATGATCAATAAACATGAGCCTATAGTACAGCCACCCAAACATAGAAGGAGAGCCGGTAGGCCAAGCATAAAGAGGAGGAGAGCAGCTGAAGAGGACCCAGCTTTTGAGTTTAGAAAGAGAAATGCTACTGTCCATTGTTTCTATTTCCAAATAATTGGTCAATAATTGGTCACAACGCTAGGTCCTACAAGAAGAAAAAGAATGATGCTTTTCGACAAGGTGCTTCTCAACATGATGCTTCTCTACAACAAGGTTCTTCTCAACAGGAAACACAGGTAACCTCTATTCCTATGCCGCGTTGACAAAATATGATTATGTAGACAAAAACAAGAAAAAGACAAGAAGGTACTTCAGAAGAACAAGGTGCTGCAGAAGAAAGAGGATACACTACACAGGTATCATCTAAGCTTACATAAAAATCTCAGAAATATTTTTTTACTACTAATATACTTCATCAATATGATTATGTAGAGAAGAAGAAGAACAAGGCAAAAAGATACTTCTCAAGAAGAAGCTGTTAGTCAAGGAAGAGGATCCACTACACAAGTATCACTCTGCTTACATAAAAATCTCAGTGCTGTTTTTTTTTTTTTTTTTTTTTGCTACTAATAATCCTTATTTGTGATTATGTAGAAGAAAATACAAGATGGACCTACTAGATCACAAATGCAAACAAGATCACAATCATCTAGGACATCTATAGTACCAAGTAGACAAGCAACAGCAAAGAGAAGAATGTCTGAGAGGGTTGAAAACTTTCGGAAAGCTTGGGGAGAAGCACATAAGAAATAGATTTGAAACAAAGAACAATGAACTGGGGTTTCTAATTTGTAATTTTAAGTGAAGATTGTTTCATGATTATTGATGATACTATGAGTTATAGTTACAGTGTTTTTTATGTAGGTACTATGAGTTATGTAGGTACTAAGATGGTTTTCAGTTTTTGTTTTGATTGATCTTCTATACAATGTTTTGACATAAATCTGAGCAAGATGAGTGCACTTGGACTGAACTGGCTAGCATGTGGATGCCAGTTTTTATGGTTCATTATATTATTGATCTTCATGCTTCATTATATCTGATTGATCTTTATAGTTCTTTGTGTGTTTTCTTTAGATTTCTGATTTTCCGATTGGTTTCTTGAGAAGTTCACTACAGGTAGTTCTCTACAGGTCTGTGGATTTTTTTGAAATCGATTTGGTATCCTCTATAGGTCTTTACTTTCCAATCATTAGTCTAATAATTATGGTTTATAGGTGTAAGACCCGAATCGAACTAACCGGTCTTACCACTTTGTACCAGGTCTACCTATCATGGTCGAGCCAAATGGACCAAATGCGTGAAGGAAATAGCAAAACCAGGTACTAAACTGACCCAAAAACAGTAAATTGGAGGGCAGGGTCGCATACCTAGATAGGCAGGGTCGACCCCCCCTCACCAAGAAGTCAGACCCCTGATATTTTAACTGGGGGTCGGACAACTTAGAACTGAGGGTCAACGGGATCTCCGACCCCCTCATCGACCCCCTGTTTGCCGACAGAAACCGCAAATAGGAAACTTTCCAAATTTCAATGGGATTCCTTCCTAATCTCAATGGGACTTATTTTGGGAGATTCTACTCTATAAATAGGACGTCCCTAAGCCTCTTTCACTCCTTTTGAAACCCTAATTGAAAGTGAGAGAAAGAGAAGAGAAGGAGAATAGAAGGAAAGTTGGAGAAGAAGACCAAAGTAAAGAATTCAGAGAAATCTCTGAATCCCAGCAAAACCTCAGGTATGGGTACGTTTCCATTGATGATCTAAGACCTTAGAATAGTTCATGAAGAGGGTATGGTCTAGGAGAAACCCAAATCATACATCCATGGGAGAATTTCAATGAAATCCATGGAGAAATCATGGTAGGCAAAGTAAGGAAGAAACCTTGAGTTCTAAGCCATAGAACAAGCATAGGATGGATTGTGAAAGTAAGCCATAGGACCCAAACATGAAAGAATGGACTGAAGAATAATTTTCTCGACTCAACCCACGGGGGGTCGCACGTGGGGTCGATTGGGAATCGACCCTACCAGACCACAGGATCGACCCCCAGCATTCGGGAAGTCCAGGAAAGGGGTGGTCGCACCCAGGGTCGATGGAACATCTGACCCTAGCATCGACCCTACCCTGGGGCTCACACTAAATTGCTACCCCACCTGCGACCTACCCTGCGACCCTCACTTAAAAACAAGCCTAAAAGTGTCGGAATGACTTCTAACTAAAATATATCGACTTGTTAGGTTTTCCTATTGCTATAAAAGTGATTTTTAAAGCATGAAAGAGGATCTACACTCAAGCAAAAGTGAGGAAACAAGACCTAAACTAATTGGCTAATAATAAACTGTTTTTATTGAGTCCAATGCCATGACTGATTCTATACGTATATGCTTGTAATGTGCATTCAACATGTCATCCAATATTCCTGCTATCAATGTTTATGCATATTTTTAATTCTATTTTGTTTATAACATGATGATGATGATGATGCTAGGAATAGACATGTGAATGTTTGTGTATGGTTGGTGTACTTGATGCAAGTAGGGCATGAGGGGAAGTGTTATGCAGTGTTCGATCCAGGCACTTTAGCTCTATCTCTAACTCAAGTCTTGTCCACTGACATCGTCGTATCGCCATTACCTTAGCAGAGCTATTATGTCGTAGAGTGTTAGGGGAGGTGGTCTCGGACCGTGTAGTCTTCAACTCTGTCGGGGGGCCTTAGCTCTATCTCTATGGACGTATTGAGGGATGCTGGGGTGAGGCTTTGGATACACTGTTTGACATTAGGATTTGTTAGTTGCGAGCCCAGTTTGCAAGCCCTCGCCAGCAAGGGCTTACGTGTTGGTATGGGTAGGGCATCAGGGGAAGTGTTATGCGGTGTTTGATCCGGGCACTTTAGCTCTATCTCTATTCCATGTTGGGGTGGATGTGGACGACAATACCGTTTGATCCGTTGGGTGGGCTTACACACCCTGTATATAGAGGTGAGATGGCCACCGAACCTTTCTATAGCACATTGCAAACTTATATACCAGACCACATATATGAATTGAATGCATGCATATGTTTGTTGCATTGTTTTGTTTACTCACTGAGCCGTGATGTGTGCTCACCCTTTCGACGTCGAATATTTTTAGTTGATGATGCAGGTACCACGATAGAAGACTATATGAATGCTTCTGTACACGGGCACGTTGCTGCGATGGAGGCTGAAGACTTAGTGGAAACGCATGACTCTTCATGCTAGTGCAATGCATGCGTTTTCGATTAGATTTTTATTTGAATTATTAAGAAAATATAATTGATATTTTATTTACTTATGTCTCGGTTGATATAACATAACTTGATATTTTATTATTGATTATCATAGTTAGATTCCTCAGTTCATTTAATATTAAGACTTTCGCTATTGTGTATTTATTCTGATTATGGTTGTGGATGTGTATGGTTTAATTTCAACGGACACAGCCCATTAGAGATCCTGGTTGAACCGTTGGTTTATTAGCGGTTCATCACACCATTCTGAATAGTACAGAATTGGGGTGTAACAACTTGGTATCAGAGCTCTCAGGCCCTGTCTTGTAAACCAGCATACTACCACAAAAGTTGTGAACTGAGATAGGATAAAATTTAAAAGCTGTAATAATAATACACCATAAGCATCTGTGTTGTTTGAGACAAAATTTAAAGAGAATAATGCATTTATTAAATGAGAAACAAATTTATATACATTCAAAGGAAGAATAAACGTATATATACAAGTCTAAGCAGAGTACAGTCCACAACCTGGACAGTTACTCTAAAGTACAAAAATAAAAATAAAAAGAAAATACATCAGGAAGCTGGAGGTGATGGGGGAGGCGGTGCCTCGCGGTCTCTGTCATAATCCTCAGCATAGACTCTAGTCAACCAAGCTATCTGAGTCTGGGTCGTCTAGAGACTAGCTGTGAGATCAGCCACCCGCTGGTCAGTCACGTGCTGAGCATCCATAAACTCTCCCACCCGCTGATCCGACATGCGCTGAGCATCTAGAAGCTCTCCCACCCGCTGATCGGATATGCGCTGAGCATCTAGAAGCTCTCCCATCCTCAGATCAGACATGCGCTGAGCCTCTCGAATCTCATGCAATATCCCCATCATGTCATCAGAAGGTGCATGTAAAGGACCAGCTACATGTGAAGGACCAGCTACATAAGAAGGACCAGCTCCCGTAGCATGAGTAGGTGATGCAGGGGGTATGGAATCCACATCCATGTATAAACAATCATCATCACCCCCATGAACCCCTACTCCAGCGGCTGCTGCTGCTGCCTCAGCGTCAACCATCTCCACTCGAGTACGTGGACGCACCAGAGCGTTCCTCTCCTCATCACTGACCTGGGCATCCCGCATGCCCATCTTACAGATGGCCTCCCAATCCAGAGGTGATGAGAAGGATTTCTCCTGAATCCTCCCATCCACCATGTCAACACCCAGGTGGGTAAGCAGCATAGAGATCATGCGTCCATAAGGCAGGTTGCCAGTATGACCGGGCAACGTAGCACTGATCATTGTCCGCATGATGATGTAAGGAAGGCAGACGGGCTGCCTCGTGTAGATACAGTACAATAGATACTGGGTCAACTGGGAGACCCTCTCGTAGTGCCCACTCTGAGGTATCAGGTTATGCTGAATAATCTTGCAGTACACCCGAGGCTCTGGATCAAGGTAGATCACTTTCATCCCCCAGCGATCCTCTCTGATGATCTAACGGTCAATCTCAGCTCTCATCTCCAATGAAAAGAACTGGAGCTCTCCAGGGGCACATAACACCAAGGGGCCGTCGTATGAAATGCCCAACAAGTCGGCTAGCTGCCGAAAATCAAATGAGATCTCGACCCCCTTGATGTAGCTGGTGATCCGGAGCTCTCTACCCCTCTTGGTATCGTTGTAATCCCCCACCACATGGAGATTACAGTAAAATTGTCTCACCAAATCCGGCCGAGTGCAGGCGTCATAGGTGATCACAGGAAGCCAGCCCATGTCACCAAAAGCCCTCTCCACATCGAACAAGGCCAGGCTAGCCAAGTCCACCCGACGACCTTCCTCTACCTTCTTACAAGAGTAACGGGCATACTGTGTCTCCGCCTCGTTAGTACAGAAGCGGACTGGGTCATGTACCCTGGGTACTTTGGTACGCGCCATAGTATTTGCAAAAACAAAGAAAAACAGATATTGGTTTAGTAAGGATGAAAAACCCAAAAATTTTGACAGTATAACGACGTAAATTGGTCAAAAGCCTCACTTTTCACCCATACACATGGGCATGAGGACTTATAAAGGTTCTAAACAATCCCTCAAGACCCATACAGTTGGAAATTTCATCTAAAGAGATCGAATTTGAAGAAATTTCAAGAAATTCAAAAATCTCGACAAATTAGGGCAAAAATGAGAAATTTCAAGTTTTTCGATAACCAACCGATGAAACTCAAATATTTTTGAGGGCTTTCGTCCATTAAGTCACCAACAACAAAAGCCCCCAAAAAAAATCAAATTTTTACAGTTGGAAAAAGTTTAATTTGAAGAAAACGATATAAATGAGCACAAACCTAGTTAAGAAATCCTAAAAACATGAAAATGTAGAGAACATACATGTAGACGAGGAGTAGACATCGAAATGAGAAGCAAATAGCACCAATGAGCCCGAGTTGTCACTGTAGCAACTCAGAGGGACGAGCCGAGTCGAAAAGGAGGAGGAAGAATGAGAAATGGATTCAAAATCGAGATTAAAAACCTGATTTTTAGTCCGAGGGTCAGAGAATTCGACCAAAACATCCGACCCCCCCTCTGACCCCCTCATTGACCCACGGCTCTCGGTAATCTGACAGAGAACCAGGGGTCAAACCCTGGGTCGGACATCCATCGACCCCCTCATCGACCCCCGACTCTCGGTAAGAATCAGTGATTCTCAGTGTCGCATACTAAGGGTCGGACATCCATCGACCCCCACCATCGACCCTGTAGTGAAAATACGGTATTTTTGACAGAATGATCTGAAAATTTTGAAATTTTCATTGGTTAGTGGATTTAAATATGAGAATGAAGTATATATAATGATTTCCTTACGTATTCTATGATTTTCAGGCATTCCCACTGCCAGAACAGATAATGGTTGGACGCAGAGTGACCCGATAAAGTCGTAACTCTATTCCACCACCACCACTTGTGGGGGGAGACAGCCAGATACACCCAAAAACACAGGAGAATACGAACACGGCACCATTCGTGATTAATGGCCAGGCAAATCCTATAAATTCGTCAGCTCCACCTACAGACCTGGCTACAGCCGTAATGAATTTGGCCCAACAGCTGCAGCAAATACAACAGGCACAAGCTACTATGCAAGCTGCCATAGGCATGACCTTTCTAGCTGCACAGATGACACCGATGCCAGCAGGACAGGCAAGTATAGTACCAGGGGGAAGTAACATAGTACCCCATGCACCTTAGACTCCCACCATGCAGGCTCAAGTATAAAACCCTGAAGTAGCTCCAGGTGGATATCAATACCAACCACCTATGTATGGGGCTTATGTCCCGCATCAACTAGACCACTCCAGACTGGTGGAGCGTTTTTTGGAGATGAAGCCCAAGGAGTATAGTGGTAAGCCAACTGATCCGTTGTGGCCAGCACATTGGATCGATGAGATGGAGAGAAATTTCACGATGATGACAATGAATGAGGAAGAAAAGGTATTGTGCACAATATTTATGCTGAAAGGCGATGCACACCACTGGTGGAAATCCACACGGACATATCTGATGACGAAGCACACCCAATTAACTTGGGATATATATAAGGAGGTATTCTTTGAGAAGTATTTTCCTAGGAGTTTCAGAGATTCCATGGAGAGGAGTTCCTGAGTTTATATCAGGGACAGATGACTGTCGATGCATACCAACAGCGTTATGAGGAGCTATTTTTCTTTGCACCAGTTAGTATGCAGGTGGAAGATACAAAGACCCGAAGGTTCGTCATGGGACTTAGGACTTGAAAAGAAAATCTACAATGAAGCTGTACAAATTGCTCGAGTGATAGAGTCGAGCCAGAAAGAGAGCTACTTTACTCAAAATAGATGAATCAAAAGGCCAAGTGGGAATTCTTACGCACCAAGGTATTCAAACCCTTCCGTACTCAAGGTTTCAATGCTGCAGCCAAGAATACTTCAGCAGCTCAACAGCAGCAAAAGCCAAATAATGAAGGGCTAAAATGCTATAACTGCAATCAAGTGGGACATTATTACCGAGAGTGTCCTAAACCCAAGAAGCAACTACAACAAGGCAGAGTTTACGCGGTTACATCTGAGGATGTTGCCGCATCGCCTGATGTGGTCATAGGTATGACCTGAATCTTATCATTTTGTGTTACATTATGTGAGCATGTAGACTAAATCAAAACAAATCACAGGTATCGTACCTATTAATGACATTCCCGTTAGAGTACTCTTTGATTCAGGAGCTACTCATTCTTTTATATCTGTGTCATTTGGAAAGAAGCTAAATCTACCCCTCAAATCCTTAGACTACAAACTTCTTGTACGATCGCCTATGGGATTAGAAGTGGAATTAGAAAAAGGTTATGGACCATGTCCAGTTCTTATTGACGAGAAGACTTTGGATGCAACCTTGATCCAACTTGAGATGGCAGACTTTGACGTCATCTTGGGAATGGACTGGTTAGCTAGGCATTCTGCAAACCTATTGTGTGCTGAAAAGAAGCTGATATTTAAAGACAAAGAAGGAGCAGAGTTCAATTTTGCAGGAACCAAACTTCCTCGTAAACGAAAGCTCATACTCTCTGCATTAAAGGCTAGGAAGTGCCTTGAGAAAGGAGCAGTTGGGTATCTAGTATTCGTGGTCGATCTTACCAAAGAAGCACCACGAATGGAGGATATTGATGTCATGCGTGACTATCCAGATGTATTTCCTGAAGAATTACCAGGACTACCACCCGACCGCGCTATAGAGTTTGTTATAAATCTGATACTCGGAGCCGCACTAGTATCTAAAGCACCTTATCGAATGGCTCCTACCGAACTGAAGGAATTAAAAGTATAACTACAAGAACTGCTGGACAAGGGTTACATCCAACCTAGCATATCACCATGGGGAGCGCCAGTATTATTCGTGAAGAAGAAGGACGGTAGTGTTCGATTGTGTATAGAATATCGAGAACTGAATAAACTGACAATCAAGAATTGGTACCCATTGCCTCGGATCGATGACTTGTTCGATCAGTTGCAAGGTGCCAAAGTGTTCTCCAAGATCGATCTTGGGTCAGGCTACCATCAGTTGAAGATTAAGGATGGTGATATTCCCAAGACAGCATTCAGGACCAGATATGGACATTATGAATTTTTGGTCATGTCTTTCGGATTGACGAACGCACCAGCAACCTTTATGGAACTTATGAATCGGGTATTCCACGACATGTTGGATACGTTGGTTATTGTATTCATCGATGATATATTGGTCTACTCCAAGGACAAGGAAACTCATATAAAGAATCTAAACGCCGCTCTGCAGTGATTACGGAAGGAGAAGCTCTACGCCAAATTTACAAAGTGTGAGTTCTAGCTAAAGGAAGTCGCTTTTCTAGGCCATGTTGTATCCGCTGAAGGAATTAAAGTGGATCCTAGCAAGATCGAAGCTATTGTAAAGTGGGAAGCACCGAAGAGCGTTGTAAAAATTAGAAGTTTCTTAGGTCTAGCTGGGTATTATCGACAATTTGTGGAAAACTATTCCCGAATGGCCATACCTCTCACCAGTTTGACTAAGAAGGGCAAGAAGTTTGTTTGGACTGAGAAATGCGAGAAGAGTTTCCAAACATTGAAGGCTAGATTGATATCAGCTCCAATCTTGACCATTATGATTCCAGGACAGTCATTTATTCTGTACACTGATGCGTCAGGATTGGGATTAGGATGTGTACTTATGCAAGGAGAACAAGTAATTGCTTATGCCTCAAGACAATTGAAGACACATGAGAATAACTATCCCACTCATGATTTGGAATTAGCGGCAGTAGTACATGCTGTCAAAATATGGAGACATTACTTGTACGGAGAGAAATTTCAGATTAAATCAGATCATAAGAGTCTTACTTACCTCTTTAATCAGAATGAGTTGAATATGAGACAAAGAAGATGGTTGGAACTATTGAAAGACTATGATTGTGATATCCAATATCATCCGAGAAAAGTTAATGTGGTTGCGGACGCACTGAGTAGAAAGGCAATGATAAAATCTCAAGGGGAGGTTAGCACAACTGCCGCAATGTGTACTATCGGAAGAGTGTTCAATTACGGTAACGAGTAGTTTGTGATAGATGTACCAGGAGAATCAACCAACCAAGGGTTTATTCATCAGTTTTCAAATATGTTTGCCACATTGAAGATTGTACCCGATATAGTTGATGAAGTGAAAACAACTATTAAATCAGACCCTTATCTGAGAACGGTACAAGAAGACATCGAAAAAGGTAGGACTGTTCCTGAGTTCACCTTAGATGATGAAAAAGTACTGAAGTACAAAGGAAGAATATGTGTACCTGAAACAAAAAGTTTGGACATTAGACACCGACTAATGAAGGAAGCCCATACCACCGCCTATTCGATACACCCTGGAAGTACAAAAATGTATCATGACCTAAAGAAATTATATTAGTGGAGAGGAATGAAAGCAGATATAGCCAAGTTCGTGTCTCAATGCCTAAATTATCAGAAGGTGAAAGCTGAACGACAAAGACCAGTAAGACTGTTACAGCCGTTACCAGAACCAGCATGGAAATGGGACTGCATCACTATGGACTTCGTCACAGGGTTACCATTGACTCCCCGAGTAGTTGACGCAGTTTGGGTGATTGTAGACCGACTGACTAAAACGGCTCGATTTATAGCTATACGACCTTAGTATACACTGGAGAGGTTAGCTAAGTTGTATGTGGATAACATTGTCAGATTACACGGTGTACCTGAAAGCATTGTGTCCGATAGAGATCCACGTTTTACTTCAAAGTTTTGGGAAGGATTGCAGAAGGCTATGGGTACAACATTGAAGTTCAGTACTGCATTCCATCCTTAGACAGACGGACAATCGGAGCGCACCATTCAGATTCTAGAAGACATGCTCCAAGCTTGTGTAATTGATTTTAAAGGATCATGGGATGAAAAGTTACCACTGATTGAGTTCACTTACAACAATAGCTATCAGGCTACTATACAGATGTCACCCTATGAAGCACTGTATGGCAGGAAGTGTCGAACTCCTTTGTTTTGGAATGAAGTTGGAGAATGTAGTATTGTTGGACCGAAATTTGTTGAAGAGACATGTCGAGTAGCCGACATTATCAAAGAAAGAGTAAGAACGGCTTACAATCGTCAGAAGCAATATGCGGATACTAGACGCCGAGACCTTGAATTCGTCATAGGTGATAAGGTATTCCTCAAAGTGTCACCTATGCGAGGTTTGAAACGGTTCGGACAGAAAGGAAAACTAAGTCCGAGATATTTCGGACCATATGAGATTCTAGCTAAACGTGGAAAAGTGGTTTATCAGTTAGCACTAGCACCATCTACGTCAAGTGTGCATGATGTATTTCATATCTCCTTATTGAAGAAGTATGTCAGAGATCCAACGCACGTATTGACAGTAGATCTACCTGATTTGACTGAGGATTTGATATTTAAAGTAGCACCAACTGAAATCACCAGCCGAAAAGTGCAACGACTACGCAACCATGAAATTTGTTATGTTAAAGTCACCTGGAGAAGTAAAGATATAGAAAAAATCACATGGGAAGAAGAGAATGCTATGCGAAAGCAATACCCTCATCTATTCGACTCAAAAGGTATGTACAATTTCGAGGACAAAATTTTTATAAGTAGAGGGGAGTTGTAAGACCCGTATCGAACTAACCGGTCTTACCACTTTGTACCAGGTCTACCTATCATGGTCGAGCCAAATGGACCAAGTGCGTGAAGGAAATAGCAAAACCAGGTACTAAACTGATCCAAAAATAGTAAATTGGAGGGCAGGGTCGACCCCCCTCACTAAGAAGTCAGACCCCTGATATTTTAACTGGGGGTCGGGCAACTTAGAACTGAGGGTCGACGGGATCTCCGACCCCTCATCGACCCCCTGTTTGTCGACAGAAACCGTAAATAGGAAACTTTCCAAATTTTAATGGGATTCCTTTCTAATCTCAATGGGACTTATTTTGGGAGATTCTACTCTATAAATAGGACGTCCCTAAGCCTCTTTCACTCCTTTTGAAACCCTAATTGAAAGTGAGAGAAAGAGAAGAGAAGGAGAATAGAAGGAAAGTTGGAGAAGAAGACCAAAGTGAAGAATTCAGAGAAATCTCTGAATCCCAGCAAAACCTCAGGTATGGGTACGTTTTCATTGATGATCTAAGACCTTAAAATAGTTCATGAAGAGGGTATGGTCTAGGAGAAACCCAAATCATACATCCATGGGAGAATTTCAATGAAATCCATGGAAAAATCATGGTAGGCAAAGTAAGGAAGAAACCTAGAGTTCTAAGCCATAGAACGAGCATAAGATGGATTGTGAAAGTAAGCCATAGGACCCAAACATGAAAGAATGAACTGAAGAATGATTTTCTCCACTCAACCCACGGGGGGTCGCACGTGGGGTCGATTGGGAATCGACCCTACCAGACCACAGGATCGACCCCCAGCATTCGGGAAGTCTAGGAAAGGGGTGGTCGCACCCAGGTTCGATGGAACATCCTACCTTGGCATCGACCCTACCCTGGGGGTCGGAGTAAACTACTACCCTACCTGCGACCCACCCTGTGACCCTCGCTTAAGAACAAGACCAAAAGTGTCGGAATGACTTCTAACTAAAATCTATCGACTTGTTAGGTTCTCCTATTGCTATAAAAGTGATTTTTAAAGCTTGAAAGAGGATCTATACTCAAGCAAAGGTGAGAGAACAAGACTTAAACTAATTGGCTAATAATAAACTATTTTTATTGAGTCCAATGCCATGATTGATTCTATGCATGTATGCTTGTAATGTGCATTCAACATGTCATCCAATATTCCTGCTATTAATGTTCATGCATATTTAATTCTATTTTGCTTATAACATGATGATGATGATGATGCTAGGAATAGACATGTGAATGTTTGTGTGTGGTTAGTGTACTTGATGCGAGTGGGGCATGAGGGGAGGTGTTATGCGGTGTTTGATCCGGGCACTTTAGCTCTATCTCTAACTCAAGTCTTGTCCACTGACATCGTCGTATCGCCCTTACTTTAGCAGAGCTATTATGTCGTAGAGTGTTAGGGGAGGTGGTCTCGGATCGTGTAGTCTTCGACTCTGTCGGGGGGCCTTAGCTCTATCTCTATGGACGTATTGAGGGATGCTGGGGTGAGGCTTTGGATACACTGTTTGATTAGGATTTGTTAGTTGCGAGCCCAGTTTGCAAGCCCTCGCCAATAAGGGCTTACGTGTTGGTATGGGTAGGGCATCAGGGGAAGTGTTATGCGGTGTTTGATCCGGGCACTTTAGCTCTATCTCTATTCCATGTTGGGGTGGATGTGGACGATAATACTGTTTGATCCGTTGGGTGGGCTTACATACCCTGTGTATAGAGGTGAGACGGCCACCAAACCTTTCTATAGCACATTGCAAACTTATATACCAGACCACATATATGAATTGAATGCATGCATATGTTTGTTGTATTGTTTTGTTTGCTCACTGAGCCGTGATGTGTGCTCACCCTTTCGACGTCGAATATTTTTAGTTGATGATGCAGGTATCATGGTAGAAGACTATATGAATGCTTCTGTACATGGGCGTTGCTGCGATGGAGGCTGAAGACTTAGTGGAAACACATGACTCTTCATGCGAGTGCAATGCATGCATTTTCTATTAGATTTTCATTTGAATTATTAAGGAAATGTAATTGATATTTTATTTACTTATGTCTCGGTTGATATAACATAACTTGATATTTTATTATTGATTATCACAGTTAGATTCCTCAGTTCATTTAATATTAAGACTTTCACTATTGTGTATTTATTCTGATTATGGTTTTAGATGTGTATGGTTTAATTTCAACGGACACAACCTATTAGAGATTCTGGTTGAACCGTTGGTTTATTAGCGGTTCATCACACCATTCTGAATAGTGCGGAATTAAGGTGTGACAACAGGCATACCATCAAGACCAGCAAAAAAACAAACATTGAATCAAGAGTGGGGTTCAGAAAGTGTTGGGGTTCAGAAAGCGTCACATGGGTTTGCCTTCGGTCACATGGGTTTGTCTACAGTATGTCTTCCAGCATAATATAGTGGAGCTATATTGGACATTCTATAACTCTTGATTTCAAGTAGGAATGAAGCACACCAGTAGCATGTGAGTGTGGGGCGTTGAACCAAGGAACTTTCATTCTTTGCACATTAGTTGAAGTTCCTTAAACTTAAAATCGCTAAACAGTTAGATAAGATGGCCTTTTGAATTATCTATCAAATCCCATTACTGACTTGGGTTATGCCATCCTAAACACTCTATGTGTTCTCTAGGTAATAAAAACTAGAAACCATTTTGAAAACTGGCAAACCTTCACCAACTTATTAAACTCCAAGTACCCTTGCAAACCTTTTTAATATATTTGCAAACAATTTCTGGACAATCAGTATTTGTACCCAAATGTGTATTTTCATATTGAGCAGCTCAAATTTTCAAGGAAAGGAAAGCAAAGCCAAACTCAGTTTTCCACAAAAATACCAAATTTTTAAATATACAATGACAAGAAGTGAAGTGTATCTGAGCTAGGGGGTAAGTCAAATTTGAATATATTAAGATGTAATGCCAGTATTCTGGAAAAAGAGAATGTCCAATGAATTCTCCAATGGAAAAAAAATGTGGTTATGAATATAATCACAAAAAATGAATCATGGATGAGTAGAGATCTCTCGGAGCCATCCTAAGGAAAGCTAACTATATGGGAATGATGAGATGGGAACTCAACCATATAGTTTCTTAATGCATTTTAAGCAACAGTCTCATGACAATCAAATTAGAGAGGGAAACCACCAGATTCATGAAAATCAAATGAGAATCATCTCAAAACCACTAGAGTCATTGTTTTATAATACAACCTACAATCAACCTATCACTAAGTGACTCTCTCATCAAGATTCTTTAGGTCTAGCTTCTCCACAGCATCGAGGAGGTCTTCAAATATCATAGAACTTTGCCCATGAGCTCTAATTGCTCCTCTTAAGTACCCTCTCAAATAATTCGAGGAAGTACTTCTACCAGCATCTGTCTGGCTTTGTGAGCTTTCACCTCTCTCCTATGAGCATTCCCCTCTATCGGTCTCCGTACCTTGACCAATTGGAGTATCGATCCCCATTCCTTGAAAGCATTTCATTCTCTCTATCCATTGGAACATCCCGAATCCAGGATTACCCATCTACGCAAGATAATTATACAAAATCTCATATTAGAACGACTTACATCCATATGACAATGATTAGGCCCTGCCCACTACTTAAAAAGGGAAACTACATTAACACTCATTCCTGTGGAATGTGGGCAACACCAAAATTGTCGTCCATTGTTTGCTGCCGTTTTGGCCGTTCTCACCTTGCAATGCCCACCTCCACATGAACATTGTTTCAAATGCTCTACCCACATTACAAACTTTTGACAAATTTGACAATTATAATACATTCTCCCAATATTAATTCCCTTACTTATTCTATGTATGACAAGTATAGCACCACAATTTTCACATTTAGGATCCATATTCCTTCTAAACAAAATGCAATTACATTAGTAAACAGTTCAGCTGATCAAAAGCCATGTAATGAACCAAGATTAAAAAGAGGGAGAATAAGCAAATTGATAACCATATTTCTCTTTCATGTTGGATTATTTCCAACTAGACAGTGGCCTCGCACAAAATCAAGAAAAGGAAAACAAAATCACATTGGAAGGAAAATCGATTGTCCTATTGTTGTCCGATGCTGAATTCGAGTAATCACTATCAAAATTAGGGTTTTTATTTTTTTATTTATTTTATAAACCAAACTCAAACCAGAGTGAATCACCGATACCCACCAAAAAAAAATCTTAAATCTCATACACGGTTAAATAGACCTCTTCACATTCATTCAGAGAAATAAATTTGTTCAGGAACAAACCCTTGCAGAAAGAAGGGTAAGAAGAAGTTCATGTAGTTCATTCAGAGAAATAAACTTATTCAGGAACAAACCCTCGAAGAAAGAAGGGTGAGAAGAAGAAGAAGTTCATGTAGAACCCTCTTGGCATTCATTCAAAGTAGAAAATATAAACACATTTAGGAACAAACCCTCGAAAAAGAACATCAAACGTATAATATTCAAAAAAAAAAAAAAGAATATTCACTCAAGCATTACAAGATACATTAATAATAGGAATAACGAAACCAAAATCAAACAATGAGAGAAGAAGAAGAAGAAGAAAAAGAAGATAAGACAGATAAACATACCTCTCTGGGAGATTCTGCGATGACATAGAAATAATTCTAATGATCCTATGTTGTTCTAGAGAAATTTGTGTGTTAAGAGTTGAATAGCATAACTCTTGTTGTTCTTCGACTTCTTATCGACCAAGGAAGACCCTTGATGGCAGATCTGGTTTGGGAGCTCTTCTCAACGAACCGGGAGCAGGTTGGGTGATTCGGGACCTCTTCTTAATGCAGAGGGAGCAGGCTTGGGTGATTACGGAGATGAGATGCTGTCGTCGGAGCAGGGAGTAGGCTTGGGTGATTATGGAGATGGGATGCTGCCGTCAGAGCAGGGAGTAGGGAGCAGGGAGCAGACTTGGGTGATTCAGGAGCTCTTTTCAACGCAGAGGGGACTAGGGCTTGGGTGAGAATGAACCCGAGAGAGTGAAATTTCTCATCAGGGATAAGTAACACTTGAAGGCTAAATTCTTAAATGAACATAAATATTTTTTTTAAAAATTTTTTATTTGAGGGGTAAAATTATATTTCAACAAATTTAGTGATTTCCGTCAGTTAAGTGGACCTAGGTGATGTTTTCGCATTCTTGTGGGTGTAGATGATGTTAACGATCTTTGATGGGGTGTAAATGAAATTTTTTTCTTTTATTTTTATTTGCTTATCCTCTCTTTGGGTTGTACATGACTTTTATTTGTCCTTGTTTAATGGGTAAGGATTTGAGATGTAAATACCTATCCATTCCTATTGCATAGAATCATTGCATAGAATCTCTATTTTGATTATGAAGCGTATCTCTTTAATTCATTGATTGTGTTATGCTCTTTGCTTATTGTATTTGTTCCATAATCTTTACATGATTTTATTCTCGATCTCCCTCCCACTCACTTGAAAGTTGTCTTCTAATATTTTGAATATTCTCATAATGGTTTGAGGCACTAGTGGATCAGCTACCTATTATCTACAGTCCTAGGGTCCTAAGCACTATTTGGGTTGGAGATTAGGAAACCCTTAAATGGGGCTACATGCCTACAAATTTGGTATATGTTAGAGCTTAATCACAAAGTGGTTTTATTTTCCACCAACTAAAATCAACAAATCAATTCCAAAACAAAACGATCGAAGTGTCTACAATCTTCATCCATTAAAAAAAAAAAAAAAAAAAAGTTGAAACACAATGTACAGGAAATGGACTGGGACTGTCGTAATTACTGGAACAGGAAATTTCAGTGAAACCATTTTTTGTTTTGGCCACCAAACGAAGCCAAAACTAGATGAAGTTCATATATAAGTTTTTAAAATCTCAGTCCTTGCTCGATATCTAGGCCTAGATGATTTACAGCCAAGTCCAATATCAAAACTATAAATTGGTCTTGCTAATTTGAGGCCCAGATCCTTAAAAGAATTGTCAATTTCTAGTTTGGACACCCAAGAGTAACCTTTGTAGTATCCTTGAAGATAAGAGCACTAAGAACTGAGCTCCAAGAACTTGAGAGCCATAGGATGCTTGGCTTCAGAGAGATGCTCCGGCTTTAAAACTTCAACAATCTCTCCATTAACAAGGAGGCAAACCACATCAGCGATCCTTTGGATCTGTTTGACGCTGTGAGAAACCATTACAATCGTCATTGCTCGGGTCTTCTTCAGCCTCACCATGGCATCCTCTATATTCTGAGTTGATATTGGGTCAAGAGCACTTGTTGGCTCATCCAACAACAACACCTTCAAGTAAAAATCATGGTTAAGAAAGACGTGATCATGTTGTATGCATATCTCTAAACTCTGATTAAAACCAGAGGATAATTGTGTATATTATATATTACCTCCGGATCGTTTGCTAGGGTTCTTGCTAGTGAGACTCTTTGAGCTTGGCCAACAGATAGTTCAGTACCGGGCTTAGAGGCAAAGGAGGAATCCAGATCGGCAAGGTTGAGCAGCTTCTCCACCTCTGCATCGGTTAGCTTCTTACCTCTCAATTGTGGTCCGTAACGAACGTTGTCCGCTACTGTGCCTGCTTATGTAATTGTGATGATCATGTTTCTATAGAAACAATACGTAGCAAAAATCTAATGGCTCTAACAGTAGTTCTTGGCAAGGGTTCACAAAAAGTATAAGCCAACACGTTACAAAAAAGGGTCCTAGTGCACAAAACTCCCGCTACTGAATCTGGGGATAGACAGAATATGGACAGCCTTACCCCCACAATATGGAGAGACGATTTCCATGTTTCAAACCTATGACCACTAGGTTGCAATATAACAAGTTTACCGTCACACCAAGACTCGCCCTCAAGCCAACACGTTATTTATTTATAATTTTTTTATTTTATTTATTTATTTATTTTTTCTTTCTTGACTACAACTATAGAGCTAGAGCAAATGAAGGGGAGGTGAATGGAAAGGGGGTGTCTTAAGGCACAATATGAAACAGAAGAATCGAACCCATAACTTCAACTGCTGATAGGACACCAACCAACTATGCTAAACATTTGTCCACAATACGTATTTGTTAGAAAAAGAGGGAGGGGGTCAGAGGCTAAGACGAAGCCCAAATTTCAAGTTGAAAGTATTCTCAAACTCCTAACTCTCAATTTTCTCAATCCCTTTAATATTCATTCTTCATATGAAATTCTTAAAAACTTAATGAACTTTAGAGTCAAATTTCAGGTTCCAAAATGATAGTTTAAGTTATTACAGTGGAGTTTTTGTAGTCGGCAACCCATAGATAAATTTGGGGGTTGGAATTAATAGTTTAAATTTGGTGCGTGGGCATAGCTTTTTTGTCACAGGAGTGATATGAAAATTCTGATGGTTAGATGTCTACGAAATGGTTTAAACAGTCCATATGTTAGTTTTCAACCTTAAATTCAATCATATATATATATTTGGCCATGCATCTTTTTGCTAGATGGCCAATTTTGCTGGGTTAAAACCTAACATCTGAGTAAGGATGTTAGGATCTAACCATCTTGAATATTCCTGCCCCACATGATTTACCACGGGGGCAGATCTAGGCAACCACCCAGCACTTTTTGACTGTGGATTGCTGTACACAAGAACTGTTCCTGCAGCTTATTCATTTAATAAAGAAACTCTTGTTGGGCTTGGATGGATGGCTGGAGCTACGATGATGGTTTTTGGTTCATTCTGGTCATTCGTGATGATATGATGGTTTTTGGTTCATTCTGGTCATTCGTTCTAACAAAAGAAAAAAAAAGAGGGGGGAAATAACTTTATCATTGAAAAGTACATTGAAAGTAGGGGTAGATTAAAATACTAATAACTTGACAACTTCGTCACTAGTCATCTGATGTTGATTGTGAAGTAAATCCGGGACTTTATAGAAGCAATAAGTTTTAGAGAAGAGGTTCTTAGGGTGAGGAGTAGAAAAAAAGAGTCACAATAACTCCACGTTAGGATGGAGAATTAAGTAAAGATGTCAAAGTTAGGTCCAAACTGAAAATTGAAATCAACTCAGCTCAAATCGGTCTAGACCAAACCAGAACAAAATCATATTGGGGCAGATTCAGGCTGAGGTATAAAAAAGATAACGGCCTTGGTCAGGGCTAGCCCAATGGGCAACTTGAAACCAGACCAATTAAACCGAAATTGATTGTAACCGGAACCCAAATTGATGTCCAAACCAAATTTAAATAAAAAATACACCCTATCCCTAACCTCATTTCTATCTTCAAGATTCTTCATCTCATCCCTATCCTTATGGATTCAGATTTATTGCCAAATTTTTGCATAGGGCAAAGCTGAGAGATATTGAAGTGAGAGAAGTGAAGTGGGAGTTGCTAACATGTTAATTATCGGTCTAACCATTGATGCCAAATCGAACCCATTACATTACCAGCTCAATAAATGCTCAAAACCAAACCAAACCGATAGCTATCAGTTACAGGAGGGGTTTATCAACCCGATAACTTATCGGGCTAGTCTCGGCTACACTTGACAAGCCCGACAACGAAATGGTCCAGACCGAAACCGGCCCACTGATACCTTAGTATTGGGGAAGCTTCATATGTAGGGGATGGGAATTTATGCCTCTCTGTGGGTGGATGATTACAGACCGTAAAGTTCCATAGCTCAGAGATAGTGTAGAAAAACTTTTCCCTAAGGTTTATCCATCTCTTACTGAATAACTATTTTTGCATAACAATAACTTATAAAGTTGCATGAGAAATTGTGATTGTTGGAAAACTAAAAGTCTATACACAAATTTTTTTTTTCATATTCTGTGAAACCATAAGAGGAACAATCAAAGTTTGGCATGGTTGTTTTCTAGGCTATATGAGATTTATATAATATTGATGCAGATAAATTACAAAATTGAAATATTTCAATAGAAAAAAGCATTGAGTTGGGTTTTATCATGTTGTGCCATTAGCAGAATTGATTTTCATTATAATAGGTCAATTTAATGGATCTAAAAAAAATATGAGATAAAAGTACAAGATTAGTCGAATAAGATGTTATTTAATTGAGTCTTTTTTTAGGGTAGTAAGTTATGTTGAATCGTAGAATCATTAGGAATTTGAGTTTCAATTACATTCCTACGAAGGTATAGGAGAGTGTAATTGAAATCAGCTTGATAAAAAAAAAAAAACTAATATTTTGATTAACCAATTTAATTTTATGTCGAAGAGATCAGCCACATAAACTATTTTTTTGCTTAAGAGATTAAAGAAAACATCTAGAAAATGTAAGAGGAATCTTCATATAGTCTTTATTAAACTAGAAAAAAAAATTAATGTAGAGTCTCCATAGAGTTAATTTTATAAAAAGGAAAAATTTATTGAGTAAATTTGTGAACATGGTTAACGATATATATAATGGTGTAATGACTAGTGTAATTATGGTGGGTAGAATATAATAGGTATCATGGATTCCTATGTAATTACGTTATGGATCAGCTCTAGGCTCTAAACCCATATTTATTTCTATTAATCATGTATAAGTTGACTAGAGACATTCAAGATTTGATCCCTTAGTGAGTGTTTGTTGCTACAATTATTATTATGGTAGATAAAACAAAAATAGCAATAAATATCAAGTCGAACTTAGAGATCAACTTTGTAATATAAAGCTTTTAAGAAAAATAGAACAAATGCAAAGTATTGTGAGTAGCTTTATTAAAAATACGATTGATGTGAGAAAGTGAAAATTGATAACTGAGAGCAACCACAAAGTGAAAATTTCAGATATCAAAGTAGAATCATAAATAAATTTGCACAAAGAATTATAATATAATGAATGAAGTGGAGGGGGAACATCTCTAGTGTTGTGTGATCGTCTTAATATTTGCCACATATTGTAATTATAACTGAGACTACTCTTCCCTTTATTTCTCTTTGCTCAATGGCAAAATTTCTTCCAATATCTTCACAATAAAGTGCCTTAAAATTATGCAAATGGTATTTTGAATTTTTATATTTATTTTCTTGTTGTACCAGACTACCAGTTAAGTACTTCTATTACAATGTTGGATTAATTTTAATAATTTTTTTTTATCGAGGGACCTATTTTAATCAAAGAATGCAAGTTGCCCTATTGGACGTAATTATCAATTATGACAATGTGATGTGTCATGCCTTTTGACTTTCCTAATCCATGTGAGTTGCAGGGCATTACCATGCCGGGGCATATAAGTCTATCCAAAGGTTGGGCCAGAGTTTCTGTTATTCCAAAAAAAAAAAAAAAAAAAGTTTTGATTTATCAATTTACCATCTAATCTTTAGTTTAATTAATTTATTTAAAATAAAACGTATATTTCAATAATATTCTTATAAATAACATCTTTTGAACCATCCTAATAGAAGAAAAAGAATAGATAACTCTTTATATAACTATGAAATCAAAGATTCAAATGGTGGTACACATTCAAATGGCACAACAATATTCTTACAAATAGCGATCAGTTTATGAAAACCACTCATTTGTGAACATTAGTTAATTTATTTATTTTTTATATTTTTTGATAAAAGTCTACAACCGTTACCATAAAAATATCTGAAGGTGTTTTTAATCATGTCTGCATAGATATGACGTATGGCCGTAACAAGTTTAAGGAAGAGAATGATACTATTTTTCTTGCAATAGTCAGGGGTAAAAATGTCAAAGAAATCTTTATGTTATCAAAGTCGGGGCAAAAATGTCAAAGAATTGTTATCAAAATCAAACCCATATGGTTTTAAGGCTCAAATAGCAATTGGAAAGTCCTAAGATATCAAAATCCAATACATTTTTATTTGAATTTCAAATTTTAACTTGTGAGATAGATTATTAAATTATGTAAGATTTGGCGGGACAGATGGCGGTTCAGATGAATGGTCAACACCTGGCTTTCGAATTAATCCGAGCCCTCCATCTTAGCGGACAAGCCCTCCATCCTAGCCGATACCCCTATCAACTCAGCTTGTCCGCTCAGATGTAGAACTCGGATTCACTCAAGAGCTAGATATCGATCATCCATTGGACCGCCATCTCTCCTGCCAAATCTCAGGCGGGAGAGGATATGAATCCGTAAGAATCCCTGTATCACCATGGACATGCCTATCTATGTTGACACGTGGTAAAACAACAGAATTAGATATGATCCACACCCATCCATACAGAAGACACGTGGCAAGTAAATTTGGTCTAGATACGAAATTATTCTGTGTTGATGAAAGTTGTTGGAAGGTGAATGGACGGTCAACTTACCTTCGAAGAGAACGGGCAGCTGAAACAGCATCCCAACCTTACGGCGAAGGCTCAGCACATCCAAATCACATATATCTTTGCCGTCGAGAAACACAGTATTTGCTGGCGGTTCCCAAAGCCGATTCAAAGACCTTAGCATCGTTGATTTGCCGCTTCCGCTGGGGCCAATGACTCCCATGATCACACCTTTCGGTATCTCTACGCTGACCCCGTTTAGTATTGTCACGCCCGTGTCCGATACTCTTGTTAGTCCACCGATCCGTAATTTCGGTTTCGTTTCTGTTTCAGCTTCATCGTTGACGTCTACGACGAGTAGATGCTCTCGCATATCGTCTGCAACACAGAAATGCCCAACTTAAGAGAGAGAGAGAGAGAGAGAGAGAGAGAGAAAGGGGAAGATGTACCGGCTGATCCCATTGTTTGATGTTGGATTTGTTGGAGTTGCAGAAAAAGGGATTGTAGTTATGAAAATAAAAATGATGAGAGAGAGAGAGAGAGAGAGTGTTTGATGCTTTTTCTGAAATCGGTAACGCTGAGGGCTTATAGTTTTGAATCTCTGGTAAGAAAAGGGGTTGGACTCTCTGGTAGCCCCTCTAAGGCTCTATGGTGCCTCTCCTTAGAAGCCCTTCAAATTGAATTTACGAAGAAGAAAAAGAAGACGAGAGGGAGGCTTTGGGCTGTCCGTGATGGGAATGAAACTTTTTTTATAAATTCTTTATTTTAATGATAGTTTCTGGGAAACTTCATGCCTGAGGGAGGGACAGAACAAAGGGAAAAAGTGATCTCCACCAGACGGATTGACTCCTGGATGTCACCGTTTCTCGAATCTGTCGTGACCTGTGACTCTATAATGTATAAAATTTCCCAGACTTTTACCAAATAAATAAAAAAATAAAATTTCTCAGACAATTAGATTATTATAATTATTATAATTTTTTTTTTGTTGCCAAATATACGAAACGATTTTGTTTCTTTGATCGAAAAGCATATACTATATATCAACCAAGTTTAAAGACACAGACACCGGCATGGGATCGGCCCAGTCAATCTTGATCCGTTTTCGACTTGGATCAACCTAGGGATAAATCGGTCAAAACACTCCATAATTGGCTTAAACATGTGTAAAATCAAGGGGTGTCAATTGGTTGTTTTGGTCCTACAATATATCTTAGTCCAATTACGGTCCAATAACTAATTTTAGTTTTGGTTTGGTCAAGTTCGGTTTTAGGCGTTTGTCAAACTGTCTTAATGAGTTTTTATTGATTCACTATTGGTTCGGTTTCGCTTTACCATATGTATATGTAGTAACAAGTTGATTCAATGGATTTTTTGGGTCATTATTGGGTTGGTTTGATTTCAGTGTTGATTTTTTACATATATATTTAATAAAATATTGATTTAATGAACAATTATCGGTCTATTATTAGACTGGTTCAATTTTGATCCTATTGGTCCAATTTGATTCAATTTTATCATTTGATTTGGTTTGATTTCGATTTTTCCTCTGGTTTTAAAAACACAATCTAATAAAATTCAGTTTGATTTAATACTGACCAAATGAAACTGCTTCAATTTCAAATTTCAAATTTCAATTTAAACCCAATTTTAACACTCATAATATTCAACCAGCCTTTAATCTTGGAACATTACAGGCTTTCAAGGAATTGACCTGAATAGAATCAGCTAATCCAACCCAATCAATCCTGATCCCAAAAACCATGAAATCAACACGACGTGAGCTAACGTCTGGCATTAAAATAAAATGAAAAAGTAAAATTAATTTTCAATCCATTTTATTATTATTGTCCCCACATTTCGTGAGTAAAAATATTACAAACTTTTTTTTCGGTAAATAAAAATTTTATTGAAAAACAACAGGAATTGAATTATCACAAAAGTTCGAATCGAGAGCACATCGAACTTTCTTTTACAGAAGATCAAAATGTAGGGCCCACATAAGGATTGTCCTAATGCTTCACAAGTACTTATGGTGATTTTTTATATCTGTATTCATCAATTAGCTAGCTGTAGAGAGTGGAGACGGCGATGAAGAGTCAAAAGTTTGGAATCATTTTTTTTGTTTTTTTGAAAAAAAGAAGGCCATAGCGTGCCGTATGACCGTATACTTGTTGGGTCACGACAATGGTGGGCGATTGACAGGTGTTTGTTTGTTAGGTTTCATATGTTGTTTTCAATTTTCATCGAAATAGGTGTTTTTCGAGGGAGGCATATGCAATGCATGTGGCTGAGAGAAGTTGGGTATCTCATGTTACTTTTGGCTTTAGTTCTTGTTTCTCTCTCTCTTTTTTATTTTTTATTTAATGAATTCGTTTCTCATTTAGTTTTCGTTAGAATTTTGCTCGATCCTCGTATTGGAACACTTTTTATAGAAGAAAGAAAATAGAATTGAACGGATTGAAGAATTTGGGAATTACTCTGATGCCTAAGTTAACTCAAAGATGATAAGTAAATGAACTCAAGAAGAAATTGATCGAGTTCAAGATAGAGTAAGGCTATTGATAATAGAATCTGTATAAGATTTTTTTTATTTTTTATTTATTTTTTTTGGTGTATAAAAGTTTAATAGCATAGAAAAGTTTGATCTTTTTACCTTCAGTCTCAAGATATTTATAAGGCATGGAGTGGCCTGGAGGAGTTTCCCTGCTTTCACACCGATCCTGGGACTCTTTCTGAGATCTCAGGGGGTTGCCGTCATGGGTAGGGAGTCTTCAAGCATGTTCTCCTCAGAATGGAGGAGCTGTGGCGATTTAGGATTGATCTACAACCGTCTAATGGAGATCCTTTGGTCAAAGTATCCATAACTGCCGTGGGGTCATTTTGCAGACTGATGATGCATGTCTCATCTTCTTTGGAGAGGGCGACACGTGGAGGTAACCACGTAGAAATGGGCTATCGGATAGTTATCTACTCGAGCTGACTTCCCGTATGTGGATTACTATCCACAGGCATAGAGTCATGCATGATCCAATGCCTTTGAGATGTGGACACGTGTCTGCTTGTGTATTCTATCTGTGAGACGCCACGCGTCGATTCCCAATTAGCTTTATTCTGGATGGGTTGCTCCTTGCTCTTTCAAACTTTGTCAAGTCGGGCGAGCAACGTTGGTGCCACAACCCATTCCGGGAATCGGGCATGATCTACCAAACGAATCCACCCAGCGACCGACAACTACAACTTCAGTGATTTACCAAACGAACCCCACAGTCTACATTAGCAATATCCACAAAGCAAGAAATAAAATAGAGTAATAATAGCGAAAGAAAATACTAGGCAGCATATGCCATCTAAATTGTACCATTTCATAATAAGGTCTAGAGTTATGCTTTACACTCCCAACTGTTCCACAAAATATTATATATCCATCATATACAATTAGCCAAAAGAAAGAGTAAATCTGTCCATCAGTGTCTAGATAAATTACATCATCTATCTACAAAATTAATAATAAGGAGAGGGGAAAGAGTATGGGGAGGGCTGCGTCAAGCGTAGACATAATCGCTGCAAGTGCAGCCCTCGCCATGCTCCTCGGTGTACTCTTAGCCAACAGAAGCATCGCTCTCAAGTGGGGACTCCATAAATTCCGTCATAGAATAATCTGCATTAGGATCTAAAAATAAGTATTGCTATGAGGGTTGAGCTCCATCCCAACTCAGTGGGGAATCAGGTATCATATGTCATGCACCAATGCGTATGATGAATCCTAATGTTAGGTCATAGTATGGTTCTATAGGTATACTTAGTATGTCTACTGCAGCTTTCATCCCTGCCTATGGTTCAACAACTTTTACACTTCGTATATCGGACTGAGGTAGAAGCAAGATGCCCAAGTCTCTTTTGCCAAATTGATTCTACAAGTAGACCTCCCTTGGATTTTTGGTCCAAGGCGTGCAACTTACCTTGGGCTAGAACCTGGGTAATGCAACATCCTAATGCCTAACATGTGAATACAGTATGATAAAATAATGAGGTTGCATCCCAGTAGAAGTCCCCCCGGCCAGAAATAGCCCTGGACCATCGATGCCCCCACTAAGGGGCTACTAGTAGGATTGGGCCCGTGTACCCATGTGTCACCTTCTACTAGCTCACACACGTCATGTGAGCCCAGGATCCGTATACCCATGCGTTACCTTCCACTGTTACCCGCACGTCACACGAGCTACATATAACAACATATACAACATTAATCAACTGAAGCACGCTGCAATGCATACTCATACAACAATTTATTATATGACATGTTCAATAGCATACAATTCAAATACATACATAATATGCCTAATTCTATGGATCCGACTTGTGAAACCCACACCCGGAATCCCTTACTAACTGTGAGGACAATGGAATTTCATGAACCCTTCACGAAATCAAAATAGGCTCTGGCTTTATTACCTTTATCCATCCATGCCAATAGACTGTGAAAATATGGAGTCGCCACCTAGATAAGGTCTAGGACCTATAAATGGTCTCTCACTTAGAGAGACACTATGACTCATGCTTAATGGATTGTATTCTAGTCTTTCCAGAGAAGGGTAAGTGTCAAGTTACGAGTTGGGAAGGTGTTAGGCACCCAACTCGCCCGGTCAATGGACCAGTCTCCTTCTGTCCTATCATTTCCTACATTCTTGAAACTTATGTATGTTCAGGTCATTCAATCTCACCTAACTAGGCAAGTGGGGAACCCTAGACCAAGATACTAAGTTTTACTAACTTAGGGTGCCACCATACAAGTTTGAAAAATAAAATATAAGTCAACAGACAATAAATGAATCAATGAACATATGAATGGATAAAAGAATGAAATAATCATGAATAAACAAATAGTCAATTAAAAAAATGAACAACATAGAAAATTTAACAGATGGATGACCGAGCTCGATATCAAGCTACCTACGTATCCCTGTGCGGCGGGAATCAGGCCAAACCTAGTTTGTGTGGGGTTATGATTGTGTGTGAGGTGCTCCCTTGACAAAGGAAGCATGTGTGACCGTGCGCAAAGGGTGAACTACTCGGAGTTCTCTCCACTTCCCGCTGCCTACGTATCTCCTTAGAGAATCAGGTCAAATGTAGTTCCCATCAGTTAACAGGCTATTGGACCCCACATGGCATCACTTAAGAGGTACTCGGACCTCAGCTCCCCGAACTCGGCAAGGCATCACTCAAGAGGTACTCGGACCTCGGCTCCCCACACTTGGCAAGGCATCACTCAAAAGGTACTCGGACCTCAGCTCCCCGCACTCGGTAAGGCATCACTCAAGAGGTACTCAGACCTTAGCTCCCCGCACTCGGCAAGGCATCACGGCAAGGCATCACTCAAGCTAAAACATGAATGGAACATATCATTGAATCAGTCCAAACATAACAAGATGGATCAACCTAAGCATGTGCATGGCAGCAAGCAAAAAGCAAAGAAAAAAAATGATAACAACGGGTTACAACAAGTTACAACCAAGTTACAATCAGAAATGAAGTGGTTTGCACACATGCAAGGCAGAATTAATGAGATGAAATGATGTGATATGACAAGATACGCAAATCAGTTTAGTGGAGAATGAGATGATTAAAAAATAGGATGTGACTGGTTAATGGAGAGAATGAGATGAAATATGGATTAAATTGCCAAGCAAGTAGGCTAAACCCTACCCAACACAGTTAAACCTGTCCTTCCACGGAGTTGAACCCACTCAATACAATTAAAATAAACCAACCAAAGGGCTGAACCAGTCCCAATTGGATTACCGTTGAACCCCTGTGGAAGCAGGTCACACTGCTGAAATATATGAGACATCATAGGACAGCAAGAGGAAAAACAAGCAGAAATAAGAAAAAAAACCTAATAGTTCCTACAACACTAACAACTAGCATCGCTAGGAGACAATACACCAAATGAAATCAAAACTATAACAATAAAACAGAAATAACTACACATCCCAAAGCTAGCTGGGAAGGAAAAAGGACATGAAAATCACAACTCAACACCTATTTTAACCGAGCCACATATCTCACTTGAACTGCCCAGTGGGAAAACAAGCAAAATAGTGAACTAACCCTAGTGGGGTTGGACCAACCCACCACGGATAAACCAAACCCACCATAAGACTGAACCAGCCCAATGAAATTGAATCAATCCCACCACAGAGAGAACCAATCCCATTAAAGTTGGTCCGAGTCAAAGCATTAAATATAGATCAACACAATATATGAATCATGGATAAAATTAAGTACTCTAACAAATCTGTCCAATTATATAATGTGATCAGCCACTGAAATTGAAGTCTAAATAGCTTTCAAGGCACTCTCAGTGTCACACCCCAATTCTGCACTATTCAGAATGGTGTGATGAACCGCTAATAAACCAACAGTTCAACCAGGATCTCTAATAGGCTGTGTCAATTAAAAATAAAATCATACACATCCACAACCATAATCAGAATAATACACAATAGCGAAAGTCTTATAGTAAATGAACTGAGAAATCTAACTGTGATAACCATATTAAAATATCAAGTTATTATTGTATCAACTGAGACATAAATAAATAAAGTATCAATTACATTCCCTTAATAATTGAAATAAAAATCTAATCGAATACGCATGAGTTGCACTCGCATGAGGGATCATGCGTATCCACTAAGTCTTCGACTTCCATTGCAGCAACACACACGTACACCGGAGCACTCATATAATTTTCGACCGTAGTACCTGCAACATCAACTAAAAATATTCGACGTCGAGAGGGTGAGCACACATCATGGCTCAGTGAGTAAACAAAATAATGCAACAAACATATACATGCAATCAATTCATATCTGTGGTCTGGTAAATAAGTTTGCAATGCGCTATAGAAAGGTTCGGTGGCTGCCTCGCCTCTATGCACAGGGTGTGGAAGCCCGTCCAAAGGTTAACGTTTATTGTCGTCCCCATCCACCCTACCATGGAATAGAGATAGAGCTAAAGTGCTGAGGCCCGGCCTATGACACTTCTCCTGATACTCTACCCATACCAACACATATGCCCCTGCTGGCGAGGGCTTACAAACTGGGCTCGCAACTAACCAATCCTAATGCCAATCAGTGTATCCAAGGCCTCACCCCAGCATCCCTCAATACATCCATAGAGATAGGGCTAAGGCCCCACGACAGAGTCTGAGACTACACGGTCCGAGACCACCTCCCCTCATACACTATGACGTAATAGCTCTGCTAAGGCAATGGCGATACGATGATGTCAGTAGATAAGACTTGAGTTAGAGATAGAGCTAGAGTGCTGAGGCCCGACCTATGACATCCCCCTGATACTCGCTCGCATCAAGCCCACCAACTACACACATACATTCACATGCCTATTCCTATCATCATCATCATCATCATCATGTTATAAACAATAATTTAAATATGCATGAATAGTAATAATAGAAATATTAGATGACATGTTGAATGCACATAACAAGCATACACGTATAGAATCAACCATGGCATTGGACTCAAGAAATAAAAATAGTTTATTATTAACCAATTAGTTTAGATCTTGTTCCCTCATCTTTGCTTGATTGTAGATCCCCTCTCAAGCTTTAAGAATCAACTAAATATCAATATTATATCTGCCCCAATTCCGCACACTTCAGAATGGTGTGATGAATCGCTAGCAAACCAACGGTTCAACCAGGATCTCGTACAGATGATATCCGACTGATCTAAACCTCATACATCCACATTTATAATCAGAGTAAATACACAATATCGGAAGTCTTATAGTAAAATGAACTGAGAATCTACTGTGATATTAATATTTAAATAGCAAATTATTCTGTATCAACTGAGACATAAATAAATATCAAATACATGTCCTTAATAAATCTAAATAAATAAAAACTAAAAATCTAATCGAATACACATGAGTTGCACTAGCAAGAGGAGTCATGTGCATCCACTGCATCTTCAACTTCCATTGCCGCAATGTTTCCATACACTGGAGCATTTATATAATCTTCGACGGTAATATCTGCATCATCAACTAAAAATATTCGACGCCGAGGGGTGAGCACACATCATGGCTCAGTGAGCAAACAAAACAATGCAACAATACATATGCATGCAGTCAAATCATATCTTTGGTCTGGTCTAAAGTTTGCAACGTGCTATAGAAAGGATAGGTGGCCGCCGCACCTCTATACACGACTGTGTGAAAACGCCCAATGAAAATGACACCGTCGCCCCACATGCACCCAGAATGGCACAATATACACCCCATGAAAAATGATCATGGCTGTACCGGTTGATACCATACCAACAAAAAACTCCTGTTGGCTAGGGTTGCAAACTAGGCTCGCAACTAACCAATCCTAATGCCAAACAGTGTATCCAAGGCCTCACCCCAGCATCCCTCAGAACATCCATAGAGATAGAACTAAGGCCCCCCGGTAGAGTCAGAGACTACAAGGACCGAGACCACCTCCCCTGATACTCTACGACATAATAGTTCTGCTAAGGTAATGGCGATACGATGACGTCAGTGGACATGACTTGAATAGGCTATGTCACAATATACCCCGATGAAAATGGCATCGAAGTATCGATTGATACCATCCCTACCCGCACCATATACACTGCCTATTCCTATCATCATCATCATCATGTTATAAACAATAAAGTAAATATGTATGAATAAATAATAGAAATATTGGATGACATGTTGAATGCACATACAAGCATACACGCATAGAATCAATATGGCATTGGACTCAAGAAATAAAATAGTTTATTATTAATCAATTAGTTTAGGTCTTGTTCCCTCACCTTAGCTTGTTAATAGATCCTCTTCCAAGCTTTAGAATCACCTTTATATTGTTATTATATTGCTAGAAGACCTAACAAAGTCGATAGAACTTAATTAGAATTTATTATCGAATTTAAAAACTATACTGTTAACTGGGGGCGGAGGTAGGGTCGGAGTAATGATCGACCCCTGGTGCAACCACCCCTATTCTGGACTTCCCGAACACTGGGGGTCGATGCTCAGGGTCTGGTAGGGTCGATTGGCCATCGACCCCCCATGCGATCCCCTGTAGGTTTTGTTGATTTTTCTGCTTTCAGTCCATTCTTCGTGTTTGGGGTCCTATGGCTTGCTACTACAGTCCATATTACACATGTTCTATTGTCACACCCCAATTCTGATCCAACCAGAACGGTGTGAGTGAACCGTCATTGAACCAACGGTTCACACCAGGATCTCGAATAGGCCGTGTCCACCCATACAAACCAATTACACATAACCACAATCAGAATATAAATATACAACGGAAGACTTTAAATAGAATGAACTGAGTATCTAATGATAATTTAAATAAATATCCCATTATTCAAATTCAAACACATAGTATAATAATCTCTTACATCCCTTTAATCCAATAAAAAATAACTGAAATAAATAAATAAAACAAATCAAAGGTACACGCAGAAAGGGCACTCGCATGAAGCGTCATGCTCGTCCTCTCCTGCTTGCACATCTAGAGCAGCCACACCTCCATACGTCGGAGCGTTCACATAGTCATCCACAGTGTAACCTGCATCAACATCTAAAAAACAATGTACGTACAAAGGGTGAGCTCACAACACAGCTCAGTAAGACAATCAGACAGTTTCACAATATTATGCATGAGTAACAATCAATTTTATGTACCACCCAACGATGGCCGGGACAACATCAATATCGGAGACCACCGTACCACGATCTTCCCCTGATACTCCACCCGTACCAAGCATGTTAAGACAGAATACTACAAAAAGTGTTAGTGTGAAGAGCGATCCCAGGCCCATGCCCCACTCCACACACCAACGAAAACAATCACATGCCTAACAATCACATCCTATGAATGCATGAACAATAATAATAGCTGAAAGTAAAGGATGGCATGTGAATATGCACAAACATCACATCATAGATATTCAATGATTAACAACGATTTACTGTCCATTAATTATTAGGTTTAGGTTAGATTCCCTTACCTGACGCTCGTTCGATTACTTGCTCCACGTCGCAAGATCCAAACGACAAGTCACAGCGTCCTACATAATATTAGGGTCTCATTAGAATATATTATTTAGGGTTTCATGTTGGTCGGAAACCAACAGAGATCACAAAATACCCTCACAAAGCTGACCGGTGGCATGTACCGGTCGCAGCTCTGTGGGAAAGACCGGCGACCGGTATGGTCAGCCGGTCCCCCACGTATAACCTCCCGAGAGGTAGCGGTCGCAACATACCGGTCGCACTATGTGCAACCGGTATAGTCGACCGGTATGTCTCTGAAAGACCATACATGGGTTCTTCGACTGCCGTCGATCATCCTCCATGGATTTTCAGGGTTTCTCCCATCCATTCTAAGTCTAGGCATTGAGTTAGAGTTATCCCCAACTCATTCAAGTCTCGTTTCGACGAATATCATCTCGAAACTCGAATCTAGGGTTTGACGGCAACTTAGGGTTTATTGGCCAACTTAGGGTTTTAGATCAATACCTACTTTGCATGGTATTGATCCACCCACACAACTAACATAGGGTAAGAAGATGGATTCAAACACTTACCGTTGACAGGCGTAGCGTGAGCTTCGTCGAACGGTAACGACGGCACCTCCTTCTTCCTAGCTCCTTCTCCTTTCCAAGCTCTTTCTCTTCTCTAGGGTTTGTGAGAGACAATGGAAAGGATTTGAGGGGTTTAAGGGTGTATTTATAGGCTAGAAATAGGGTTTAGTAACCCTACTAGGATTAGGAAACTTCTAGGATTCGAAATCAGGAAAGCGGGACCCGTAGAGACTAATTTCCAAATTTCCGCACATAGCTGTGCAGGCCATACCGGTCGACCGGTACCATCATCCGGTACCATCAACCGGTATACCTAAAATCAGGTATAATTGGTCGACTTTGGTCCGATTTCGTACCTGTTTGTTATCCGCTTGCCCCGTCTGGCTCGGTGATGATCGGAAGACCTGTCACGATACAAAACCAAGGTTAGACCGGATTTTCAGAGTGCGGGTCTTACAACTCCACCACCCTTAAAAGAAATTTCGTCCCGAAATTTGCATGTAGGTACTACATCTATGGCCTAGAACCATGATTCATTCACCTAAATGGCTTTCATGACTTCCTCATGGTTTTCCATGAAAACCTAACCATGGGTTGATGGTTTGGGATTCTCCGAGATCATATTCTCTTCATTATCTAACCTAAGGTCTGTAGAAACTCATGGAATTAATATCCATACCTGAGAAGAATACTCCTTCTCTGCAACTCTTCTCCTTTTTGCTTTCTTTTCTTCCTTGCTTCTCTTCTTCTTCTCTTCCTTCTCTTCTCTTTCTCTCAATTCAATTAGGGTTGTAAAAGGAGTGAAAGAGGCTTAGGGACGTCCTATTTATAGAGTAGAAACTCCTAAAATAAGTCCCATTGATATTTGGAAAGAGTTCAATCGAAATTAGGAAACATTCCTAATTTATGTTTCTGACGGCAATTGGGGGGCGATGAGGGGGTCGATGACCCCGTTTCTCTTGGTTCCTATAGTGTCCGACCCCCTTTGTAAAACTGGGGGTCTGACCTTCTGTTTTGGGGGTCCGACCCTCCCTTGCTGGGTATGCGACCCTCCCCTTAATTTAAGTGTTTTTGGGTCGATTTAATACCTGGGATCACGATCTCCTTCACGCCCTTGGTCCATTTTGCTCAACCACGATGGGTAAACCTGGTTCAAGGTGGTAAGACCGGGTTAGTTTGATACGGGTCTTACAACTCCCCCCTACTTATAAATATTTCATCCTCGAAATTGTACGTACCTTCTGAATCAAATAAGTGAGGGTATTGCTTTCGCATAGCATTCTCTTCTTCCCATATAATTTCTTCCATGTTTCTACTTCTCTAAGTGACCTTAACATAATAAATATCTCGGTTGCATAGTCGTTGAACCTTTCGGCTGGTGATTTCAGTTGGTGTTACTTTAAATGTCAAATCATCAGTCAAATCTGGTAGATCTACTTTCAGAACGTGCGTTGGATCCTTGACATACTTCTTCAATAGGGAAATATGAAATACGTCATGCACACATGACATAGATGGTGGTAATGCTAACTGGTAAGCCACTTTTCCACGCTTAGCTAGAATCTCATATGGCCCGATATATCTTGGACTTAGTTTCCCTTTCTGTCCGAACTGTTTCAGACCTCGCATAGGTGATACCTTCAAGAATACTTTTTCACCCACAACGAACTCAAGATCTCTGCGTCGAGTGTCTGCATATTGCTTCTGATGATTCTGGGCTATTCTCACTCTTTCCTTGATAATGTCGACCACTCGACAAGTCTCTTCAACAAATTTTGGTCCAACGAGACTACGTTCTCCAACTTCGTTCCAAAATAAAGGAGTTCGACACTTTCTGCCATACAGTGCTTCATAGGGTGACATCTATATAGTAGCCTGATAGCTATTGTTATAAGCGAACTCGATCAGTGGTAGATTTTCATCCCATGATCCTTTGAAATCAATTACACATGCTCGTAGCATATCTTCTAGAATCTGAATTGTACACTCTGACTGTCCATCTGTCTGTGGATGGAATGCAGTACTAAATTTCAATGTTGTACCTATAGCCTTTTGCAATCCTTCCCAAAACTTGGAAGTAAATCGTGGATCTCTATCGGACACAATGCTCTCTGGTACACCGTGCAATCGAACAATATTATCCACATACAACTTTGCTAACCTTTCCAGTGTATACTGAGGTCGTATCGATATAAAGCGAGCTATTTTGGTCAGACACTCTACGATCACCCAAACTGCGTCAACTACTCGAGGAGTCAGTAGTAATCCCGTGACGAAGTCCATAGTGATGCAATCCCATTTCCATGCTGGTTGCGGTAACGACTATAACAGTCCTGCGGGTCTTTGTTGTTCAGCCTTTAGTTTCTGACAATTTAGGCATTGAGACACGAACTTGGCTACATCTGCTTTAATTCCTCTCCACCAATATAGTTTCTTTAGGTCATGATACATTTTTATACTTCCAGGATGTATCGAATAGATGGTGGTATGGGCTTCTTTCATCAGTCGGTGTCTAATGTCCACACTCTCTGTTTCGGGTACACATATCCTTCCTTTGTACTTCAGTACCTTCTCTTCATCCAAGGTGAACTCAGGGTTAGTCCTACCTTTTTCAATATCTTCTTGCACTGTTCTCAGGTAAGAGTATAATTTGATAGCTGTCTTCACTTCATCAGTTATATCCAGTATAATCTTCAATGCAACGAACATATTTGAAAACCGATGAATAAACCCTTGGTTGGCTGATCCATCCATTGTATCTATCACATACTGCTCATTGCCGTGATTGAATACCATTCCTGTAGTACACATTGCCGCAGTTGTGCTAACCTCCCCTTGAGATTTTATCATTACCTTTCTACTCAACACATCTGCTACTACATTAGCTTTCCCTGGATGATATTGGATATCACAGTCATAGTCTTTCAGTAGTTCCAACCATCTTCTTTGTCTCATATTCAACTCCTTTTGATTAAATAAATAAGTAAGACTTTTATTTTCCGATTTAATCTGGAACTTCTCTCCGTATAGGTAATATCTCCATATCTTGACAGCATGTACTACTGTTGCTAACTCCAAATCATGAGTAGGGTAATTTTTCTCATGTGTCTTCAACTGTCTCGAGGCATAAGTAATTACTTGTTCTCCTTGCATAAGCACACATCCTAATCCCAATCCTGACGCATCAGTGTACAATGTAAATGGCTGTCCGGGAACGGGAATAGTCAAAATCAGAGCAGATATCAATCTGGTCTTCAATGTCTGGAAGCTCTTCTCACATTTATCCGTCCACAAACTTTTCACCTTTCTTAGTCAAACTGGTGAGAGGTACAACAATCCGGGAATAGTCTTCCACAAATCTCCGATAATAACCAGCGAGACCGAGAAAGTTTCTAATTTCGGCAATGCTCTTTGGTGCTTCCCATTTTACAATTGCCTCGATCTTGCTGGGGTCCACTTTGATTTCTTCAGCAGATACTACATGGCCTAGGAAGGCGACTTCACTTAGCCAAAACTCACACTTGGTAAATTTGGCATATAGCTTTTCTTTCCTTAAATGCTGTAGGGCGGCGTTTAGGTTCTTAATATGGGTTTCCTTGTCCTTGGAATATATCAATATATCATCAATAAATACTATAACCGATGTATCCAACATATCATGGAAAACCCGGTTCATAAGCTCCATGAAAGTTGCTGGTGCGTTTGTTAATCCAGAAAACATGACGAGGAACTCATAATGTCCATATTTGGTCTTGAAAGTTGTCTTAGGAATATCACCTTCTTTAATCTTCAACTGATGATAGCCTGACCGAAGGTCGATCTTAGAAAATACTTTTGCTCCTTGTAATTAATCGAACAAGTCATAGATCCGAGGTAGTGGATATCGATTCTTGATTATCAGTTTATTCAACTCCTGATAGTCGATACATAATCAAACGCTTCCCTCCTTCTTCTTTACGAATAATACCGGTGCTCCCCATGGTGATATACTGGGTCGAATATAACCCTTGTCTAGCAGTTCTTGTAGTTGCACTTTCAATTCTTTCAGTTCAGTAGGAGCCATTCTATAAGGTGCTTTTGGTACTGGTGCGGCTCCAGGTATAAGATCTATCACAAACACGGTGGCTTTGTCAGGTGGTAATCCTGGTAGTTCTTCTGAAAATACATCGAGATAGTCCCACACGACATCAATATCTTTCATTCGTGGTGCTTTCTTGGTTAGGTCGACCACTGATACTAGATACCCGACTACCCCCTTCTCAAGGCACTTCTTAGGCTTTAGTGCTGAGAGTATGAGCTTGCGTTTACGGGGAAGTTGGTTCCCGCAAAACTGAATTCTGCTCCTTCTTTATCTTTAAATATTAGTTTCTTTTCGGCGCATAATAGGTTCGTAGAATGCCGAGCTAACCAGTCCATTCCCAAGATGACGTCAAAGTTTGCCATCTCAAGTTGGATCAAGGTTGCATCTAAGGTTTTCTCGCCAATGAGAACTGGACATGGCCCATAACCTTTATCTAACTCCACTTCTAACCCCATCGGTGACCGTACAAGTAGTTTGTAGTCCAATGTTTTGATGGGTAGGTTCAGCTTCTTCCCAAATGACACAGATATAAAGGAATGAGTAGCTCCTGAATTAAAGAGTACTCTGGCGGGTATGCCATTTATAGATACGATATCTGTGATTTATTTTACTTAGTCTACATGCTCATACAATGTAATACAACTTTAAAGGTTTCGGTCATACCTGTGACCACATCGGGTAATGCGGCAGCATCCTCGGATGTAACAGCATATACTCATCCTTGATGTAAGTGCTTCTTGGGCTTAGGACACTCCCTTGCCATATGTCCCGTTTGGCTGCAGTTATAACATCTCGGACCTTCAGAGTTTGGCTTTGGTTGCTGTTGAGTTACTGGGGTAGTCTTCGATGTAGCAGTAAAGCCTTGAGTATGGAAGGGTTTAAATGTCTTGTTGTTACCTCCGTCATAAGCATTTTCGGCTGGCCTTTTTATGCCTCTGTTCTGTGTAAAATAACTTTCCTTCTGGCTTGATTCTATAACTCGAGTAATTTGGACAGCTTCATTGTATATCTTCTTTTCCAAACCCAGAACATGCTCTCTGATGCTTCCTCTAAGTCCCGTGACAAACCTACGGGTCTTAGTGTCTTCTTCTTGCATACTAAGTGGTGCAAAGAAAAACAGCTCCTCATAACGCTGTTGATATGCATCCATGGACATCTGACCCTGATATAAACTCAGGAACTCCTTCTCCATAGAATCTCTAAAGCTTCGGGGAAAATACTTCTCAAAGAAAGCTTCTTTATAAATAGCCCAAGTCAATAGGGCGTGCTTGGTCAATAGATAGGCCTTGGTAGATTTTCACCAATGATATGCATCGCCTTTTAGCATGAAGGTGGCACATAATACCTTTTCTTCCTTTGTAATAGTCATCATAAGAAAATTTATCTCCATCTCGTCTATCCAATGTGCTGGCCATAAAGGATCAAACGGTTTACCGTTAAACTCTTTCGGCTTCATCTTCAAGTATCTCTCAACCAGTCGAGAGTGATCCATCTGATTTTGGGGGTATGCCCCAAACATAGGTTGTGGATACTGATAATTAACCTGAGCTGCTTCTGGACCTGGTACTGGAATCTGTGCAGCTGGTGGTTGAGGTGTTTGAGGTGCTGGGTGGTTTCCCATCGGTGCTGCACTGGCTTGTCCAGTCGTCATGGGTATAGCGTGTGCGGCCTAGAACATAATTCCCATTGCCACTTGCATTTGAGCCTGTGCGTGTTTCATTTGTTGCAGCTGCTGTGCTAGGTTCATAACTACGGTTGCTAGCTCCGGTGGTGGAGGTTGCAAGTTTGTAGGATTTGCTTGAACCGGATTTTCTTGTGGTGCAACTTGCGGATTTCCCTGTGCATATATATTTCCTTGACTAGTTTCCTCCACAGGGTGGTGGTGGAACTGCATTTTGGCTTTGCCTGGTTACTCTACGCCCAGACATATTTTCTCCTGAGAATGGGGGTGCCTGAAAATCATCAAAATACGTGAGACAATCATTTATACTTCATGTAGGCATGCTAACCGATATAAAATTTCAAAATTTTCAGCTCATTCTACGAAAAACACTATTTTTCTATGCAGGGTCGATGGTGGGGGTCGATGGTATGTCCGACCCTCAGTATCCGACCCTGGGAATAACCTGTTCTTCCCGAGAGCCGGGGGTCGATGGGTGTCCGACCCCCAGGTGCGACCCTTGGTTTAATGTCAAGTTCCCGAGAGCTGGGGGTCGATATGGGGGTCGATGGGTGTCCGACCCCCAGGTGCGACCCCTGGTTTTCTGTGCTCCTAGAGAGCCCCAGTTCTTCTCTTTACAGATGAGGGCTGAGATCGATAACCAGCTCCTACGAATTGATCGCTGGCAGATGAGGGCATGCTATATGCGTCCAGCTCCACGAGTATATTGCAAGATTATTCAGCATAACCTGATCCCGCAGAGTGGCAATTACGAGGGGGTTTCCCAGCTGACCCAGTATCTTCTGTACAACATTTGCACTAGACATCCCATCTGCCTTCCGTACATCATCATGCGTATCATGATCACTGCTACGTTGCCCAGTCACACTGGCAACCTTCCGTACGAACGTATGATCACTGTTCTGCTTACCCGCCTGGGGGTTGATTTATTGGATGAGAAGATTCAGGAGAATTCCTTCTCATCGCCTCTAGATTGGGAGGCTATTTGCAAGATGGGCATGCGGGATGCCCAGGTCAGTGATGAGGAGAGGAACGCGATGGTGTGCCCTCCCTCTCGCGTAGAGATAGCTGACGCTGAGGCAGCTGCCGCCGCTGCTGGAGTTCATGCGGAGCCTGCTGATGATGATGACCGCGTGTACATGGATGTAGACTCGATACCACCGTCTTCACCTACGCATGCGGCTAGAGCTGGTACTTCATATGTGGCGGGTCCTTCTCATGAGGCTGGTCCTTCTCATGCGGCTGGTCCTTCACACCCACCTTCTGATATGATGGAGATGTTGCATGACATCACAGAGAGACTCAGCGCAGATCTGATCTGAGGATGGAGGAGTTACTAGACGCTCAGCGTGTGAGAGTGGATGAGCTCATAGACGCCCAGCCTACATCAGACATGAGGACGGAAGAGTTACTAGACACTCAGCACCGGATTGATCAACGGGTAGCGGATCTTATAGCTAGTCTTTAGACGATCCAGACTTAGATAACCTGGTTGACTAGAGTCTACGCTGAGGATTATGACAGAGATCGTGAGGCACCGCCTCCTCCTTCACCTCCAGCTTCATGATTGTACTTATTTCCTTTCATTGTACTATAGAGTAACTGTCCGGGTTGTGGACTGTACTCTGTTTTAGCTATGTATGTACATTTGTTTCCCTCTCATTATATGTAAAATTGTTTCTTCCTTTAATAGATGTATTATTTTCTTTTCAAATTTGGTCTCAAACATCACTTGTGCTTACAGTGTGTTAATATTACAGTTTTTACTTTTATCCTATCTCAGTTCACAATTCGTCGTGAGGGTATGCTAGTTTAGCAGACACAGTCTGAGATGCTCTGATACCAAGTTGTCACACCCCAATTCCGTACACTTCAGAATGGTGTGATGAACCCCTAGCAAACCAACGGTTCAACCAGGATCTCGTACAGATGGTATCCGGCTGATCTAAACCTCATACATCCACATTCATAATCAGAGTAAATACACAATATCGGAAGTCTTATAGTTAAATGAACTGAGAATCTACTGTGATATTAATATTTAAATAGAAAATTATTCTGTATCAACTGAGACATAAATAAATATCAAATATATGTCCTTAATAAAACCAAATAAAGAAAAATTAAAAATCTAATTGAATACACATGAGTTGCACTCGCAAGAGGAGTCATGTGCATCCACTGCATCTTCAACTTCCATCGTCGCAACGTTTCCGTACACTGGAGCATTTATATAATCTTCGAGGGTAATATCTGCATCATCAAACAAAAAATATTCGATGTCGAGGGGTCAGCACACATCATGGCTCAGTAAGCAAACAAAACAATGTAACAATACATATGCATGTAGTCAAATCATATATTTGGTCTGGTTTAAAGTTTGCAACGTGCTATAGAAAGGATAGGTGGCCGCGGCACCTCAATACACGAGTGTGTGGAAACGCCCAATGAAAATGGCACCATCGCCCCACCTGCACCCAGAATGACACAATATACATCACATGAAAAACGGTCATGGCTGTACCGGTTGATACCATACCAACAAATAAACCCCTGCTGGCTAGGGTTGCAAACTGGGCTCGTAACTAACCAATCCTAATGCCAAACAGTGTATCCAAGGCCTTACCCCAGCATCCCTCAAAACATCCATAGGGATAGAGCTAAGGCCCCCCGGTAGAGTCAGAGACTACAAGGACCGAGATCACCTCCCCTGATACTCTACGACATAATAGTTATGCTAAGGTAATGGCGATACGACGACGTCAGTAGACATGACTTGAATAGGCTATGGCACAATATACCCCGATGAAAACGACATCGAAGTACCGGTTGATACCATCCCTACCCGCACCATATACACTGGCCAAACACAAACATTCACATGCCTATTCCTATCATCATCATCATCATCATGTTATAAACAATAAAGTAAATATGCATGAACAAATAATAGAAATATTGGATGGCATGTTGAATGCACATACAAGCATACATGCATAGAATCAATATGGCATTGGACTCAAGAAATAAAACAGTTTATTATTAACCAATTAGTTTAGGTCTTGTTCCCTCACCTTAGCTTGTTAATAAATCCTCTTCCAAGCTTTAGAATCACCTTTATATTGTTATTATATTGCTAGAAGACCTAACAAAGTCGATAGAACTTAATTAGAATTTATTCTGAATTTTAAAACCATACTGTTAACTGGGGGTCGGAGGTAGTGTCGGAGTAATGATCGACCCCTGGTGCGACCACCCCTATTCTGGACTTCCCGAACACTGGGGGTCGATGCTCAGGGTCTTGTAGGGTCGATTGGCCATTGACCCCCCATGCGACCCCCTATGGGTTTTGTTGATTTTTCTGCTTTCACTCCATTCTTCGTGTTTGGGGTCCTATGGCTTGCTACCACAGTCCATATTACACATGTTCTACGGCCTAGAACCATGATTCATTCACCTAAATGGCTTTCGTGACTTCCCCATGGTTTTCCATGAAAACCTAACCATGGGTTAATGGTTCGGGATTCTCCGAGATCATACTCTCTTCATTATCTAATCTAAGGTCTGTAGAAACTCATGGAATTAGTATCCATACCTGAGAAGAATACTCCTTCTCTGCAACTCTTCTCCTCTTTGCTTTCTTCTCTTCCTTGCTTCTCTTCTTCTTCTCTTCCTTCTCTTCTCTTTCTCTCAATTCAATTAGGGTTGTAAAAGGAGTGAAAGATTTAAAAGGAGTGAAAGAGGCTTAGGGACATCCTATTTATAGAGTAGAAAATCCTAAAATAATTCCCATTGAGATTTGGAAAGAGTTCAACCGAAATTAGGAAACAATCCTAATTTCTATTTCTGGCGGCAACTGGGGGTCGATGAGGGGGTCGATAATCCCGTCGACCCCTGGTTCCTATAGTGTCCGACCCCCTCTGTAAAACTGGGGGTCTGACCTTCTGTCTTGGGGGGTCCGACCCTCCTTTGCTGGGTATGCGACCCTTCCCTTAATTTAAGTGTTTTTGGGTCGATTTAATACCTGGGATCACGATCTCCTTCACACCCTTGGTCCTTTTTGCTCAACCACGATGGGTAAACCTGGTTCAAGGTGGTAAGACCGGGTTAGTTTGATACGGGTCTTACAATATCACTAGAAAACCTAATCAAGTTGATAGAATTTAATTAAAATTAATTCTGATTTTAAAAAGCTTAGTGTTAACTGGGGGTCGCAGGAAGGGTCATAGGTAGGGTAGCAGATTTTTGCGACCCCCTGTAGTAGGGTCGATGCCAGGGTCGGATGTTCCATTGACCCTGGGTGCGACCACCCATAATCTGGACTTCCCGAACACTGTGGGTCGATGTTAGGGTCTGGTAGGGTCGATTGTCCATCGACCCCACGTGCGACCCCCCGTGGGTTTAGTCAAAATTTTCATCCTACAGTCCATTCCTTCGTGTTTGGGTACTATGGCTTGCTTCTATAATCCATTCTATACATGTTCTATGGTTTAGAACCATAGTTTATTCACTTACATGGTTTTAATGATTTCCTCCATGGTTTTCCATTGAAACCTAACCATGGATGGATGATTTGGGTTTCTCCTAGAACATACCCTCTTCACTATCTATTCTAAGGTCTTGAGAAATTCATGGAGATAGTATCCATACCTGAGAATAGACTTGTTTCTCTGAAGCCTTCTCTTTGGTCTTCTTCCCCACTTTCCTTCTCTTCTCTTTCTCTCAATCCAATTAGGGTTCTAAAAGGAGTGAAAAAGAGGCTTAGGGACGTCCTATTTATAGAGTAAAAATTCCCAAAATAAGTTCGATTGAGATTAGGAAAGAATCCCATTGAAATTTGGAAAGTTCCTAATTCACGGTGTCTGTCGGCAGACTAGGGGTCGATGAGGGGGTCGGAGATCCCGTCGACCCCTGGTTTCAAATTGTCCGACCCTCGGTTAGAAACTCAGGTCTGACTTTTTGTCTTGGGGGTCCGACCCTGCCTTGCTGGGTATGCGACCCTCCCCCTTATTTTTGTATTTTTGGGTCAATTTAATACCTGGGATCGTCATCTCCTTTACGTACTTGATCCATTTGGCTCGACCATGATGGGTGGACCTAGTTCAAGGTGGTAAGACCGGGTTAGTTTGATATGGGTCTTACAACTTCCGAGTCGAATAGATGAGGGTATTGCTTTCGCATAGCATTCTCTTCTTCCCATGTGATTTCTTCCATATCTCTACTTCTCTAGGTGAACTTAACATAATAGATATCACGGTTGCGTAGTCGTTGAACCTTTCGACTAGTGATTTCAGTCGGTGCTACTTCAAATGTCAAATCATCAGTCAGATCAGGTAGTTCTACTGTCAGAACGTGCGTTGGATCCTTGACATACTTCTTCAATAAGGAAATATGAAATACGTCATGCACACTTGACATAGATGGTGGTAGTGCTAACTGGTAAGCCACTTTTCCACGTTTAGCTAGAATCTCATAAGGTCCGACATATCTCGAACTTAATTTCCCTTTCTGTCCGAACCGTTTCAAACCTCGCATAGGTGATACTTTTAAGAATACTTTATCACCCATGACGAATTCAAAGTCACGGCGTCGAGTATCTGCATATTGCTTCTGACGATTCTGAGCTGTTCTCACTCTTTCCTTGATAATGTTGACCACTCGAGAAGTCTCTCAACAAATTCCGGTCCAACAATACTACATTCCCCAACTTCATTCCAAAACAAAGGAGTTCGACACTTCCTGCCATACAGTGCTTCATAGGGTGACATCTGTATAGTAGCCTGATAGCTATTGTTATAAGCGAACTCAATCAATGGTAACTTTTCATCCCATGATCTTTTAAAATCAATTACACATGCTCGAAGCATATCTTCTAGAATCTGAATTGTACGCTCGGACTGTCCATCTGTTTGTGGATGGAATGCGGTACTAAACTTCAATGTTGTACCCATAGCCTTTTGCAAATCTTCCCAAAACTTTGAGGTAAATCGTGGATCTCTATTGGACACAATGCTTTTAGGTACACCGTGTAATCGCACAATGTTATCCATATACAGCTTAGCTAACCTCTCCAGTGTATACTGAGGTCGTATAGGTATAAAGTGAGCTATTTTAGTCAGGCGGCCTACAATCACCCAAACTGCGTCAACTACTCGAGGAGTCAATGGTAATCCTGTAACGAAGTCCATAGTGATGTAGTCCCATTTCCATGCTGGTTCCGGTAACGACTGTAACAGTCCTGCCGGTCTTTGTCGTTCAGCCTTTACTTTCTGACAATTTAGGCATTGAGACACGAACTTAGCTACTTCTTCTTTCATTCCTCTCCACTAATATAATTTCTTTAAATCATGATACATTTTTATACTTCCAGGATGTATCGAATAGATGGTGGTATGGGCTTCTTTCATCAATCGGTGTCTAATGTCCAAGCTTTCTGTTTCAGGTACACATATTCTTCCTTTGTACTACAGTACCTTTTCTTCGTCCAATGTGAACTCAGGGATAGTCCTACCTTTTTCGATGTCCTCTTGTACCGTTCTTAGGTAAGGATCTGATTTGATAGCTGTCTTTACTTCATCAATTATATCCAGTATAATCTTCAATGCGGCGAACATATTTGAAAACCGATGAATAAACACTTGGTTGGCTGATCCATCCGGTGCATCTATCACAAACTGCTCATTACCATGACTGAATACCTTCCCGATAGTACACATTGCGGCAGTTGTGCTAACCTCTCCCTGCGATTTTATCATTGCCTTTCTAATCAACGCATCAGCTACTACATTAGCTTTCCCCGGATGATACTGGATATCACAGTCATAGTCTTTCAATAATTCCAGCCATCTTCTTTGTCTCATATTCAGCTCCTTCTGATTAAATAGATAAGTAAGACTTTTATGATCTGATTTAATCTGAAACTTCTCCCCGTACAGGTAATGTCTCCATATTTTGACAGCATGTACTACTGCCGCTAATTCCAAATCATGAGTCGGATAGTTCTTCTCATGTGTCTTCAATTGTCTTGAGGCATAAGCAATTACTTGTTCTCCTTGCATAAGTACGCATCCTAATCCCAGTCCTGACGCATCAGTGTACAAAATAAACGGCTGTCCTGGAATCAAAATGGTTTGTTGGGTGGTCTACGATCAGCAGCAATTAAACTACTGCGTGTGCTAACGCGCTGCGCTAGCAGCAATCAAACTACTGCGTGTGCTAACGCGCCCCATGCAACCAAGCACTTGGTCTACGATCAGCTAGCGCTCAGGCGCGTGCTAACTAAGCAGAAGGATTGCTTGTGATCTACGACCACCCTCCGCTTGCTGGGCGCGCTAGCTAAAGCTAGCGCCCTTATTTGGTTTAGTAAAGGGGGGTCGCTCCGCGTATTGGACAGGATTCGGTTATCGCTTCTGATAAGTCTACCGGGTTTACTGAAAGACAGATTCCATCGGGTGGGACTGCACGCAATGAAAGCCGTTTCCCCAATATTGGCATAAAGTTCTTAATATATAAAATATATAGAATAGATAGAACCGTATGTCCTTTCAAGATTGGCGCTGATATCAATCTAGCCTTCAAGGTTTGGAAACTCTTCTCGCATTTATTAGTCCAAACAAACTTTTCACCCTTCTTAGTCAAACTGGTAAGAGGTACGGTGATTCGGGAATAGTCTTCCCCAAATCATCGATAATACCCAGCTAGACCCAAGAAACTTCTAATTTCTGCAACGATTTTTGGTACTTCCCCCTTCACGATAGCTTCGATCTTGCTAGGATCGACTTTAATTCCTTCAGCGGATACAACATGGCCTAAAAATGCGACTTCCTTTAGCCAGAACTCACACTTTGAAAATTTGGCGTAGAGCTTCTCCTTCCGTAGTCGCTGCAGAGTGGCGTTTAGATTCTTAATATGAGTTTCCTCGTCTTTGGAGTAGATCAATATATCATCGATGAATACAATAACCGACGTATCCAACATATCGTGGAATACTCGATTCATAAGTTCCATAAAGGTTGCTGGTGCGTTTGTCAATCCGAAAGACATGACCAAAAATTCATAATGTCCATATCTGGTCCTGAATGCTGTCTTGGGAATATCATCACCTTAAATCTTTAACTGATGGTATCCTGACCGAAGATTGATCTTGGAGAACACTTTGGCACCTTGCAACTGATCGAACAGGTCATCGATCCGAGGCAATGGATATCGATTCTTGATTGTCAGTTTATTCAGTTCTCGGTAGTCTATATACAATCGAACACTACCGTCCTTCTTCTTTACGAATAATACTAGCGCTCCCCATGGTGATATGCTAGGGCGAATGTAACCCTTGTCCAGCAGTTCTTGTAGTTGTACTTTCAATTCCTTCAGTTCAGTAGGAGCCATTCGATAAGGTGCTTTTGATACTGGTGCAGCTCCAGGTATAAGATCTATAACAAACTCTGTAGCTCGGTCGGGTGGTAATCCTGGTAGTTCTTCAGGAAATACATCTGGAAAGTCACGCATGACATCAATATCTTCTATTCGTGGTGCTTCCTTGGTAAGGTCGACCATCGATACTAAATACCGACTGCTCCTTTCTCAAGGCACTTCTTAGCCTTTAGCACGGAGAGTATGAGCTTTCGTTTACAGGGAAGTTTGGTTCCCGAAAAACTGAACTCTGCTCCTTCTTTGTTTTTAAATGTCAGCTTCTTTTTGACACATAATAGATTTGCAGAATGCCGAACTAACCAGTCCATTCCCAAGATGACGTCAAAGTCTGCCATCTCAAGTTGGATCAAGGTTGCATCCAAGGTCTTTTCATCAATAAGAACTGGACATGGTCCATAACTTTTTTCTAACTCCACTTCTAATCCCATAGGTGTCGTACAAGCAGTTTGTAGTCTAAGGATTTAATGGATAAATTCAACTTCTTTCCAAATGACACAGATATAAAAGAATAAGTAGCTCCTGAGTCAAAGAGTACTCTGGCGGGTATGCAATTTATAGGTACGATACCTGTGATTTATTTTAACTTAGTCTACATGCTCATACAATGTAATACAACAATTTTTTTTTTTAAGTCATACCTGTGACCACATCAGGCGATGCGGCAGCATCCTCAGATGTAACCGCGTAAACTCGTCCTTGATGTAGCTACTTCCTGGGCTTAGGACATTCCCTTGCCATATGTCCCACTTGGTTGCAGTTAAAACATTTCATCCCTTCAGTAATTGGCTTTGGTTGCTGTGGAGCTGTGGGGATAGTCTTGGCTGCAGCATTAAAGCCTTGAGTACGGAAGGGTTTGAATGTCTTGTTATTCCCTCCATTATAAGAATTTCTAGTTGGCCTTTTTATACCTCTGTTTTGCATGAAATAACTCTCCTTCTGGCTCGATTCTATAACTCGAGCAATTTATGCAGCTTCATTATAGATTTTCTTTTCATGTCCCAGAACATGCTCGCGGATGCTTCCTCTAAGTCCTATGAAAAACCTTCGGGTCTTTGTGTTTTCCTCTTGTATACTGGTGGGTGCAAAGAAGAACAACTCTTCATAATGCTGTTGTTATGCATCCACGGTCATCTGCCCCTGATATAAACTCAGGAACTCTCTTTCCATAGAATCTCTGAAACTTCTAGGAAAGTACTTCTCAAAGAATGCCTCCTTATAAATATCCCAAGTCAGTTGGGCGTGCTTTGTTAATAAATATGTCCTGGTAGACCTCCACCAATGGTGTGCATCTCCTTTCAGCATAAAGGTGGCACACAACACTTTATCTTCTTCATTTAATGTCATCATCATAAAATTTCTTTCCATTTCGTCAACCCAGTGTACCAGCCATAAAGGATCTACTGGCTTGCTATTAAATTCCTTGGGCTTTAGTTTCAGAAAACGCTCCACCAGTCTGGAGTGGTCTAGCTGTTGCGGGACATACACCCCATACATATGTGGTTGGTATTGATATCCACCTTGAGCTACCTCAGGATTTTGTACTTGATCCTGCATGATGGGAGTCTGAGGTGCGTGGGGTACTGTGTTACTTCCCCCTAGAGCTGTGCTTCCCTGTCCTGCTGGCATTGGAGGTGTCTGTGCAGCTAGAAGAGTTATGCCTATGGCAACTTGTATAGTAGGTTGTGCCTATTGCATTTGGTGCAGCTGTTGGGCCAAGTTCATTACGACTGTGCCCAAGTCTGTAGGTGGAGCTGGCATATTTGTAGGATTTGTCTACCCATTCATGACGGACGGTGCCGTGTTCATATTCCCCTGTGCTTCCGGGTGTGTCTGGCTATTTTCCCTCCAGGTGGTGGTGGTGGGATAGAGTTACGGCTCTGTCTGGTTACTCTGCGTTTAGCCATTAACTAATCTGATAGTGGGATTGCCTGAAAATCATTGAACGCGTGAGGCAATCATTAAATACTTCATTCCCATATTTTAAAACCACTAACAAATGCAAATTTCAAAATTTTCAGATCATTCTGTCGAAAATGCTGTATTTTCACTGTAGGGTCGATGGTGGGGGTCGATGGGTGTCCGACCCTCAGTATGCGACCCTGAGAAATCACAATATTCTTCCCGAGAGCCGGGGGTCGATGGGGGGGGTCGGAGGATGTCCAACCCAGGGTGCGACCCCTGGTTCTCTGTCAGATTCCCGAGAGCCGAGGGTCGATGCGGGGGTCGATGGGTGGGTCGATGGTTTTAGTTGAATTTTCCGACCCCCGGACTAAAAATCAGATTTTTAAGTTCCGATTCAAAGTCCATTTCCCATTCTTTCTTCTCCGCTTCGACTCGTCTCGTCCCTCTGAGTTGCTGCAGTGACAACTCCGATCCGTTGGTGGTTTGCACTCCTTGTTTCGTCGTCTACACCTCTGTTATAGGTAAATCTCCTACGTTTTCATGTTTTTAGGTTTCCATACCTAGGTTTTTACTCTTATATCTCATTTTTTTCAAATTAAACTTTTTCCAACCATAAAAATGATTTTTATTGGGGGCTTTTGTTGTTGGTGACTCAAGGAACGAAAGCCCTCAAACATATTTGAGTTTCATCGGTTGATTATCGAGAAACTCGAATTTTACTCTTTTTACCCTAATTTTGTCGAGATTTTGAATTTCTTGAATTTCTTCCAATTCAATCTTATTAGCTAAAATTTCCGACTGTATGAGTCTCACCGGATAGTTTAGGATCTATGTAAGTCCTCCTGCCCATGTGTATGGGTGAAAAGTGAGGCTTTTAACTAATTTATGTCGTTATAATGTCGAAATTTTTGGATTTTTTCATCTTTACTAACCCAATATCTGCTTCTCTTTGTTATTTGCAAATACTATGGCTCATACCAAGGTACCTAGTGTTCGTGACCGTCTTCGCTTCCGTTCCCATGAAGCCGAGACGCAGTATGCCCACTACGCTCGTAAGAAAGTAGAGGGAGGCCGCAAAGTGGACTTAGCTAGCTGGCCTTGTTCGAGGTAGAGAGGGCTTTTGGCGATATGGGATGGCTCCCTGTCATCACCTATGACGCCTGTACCTGTCCTGACTTGATACACAAGTTTTATTGTAATCTCCATGTGGTGGGGGATTACAATGATGTTGAGAGGGGTGGTGAGCTTAGGATCACTAGCTTTGTCAAGGGAGTTGAGATTTCCTTTGACTATCGACAGCTAACGGACTTGCTGGGTATCTCCTATGATGGCTCCTTCGTATTCTATGCCCCGAGAGAGCCCCAGTTCTTTTCATTACAGATGAGGGCTGAGATAGACCGTCAGCTCATTAGACCTGATCGTTGGGAGATGAAAGCGAGTTATCTGCGTTCAGATCCACGAGTGTACTGCAAGATCATCCAGCATAACCTGATACCGCAAAGTGGACACTATGAGAGGGTCTCCTAGTTGACCCAGTATCTGTTGTACTGCATATGCACTAGGTAGCCTGTTTGCCTTCCATATATCATCATGCGGACGATGATCAGTACCACGTTGCCCAGTCATACGGGCAACCTTCCTTATGGACGCATGATCACTACATTGCTTACCCGCCTGGGGTTGATTTGTTGGATGAGAAGATTCAGGAGAAATCCTTCTCATCGCCTCTGGATTGGGAGGCCATCTACAAGATGGGCATGCGGGATGCCCAGGTCAGCGATGAGGAGAGGAACGTGATGGTGTGCCCTCATACTGGAGTGGAGATGGCTGACGCTGAGGCAGCAGCAGCCGCCGCTGGAGCAGGGGTTCATGGGGATGATGAAAATCGGCTATACATGGATGTAGATGCCATACCTCCTCCATCACCTACTCATACTACAGGAGCTGGTCCGTCTTCTTCAGTTGGTCCTTCACATGCAGCTGGTCCTTCGTATGCTCCTTTTGATGACATGATGGGGATATTGCACGAGATATGAGAGGCTCAGCGCATGTTTGAATTGAGGATGGGAGAGCTTCTAGAGGCTCAGCGCTTGTCCGATCAGCGGGTGGGAGAGCTTTTGGTTGCTCAGCGCATGTGAGATCAGCGGGTGGGAGAGCATAGGGATGCTCAGCGAGTGACTGACCAGCGGGTGGCTGATCTCACAGCTAGTCTTCAGACGAATCAGACTCAGATAGCTTGGTTGACTAGAGTCTACGCTGAGGACTATGATAGAGACCGTGAGGCACCGCCTCCCCCATCACCTCCAGCTTCTTGATGTATTTCTTTTATCTTTCTTTTGTACTTCAGAGTAACTATCCGGGCTGTGGACTGTACTCTGCTTTAATCATATATATATAAATGTTTGTTCTTCTTTTGGCTGTATATAACTTTGTTTCTCATTTAATAGATGCATTATTCTCTTTCAGTTTTGTCTCAAATAGCACAGATGCTTATGGTGGGTTATTATTACATCATTTAAATTTTTACCCAATCTCAGTTCACGAACTTTTGTAAAAGTATACTGATTTCACAGACAGGGCCTGAGATGTTCTGATACCAAGTTGTCACACCCCAATTCTGTACTATTCAGAATGATGTGATGAACCGCTAATAAACCAACGGTTCAACTAGGAATTCTAATAGGCTGTGTCCATTCAAAATAAAACCATACACATCCACAACCATAATCAGAATAATACATAATAGCGGAAGTCTTATAGTAAACGAACTGAGAAATCTAACTGTGATAACCATAATAGAATATCAAGTTATTGTTGTATCAACTGAGACATAAATAAATAAAGTATCAATTACATTCCCTTAATAATTCAAACAAAAATCTAATCGAATACGCATGAGTTGCACTCGCATGAGGGATCATGCGTATCCACTAAGTCATCGGCTTCCATTGCAGCAACACGCGTGTACACGGAGAACTCATATAATCTTCGACCATAGTACCTGCATCATCAACTAAAAATATTCGACGTCGAGAGGGTGAGCACACATCATGGCTCAGTGAGCAAACAAAACAATGCAACAAACATATGCATGCAATCAATTCATATCTGTGGTCTAGTAAATAAGTTTGCAATGTGCAATAGAAAGGTTCGGTGGTCGCCTCGCCTCTATGCACAGGGTGTCGAAGCCTGCCCAAAGGTTAACGTTTATTGTCGTCCCCATCCACCCTACCATGGAATAGAGATAGAGCTAAAGTGCTGAGGCCCGGCCTATGACACTTCCCTTGATACTCTACCCATACCAATACGTAAGCCCCTGCTGGCGAGGGCTTGCAAACTGGGCTCGCAACTAACCAATCCTAATGCCAATCAGTATATCCAAGGCCTCACCCCAGCATCACTCAATACGTCTATAGAGATAGGGCTAAGGCCCCCCGGCAGAGTCAGAGACTACACGGTCTGAGACCACCTCCCCTTATACACTACGACGTAATAGCTCTGCTAAGGTAATGGCGATACGACCATGTCAGTGGACAAGACTTGAGTTAGAGATAGAGCTAGAGTGCTGAGGCCCGACCTATGACACCCCCCTGATACTCGCTCGCATCAAGCCCACCAACCACACACATACATTCACATGCCTATTCCTATCATCATCATCATCATCATCATGTTATAAACAATAATTTAAATATGCATGAACAGTAATAATAAAAATATTGGATGACATCTTGAATGCACATAACAAGCATATACGCATAGAATCAACCATGGCATTGGACTCAAGAAATAAAAACAGTTTATTATTAGTAAATTAGTTTAGGTCTTGTTCCCTCACCTTTGCTTGATTGTAGATCCTCTCTCAAGCTTTAAGAATCAACTAAATATTAATATTATATCACTAGAAGACCTAATCAAGTCGATAGAATTTAATTAGAATTAATTATAATTTTAAAAAGCTTATTGTTAACTGGGGGTCGCAGGACGGGTCGCAGGTAGGGTAGCAGTTTTCTGCGACCCCCTCTAGTAGGGTCGATGGCAGGGTCGGATGTTCCATCGACCCTACGTGCGACCACCCATAATCTGGACTTTCCGAACACTGGGGGTCGATGTTAGGGTCTGGTAGGGTCGATTGTCCATCGACCCCATGTGCAACCCCCCATGGGTTTAGTCAAAATTTTCATCCTACAGTCCATTCCTTCGTGTTTGGGTCCTATGGCTTGCTTCTATAATCCATTCCATACATGTTCTATGGTTTAGAACCATAGTTTATTCACCTACATGGTTTTAATGATCTCCTCCATGGTTTTTCATTGAAACCTAATCATGGATGGATGATTTGGGTTTCTCCTAGATTATACCCTCTTCACTATCTATTCTAAGGTCTTGAAAAATTCATGGAGATAGTATCCATACCTGAGAATAGACTTGTTTCTCTGAAGCCTTCTCTTTGGTCTTTTTCTCCACTTTCCTTCTCTTCTCCTTCTCTTCTCTTTCTCTCAATCCAATTAGGGTTCTAAAAGGAGTGAAAGAGGCTTAGGGATGTCCTATTTATAGAGTAGAAATTCCCAAAATAAGTCCCATTGAGATTAGGAAAGAATCTTATTGAAATTTGGAAAGTTCCTAATTCACGGTTTCTGTTAGCAGACTGGGGGTCGATGAGGGGGTCGGAGATCCCGTTGACCCCTGGTTCTAAATTGTCCGACCCCCGGTTAGAAACTCAGGGTCTAACTTTTTGTCTTGGGGGTCCGGCCCTGCCTTGCTAGGTATGCGACCCTCCCCCTTATTTTTGTGTTTTTGGGTCAATTTAATACCTGGGATCGTCATCTCCTTCACGCACTTGATCCATTTGGTTCGACCATGATGGGTAGACCTGGTTCAAGGTGATAAGACCGGGTTAGTTTGATACGGGTCTTACACTCAGAATAATAGGGTTCCATTAATTTAACATCGGAGTAATCGGTTCAAGAATAAGGAAAACAAAAATGTCAGAACATAGATGAAATTGATATAATAATGAGAGGGAAATGATGACACAATGCAAAGCCACATGAAAAAAAGATATTCAGATTTATAAATGCAATAGTGGGCTAATGCATATAGATTGAATGATTCAGTAAGCAAGTATAGAACAATGACAAAACCAAACTATTCATCTTGCCAAACCAAACCCCCTGAAACTTCTCTATAGCCCAAAACCCCACTACTTTATTCTATTTTTAACCTATCCCAACGAAAATTCATTGGAGAACTAACTTATAAGAATAATAAAAATAAAAAAACAAAGACAACAAGTCCCAACTGAATCCTACCTACTTAGAGCAACAAACCTTTCAATTGAACCAAATCCAAGCCAAGCAACCCAAACTAGAGGAACAACCCAAATAAGACACCTAATATAACGAAATCAATAGCACAGAGGGGAAGAAAAAGAAAACAGAAAAGAAACAAGATTACAAGTGTATGGGGGAGATTCAACATGTAGGTGAAAATGAAAGATTAACCATAGATAAGAGAGAGGAACTCACCTAGTTAGGAATTAATGGAGTCTGGTGCAGAGTCAATAGATTTAGTCGATCGGATTTTCAAGTTTCAGCCGTTCTTCTTCCTCCTTACCGCAGCCATGAACCCCTACCTCTCTCTCCTTGCTCTCACCTTCACGGCTGCTGTTTTCTTCTCATCCTGGCCACCTTCGCTCTCAACCCCCTTCTATTTCGTCGCTTCTTCCACTCTTTTTTTTTTCTCCTTTTCTGAAATCAGATCCCCCCCTTTAGGATTTTTCTAGGGTTTTCTTAACCCCTAATCCGAAGACCAAAATGCCCTCAACTTGATTGATTTTTTTCAAATGACCGAACCTAATTTACTATATAAAAAGAAAACCTATGACCCAATCAATATCCTAAGCCCAAACCCAAGCCCATTAGCCTAATGCCTATTGGCACTTAAGCTAAATCCAGCCAAAACCTATTGTCCTATATCTGAAACACAAGCCTAACCACAAGCCCAAACTAAATCAACATTTTTTTTCCTTTTTTTGCATTTTTAGATTTTTTTCTATTTTTAATGATTTTTCCATTGTTTCTTTTCATAATAACCTAAAATGATAGGAAAATTCTAACATGACCTAAAATGACAAAAATGCCCTTGACAAGAAATAGGCCAAAATGGGGGTCTTATAGAATGCCCCTCTTCAGCTGAAATTCAAAGTGAATGAGGGCAAAGAAAAGAAAAGACCACATTTTGGTCCATGGACAATTGCACAAAATGAAAAGAGGGGGAAACAGAACATTCTGACTAGATGTTCCGTCAGAAGAATCAGCATACCTGACTAGGCGCTGACGAGGAAAAAAGAATTTAATCGGAGCGCTTAACTAAGTGTTCCGATGAAAAAGGTGCAAAATCAGAGTGCTTGACTAAGCATTCCGACGAGAAATAGAACATTCTGACTAGATGTTCCATCAAGGAATCAACATACCTGACTAGGCACTGATGAGGAAAAATGAATCTAATCGGAGCACTTGACTAAACTTTTCGACGAAAAAAGGAGCAAAATTGGAGTGCTTGACTAAGCATTCCGAAGAGAAATAGAACATTCTGACTAGATGTTCTGTTAAGGAATCAGCATACCTGACGAGGCACTGACGAGAGAGAGATCAGATCAGAGCGCTTGACTAAGCGTTCTGATAGGAATCAAAACATCTAACTAGACATTTTGACAATCTCAAATCACCCGCCAAGGTGTTCGAGAAAAAACAACCAGATCACCCGCCAAGGTGTCTGACGAATACAATCAGAGCACTTGACTAAGTGTCCCAACGGTAAATAGAAATCAGAATCACCCCTCAAGGTATCTGACAAATACAATCGGAGCATTTGACTAAGTGTCCCGACGGTAAATAAAAATAAGAATCACCCCCTCAAGGTATCTGACAAACACAATCGGAAGACTTGACTCAGTTTTCCGATGGCAATGAAATGGAATCACCTACCAAGGTGCCCCAAGGAAGTGATGTCCGTAGACCATAAAATTCAGATAACCAACTCAAGATAGGACATGCGCTCATGACAGCACAATCACAAAGATTCAAGGAACTTCAAGACTTAAAAATATGATATTGATGAACTTTAAAATCATTGGTAATAAGTCAAGAACCCAGTTAAAATTATCATCTAGAAAATAAACTGAACCCTCCGCAAAAGGTATTTCTAAAACAGTCACATTTCTTTTCAAACATTTTAGGTTCCCAAAACCCATGATAGAATAGCCAAATATGGATGGGTCCATGGTAGATCTGACTAAGGACTAAGGACCCGAGCTACTGGCAATCTCTTCAGTAGATGCTGCTATGGTCGTTAGGGTGGGGGCTGGACGATCCCGATAATGCCACGCATCTGCAATGCTCCAAACAAAATATTTGGTTAATTCCTTAGGAGGGGAGACATCTGTAATATCATCGACCACACTTGGCAACCTGTTCAACTGACGATACAACAGGGATTGTACATAGAAGGATGAGTGAGGCAGACCCATAATTTGTACACATGAATTTCCTTGGGTTCTCAACACTGGACATGGGGTTGACATCCACTCGCTCCTCCATGTGATATCGTCGACCTTCAAGGCTCTCATTCGCTCAGGCTAGTTATGTTCCTCATAAAAACCTGAATTCTTAGCTCTTTTCATATAATGGACGGGCCAAAGTGCCGAAACCTCTAAAGGCGCAAACATACTTAGTTTCTCAGTCAACCAGATGTGTAACAGATAAGGGGAGCCGTTGAGAGTATCCGTATGAAGACGACCACCCTTTTTGGCCCAGCTATTTAAACCCTTTAATGTCTCAGCCAGGATTGTTGGTATGATATCAAAACCTTATTGGAGATGTTTAATGACATCAATGATGATTGGAGAGTAAAGGCGTTCATGCGTGTTCAACAAGTACCTTGCGATCATACAGAAATAAAAGGCCTTCCTTCGATACTCACGACCCAAACGTGAGCAAGTCTGTTGGTGGGCATACTTGGTGACCATGGCTGAGATAATGATTTTGCCAAGCTTGATGATTGGTAGAGCCTCCTTCTTGGTCCAACCAAAATATTCCCGGATCTCATGGTCGGAAGTCTCTTGCAATGGAGGGCAAAAGATCCCTTCTCGCGCAGGAAAGATAAGACATCCACGGAACTCTTCATATGTAGGGCATATCTCTATGTTCCCAAATCTGAACATGTGCATTGTAGGATCCTAGAACTAGGAAGCCGCCCCCAAAAGACCATGACAGATTTTAACATGTCGAAGTTGGTAAAGGGCTTATAAATCAAGACTGGCCAGAGCTCCTTTGTTATTTTGACATATCTCGGGCCCACTCTTGTAATTGCTTATCCATTTCTGCACAAGTTAACAAATGATTAGCGTTCGACCAAACCAAAAGCAAACTTAAAGAGACACAACCTCCACATTAAGGTTAAGGAATACTGATGGGTCATGTTGACCATACTGAGGGCATCCGAAAAAATAATCCATGTATACCTCCACAAGCTGCATATGGTATGTCAAAACGGACATGACTCTGTCTGGGCCTAAACCATTAGATTCGTAAACAAGCATGATGCTGGAGGTCCAAGTGGACTAACAAGAAACTGCCCATATGGGTCCGCCATTAGGGAGAATAGGGGCTTATCATGTAGAATGGTGGATTCACTGAGGAATCACCATTTATGGCTTAAAATAAGGGCTATTGAAATCTTTAGACGTCACCGAAGTGATGAGTGATATATAGAGATTTCAGCCAGATTATAAACCCAATACTCACATAAAAGAGTGACATGTTCACAAGAAGCAATTTCTCAAAAGCCAATAAAATGATGTGAAATGAAGGGCTTTATGATGGAGACTCTTGGAAAACCATCAGATTGATAGACGGGAGAAAGATTCTATGCCAAAAAAGAAAGTCCTCTTCCAACAATGATCAAGTGATGAAACCAGCCTTTAGTGAGGGGGTAGGCCTAAATGAATGTTAAGGCCAACCACGCTGTAAGGCTCCAAGATGATCTATCATCAAACCAACCAACATTCTTTTTTTTTTCCTTTTTTTTTTTTTTTTTTTTCTTTTTTTTTTTGTTTTTGTGTTTTTTTAATGTGGAGGTTATACAAAGTACTTTTTCACCTGGTCAAGGTTGGTTAGATATTGTAACTCATCTCCATCTATATCTGTGAGACAAACAACCTTGCCTGGTAAGATCTCCTTCACTACAAAAGGTTCACTCCAATTGGGACGAAACTTGCCCCTGGGGTCATGTACTAGAGCTCTCTGCTCTTTGAGCACCAAATCTCCGATTGCCAAACGGTGAAGACGAACTTTCTTATTGAAAGTTGCAGCAATTCTCTGCTGATATTTCTTCATATTATCTACAGCTTTGATTTGCCTTTCATTTATCAGGTTCAACTCTTCGTATCTGGTCCGAAGCCACTCAGTTTCTGGGACTTGACATTCCATTCCCTCAAGGATGGTACCTCTATCTCAACTGGAAGCATAGCCTCCATGCCATACACCAATGAATAAGGCGTTTCCCCAGTTGATGTTCTAATTGAGGTCCGATAAGCCCACAAAGCAAAAGGTAACTTGTCAGCCCAATCAGCAGTTGTCTCTGCCATTTTCTGAAGGATGGTCTTCACATTTTTGTTTGCTGCCTCAACGGCCCCATTTGTTTGTGGACGATAGGGAGAAGACCAATGCCTCGCAATGTGAAGCCTATCGCACAACTCTTGCACTTTACCCCGAAAATATTGCTCCTGATCAGAAATCAATTCATGAGGCGTCCCATGTCGGCATATGATGTGTTCTTGCAGAAATTTGGCAACCTTGGCTGCCGTGAGCGTGGCGTAAGATTGAGCTTTAACCCATTTGGTGAAGTAGTCTATAGCCACTAAAATAAACTCGTGCCCATTCGATGCTTTCGGGGAAACCTTGCCTACTACATCAACGCCCCAAGTGGAGAAAGGCCAAGGAGAACTGAGTGTGTGCAACTCAAACGGAGGGACATGTATCAAATTGGCGTAAATATGGCACTTATGGCATTTCTTTACGAATTCCATGCAGTCTGCCTCCATTGTGTTCCAATAGTATCCTAAGCGAAGGATTTTTTTTGGCAAGCATCCGAGCATTCATGTGGGGTCCACAAATCCCTTCATGGATCTGTTCTATGATATTCTGCGCTTGCTCTTCGTCTACACAGACTAGCTGCACACCATCATACGACCTCTTGTACAAAATGTCTTCATGCAAAATAAACTGAGTGGCGTACTGCCTAAGGAATTTTTTCTCCCCTAAAGAAGCTTCTGGAGGATACTTCCTTTCTCTGATAAAATCCACTATTGGCATAAACCAGGGCCTCCCATCTATCGTTAAGGCATTCACCTCCTCCGAGTACACTTGTGTTCTTCGCTCTATCACCAAGGGTTGCATTCTCTTATTACCCTCAAAGTTGATCATTGCAGCCAATGTTGCCAGTGCATCGGCGTATCTATTATAATCCCTTGGAGAAAACTCAAAGCTAATTTCTATGAATTGTTGTGCCAAGCTCACTGCATACTTCCGGTATGGTTTCAATTTCTCATCCATTGTCTTCCATTCTTCGCTAATCTGATAGATCACTATAGAAGAATCTCCATACACCTTCATCTTCTGAATTCCAATGGCCAAAGCTGCCCTTAATCCCATGATGCAAGCTTCATATTCAGCTATATTATTGGTGCATTCAAAGTCGAGCCAGAATGAAATGGGCACGAACATCCCGTCAGGACTAATGAATAGGACACCAGCTCCACATCCTCTATGGTTTGCAGCGCCATCAAAGAACATCACCTAGGGATCCACCTCTCCTTCTTGGGCTTGGACAACCGCTACCTCTTCGTCTGGGAATACATCTTCTAGATTTTTCAAATCATCCACCGGGTGGGCAGACAAATGCTCGACGATGACACTTCCTTTGATAGCCTTCTGGGTGGCATAGATGATCTCAAATTTAGACAAAAGTAGTAACCATCTTGCCAGCCTTCCCGTTAATGCTGGCTTCTCAAACAAGTACTTTATGGGATCCATCCGTGAAATTAGGATGATCTGATAAGAGAGCATATAATGCCTTAACCTCTTTGTAACCCAAATTAAAACTGCACAGGTTTTCTCCAAAGGTGTATTGTTTGCTTCATAACCTGTGAACTTTTTACTCAAATAATATATCGCCCGCTCTGTCCGACCATCTAAATCGTGCTGTACAATCAATGATCCCATAGAGTTTTCCAGAACCGATAAATAAAGCAACAGTGGTCTCCTTGGTTCTGGAGGCACCAAAATTGGTGGATTTTCTAAGCATGCCTTGATTCGGTCAAAGGTTGGCATTGTGGATTCCAAGTTTTGGGCTGATCTTTCCTCAACAACTTGAAGATAGTTCGCAGGTGGCCATCAAATGCGCTATGAATCGACTGATGTATTGGATTCTTCCCAGAAATCCTCTAATCTCCTTCTCAGTTTGGGGTGGAGGCATTTCTGTGATGGCCTTAATTTTGGATGGGTCAATCTCTATCCCCCTTTGACTGACCATGAACCCTAGCATTTTTTCAGCAGTAACCCCAAATGCACACTTTTACAGGTTCAACCTCAGATTGTACTGCTTGATTCTTTCAAAAAATACCCTCAAGGCTTGGAAATGATTCTCTCTACTGATCGATTTCACTATCATATCATCAACATAAACTTCAACCTCCTTATGAATCAGGTCATGGAGGACGGTGGTGGCCATCCTTTGGTACGGCACCGACATTCTTCAAACCGAAAGGCATCACCGTATAACAGTAAGTTCCCCAATCGGTTAAGAAAGAAGTTTTCTCCTTATCCTCAAGCGCCATTTTAATTTGCTTGTACCCTGAGAAGCCATCCATAAAAGATAGAAGGGCGTGTCTGGCAGTATTTTCCACCAATATATCGATCTTGGGCAAAGGAAAATCTTCCTTAGGACTTGCCTTATTCAGACCTCTGTAATCCACACATACATAAAGCCTACCATCCTTTTTCGGCACAATGACCACATTGGCTAACCATTCAGGCTAATTGCAAACTCAAGAAATGCTACACTCAGCTGCTTCTCTATATCTTCTTTAACTTTCAATGTCCACTCGGGCTTGAGGAGTCTCAACTTCTGTTTGGTAGGCTTCACACCAGGGGAAAGTGGAATTCTATGTTGTACCACTTCAGGGTCAATACCCGGCATGTCGTCGTATGGCCAAGCAAAAACTTTATGGAATTCTTTCAATAGATCAGACAACTGGGCAGTCTCGTGATCATTTAGAGTTATGCCAACTTTTATTTCACGAGGCTGTTCAGTTGTCCATAAATTGATCATCTTAAAGTCTTCACAGATAGGTTGGGCCTTTTGTTCCTTTAAAGCTTTAAGAGATTGCAAAAATTCAGGCAAGGGTTCATCACAAAGATCATTATCAGAATCAGAATTAATAAGGGAAAGGGAAGTGGAAGAAGCAATATACTCGAAAGAAGTCATTTCATTAATATCATCCAAAAGAAGTATAGCAGATGAGGTCTTAGCTGGGACAACAGACTCAACATCAATGACAGACTTTGTACTTGCTACAGACCTAACAAACTCAGGCCCAGACATGGCCAACCCGTCAACTTCCTGGCGCAGCAGGTTGGGACACATAAACTTATCTGGATAACTCCAGTTAGGGAGGACTCCAATAGCAGAGGTAATTAATTGCTGTGAGGTCGGAACTCCATTCAGGTTGCCGCTGGTGAGGGTTATCACGTTGTCCTGGAAAAGGTTGCTGAGGTTTACAATTTCTTCTTTAGACACTGGCTCTTCTTCAGACACTGGCTCTTTCATCTGACATTTCTTCCAAGCACTCTCAATTTCTGCCTAGTCAAGTGTACAGTCAAAGAAAATTTCAAACCCTGGGAGGTGCTTCTAAGTAATCTCATCAAACCATGGCCCTGGAAATCCACAAAAGGGGAAGTCTTCTCCTTCCTTAACAAAATATCCATTGAGGGTCCGAAAGTACGAAACTGGTTCTCGATCAAGGCTGCCCCACTACAAATAATCACAGGCCACAACTGAATCCAGTTGTTGGTTGTTCTGCCCATATGTTATCACCTATGGAAATTGCACTCTCTTCACTTCTAGACTGCCCTTCCTGTTGGGTAACCTTGCTGCCTTAGATAACCGATCACTATTCTTGTATTTCTTCCTTTTTTCCCAGATGAAAGCGCTCTCTGCCTTTCGCTTTTTTTGTTCGATGAGCTTCAGGTCTTCTTCATTTGAAACATATCCCATACCAAATCCATGCTCATTGATGGCAGCAGATAATGCATTGACAACCCCTTGTTGGTTTCTGCCCAAACCCATTCCAGGAAAGTAAGACATCTTAAGGAATTGCTCGAGGAAGAACAGAAGCTTTACTGATGATTCTTGATCCATGGTAGCATTGATGGTACTGATTTGAGAGCCACTCATTCGAGCATCAAGGGTTGGACAGCTGTCGTCTCCAGTTTCTGACTCAGTGGGAGCCAACATGTTGATAGCTCCTAGGTCAGCCGCCACGGTAACTGTTACACCCTTGTGCAAAAATTTGATCTTTTGATGTAGAGAGGAGACAAGTACTTCAGATGCATGTATCCATATCCATGGCCTTCCCAACAACATATTGAATGAGGCAGGGATATCAACCACTTGAAATTCAATCTCAAAGACAGCTGGCCCAATAGTGACGCCGATAGTAAGAACACCTAGGACATCTCACCTAGTGTTATCATAAGCTTTTACACCATGCTTCGGAGGTGTCAAATCCAACTTCGAGAAATCCAAATGCTTGAAAGTCTAAAGGGGAAAGATGTTTAGAGAAGATCCATTGTCAATCAGGACCAAAGGGATTGTGTTGTCCTGGCAAACAACTGTGATGTACAAGGCTTTGTTGTGACTTTTCCCCTTTGGTGGTAGGTCTAGATCCCCAAATGTTAGCGAGTTCACCGGTTGAGGACCGGTAATCAAAGAGACCAGATGGTTAGGGTCAGTAGTGATTGGGACTTGGTTGCTAGCCAGTGATTTCAGAACGGCTTCCCTGTGAACTGGCGATGCCATCAGGAGACCCCAAATGAAAATATTGGCCTGGGTCTTTTGCAACTATTTCAAGACTACATTCTCGGGCTCTGGTTGTTTGCCACCCTATCCTTGTTCTTTCTGCCTTGCTTGCTGTGCCAAAATTTCTGCCCTCAGTGCTGGTGGTATATATGGCTTGCCAGATCTAGTTTTTGCCACTGACCCCTCCCTCCCGGAGATGTAGATTTCAAATTCTTCTTCATTCACACCTACTTATGTAATATCTTGTTTCTCGTCAGACATGTAAATGATTATGGACTTTGTTTTTTCTACTCTCATTACATTCTCCCTTGCAGATTGTAGGGCGTAGCTTTCATGATCATCTATCCCTGCACCTACTATTGCTTCCTCTGAATACCCTGGGACGAAAATCTCATACTCCTCTTCTGCAACGGCCACCTCACTTCCTGAATATTGAGGGATCAAAGTTTCGTACTCATCTTTACATTCCTCCTCCTTTGCCGCAACTATCTCATTCTCTGAAAGACCAGAAACGAAGATCTCATATTCCTCTTCTTCTGCAACTACCACTCCTCCCTCTGTTCGCTGTGACATGAAAATTTCGTATTCATCCTCATACTCTTCATCTGATCCGGTCATGTTGGCATAACAGTCACTCTCCTGGTCGAAGCTTTGTGGTTGTCCTCTGGGTAGATGATCTTGACCATTCAGTGGGTTAATGAGGCTCGTTGGATTAAAGTGACTTCCATCAATTTCAATGGCCCCGACTGTATGGTGAGGCAATGGGTTGGTTGCCATAGAGGGGCGCTTTGTCCTGACCTCAAATTTCCCAGCATCGAGTAGGTCTTGGATGGCATGCCTCAGACGATGGCAGTTTTCTACATCATGTCCAGTCTGATTGTGGTATTTATAGAAGAGTGTTGGATTAAACCATCTCGGCTTATTTTCCGGCAAGGGTTTTGCTTCGAGAGGTGCCAATAATCCCACTTTGCACAAACTCTCAAAAGTCATCGTCCTCGACATACCAATGTCAGTGAATTGTCTTGGTTGTTTCTGAGGGTATGCCGGGGAAAAATTTTCTTTTCTTGTGATCACAATTGGGGCTTAGGTAGCTACTGCAACAACACCCTTAGAAATAGGGGTAGGATTGGGATTGAACGGTCTTGGGGATAGGGCTTCTTGCTGTTACTACCACCAGCTTCAAATGTGACCTTCACTTTCTTGCTAGGGAGCTCTTCCCCATGAGCAATAATGTCTTCCACCTGTTGCGCTGCAGCAATGAGAACCTCAAAGGTAAGGATGCCCTGACCAAAAATATAATTCTTGTACATCTTGTGGAGCCCCTTCATCATCATGGCCACCTGTTCTCTCTCTGGGGGATGGTCCCACATTTGTGTAGCCAATGCTCTAAACCTTGTAAGATAGACAATAAAGCTCTCACCTGGCATCTGAACCAAAGTTTCCAATTGCCTTCGAGTGGTCTAAATTTCAGTATTATACAAATACTGCTCGATGAAAGCATTATGAATATCTCCTCATGACCGGATTTGGCTAGGCCTTAGGTTCATTAGACAGCGAAGGGCACTTCCTGTTAGGGAATGTTGGAAGGCTTGACTTAATTGCTCATCAGTAAAGTTCTTGCCCCCTTTTGACAATCCAGTAAATAACCTTAGGTGGGTTCGGGGATCCCCAGTCCCGTCAAACTTCTCATCTTGCCACTTAAACTTGTCCGAAAGTCGAGATTTTGGGAAGAAAAGGAGGCCTTCTGTGTCTACCATCTGATTATTGAACCCCTTCATACCTTTCAAAGATTGCTCCAGGAGCTCTATTTTGCTACGTAGTTCTTGAGTCTCTACAGTGGTCTGTACTACTGCTAGAGGTGGACGCTGCGGGACTTCTCCTCCCCCATTATGCGCACCATGAGCTGTAGAGGAACATGTGGAGGATTGGGGGGGGGGGAGGAGTGTACATCCTGCTACCCTGATCTGGATATTCAATTGGCAAAGGTGGTGGTAGACGAGTCTGTATGAAATTAGTCAGATTGATCATCATATCTTCCATTTTGGCTATTCGAGCATCCATGGCCTCTAAGGAATTCTGACTGTTGTCTGGATTCATGGTCTTAGAACTTGCTGCTGCTTGGGAAGGTGTAGGGACTGATGGAGGATTGACAACCCTAAAAAGTCTCCTAGAACAGGGGCTTCTAACCCAGGATGGTCTGACTCTTGAAGATATGGTGACTTAGATGACTTGACTGTAACCGAAAAATCAATAAGTTAGAAAATGAAAAATTGGATTGGGATTTGGAAGAAACAAACAGGCCCATTTATAGGAGACTCGACCAAACAAGGGTTAGTTCACTTGTAGTATGAGTCAAATCAAATATATTTTGGTCGGATTTTCCGAATCAAATGGCGTTGTATCCTTGGATAATGGATAGCATGCACCTTTACCAAGTTACACTTTTGTCCTTGAATCCAAAGATAGAAAACTGGTTCGACCTAGAAAATTCGAACAAAATATGCTGATTTGAAAGAAAATACAAGCGATCAGCAAGCATAAGGTCACCAAGAAGGGACAAAACTATGGACAGTTCTTCTATTACATAATCAGTTCATGATAAATTACTTGGGTTGCCCTCGAGGTTGATACTCCAAACATAGAAGGTACGACATATGGGTGATGAAAATATACTGAGTGATCAGCATAGTTTTGCATACCCACGTGTTGTGCCATCTATGAAAGTGTATCAACAAGGAGAACGAATCATGTTTCGGTTATCACAAATTGGATATGATAGGCGACATAAGTCTATAGGATTATTCTTTCTTGTACCCCAAGATGATGTCAGTATAGAGACCTAAGTATAAGTTCTATGTCAAATGATGCATGATAGGTGGTTATAAGACCGGCAGGTTACCTTGACGGGATGCAAAATATATCTATCACCTGTATAAACGGAATGAGTCGCAGGTATGGGCATCCTTTTATATACCCAAAGGTACTAGATCAAGGTTGTGGCTTCGTCGGAGGGCTGCCCAAAATATTCATAATGGGTCCGTTCCAACTAACCACGAGGTTTGGTTGATCTCATCCTCACAAATGCAATGCAAGATGTAAAAATGGAAATTAACAAACAAGTATTTACAACCACCTAACATCCAAGTATTTACAACAAACTAAAACAGTTATTTACAACATGTTATATACAAGTCTCTACAACAAACTAAACCACAGGTATTTACAAGAAGTTAGGACACAAGAATTTTCATCTAAACAACATACAAGTATTTACAACATGCTATGAGTATTTATAGGAAACACAAAATGTAAACATTTAAGCTAAAATACATGTATTTACAAGAAATTAAAATACAAGAATTTACATCAAGTAAAACCATAAAATACATCGACCCAAACATACAAGAGTGTAAGGAAAGGAAAGGATAAGATTTGGAGTCTGACATGATTTCCCCAGTGGAGTCGCCACTGTGAGGACAATGGAATTTCATGAACCCTTCACGAAATCAAAATAGGCTCTGGCTTTATTACCTTTATCCATCCATGCCAATAGACTGTGAAAATATGGAGTCACCACCTAGACAAGGTCTAGGACCTATAAATGGTCTCTCACTTGGAGAGACACTATGACTCATGCTCAATGGATTGGCTTCTAGTCTTACTAGAGAAGGGTAAGTGTCAAGTTACGAGTTGGGAAGGTGTTAGGCACCCAACTCGCCCGGTCAATGGACCGGTCTCCTTTTGTCCTATCCTTTCCTACATTCTTGAAACTTATGTATGTTCAGGTCATTCAATCTCACCTAACTAGAAAAGTGGGGAACCCTAGACCAAGTTTCTAAGTTTTACTAACTTAGGGTGCCACCATACAAGTTTGAAAAATAAAATACAAGTCAACAGACAATAAATGAATCAATGAACATATGAATGGATAAAAGAATGAAATAATCATGAATAAACTAATAGTCAATTGAATGACAACATAGAAAATACAATAAATGGATGACCGAGCTCGATATCAAGCTACCTATGTATCCCTATGCGGCGGAAATCAGGCCAAACGTAGTTCGTGCGGGGTTGTGATTGTGTGTGAGCTGCTCCCTTGACAAAGGAAGCACGTGTGATCGTGCGCGAAGGGTTAACTACTCGGAGTTCTCTCCACTTCCCGCTGCCTACGTATCTCCTTAGAGAATCAGGTCAAACGTAGTTCCCATCAGTTAAAGGGCTGCTGGACCCCACATGGCATCACTTAAGAGGTACTCGGACCTCAGCTCCCTGCACTCGGCAAGGCATCACTCAAGAGGTACTCGGACCTCGGCTCCCTGCACTCGGCAAGGCATCACTCAAGAGGTACTCGAACCTCAGCTCCCCGCACCCGGCAAGGCATCACTCAAGAGGTACTCGGACATTAGCTCCCCGTACTCGGCAAGGCATCATTCAAGCTAAAACATGAATGGAACATATCATTGAATCAGTCCAAACATAACAAGATGGATCAACCTAAGCATATGTGCATGGCAGCAAGCAAAAGGCAAAGAAAAAAAAATGATAACAGCGGGTTACAACAAGTTACAACCAAGTTACAATCAGAAATGAAGTGGTTTGCACACATGCAAGGCATAATTAATGAGATGAAATGATGAGATATGACATGATATGCAAATTAGTTTAGTGGAGAATGAGATGATTGGAAAATAGGATGTGACTGGTTAATGGAGAGAATGAGATGAAATATGGATTAAATTGCCAAGCAAGTAGGCTGAACCCTACCCAACACAGTTAAACCTGTCCTTCCACAGAGTTGAACCCACTTAATACAATTAAAATAAACCAACCAAAGGGTTGAACCAGTCCCAATTGGATTACCATTGAACCCCTGTGGAACCATGTCACACTACTAAAATATACGAGACATCATAGGACAGCAAGAGGGAAAACAGGCAGAAATAAGAAAAAAAACTTAATAGTTCCTACAACACTAACAACTAGCATCGCTAGGAGACAATACGCCAAAGGAAATCAAAACTATAACAATAAAACAGAAATATCTACACATCCCAAAGCTAGCTGGGAAGGAAAAAGGACATGAAAATCACAACTCAACACCTATTTTAACCGAGCCACATACCTCACTTGAACTGCCCCTGTGGGCAAACAAACAAAATAGTAAACTAACCCTCGTGGGGTTGGACCAACCCACCATGGATAAACCAAACCCCACCATAGGACTGAACCAGCCCAATGAAATTAAATCAATCCCACCACGGAGAGAACCAATCCCATTAAAGTTGGTCCGAGTCAAAGCATTAAATATAGATCAACACAATATATGAATCATGGATAAAATTAAGTACTTTAACAAATCTGTCCAAGTATATAATGTGATCAGCCACTGAATTGAAGTCTAAACAGCTTTCAAGGCACTCTCAGAGTAATAGGGTTCCATTAATTTAACATCGGAGTAATCGGTTCAAGAATAAGGAAAACAAAAATGTCAGATTATAGATGAGATTGATATAATAATGAGAGGGAAATGATGACACAATGCAAAGCCACATGACAAAAAGATATTCAGATTTATAAATGCAATAGTGGGCTAATGCATATAAACTGAATGAATCAGTAAGCAAGTACAGAACAATGACAAAACCAAACTATTCATCTTGCCAAACCAAACCCCCTGAAACTGCTCTATAGCCCAAAACCCCACTACTTTATTCTATTTTTAACCTATCCCAACGAAAATCCATTGGAGAACTAACATATAAGAATAATCAAAATAAAAAAACAAAAACAACAAGTCCCAACTGAATCCTACCTACTTAGAGCAACAAACCTTTCAATTGAACCAAATCCAAGCCAAGCAACCCAAACTAGAGGAACAACCCAAATAAGACACCTAATCTAACGAAATCAATAGCACAGAGGGGAAGAAAAGAAAACAGAAAAGAAACAAGATTACAAGTGTATGGGAGAGATTCAACATGCAGGTGAAAATGAAAGATAAACCACAGATAAGAGAGAGGAACTCACCTGGTCAGGAATTAATGGAGTCTGCTACAGAGTCAATAGATTCAATCGATTGGATTTTCAAGTTTCAGCCGTTCTTCTTCCTCCTTACCGCAGCCATGAACCCCTACCTCTCTCTCCTTGTTCTCACCTTCATGGCTGCTGTTTTCTTCTCATCCTGGCCACCTTCACTCTCAACCCCCTTCTATTCCGCCGCTTCTTCCACTAATTTTTTTCTCCTTTTCTGAAATCATATTCCCCCCTCTTTAGGATTTTTCTAGGGTTTTCCTAACCCCTAATCCGAAGACCAAAATGCCCTCAACTTGATTGATTTTTTTCAAATGACCGAACCTAATTTACTATATATAAAAAAAAACCTATGACCCAATCAATATCCTAAGCCCAAACCCAAGCCCATTAGCCTAATGCCTATTGGCACTTAAGCTAAATCCAGCCAAAACCTATTGTCCTATATCCGAAACATAAGCCTAACCCCAAGCCCAGACTAAATCAACATTTTTTTTCCTTTTTTTACATTTTTAGATTTTTTTTTGTTTTTAATGATTTTTTCCATTTTTTTTTCATAATAACCTAAAATGATAGGGAAATTCTAACAGGACCTAAAATGATAAAAATGCCCTTGATAAGAAATAGGCCAAAATGGGGGTCTTACACTAACACGAATTCTTCCTATGCCAGGTATCAACACACTGTTTGATGGAGCACCCGATGTAGACCCGATGGTGGTATCTGAACCCTAGGTAAGCTTCATTAGTCAAACCTGATAGGATAAGGTACCTTGGTGGCCCATAGATGGTCTTAATGCGTATCCCAAAGCATCCGAACCAACTGGCTGACCAATAGGCTATGTTTTAGCCTAATCGGATGCTTTGTCGGATGGTGCACTACCCGGTTAAGCATGAGATTTAGACTCTCTCTCTCCTTGATTTCTATAAAAGGAGGACCAGTCCTCCTTTATTCTCCCTTGGTCGAACTTGAGAGTGGGTGGAAGAGTAAAGAAGAGAAGAAGAAGAGGAACTTGGAACCAAGCTCCAAATCCTTGCATTCTCACCCATTGAAGGTGAGTGCCACTACCTCCCTCTTTCTTTACTGGGTGATTAATGGAAGGGATCCATGGTGGTTGGTCTCCATTAATAGTGACCATCATTAATGACCTAGAAAACCTAGGTTGGGTTCACCCACTCCATTAAGGGAGTTGTTGGAGCCATAAATGGCTCCCATTATGCCTAATAATGGTGGGAAGATGATTCCCACCTACTAAATGATAAGCTATGAAGTAGGAATCAAGTTCCCAAGCTTGGAGACCAAGCTCCTTTCATGACCTAGTTTCTGTTCTGAACCAAAGAAGGCTCCTTACCGGAGGCCTGGTTATGACCATTCCTCTGGGTGACATAGACTATGCCCCCGCCAAGGCCTTGGTGGAAAATGCCTTAGCTGATGACCAAGGACCAACCGGAGGCTCCTTACTAAAGGACTCTCATGGAGGCATGTTCCTCCGGTTACCTCCCCCGATTACTTGGTGGGTTCGATTGATCTAGACCCTCTTATTAGGTTTAATACTAAGCAAAGGTAGTGCCAGATGATACACCACCTGGAAAAGCCTCTGGAAAACCTTCTGGAACCCCTACCGTTATGACAGTGGATATGATCTGAATGGTCTGCTGGATGCTTGACCCTCCGATTGTCCCTCCCGGTTCTGCTTACTTAGAAAATGTTCTAAGTGTTAATCGAATGACCTACCGGAGGAACCACCAACCGTTATAACCTCCGATTCAATCTATTTTAGCCAATATGCCTAGTAATGATTAGGAGGACCAACCATTGGGATCTCGGCTTGTCTTGGGACCTGTGTATAGGCATGTAAGGCTCATTTATGTTGATTTAAAGCTGTACCACCAATCTAATAAAATACTATCTTCGTAAATAGGTATTGGACACGGGTGATAGTGGATGCCTTTTACTTGGCTTCGTATTACTGCTGCACTATCAGGTGTAATCAGGTGAGGGGTCTAGTTTGTAGACTTAGGACATTTATAACATGCCTAATGTGTTTAATAACATGCTTAGGTTGTACTCAATGATATGTTTTTCATTACTTGTTATGTATGAGCATGCATTGCATTACAAAATTATGAATGTCTATGTTTGATGAATGGGTATGATGGACGTGTGGCGTATTGGAGCACAATATATGGGCCATGTTGATTATGCTATACATTAGTGGGGACACGATGATCCTTGGGAGTAGTGAGCCAGGGATCACTGCTGGGGCATAGTTTTGTTATTAAATAAGGATATGTGTAAACCATGTATGATGGTTCGTGTGGCGCATAGGAGGGTGGGCACACAGGTCATATTGGATTGTAGCCATGTATGATGTCTCATGTGGTTCGTAGATGGGTGAGCACACAGATCATGTTGGATTGTAAGTATGCCAGTGGGGACACGATGATCCATGGGACTAGTGAGCCGAGGATCTCTACTGGTGGGGATCATGATGGTTTTATCGACAGTGTGTAAGACCTGCACTCCACTAACTGGGTTTAACTATGTTGTGCTAGGTCTTTCCATCATGGCTGGTTTAAGCGGACCAACTGTGTGAAGGAACCACAAGGCTAGGTGAGTAAATCAACCTAAAAATAGTGTATTTTGATTGTGTGGCCAACTGACAGCCGTTGTGTGGCCGAACACACAGTTAGAAAGTGAGGTCAGTCAAATTTTAACTAAGTGGAAGCACAAATTGCTTCGTGTGGTCGATCGATTCTGCGACCACACAAATTCAAAACTGACTCCGAGAATAGGAAACCTTTCAAGTTTAGAGGATCTCTTTCCTAGTTGAGAGGGGAATCTATATGGAAGCTTTTCGTTTATATAGAGGACATCCCTTAGTCTCTCTCTCTTTTAGAATCAATTCCAAAACTCTAAACTTAAGAGAGAAAGCGAATGAGAAAGAGAAGAAAGGGAAAAGAAAACTTGGAAAAGAGAGTTGCAGAGAAAACTGCTACCCCTCTCTGTAGGAGGGGCAAAGGTAAAGAATCTATTCCTACAGATGTAGGTTGGTTAGGATTGATCTCCCAACAATGAGTTAATGGCCTAAACCTAATGTTGTGATTGAGATCATGCAACTTCTCAATTGAATCTCAAGAGAAACCATGGAAATAGGTTAGGGAATGAATTGTTGATAGAAAAACCTATGAATCAGGCCATAGAAAGACCCTAGAAGAAGTTCCAACAATGAACCAAAGGCTAGACAGAGAAAGACCATTGAACACAACCTGTAAGTTATGTGGCCACATCAGTGGTTGACCATAGAGTGACTAGTGAGTGACCACAGACTCTCAAAAAGTTACACAGGGTTATGTGGTCGCATCAGTGAATGCAGGATGTGCGATCACACAGTCGACTACACAGTATTTGGTCGACATAAACATGTGATCACTGTATCAACCACTCAATTGTTGAGAGCCTGTTTCGAGGCAAAGTTAGATTTAAGACTATTGTGACTAAATACCATCAAAACCTAACTTAAACTCATAAATTATATAGGTTGTCAACTAGTACAATATAATTTTCGAAGCTTGGAAGAGATCGATAGTACGATCAATGGTGAGGAAACAAGACCTAAACTAACTGGTTAATAACAAGCTACTCTTTATTTTATTTGTCCAATGCTATGATTGATGCCATGCTTGTATGATTGTAATGTGTATCTCACATGTCATCCAATGTTACTGCTATTCCTGTTCATGCATATTTACTTTATTATTTTTATCTTTTTATGGATGATGATAGGAATAGACATATGTTTGTGTGTGTAGTTAGTGTGCAGTGTGGGGAGGGATGTGTGATCCCTAATCCATGCTTCGCATTGACATCGTCGTATTGCTGTTACCTTAGCGAAACTAGTATGTCGTAGGCACTAGGGGGTGTTCACGGACCATGTGGTCGTTAACTCTGCCGAGGAGCCCTAGCTCTATCTCTATGGATGTATTGAGGGATGCTGCGGTAAGGCCTTAAATACATATGGATGGCATCAGGATTGTTTAGTTGCGAGCCCAATTTGCAAGCCCTCGCCAGTAGGGGCATACGTATGGGTATGCGTAGGGCATCAAGGGAAGTATTGGTAGTATGTGATCTAGACACTTTAGCTCTGTCTCTATTCTATGGTGGGTACATGTGGGATGGCAATGGTGTTTGATCCATTGGACAGATTCACACACTCATGTATAGAGGTGTGATGGCCGTCAATCCTTTCTATAACACAATTGCAAACTTAAACTAGACCAAAGATAATGACTTAAATGCATGCATATGTTTGTGCATTGTTCTGTTTGCTCACTGAGCCATAATGTGTGCTCAACCCTCCACGTCGAATATTTTTAGTTGATGATGTAGGTCCTACAGTGGAAGATTATATGGTAGCACTGTCATACGGACATGTGGTGGCGATGGATACTCAAGCTAAGGAGGACGAGCATGACTCTTCATGCGAGTACTTTCAGTGTCTCTATTCTTAGTTTTTTTTCTATTTGAGAGTTATGAGAACTTGTAATACATTATTAGCTTATGTTTTGAGTTATTTAGAGATAAATGGTTTAATTATTTCCTTTACATGTTAGACACTCAGTTTAGTATTTAACACTTCTGGTTTGTCTAGAATTGGGATGTGACAACTTGGTATCAGAGCTCCAATGCTCTGCCAAACAAATCTGAATATATCTACAAGAGTCCCTGAATTGAGTTAGGTGAAAAATAAAAGCTTTAATAACAATCCACCATAAGCACAGTGTTGTTTGAGACAAAATGTAAACAAGACTATAATACACATAAGGTAAAGATGAAACAAAAATATATGTGTATATTGATCAATTTGAAATACAAGTGACATAAAGTATATCCAAAAATTAGAGTACAGTCCACAAGTTGGACAGTTACTCTGCAAATATCAAAAAGGGAATGTATCTATAGCTGGAAGAAAATATGGAGATCTATAATTGAACTGGAGGAGTAGGAAAAGGTGGTGCCTCTCTGTCCCTATCATAATCCTCTGCGTACACCCTCGTGAGCTAGGCTACCTGCATTTGGGTCGCCCGAAGACTATCAACAAGATTTGCTACCTACTGATCTATAGCAAGCTAAGAGTTTCGGATCTCTCGAAGGAGTGCCATCATATCATCTGACGGTGGGTGCGAAGGACCAGCTGAGGAAGTAGCATGAGAATGGCCAGCTCCAGTGGTATGCTGTGGTGAAGGGGAGATATCATCCACATCCATGTACATCTGATCGTCATCATCGTCATCACCTTCTACCGCGATTGCAGCTCGACGTGGTGGATGGACCATCGCATTCAAAATTCCTCGTCACTGACTTGCACGTCCTACATCTCCATCCTGTATATGGTCTCCCAGTCAAGGTCCACAAAGACTGTATCCTTGTAAATCCTCTCATCCTCCATGTTTACTAGTAGGCGGGTGAGAAAGGTGGTGATCATACGACCCTAGGGTAGGTTGCCCTTCAGGTCGATCGTCGCAGCTCGATACATAGTACTAATGATGAAGTAGGGCAGGCATACGGGCTGCCTGGTGCAGATGCAGTATAGCAGATACTGAGAGAGCTGAGAGACCATCTGGTAATACCCACTCTATGGCACCAGGTTATGCTGGATGATCTTACAATAAACCCTGGGCATTGGATGCAAGTTGATTGCTTTCATTTGTCAACGATCACTCCAGAGGATCTGATTGTTTATCTCGGTGTGCATCCTCATCGACAGAAACTGGTGCTCTTTTGGGGCGCAATAGACCAATGGACCACCATTAAAGATGCCAAGGATGTCGGCCAACTGCTAACAGTTGAAAGAAATGGGAACTCCTTTCACCCAACTTGTGATCCTGAGGTCCCTACCTCTTTCCACATCCTCTGGATCACCCTCAATCTAAAGGTTACAGTAAAACTGTTTTACTAAGTCCGGATGGATACACCCCTATCACTAGGAGCCAACCCATAGTCTGGAAGGCATTTTCAATGTCAAAGAGGGCAAGGTTGGCTAAGTCCACAGATCGACCTACTTCCACTCTCTTGGCCAGAAACCAAGGGTACTGTGTCTCAGCTTTAACTGACCTGAAGCGAATAGCATCGTGAACCCGAGGAACCTTGGTATAAACCAAGTTATTTGCAAGAAACATAAACCAATAAACAAGTTGTTAGTTATTCAAACTTCAAGAAAATTTCGGCATTATAGTGGCGTAATTTGGCTAAAAGCCTCATTTTCTCGCAATTGCTTGGATTAGAGGAATTACGTCAGTAAAACACAATCATACATGTTTAACAATACTATATGACCAAGGAATTTGACTAGATTCGAGAAATTTTAAAGAAATTTGAAAATTTCAGGAAAAACCCCAATTTCTAGGGAAAAACTTGACTTTTTGGGATTGATTCCAAACCAACCGACGAAATCCCAAATAAGTTGAGGGCATTGCTTCGCATTACACCCAATAACAATGCTATGCAATAAAAATGAAATTTTTACGGTAAAATAAGGTGTAATTTGATAAAACAAGGAAAAGACGACAAAATCCTAGGTTTAGCAATCCAAAGGAGGGTAAGGAAGGAAGACATTACCTTTAGATGGAGTTTGGAAGTCGCTACTCTATAGTGGAAGCGAGAAATTGTGTGGAAGCATTGTAGCAACTTAGTAGAGATGAGTGGAGTCAAAGCGCAATGGAAGACAAAAGAGGGAATGAGGAAAAATGACTTGGTTTTGGCTTAAAAACCAAAATTTGGGTTGTATGGTGGCATAAACCGTCGACCACACAGTCGGCCACACAGTCGACCATAGGCTCTCGAACTCTACTACAGGGTCTGTGTGGACGCATGAGTGGACGCACCTTACACGACCACTCAAGTCGACCACACAAATAATTTTTGCTGTAAATGCTTTGAAATTTTGGGGAAATGTTCATTTTGGGATTCTTAATATAATGCTTTGTGACTAACCTTAAGAACTGCCAATTTTGTATATTGTCTCACATCTATTATTTATTTAGACATTATATCAGTCGATAATCTAAGAAGGCTTGCCGTACTCGTGGAAATAGTCACAGAGGCTGTAGAATGACCCCACCACCATCTGAAATGGGAAATGCTAATGAAAACCCTAAAGGGCAAGTGAGAAACAATGTGAACCAGAATAATACACCTCAAGGCGGAAACAATCAGGCCACCTCAACTAACCTACCAGGACCACCACCTGATCTAGCCACAGTGGTAATGAATTTAGCATAGGAAGTGTAGGATTCACAGCAATCGCAGATGAATATGTAGGCTACCTTGGGAATTATGCATCCAACTACAAATGCCACACCAATACCTCTCGATTAGGCCAACATGGTATCGGTGGGTAGCAGCGTTGTGCCTCCAACGCCCATTGTCGATAATATGATGCCCATTGCACCTGTGGAAAATAGCACCGTGCCTACAGCACAGCAGGTTCCAATGATGCACACCTCACTACAGAATTTTAGAATACAACAAGGGGTGAACAACCAAGGAAATTATCAAAATCAGCCACCTGTATATGGGTTTTATGTACAAAATCAGGTTGACCACTCTAGGTTGATAGAGTGTTTCCTGAAGATGAAATTGAAAGAATTCATGGGCAAGCCTTTAGACCCATTATGGCCAGGTCACTGGATTGATGAGATGGAGAGGAATTTCATGATTATGACTATTACAGAAGAAGAGAAGGTTCTGTGTGCAACCTTTATGCTAAAAGGTGATGCACATCATTGCTGGAAGTCTACTCATGGTTATCTTCTAACCCAGCACACCCATCAGACATGGGCTATCTTCAAAGAAGCCTTCTTTGAGAAGTATTTCCCCAGAAGCTTTAGAGATCATATGGAGAAGGAATTTTTAAGTCTATATCAAGGTTAAATGTCTATTGACGCTTACCAGCAGTGTTATGAAGAGTTGTTCTTCTTTGCTCCCTCTAGTATGCAAGAAGAGGATACCAAAACCCGACGGTTCGTCATGGGAGTTATGGAAAGTATTTGAGAGCACGTGTTAGGACTGTAAAAGAAGATCTATAATGAAGCAGTGTAGATCACTCGAGTTCTAGAGTCAAGTAAGAAGGAGAGCTATTTTGCTCAAAACAAGGGTATTAAGAGGCCTAACAGAAACTCATTGAATGGAGGGAACTCAAAGACCTTCAAACCAATCGCGATACAAGGCTTCAATGTTGCAGCCAAGACTACCCAGCTGGTTCAACCTCAACAAAAGTAAGGAAATGTTGAAGTTAAATGCTTCAACTGTAAACAAGTAGGGCACTACTCAAGAGACTACCCTAAACCAAGGAAACAGTTATAGCAAGGGAAGGTTTTTGCCATGACTTATGAAGACGTTGTCGTATCACCAAATGTGGTCACAGGTATGACCTGACCGTTTGTTTTACAATACCTTGTGTGAGAATATAGACTAAACTAGGTAGAATCACAAGTATCATACCTATAGCTGGCATACCCATAAGAGTACTTTTCGACTCTAGAACCACTTACTCTTTTGTATCTGTGTCTTTTGGAAAGAAGCTAAATGTGCCCCTCAGACCTTCAGACTTCAATCTATTAGTATGGTCACCTATGAGATTAGAAGCAGAATTAGACAAGGGTTATGGACCGTGCCCAGTCCTTATTGGTGGACAAACTATGGATGCAACCTTAATTCAACTTAAGATGGCAAACTTTGACGTCATCTCAAGAATGGACTGTTTATCTCAGCACTTTGCATGTTTAATGTGTGCTAAAAAGAAATTGACCTTCAAGGGCCAGGATGGTGAAGAATTTAGTTTTTTGGGAACCAAACTTCCTCGTAAATGGAAGCTTATCCTCTTTGCACTGAAGGCAAAGAGATGTCTCGAGAAGGGTAAAGTTGGATACCTTATATCTGTGGTGGACCTTACCAAAGAAGCACCATGAATAGAAGATATCGAGGTTTCGCATGAATTTCTTGATGTATTTCCTACAGATTTATCAGGGTTACCACCTGATTAAGTGACGAAGTTCGTTATAGACCTTTTACCCGGAGCTGCACTTGTGTCTAAGGCACCATATTGAATGGCTCCAACTAAACTGAAGGAATTGAAGGTTCAACTGCAAGAGTTATGTCACACCCCAATTCTGCACTAATCAGAATGATGTGATGAACCGCTAAATAACCAACAGTTCAACCAGGATCTCAAATAGGCTATCCCCGCGTTATCCAAACTTACGCACATCCGTAATCATAATCAGAGTAAATACATAATAGCGGAAATCTTATAAATAAATGAACTGAGAATCTATGTGATATTAAAATTTAAATAACAATTTATTTTGTATCAGCCGAGACATAAATAAATATCAATACAAATCTTTAATAAATCCAAGTAAAGAAACCTATAAAATATCTAATCAAATACACACGAGTTGCACTCGCAAGAGGAGTCGTGTGTATCCACTTCAGCTTCAACTTCCATCGCTGCCACGTTCTCGTACGCAGACGCATTCATATAGTCTTCAACGGTATAACTTGCATCATCAACTAAAAATATTCGACGTCGAGGGGTGAGCACACAACACGGCTCAGTGAGTAGCCAAAACAATGCAACAATACATATGTATGCAAAAAGTCAATTTATATCTTTGGTCCGGTTTAAAGTTTGCAGTATGCAATAGAAAGGTTTAGGTAGCCAAAGTTCGCGTTTATTGACTCCGCCTCTATACACGAGTGTGTGACGTTACCCGAAGATCACGTTTATCGTCAACTCACATGCACCCAACCATGAACATTATATAACAAAGGTTACGTTTATTGCTATATAGTGCCATACCAACACGTAAGCCCCTGTTGGCGAGGTCTGTAAACTGGGCTCGCAACTAACCAATCCTAATGCCAAACAGTGTATCCAAGGCCTCACCCCAGCATCCCTCAGAATGTCCATAGAGATAGAGCTAAGGCCCCCCGGTAGAGTCAGAGACTACAAGGACCGAGACCACCTCCCCTGATACTCTACAACATAATAGTTCTGCTAAAGTAATGGCGATACGACGATGCCAATGCACAAGACTTGAATTAGAGATAGAGCTAAAGTGCTGAGACCCGCCAAAGGTTAACGTTTATTGACGTTCTCATCACACCTCCCCTGATACTCGCTCGCATCAAGCACATCAACCACACACATACAAGCACATGCCTATTCCTATCATCATCATCATCATCATGTTATAAACAATAAAGTAAATATGCATGAACAAGTAATAGAAATATTGGATGGCATGCTGTATGAACATTACAAACATATTCGCATAGAATCAAACATAGCATAGGACTCAAGAAATAGAAAACAGTTTATTATTAACCAATTTAGTTTGGGGTTAAGGTTCCTCACCTTAGCTTGCTATAAGATACTTTTCCAAGCTTTAAAATCACCTTTACAATGTTATTATATTGCTAAAAGACCTAACAAAGTCGATAGAATTTAATTAGAATTAATTCCAGATTTAAAAACTACTCTGTTAACTGAGGGTCGGAGGTAGGGTCGATGCTAGGGTCGATGGGTCTATCGACCCTTCCCTCTTTCTGGACTTCCCGAATGCTGAGGGTCGATGGTCAGGAATACCTAGGGTCGGATGGTCATCCACCCTCGGTGCGACCCTTGGTGCACTTTGGTCCAATTCCCTCTTTTAATCCATTCCTCGTGTTTGGGATCCTATGGCTTGCTCCTACATTCCATGGTCTGAAATCATGTATAACCCACCTAGATTGCTTTCACGCATTCTTCTATGGTTTTCCATGGAAACCTAACCATAGGTTGATGGTTTGGGTTTCTCCGAGATCACACTCTCAACAATTATTAACCTAGGTCTGTAGAAATTCATGGAATTAGTATCCATACCTGAGAAGATAACTTTTTCTTTGAAATTCTTCTCCTTTGTGCTAAGTTCTCTTCCTTCCCTTTCTTCTTCCTCTTTTCCTTCTCCTCTCTTTCTCTCAATTCGATTAGGGTTGTGAAAGGAGTGAAAGTGGCTTAGGAACGTCCTTTAAATAGAGTAGGAACATCCTAAATAAGTCTCTTTGAGATTAGGAAAGAATCCCAATCGAAAAATATAGAAATTTCTTAATTTCTATATTCGGCAGAAACCGAGGGTCGATGATCCCGTCGACCCTAGGGTCTTAAGCTGTCCGACCCTCCCTCCAAAACTGAGGGTCTGACTTTCTGTTTTGGGAGGTCCGACCCTGCTTAGCTGGGTATGCGACCCTTCCCCTATTTTAAGTGTTTTTGGGTCGATTTGATACCTGGGATCTCGATCTCCTTCACACCCTTGGTCCATTTGACTCGACCATGATGGGTAAACCTGGTTCAAGGTGGTAAGACCGGGTTAAATTGACACGGGTCTTACAAGTTGTTAGACAAAGGCTTTATCTGACCAAGTATATCACCATGGGGAGCACCTGTGTTATTCATGAAGAAGAATGATGGTACTATTCGATTGTATATAAACTATCGAGAATTGAGCAAGTTAACGATCAAGAATCAGTACCCTTTACCTCATATCGATGACTTATTTGATTAGTTGCAAGGTGCGAAAGTATTTTTCAAGATTGATCTAGGGTCTGGACATCATCAGTTGAAGATTTAAGATGGAAATATTCTAAAGACAATATTTAAAACCAGATATGGACACTATGAGTTTCTGGTCATGTCATTCGGACTAACCAACGCACCAGCGTCTTTTATGGAACTCATGAATCGAGTGTTCCATGACATGTTAGACACTTCAGTCATAGTTTTCATAGATGACATACTGATCTATTTCAAGGATGAATGACTCATGCGATGGATCTCAGAGCAGCCTTAGAACGGCTGAGAAGGGAGAAGCTTTATGCTAAATTTAAGAAATGTGAGTTCTGGTTAAACAAAATGCAATTCTTAGGTCATGTTATATCTTCAGAAGGAATTAAAGTGTACCCCGGTAAAATAGAAGCAATTGTGAAGTGGGAAGTGTCTAAGAATGTTGCCAAAATTAAAAGTTTTCTGGGTTTAGTCGGATATTATAGACGATTCATGGGAGATTACTCTAGAATCGTCTTACCTCTAACCAAGTTGACTAGGAAAAGGGAGAATTTTATTTGGTCTGATCAGTGTGAGAAGTGCTTCCAGACCTTAAATTTGAAGTTGATTTTGGTGCCCATCTTGACCATTCCAGTGCTAAGGCTGCCATTGACCCTATATACCGATGCCTCTAAATTAGGTCTAGGGTGCGTGCTGATGCAAGGTGAACAAGTAATTGCTGATACTTTAAGGCAATTGAAGGAACCCAAGAAGAATTACCCTACTCATAATTTAGAACTAGCAGCGGTGATTCATGCAATTAAAACTTGGAGACATTACTTGTATGGAGAAAAATTCAAGATAAAGTCGAACCATAAGAGTCTTACTCATCTCTTTAACCAGAAGGAGTTGAATATGAGACAGAGAAGATAGTTAGAGTTATTGAAGGATTATGATTGTGATATTCAATATCATTCTGGAAAGGCTAACGTAGTAACGAATGAGTTGAGCAAAAAAGGAGTATTGAAGCCTGGTGAAGGACTTAGCACCAATGCTGCATTAAGCCTTACAACCACAACATTTGATTAGGACGAGGAGCAATATCAAATTGAGGCTCCTAATGGCCCGATAGAGCTAGGTTTTATCCATAAGTTCACACTCCAGTTCACCACATTGAGGATTTTACTTGACCTGACAGATAAGGAGAAAACAGCAATCCTACAGGATCCTTACTTGTGGACGATGTAAGAAGACCTAAAAAAGGGCTAGTTGAATCCTAATTTAAACCTGGATACAGAAGGAGTATTGAGATATAGAGAAAGATTATGTATACCTAAAAGTGAAGACTCAGACCTCAGAGATAGGATAATGACAGAGGCACATTCAGTTCCTTATTTGGTACATCCTAGAAGTATGAAAATGTACCATGATCTGAAGAAATTATATTGATGGCGAGGAATGAAAGCAGAGGTGGCTAAGTATGTATTTCAATGTTTGAATTGTCAACAAGTAAAGGTTAAAAGACAAAGACCCATAGGCTTACTACAACCCTTATTGGAGCCAGCATGGAAATGGGACTGTATCACTATGGACTTTGTCACTGAATTACCACTGACCCCAAGGTCCATTGATGTAGTTTGGGTGATGTCGATCATCTGACTAAGATAGCTCGTTTCATTGCTATACGACCTCAGTATACCTTGGAGCGGTTAGCCAAGCTGTATGTGGATAATATTGTTCAATTACATGGTATACTTGAGAGCATCGTATCGAACCGAGATCCACAATTTACTTTAAAGTTTTGGGACAGATTACAAAAGGCTATGGAAATAAGGTTGAAGTTCAGTACCACGTTTCACCATTAAACTGATGGGTAATTAGAGAGAACCATTCAGACTTTAGAAGACATGCTTCATGCATATGCTATTGACTTTAAGGGGGCTTGGGATGAAAAGTTGTCTTTAATTGACTTCACTTATAACAATAGTTACCAGGCTACTATATAGATGTCACCATATAAGCATTGTATGGTAGGAAGTGCCACACTCCTCTGTTCTAGAATGAAGTTGGAGAGAGAAGAATCATAGGAATGGAGTTTGTTGAGGAATCTTGTCGAGTAGTCAGCATAATCAAGGTAAGAGTTAAGATAGCACAAAATCATCAAAAATAGTATATAGATAACCAAAGCTGAGACCTTGAATTTGCGGTAGGTGACAGGGTATTTTTAAAGATATCACCTATGCAAAGTTTGAAACGGTTTGGTAAGAAGGGAAAGCTATGTCTCAGATATATTGGACAATATGAGATTCTGGTTAGATGTGGAAAAGTGGTATATCAGCTAGCATTACCACTGTCCATGGCTGGTGTACGAGATGTATTCTATATTTCACTACTGAAGACATACATCGGAGATCCAACCTACGTTTTGACAGTGGATCCACCAAATTTGATTGAGGACCTGACGTTCAAAGTAGCACCATTTGAGATCACTAGTCGAAAGGTTCAGCGTCTTCGCAACCGTGACATCTATTATGTCAAAGTCACTTGGCGAAGCCAAGACGTGGAAGAGATAACGTGGGAAGAAGAAAATGCTATGTGGAAGCAATATCCTCACCTATTCAACTCGAAAAGTATGTACAAATTTTGAGGATGAAATTCATTTAAGAGGGGGGAGTTGTAAGGCCTGCACTCCACTAACCAGGTTTAACCATGTCGTGCCAGGTCTTCCCATCATGGCCAGTTCGAATGGACCAATCGTGTGAAGGAACCACAAGGCTAGGTGAGTAAATCAACCCAAAAATAGTGTATTTTGGTTGTATGGCCGACTGACAGCCATTGTGTGGCCAATTACACAGTTAGAAAGTGAGGTCAGTCAAATTTTAACTGAGTAGAAGGACAAATTTCCTTATGTGGTCGACAGGTTCAGCAACCACGCAGTCGACCACATAAATTCAGAACTGACTCCGAGATTAAGAAACTTTCCAAGTTTAGAGGATCTCTTTCTTAGTTGCGAGGGGACTCTATATGGAGGTTATTTTCTCTATATAGAGGTCATCCCTTAGTCTCTCACACTCTTTTAGAATCAATTCCAAAACTCTAAACCTAAGAAAGAAATAGAAAGAGAAAGAGAAAGAGAAGAAAGGGAAAAGGAGACTTGAAGAAGAGAGTTGCAGAGGAAGTTGCTATCTTTCTCTGTAGGAGGGGCAAAGGTAAGGAATCTATTCCTATAGATGTAGGTTGGTTAGGATTGATCTCTTAATAATGAGCTGATGACCTGAACCTAATGTTGTGATTGAGATCATGCAATTTCTCAATTGAATCTCAAGAGTAACCATGGAAATAGAATAGGGAATGAATTATTATTAGAAAAACCTATGAATCAGGCCATAGAAAGACCCTAAAATAAGTTCCTGTAAGACCCACACGCCACGAACCCGGCCTAACCTTATATTTTGTGTCGGGACCCGTCTACATATCATGGTCGAGCCAAGTGGACCAAATATATGAAGAAAAACCAAGACCCACTATAAAAATTTACCCAAAAACAGTCAAAATGAGGGTAGGGTCGCAGGTTTTAATAGGCAGGTCCGGCCCTCCCATCGACCCTCAACCATGGGTTGCAGGGTCTATGAGTTGTCCGACCCTCCCATCGACCCTCCCATCGACCCTCGGTATTTGGGAAAAATAGCACGAACCGAAAATTGAGAAACCTTCCTAATTTCAATTGGAACCTTTCCTAAACTCAATGGGACTTATTTTGGGAGGTTTTACTCTATAAATAGGACGTCCCTAAGCCTCTTTCAATCCTTTTGCAACCCTAATTGGATTGAGAGAAAGAGGAGAGAAGGAAGAGAAGAAGAGAAGAAAAACTTGAAGAAAAGGCTAAGGAAGAAGAGGAAATTCAGAGGAACTCTGAATCTCAGCAAAACTAAGGTATGGATACATTCCCCATGATTTATTTAAGACTTTAGAATGGTTTATGAAGAGGACATGACTTAGAAGAAACCCAAATCATCCATCCATGGTTAGGTTTTCATGGAAAACCATGGAGGAGATCATTAAAACCATGTAGGTGAATAAAGTATAGTTCTAAACCATAGAACATGTATAGAATGGATTGTGGAAGTAAGCCATAGGACCCAACCATGAAAGAGAGAACGAAATATGATATTTTTGACTCAAACCATGGAGGATCACACCCAGGGTCGATGGCAGATCCGACCCTAGCATCGTCCCTCAGTGTTCGGGAAGTTCAGATTAGGGGGAGGGTCGCACCCAGGGTCGATCATGACTCCGACCCTACCTCCGACCCTCAGTTAATAGAATGGTTTTTAAATTCTAAATAAATTTTAATTAAATTTTATCGGCTTTGTTAGGTCTTCTAGCAATATAATAACATTATAAAGGTGATTCTAAAGCTTTAAAGAGTATCTATTAGCAAGCTAAGGTGAGGGAACAAGACCTAAACTAATTGGTTAATAATAAATTATTTTTTTTCTTGAGATGCCATGAATGATTTTATGCGTGTAAGATTATTATGTGCATTCAACATGTCATCCAATATTTCTATTATTACTGTTCATGCATATTTAAATTTATTGATTATAACATGATGATGTTGATGATGGTAGGAATAGGCATGTGAATGTTTGTGTTTAGTTGGTGTACATGGTGCGGGTAGGGATGGTATCAACCGGTACTTCGATGCCGTTCTCATCGGGGTATATTGTGCCATGGTCTATTCAAGTCATGTCCACTAAGCAAGTGTTAGTGTGCTTGATGCGAGTGGAGCATCAGGGGAGGACATGGCATTGTGGTTCAGCCTGGTCACCAGACTCTAGCTCTATCTCTACTCAAGTCTTGTCCACTAACATCGTCGTATCGCCATTACCTTAGCGGAACTAATATGTCGTAGGGCATCAGGGGGGGAAAGGTGGGATTGTGGTTCAGCTTGGTCACCAGACCCTAGCTCTATCTCTATGGATGTATTGAGGGATGCTCGGGTGAGGCCTTGGATACATTGTCTGACATTAGGGTTGGTTAGTTGCGAGCCCAGTTTGCAAGCCCTCGCCAACAGGGGCTTACGTGTTGGTATGGGCAACCGGTACCGCCATGCCATTTTCATGGGGTGTATATTGTCCATGGTGGGTGCATGTAGGGCGACAGTGTCATTTTCATTGGGCGTTTCCACACACTCGTGTATAGAGGTGCGGCGGCCACCTATTCTTTCTATAGCACATTGCAAACTTATATACCAGACCAAAGATATGAATTGAATGCATGCATATGTATTGTTGCATTATTTTGTTTTCTCACTGTGCTCAAGTTGGAGAGCTGACCCTCGTGCGCACAAATTTTTTAGTTTTTGATGCTGCAGGTATTATGATTGAAGATTATGTCAACACGCCATGACGAGCAAGCTGTGGAGGAGGAATGTGATTCGTTAAGCGAGCGTTTCAACGGTGGATACGTTTAGTGTTTAGTTTTCGTATTTGGGTATTGTAATATGTATTAAATTATGTTTTGATTACTTGGAAAAAAATAGAATATTAATTTTTTATCATGATTAGTACTCAGTTCATTATCTGTAAGACTTCCGCTATTTACTTTATTACCTCTGATTAATGTGGAATGTGTTTTGGTTTATCATATGTGGGATAGCCTATTGTGAGATCCTAGTTGAACCATTGGTTTATTGACGGTTCATCACACCATTCTGGTTGGTGTAGAATTGGGGTGTGACAGTTCCAATAATGAACTAAAGGATAGACCGAGAAAGACCTTCGAACACAACCTCTAAGTTATGTGGCCGCATTAGTGGTCGACCACAGAGTGACCAGTGAGTGACCACAGACTCTCAGGAAGTTACACAAGGTTATGTGGTCGCATCAGTGGATGCAGGATGTGCGATCACACAGTTAACCACACAGTGTATGGTCAACATAAACCTACGATCACTGTAGCAACTATTCAATAGCTGAGAGCCTGTTTCATGGCCAAGTTAGATTTGAGACTATTGTAACTAAATACCATCAAAACCTAACTTAAACTCATAAATTATATAGGTTGTCAAATAGTACAATATAATTTTTGAAGCTTGGAAGAGATCGATACTACGATCAAAGGTGAGGAAACAAGACCTAAACTAACTGGTTAATAACAAGCTACTCTTTATTTTATTTGTCCAATGCTATGATTGATGCCATGCTTATATGTTTGTAATGTTCATCTCACATGTCATCCAATATTACTGCTATTCCTGTTCATGCATATTTACTTTATTGTTTTTACCTTTTTATAGATGATGATAGGAATAGGCATGTGTTTATGTATGTAGTTGGTGTGCGATATGGGGAATGGTGTGTGATCCCTAAACCATGCTTCACATTGACATCATCGTATCGCTGTTACCTTAGTGGAACTAGTACGTCATAGGGCATCAGGGGGGTATTCGTGGACCGTGTGGTCTTTGACTCTGTTGAGGAGCCCTAGCTCTATCTCTATGGACTTATCGAGGGATGCTGGGGTCAGGCCTTGGATACATATGGATGACATTAGGATTGGTTAGTTGTGAGCCCAGTTTGTAAGCCCTCATCAGTAGGGGCATACGCATTGGTATGGGTAGGACCTCAGGAAAAGTGTTGGCAGTGTGTGATATGGACACTTTAGCTCTATCTCTATTCCATGGTGGGTGCATGTGAAACGGCAATGGTGTTTGATCCATTGGGCAGATTTACACACTCGTGTATAGAGGTGCGGTGGTGCGGTGGCTGCCAATCCTTTCTATAGCACAGTTGCAAACTTAAACCAGACCAAAGATAATGAATTGAATACATGCATATGTTTACGCATTATTTTGTTTGTTCACTAAGCCGTGATGTATGCTCACCCCTTGACGTCGAATATTTTTAGTTGATGATGTAGGTCTTATAGTGGGAGATTTTATGGAAGCACCGTCATACGAACACGTGGTGACGATGGATACTCAAGCTAAGGAGGACGAGCATGACTCTGAGGACGAGTGCTTTCTGTGTCTTTATTCTTAGTTATTTTCTATTTGAGAGTTATGAGAACTTGTAATATATTATTAGCTTATGTTTTGAGTTATTTGGAGATAAATGGTTAAATTATTTATTTTATCATGTTAGACACTCAGTTTAGTATTTAATAAGACTTCTGTTAGTTATTTTATTATCTCTAATTATGTCATGGTATGTGTATCTGGTTTGGATGGTTAGCATGGTCATTATGAGATCTTGGCTTGAATTATTGGTTCTTATGATGGTTCATCACACTTGTGGTTCATCCGGAATTAGAGTGTGACAAAGTGATCCATGGGAATGGTGAGCCGGAGGCTTCTATTGGCGGGTAGTTAAAATGAAATGAATGTACATAATTGACATAGGTGGTGCCATTACCTATTTCCTACACCCTTTTAGTAGTGGTTAAGATACTGGCATAGGCTCATACTTTCAAAGATTGGGATACCCAAGGAAGAGTCAATGACATATGGGAGCACAATAGCTGGTGTGAGATGGGGTCTATGATGGGAAGTGATGAGCCTATAAGGGTTGTAGCCCCAGATGGGGGTTTGTATATAGAAATTGTTTAATGGCCTGGGGTCATCTATTCAGCTTCTATCTTCGCTCTGGTATATGACAGTTGGAGGTTTGGTAGCCGTAGGCAGGACCGAAAGTACCAGACCAAATCTCAATATGATACCAAGTAGTAACACAAACCTGAGACCTAATATAAAATGAAATGCATTTCATATCATTGTTTGTTGCACGCATGTGATACTAGATTTCTTACTCAGCTGGGATGGGAGCTCACCCTTGTGTCGATAATTCTTTCTAGATTCTGTTGCAGGTGAATATTCAGTTGCTGAGTTTATGGAGTCCCCCTTGGCGAGTGTATTGCTAGTTTTGATGACATTGGTGGATAGCACGACAAGGGCTACACCTGTAGCGACTGCGTTTACGCATGACGTTGTCCTCCCCTTATTCTTTCCCTTCCTGATACATTTTGATTCTTTTTGTTGATAGATGAAGATGTCTATCAAAACAATATAATAGATTTACTCATTTTGAATTTAGCTAAGTATGTATGGATATAGTAGTATTTTGTAGAGAACAATAGGTTGTAAATTTATAACTGATACATGTTAAGGGGTATGATATCACTTAGTGCATCTGTTACATATTAATGCTTCCTATCTTATTATTTCTTTCTTGATTATCTTGGATAATACTTGTGAAGAACTATGGGATTTATTTTGTAATCATTGTGGTTAGCAATCTTGGATGTATTCGGGTTGTCACAAGGGTTGACCCAGATATCACATTCGATTCTCCAGAATGGGCTGTGACAACATTGATATCAGAGTAAATTAATTTGTTTTACTTGTAAGTTTCCCTTGCATATGTGTTTCCATGTGTCGATGACAGATGCTTAGGTTAACTAAAAGACATGTACAAACCAACAATAGTGAGTAGGGACAACAATAATTTAGTCACCGCTTCGAAAATGTAAACAAGAAAATAATGCACAAGTATAAAGTAAGAACAATTTTATATATATATATATATATATATATATATATATATATATATATATTTATGTTATTTGCAAGAACAAAAGGTTGGGTACGGTCCACACACCAGACGGTTACCCTATATACATGACATGTACAAAGTAAGATGACAAGTAAAAAGGAAAAGGAATAAGATAGTATGGTCACTATGGGTTAGTAGCTGTTACTGGGTTGAACCCACTCTACTGAGCTGCAGGCTGGTCTAATCCACTCTACTGAGTCACTGGTGGAGTGGGCACATGCCGACTGTATCCCTTTATCGGACCTTAAGGTATATATGGGGAATCATCCTAGTAGACACCATCGTAGCCTAAATCTGACCTATCTCAGTGTCTAGGCCATCCTGGCGCCTCACTATGGCCTGCTGGTCACGCTGCATGCTAACTAGTTCCTTTACTATCTTCCGCTGTCCCTCCTACAGAGAGGTGAACATCTCCTCGATCCGAGCCATACGTCTATGAGGCCTAGTTGGTGCTACTGAGGTGGAAGCTATGTTTCCTGTAGGGACCTCAATCTCACTATCACTGTCCTTTCTGGTGGCCACCTTGCCTGCCATTGGACGCCTCCAACGTGCTCTCTAATGTGGTTTATCTATCACCTCTAGTTTCGGGTCAGACATCACGATGTCATGAAGCTGCATTTGGATGATGTTGGTCCAACCAAATGGGGAGGATTCCTTCCCATTGTCGATCTCTTCTCCATCATGGCTCACCCCAATGTAAGCAAAGATATGGGACAACAGACGACCATATGGCAGCTTCCCATCTGGACCCAAGTGGACTGATAGCAACAAAATGTGCCTCAAAATGATATAAGAGAGACACAGTTGCTCTCGTTGAAACACAGTGCGTCACGTACATAGCAAACGTGTTTAACTTGGCTTTGTGGCCAGCTTTAGGGAGTATGTTCTGCTGCATGATGCGACTGATGATCCTGGGGATGGGTTTGAAGTCAGGCTCAATATCCCATCTTTCATGTTCAACTTTTCTGGGAGAATGGGCTCCCTCCGTATAGTGGCCCACTAGTCCTCTGTGTAGTCTATGGTCTGACGAGGCCCAAAGTATCTATGCCTCCCTTCTGTGGATACGCCAAGAATGGCACCTAAGTTGGCAATGTCTAGGCTGATCCGTATTCCCTTTACCATGCTAGTGAGGCGTGGTACAGCTACCTCGTCAACAGTGTGGCCTAATTTACAAAAGAAGTGCCTCACCAAGTTAGGGTACACATCGTCCCGAATGGGCAAGACTAGGGTCCAGCCTAGTGCAACAAAGTGCACCCTAGTAGCAAACCTGGTCAACTCCTCCAGGATAATGTAACGCCCTGCCTCTACCTTGGCTACACCAAACTTCTCCTAGTTTCGGCTGCAGTTGTATGAGAGAAAGCATGTCCAGTCAAATTTCTTAGCTAGAATGACCTTACCATCTCTGCCACATGCCATAATATCTATAAGTAAACCTGCTGGTCTCAATCTTTCGGCCTTCACTTGCTGACAATTCAAACACTAAAACACGTGTCTAGTCGTGTCTGCCTTTATTCCTCTTCACCAGTACAATCTCTTTAGATCATGATACATCTTGGTACTTTCGAGATGCACTAAATAAGGAGTAAAATGAGCTTCTAACATAATTCGATGTAGGAGGTCTAATTCTTCACTCTCAGGTATACACAACCTTCGTCCATACCTAAGTATATTCTCTACATCCAAGGTAAAGTCAGGGTTTGGCTTACCTTTCTCCAAGTCCACTTGCATTGTTCTCAGATACTGGTCTTGTAGAATTGCTGCCTTTACTTCATCCATCAGATCTGGCAGAATCTTCAATGTTGTGAACATAAATGAAAACTTGTGGATCAACCCTTGCTCTATAGGGTCATCTGGAGACTCCAATATGTGTTGCACTTCGTCCTTGTCAGAAGCCGTTACCACGTAGCACAATGTGGCATTCGTACTAGGTCCTCCTTCTGGCTTCAGTACTCCTTTGCTACTCATAGCATCTGCTACTACGTTAGCCTTGCTTGGATGATACTGAATATCACATTCATAGTCCTTTAGCAATTTTATCCACCTTTTCTGTCTCATGTTCAACTCCTTCTGAGTAAAGAGATAGGTGAGGCTTTCGTGGTCTGACTTGATCTGAAATTTCCCACTGTTCAAGTAGTGTTTCTAAGTCTTGATGGCATGAATCACTGCTGCTAACTCCAAGTCTTGTGTTGGGTAATTCTTCTCGTGCTCCTTTAGTTGCCTTGAGGCGTAGGCAATTACTTGTTCACCTTGCATTAATACACATCCCAAATCCAATATAAAGGCATATATGTATAGAGTAAAGGGTTCCCCTAGTGCCAAAATGGTCAGGTCCAAATGAACTTTTCTCCTTTTTTGGTCAACATGGTAAGAGGTACTATGATCCTTGAATAGTCCTATACAAATCGTCTATAGTAACCAGCTAATCCCAAGAAACTTCTTATCTCTGCAACGTTCTTAGGTGCTTCCCACCCAATAATTGCTTTAATCTTACTGGGGTCCACTTTTATTCCTTCTGACGAAACTACATGACCTAAAAAGCCATGTTCAACCAGAACTCACACTTCTTGAACTTGGTGTAAAGCTTCTCCCTTCTTAGCTGTTGTAAGGCTGCTCTAAGATGCGTTGCATGAGTTTCTTCATCTTTGGAGTAAACCAAAATATTGTCTATGAAAACTACAACCAAGTGTCCAACATGTCATGAAACACCCGGTTCATAAGTTTCATAAATGATGCGGGGGTATTGGTTAATCCGAACAACATAACTAGGAACTCATAGTGTCTGTACCTGGTTCTAAATGCTATCTTTAGAATGTCACTATCGTTGATCTTCAACTGATGATATCAAGACCGAAGATCGATCATAGAGAACACCTTGGCACCTTGTAACTGATCGAACAAGTCATCAATTCGAGGTAATGGATGTCGGTTCTTGATGGTGAGCATGTTCAATTCTCGATAATCAATACACAATCAGACACTGCTGTCACACCCAGCTCTGGACTAACCAGTGGTGTGATGAACCGTTAAAAGAATCAACGGTTCAACTAGGATCTCGTAAAGACTGTGCCAATCATGTTAAACCAAAATACAATCCACAATAATAATTAGAGATAATAATTAAATAGCAGAAGTCTTATTAATAATAAACTAAGGTCTACATGATAAATAATTAAATAATCCAGTTATTCTCCAAGTAACCAAAACATAAATATAACAAACTATTACGATTACTAAAATATGAAAGTTAAACACTAAGCGTAAACATAGTTCAAACACTCACTTGACAAGTCATATTCGTCCTCCACAGCTTACTTGTCCATAGTCACCAAGTGTCCATACGTTAGCGTATTCATGTAGCCTTCAACCGTATCACCTGGAACATCAGAAACTAAAAAGAATTACGCGCACGAAGGTCAGCTCTCCAACACAACCTCAATGAGTAAACAAAATAATGCCATAAACATATGCATGCATTCAATTCATATCTTTGGTTTGGTTTTAAGTTAGCAACTGTGCTATAGAAAGGATTGGCGACCACCGCACCTCTATACACGAGTGTGTGAATCCACCCAATAGATCAAATACCATTGAGGTCCCACATGCACCCACCATGTAATAGAGATTGAGTTAAAGTGTCCGGATCACACACCGCCAATATTTCTTGTTGCCCTACCCATACCAACACGTAAGCCCTGCTGGCGAGGGCTTTCAAACTGGGCTCACAACTAACCAATCATAATGCCATTCAATGTATCCAAGGCCTCATCCTAGCATCCCTCAATACGTCCATAGAGATAGAGCTAAGGCCCCCCGACAGAGTCAAAGACCATACGGTCTGAGACCACCTCCTCTGATGCCCTATAACGTAATAGTTCCGCTAAGTTAATGGCGATACGACGATATCACTGGGCAAGACTTGAGTAAAGATAGAGCTAGAGTCTGGTGACCAGGTCAGAGACCACAATGCCATGTCCTCCCCTTGATGCCCCACTCGCATTTAACACACTAACCACACACACAATCACATGTCTATTCCTAGCATCATCATCATCATTATGTTATAAATAAACAGAAATAAATATGCATGAGCATGCATAGCAGTAACATTGGATGACATATGAGATGCACATTACAAGCATACAAGCATAGAATTATTCATTTCATTGGATAAATAAAATAAGATAGTTTTTTATTAACCAATTACTTTAGGTCTATTCGCTCACTTTTGATTGATGTTTATTCCTCTCCCAAGCTTGGAAGTCACTTTGAATCTATTGGGAACCTAAACAATTAATGTATTTAAGTTAGTGTTCATGTTTACCAAGTTACAGTAGTCAAAAACCTGATCTAGTCTTAAAATATACTTGTTGTTATCATGTGGTCGACCCTTGTGGTCTCAATATATGCGACCACACGATGTATAATCGATCCTATGGTCGCACTACATGTGACCGAACGTGCGACCACTCGATTTCTAGGAACTTCCCGAATAGCTGTGGCCTACACACTAGTCATCCTATGGTCGACCATAGCTGGGACCATGTGATTTTTTGTCAATTTTTACTTTCAATCCGAGTTCTTCCTGAGTCAATTTCTCGGGTCATCACTTGGGTTCATCCTATGGTTATCCTATGACCATTATTTATAGTTTCTCATTAACCATTAACCCTAATCCATCTCTTATGGTTATCCTTGAGATTTACTCAAAGGATTACATGGATCATATTGGTTTGACATCCCCAATCCACAATAAAAAACCTTATTCAATAGGATCAACATCTACAGTGATAAGTTTCATACTTTGGCTTACTGTATAAAGCTAGAACCTTCTCTACAAAACCTTCCTTTCAACCTTTTTCTCCAAATCTCATTCTTTTTATTTTCCTCTCTCTTTCTCTCTTAGTTTTAGGGTTCAAGATTGATCCAAAAGAGTGAGAGAGGGTAGAGGGACATCCTCTTTATAGGAAAAAAACTCTCCATATATAGTACCTCTACAATAAGGAAAGAGATCTAATGTAAATTAAATGTGTATGTAACCACAAGTGCACGGTATCGTGCCATAACGGGTCGATCTCAGGGGGGAATCGCAATTATCCTAACTCAAATAAGATAAAGTGTACCTAATGGATTTGAATGAATTAACCACTCTAATTACTTCAAATAAAAATTAATCAAGTCATAAAAACGATAATTATCAATTCCTAACAGCACGAAGATTTATGAAACCACTATATTAACCATAGAGTAACACAGATCTATTGCATGAAGAGAACGAAATTAAAAATAAAAGAAGGTAAGAAAAAATTATCTCCTTAAAAGATTCCTCTGTCATTGTTCGTCGTCTTGTTGTTACTCCAAGGCGATGTGTAAATGATTACAAAGGGAGCCTTTTCCCCTAAATTAAATTAGTAATGGGGTATAATCTATTTTTATCTACCCTACTATAGAGTTCTATAACTGAAATTAAGACTTAAAAAAAATAAATAAAAATAAACTTAAGCAAGAAGAACACATCTTGAAAAGAAGAAACTAAGAATTTCAAAATCTCTCATAAATTATCAAAACTAAAAAAAACTTACAATAGAATTCTTGGATCCTTTTTCTATTAATGAGCATCACATATATATACAAGTGAATAAAGATCACAATCAATCTTTACAATTGGATTACAAGAGATTTTGTGGAGATACTTTTGGTAACTAAATTTCAATCTTGTAGGTTCATTGTATGTGGACGATTTTTGAGTAGAAAAAGATCTTACACTAACTCATTGTATCTTTGATATCATTATCTCTTCTTGAAAACTTTCATAATCGATTTGAGCTTTTCATTCTTCCATGCCATGCCAATCTTGTAAATTTGATTCCAAATAAGTAAAGAATATTTTCTCAAGAGAATAAAATCTTCTACATGAGATTGGGCTACTCTTTGACTTGGTTCAAGGTTGTTCTTATACACAAAATTCATGGCTCTCCTTATAAAATTCATCCTATGCCCGGCTACTGAGTTGATTGGGTGAGTTAACTGGACAGGATCACCAAAAATGTATGAAATAATATTTTCAAGCTTAGATTTCTCCATTCTTTCACCTACACCCTATAAACATGAAAATAATAAAAAATACCCGAGAAACATCATAAATAGAATAAGAGATGCATACTTTATGCCCTAAATTCACACATAAAATGTGTTCAATAAATTCTCCCATACTTGAGCTTTGCTAGTCCCAAACAAAGAAAAATATAAAAAAAAATAAAAATAAAATCCTAACTCACTTTCGTAGGAATCACGATTGCACTTAGCACGTGCAACAAGCCTTTAAACCCCTAGATCACCCCTAGTAAACGAGTTGTGTCTTGTAACTATTTTCAGATAACAAACACATGAAATTCATATAGAAATTTCAAGCTTTAACTTTGGTATTAAGGAAAGAGAGCACGCACACATCCTATTAGTCAAGACACTCAACTTGGGATCAAGAAAATATAGAAACCCCCACACTTGAACTTTACAACCTCATATGATTCAAACACTAAGGTTGCATCTCAATTATAAAATCTTATTATATCTTTCAAACATATCTCTCCTTAAGATGAACCCTTTGTAACATACTAGTAACCAAGACCCAAGAATAGCTTTCAACAGTTCTATTTCACATTTTTTTTCATTCTTCCTCTTTAAGCTACTCCACTACAGTTGGCTTGAGAAGTACAGGTGGTTATGCATTCCCATGTTACTATGTAGCTTCGCTTTTGACATATATCTTTAAGGACATTGATGCTAAAGGGTACTCTTCTTCTTCTTTTTTTATATTTTATTTATTTTTTTTTTTTTTACAAGAGCTGTATCCAAGGAATTTCAATTAAGACACCTCGCTTCCTGAGGCGGAATGCCCTGTCTAGTTTCAAGAAAAAAATTCTTATATTATTATTTTTTTCTATGATTTTTTTCTAGTACAAGGATATCTCAGCTTTATTCAAAGGTTGAATTTCCAATTATAACCATAAAAGATTCATCCCTTCGGGTGAGGTAAGATGTATTTTTTAACTCGATTTTCACTTCAAAATACAGCCAAACTACTATCCTCACATAGGGTTTCATTACTTCGTATGTGATAGTTTTCTAGGTTTCTTTCTCCTTCCTCTTTGGTGTCAAAATCATAGAAATAGTGATTGAATTTCCCAAAAATCAAAGTTATCTGATGAACACATTTTATATGTGAATTTAGGGCATAAAGTAGGCATCTCTTATTCTATTTATGATGCTTCCCGGATTTCTAATGTTGTTTTTATTTTTGTAGGGTGTAGGTGAAAAAAATGAAGAAATCTGAGCTTGAAAAGACTATTTCATGCATTTTTGGTGATCCTGTCCAGTTAACTCACCCAGTCAACTCAGCAGCTAGGCATATGATGTAAGACACGTATCAAACTAACCGGTCTTACCACCTTGTACCAGGTCTACCTATCATGGTCGAGCCACGTGGACCAAGTGCATAAAGGAAATCACAAGACCAGGTATGAAATTGACCCAAAAACAATAAATTTGAGGGTAGGGTCGCATGCCAATAGGTAGGGTCGACCCTACCTCAACAAAGTTCAACCCATGACTTTTCAGTCCTAGGGTCAGATGACTTGAAACCCTAGGGTCGACGGGTCCTGCGACCCTAGCATCGACCCTAGGATGACAGACTAAAATCGTAATTAGGAAACTTTCCTAATTTCAAGGGGATGCTTTCCTAATCTCGATGGAACTTATTTTGAGAGGTTTTCCTCTATAAATAGGATGTCCCTTAGCCTCTTTCACTCCTTTTGAAACCCTAATTAAAAGTGAGAGAAAGAGAAGAGAAGGAGAAGAGAAGGAGAATTGGAGAAGAAATTCAGAGAAATCTCTGAATCTCAGCAACCCTAAGGTATGGATACATTCTCCATGAGTTATGTAAGATCCTAGAATAGTTCATGAAGAGAGTAGGATCTAGGAGAAACCCAAATCATCCATCCATGGATAAATTCCAATGGAATCCATGGGGGAAATCATTGTAAACATAGTAAAGTGTATAACTTGGAGTTTTGAGCCATAGAACAATCATAGAATGGACTATAAAAGTAAGCCAAAGGATCCAAACATGAAAGAATGGACTGTAGGATGAAAGGTTGACTCAAACTACGTGTGGTAACACGTAGGGTCGATTGGTAACCGACCCTACTAGACTACAGGATCGACCCCATGCTCTCGGGAAGTCCAGGGAGGCTGTGGTCACACCTAGGGTCGATGGATAACTGACCCTATGACCGACCCTACACCCTGGGGTCTCAGAAAACTACTACCCTACTTGCGACCCAACCTGCGACCCTAGCAATACAGCAAGCTTAAAATTATTGGAATTAATTCTAATTAAAATCTACCGACTTGTTAGGTTCTCCTAGTGATATAAAAGTGATTCTTAAAGCTTGAAAGAGGATCTACACTCAATCAAAGGTGAGGGAACAAGACCTAAACTAATTGGCTAATAATAAACTATTTTCGTTTATTGAGTCCAACACCATGTATGATTCTATGATTGTATGATTGTAATGTGCATATCACATGTCATCTATTATTCCTGTTATTACTGTTCATACATATTTAATTCAGTTTATTTATACATGATGATGATGATGATGCTAGGAATAGGCATGTGAATATTTGTGTGTGGTTAGTGTATTTAATGCAAGTGGGGCATGAGGGGAAGTATGATGCGGTGCGGTCCTAAAAACTTTAGCCCTATCTCTACTCAAGTCTTGTCCACTAGCATCGTCGTATCACCATACCTTAGTAGAACTATTACATCGTAGGGCATCAGGGGAGGTGGTCTCGGACAGTGTAGTCTCTGACTCTGCCAGGGGGCCTTAGCTCTATCTCTATGGACGTATTGAGGGATGCTGGGGTGAGGCCTTGGATACATTGTTTGACATTAGGATTGGTTAGTTGCGAGCCCAGTTTACAAGCCCTCGCCAACAGGGGCTTACGTGTTGGTATAGGTAGAGCATCAGGGGAAGTATGATGCGGTGCGGTCCTAAGCACTTTAGCTCTATCTCTATTCCATAGTAGGGTGGATGTGGATGACAATGGTGTTTGATCTGTTGGGTGGGCTTACACACCCTGTGTATAGAGGCGAGGCGGCCACCAAACCTTTCTATAGCACATTGCAAACTTATATACCAGACCAAAGATATGAATTGAATGCATGCATATGTTTGTTGTATTGTTTTGTTTGCTCACTGAGCCATGATGTGTGCTCACCCTTTTCGAATTCGAATATTTTAGTTGATGATGCAGGTATAACCGTGGAAGATTATGTGAGTGCTCCCGCATTCGGACATGTTGCGGCGATGGACGCAGAAGATATAATGGAGACACATGATTCGTCATGTGAATGCAATTCATGCATTTTCGATTAGATTTTATTTGGATTATTGAATAAATGTAATTGATTATTTTATTTACTTATGTCTCAGTCAATGATAGATAATTAGTTTTTATTTATGATTATCACATTTAGATTCTCAGTTCATTTAATATTTAAGACTTCCACTATTGTGTATTTACTCTGATTATGGTTGTGGATGTGTATGGTTTAAGCAAACGGACACAGCCTATTTGAGATCTTGGTTGAACCGTTGGTTTATTAGCGGTTCATCACACCATTCTGAACAGTGCAGAATTGGGGTGTGACATATCAAGAATTTTATAAGGAGAGCCATGAATTTCGTGTACAAGATCTGCTTTGGACCAAGTTGAAGAGTAGCCCAATCTCATGTGGAAGATTTCATTCTCTTGAGAAAATATTCCTTACTTATTTGGAATCAAATTTATAAAATTGACATGGCGTGGAAGAATGAAAAGCTCCAATCGATTATGAAAGTTTTCAAGAAGAGATAATGATGCCAAAGATACGATGAGTTGGTGCAAGATTTTTTCTATTCAAGAATCGTCTACATACAATGAACCTACAAGATTGGAATTTGGTTATCAAAATTATCTCCATAAAATCCCTTGTAATCTAATTGTAAAGATTGAGTGTGATCTTTACTCACTTGTATATATATGTGATGCTCAACAATAGAAAAATCATCCAAGAATTCTATTGTAAGTTTTTTTTTTAGTTTTAAAAATTTATGAGAGAGTTTGAGATTCTTAGTTTCTTCTTTTCAAGTTGTGTTCTTCTTGCTTAAGTTTATTTTTATTTATTTATTTTTTAAGTTTTAATTTTAGATTTAGAACTCTGTAGTAGGGTAGATAAAAATAGGTTGTACCTGATTACTAATTTAATTTATGGGAGAAGGCTCCCTTTGTAATCATTTGCACATCACCTTTGAGTGACAACAAGACGACGAACAACGACAGAGGAACCTTCCAACAAGATAAGTTTTTCTTACATTCTTTTATTTTTTTATTTCGTTCCCTTCATGCAATAGATCTGTGTTACTCTATGGTTAATATAGTGGTCTGGTAAATCTTCGTGCCTTTAGGAATTGGTAATTATCATTTTTGTGGCTTGATTAATTTTTATTTGAAGTAATTAGAGTGGTTAATTCATTCAAATCCATTTGGTACGCTTTTCCTTATTTGAGTTAGGATAATAGCAATTCTTCCCTGAGTTCGACCCGTTACTGCACGATACCGTGCACTTGTGGTTACATACACATTTAATTTACATCAAGACACCTCACTTCCTGAGGCTGGATGCCCTATCTAGTTTCAAGAAAAAAAAATTATATTATTATTTTTTTTTATGAAGTTTTTTCTACTACAAGGATGTCTTAGCATTATTCAAAGGTTAAGATTATCAATTATGACCATAAAAGATTCATCCCTTCAGGTGAGGTAAGATGTATTTTCTAACTCGATTCCCACATCAAAATACAGCCTAAGTACTATCCACACATAGGGTTTCATTACTTCATATGTGATAGTTTTTTAGGTCCCTTTCTCCTTCCTCTTTTGTGTCATAGAAATAGTGATTGACTTTCCCAAAAATCAAAGTTAAAAAATTAAAATTTACAATAAAAGCTCAAAATTTATTTTTTTAATGAAATCTCAATCCTTCCCCCATACTTAAATCATGCATCGTCCTCAATGTATGCAGAAAAATAAAAGACAAGGACAAGGGGAAGAAAAAACTCCCTGAATTAAGGACCGATGTAAAAAGGCTCATAGAGATCCATGACCTCTTTAGTGGAGTCGTGTGGAAGCTCCAAAAATGGCTTTAAATGCTGGCCATTCACTTTGCTGGTTGCACCTGTATCTAGATTTAAAATCTCAATTGTACCCAATGAGAAAATATTTTGAAAAATATAAGGGCCCTCCCAACGAGATCTAAGTTTACTAGGAAAAATATACAAATGAGAATTATAAAGCAAAACCTTGTCACCAGAGGTGGAAGACTTTCGAAGGATATGTCTGTCATGGTAAGCCTTGGTCTTATCTTTATAGATGCGGGCACTGTCATAGGCATCATTTCGCAATTCATCAAACTCAGAGAGTTAAAGTCTTCTATGAGTACTAGCATATGACAAATCAAAATTTAATTTCTTAATGTCCCAAAACGCCCGGTGTTCCAATTCAATTGGTAGATGGTAGGCTTTTCCGTACACCAAACTGTAAGGGGATTTGATTGTAATCAGAGTATCCATCTAAGAAGCAATAGTATTCATGTCGGGTCAACCTCTCTAACATTTGGTCAATGAAAGGCAAAGGAAAGTGATCATTCCATATTGTCGTATTCAGCTTTCTATAGTCTATGCACACTCTCCACCCTGTTTGGATACGGGTTGGAATCAATACATTGTTTACATTAGCAACTATAGTGACTCCTGACTTCTTTGGTACCATATGTACCAAACTTACCCACTCACTGTCAGATATGAGATATAGGATCCCATGATTTAAGCACTTCAAAATTTCTTTCTTAATGGCTTCCTTCATCACAGGATTTGCCCATCTCTAAGGTTCCCTTGAGTAGTTGGTACCTTCCATAAGGTGTATATGATGCTAAACAATAGACCGACTAATACCCTTGATGTCAGCCACAGTCCAACCTAAGGCTTCCTTATGATTTTGTAAGAGTTTGACTAACTCTTCTTCCTGATTAGAAGTCAAATCAGATGCAATAATAACGAGAAGAGTCTGGTCAGGTCCTAAGAAGGCATACTTCAAAGTGGATGGTAACTCCTTTAATTATAAGATAGGTGGTTCAACCATTGAGGGTTTGCGAGTGAAAGTGGATAAAAGTCCTAAAGGTTCCACAGATGTGTGGATACTCCATGCCTTTGATGAGAAAATGTCCTCTACTCCTCCCAACTCTTCCATACACTGCAATAATTCTGAATCAAAATCAATGTCAAAAGTGGTCTCTACATGGTCAGGGAATTCTTAAAGCATATATACTTCCTCATTCGATTGCTTACCCAACATAATACATTTAAAGCAATAGTTTGGTTGCTAAATGACAGTTTTATGAAACCGTTCTTGTAATTTATCAATGCATTACTTGAAGCAAGAAACGATCTTCCTAAAATGATAGGGATTTGATCCCTATGGGAGACAGGATGTGATTCTAAAACAATGAAATCAACGGGAAAAAAAAATTCCCCTACCTTCAATAAAACATCCTCTACCATTCCTTTACCATTCCTTTAGGAGTCTTTACAGAGTGATCGGCTAGTTGAAGCAGATGGACGTTGGTTTCAACTTTTCCAATTCTAATTGTTGGTATACATGATAAGGTAGAAGATGTACACTTGTACTTAAGTCTAGCAGAGCATGATCAATAAAGGTACTGTCTATGATGCAAGAGATGGTAAGACAGCCAAGGTCCTTGTATTTGGCTGCCATAGGATGGTTCATAAGAGAACTTAAATGTGCAGCCAAGAATACCTTTTTGGGACTTTGACTTATCTACTTTTGTATGCATAAGTCTTTAAGAATTTTTTCATAAATAGAGATTTGGTCAATTGCATCCAAAAGTGGGATGTTCAATTCTACCTGTTTGAAGACCTCTAAAATTTTATTAACTAACTTCTTTTGGTTTACCAACCTATTAGGGAATGGGATTGGTGGAGTAAAAACTCTGTCCGGGATAGTTTCTTTGGGTCTTTCAGGTACATCAGATGAACCTGAAGAAAGAGGCACAGTAGCTACCTCAAATTGGGGAACATTAATGGGAGCAACTGTGGGTTTGTTCTTTGGTGCTTCATCTCGTAGGTACTCTTGGCCACTCCGTAATGCATGGACTGCATTACATTGTTTGGAGGGCTCTAATTGATTCTCTATGCCATTCACCTGAGGGTTTGACCTATTTGGTTATAGGTGATAGCATGGGTTGGTCTCTGGTTGGCTGAACAGAATACCCTTGTTCTTTTCACACATCAAGGTAACCAATTGGGTGAGTGTCCTCTCCATACTGGTATGTCCTGCCATAAGAGCTGCCATATTCTTCTCCAACTCAGTGAGTCTAGCCGGCTAACCCGTGTTAGAAAACCCAGGGGATTACTGAAAATTATCTTAGGGAACAAAATTGGGTCTAAGGGGAGCATATGGCCTGATGTGACCAGGTGGACCTTGATTTGGAAATTGGGGTGGGTCCACATGGTTTCCTTGGTTCCAAGAGAAATTTGGATGATTTCTCCATCCTGGGTTGTAAGTGTTGCTATACGGATTGTACAGTGCACTTACATTAGCATTCTAAGAATTTCCCTGTGAAGGGCATTCCTTCATTGTGTGTCTAAGAGTTTGACACCAGTTGCACATTAGGACTTGGTTTTGGACAGGGTCTCTGGGAACTAAAGCTTCAATTCTTTTGATAAGGCTATCTAAGTGTGCCTCCTTAGCTACTATGCCATCGTCAAAGTAACCTTTTCCTTTTTAGATGTGATATGTCTCTTGCACAGACTCCTACTCTCTTGTTTTTTTAGCGAGATCCGCTAAAAAATTCTAAGCGTTGTTAGCATCCTCATAGAAAGTGAATCCTTGAGGACACATAGACTCAAGCATTTGCATGGTAGAAAAGTCTATCCCTTTGTACATATTTTGACAAAGTTGCCATGTTTCAATATCATGGTAAGGGCACTCTTGGAGTAAGCCTTGAAACCTCTCCATGAGTCATGAAAAAGACTCATTTTGCTCTTGTTTAAACCACATTATATCCCTTTAAAGTTTATTTATCTTGTGAAGAGGAAAAATCCATTTAAGGAATAACACAGTAAATTTATCCCATGAAGTAATGGAATTTATGGGAAGACCATAAATCCATTTTTTAGCTCCATCATTGAGTAAAAAAGTGATGGACCTTAATTTAACAGCATCATCGCTGAGCTGTTGCATCTTAATGAGGGCACACACACCTCCTTATACTCATGGAGGAACAAGTATGCATCCTCTGAAGATAACCCATGAAAATAGGGAAGCATGGTAATGAATTGAGTTTTCAATTCATAGTTATTGTCTGTGGCAGCTGGTAATTGAATACATGAGGGTTGTGCTGTCCTAGCAGGGTAGAACCTATCCTTATGTGTCATCTTTGGTTCAGCCATTGTAAATTATGGGACTCTTACTAGACGATTGCTAGAATCACGAGTCCACACACTCATGCACAAAACCGTTTCAAATGATAAAATTTTCTCTTTCTTTTTCCTTTAAATTCGATGCGAAAAGCTAGATTTTTTCGAATCGGGGTCAATGTAAACCTCCTGATGATCAATGGCTTAGAGATCGATCATATCTGCAATCACCTTGAGAAACAACATCGTTACTACCGAAGCTATTGGTCATTATTACTCTTGATAATTCGATAGCCAGCATCCCTTAACACCATATCATGATCAAGATTGGACCGTCGATTGTACTGTTCCAACCTAACGGATCAGAGGTGCAAAGAAAGGCATGAAAATCAATGAAAACTTTTTGCATTTTTCTTTTTTATTTTTTTTTTATTTTTTTTGGTTTTTTAAATCAATTTTAAATATTTAAAATAGGAAAAATAACGGCTAGCCTCCCCGACAACAACGCCAAAAACTTGATGTAAATTAAATGTGTATGTAACCGCAAGTATACGGTATCGTGCAGTAACGGGTCGATCTCAGGGAGGACTCACTATTATCCTAACTCAAATAAAGCAAAGCGTATCAAATGGATTTGAATGAATTAACCACTCTAATTACTTCAAATAAAAATTAATCAAACCATAAAAATGATAATTACCAATTCCTAACGGCACGAAGATTTACGAAACCACTATATTAACCATAGAATAACACAGATCTATTGCATTAAGGGAACGAAATTAAAAACAAAAGAATGTAAGAAAAACTTATCTCGTTGAAAGATTCCTCTATCGTTGCTCGTCGTCTTGTTGTCACTCCAAGGCGATGTGCAAATGATTACAAAGGGAGCCTTCTCCCCTAAATTAAATTAGTAATAGGGTACAACTTATTTTTATCCACCCTACTACAGAGTTCTATAACTGAAATTAAAACTTAAAAAAATAAATAAAAAAAATTTAAGCAAGAAGAACACAACTTGAAAAGAAGAAACTAAGAATTTTAAAATCTCTCATAAATTTTCAAAACTAAAAAAAAACTTACAATAGAATTCTTGGATCATTTTTTCTATTGCTGAGCATTACATATATATACAAGTGAATAAAGATCACAATCAATCTTTACAATTAGATTACAAGAGATTTTGTGGAGATAATTTTGGTAACCAAATTCCAATCTTGTAGGTTCATTGCATGTGGACAATTTTTAAGTAGAAAAAGATCTTACACCAACTCATTGCATCTTTGATATCATTATCTCTTCTTGAAAGCTTCCATAATCGATTGGAGCTTTCCATTCTTCCATGTCATGCCAATCTTGTAAATTTGATTCTAAATAAGTAAGGAAGATTTTCCTAAGAGAATGGAATCTTCCACATGAGATTGGGCTACTCTTTGACTTGGTTCAAGGCTGATCTTATACACAAATTTTGTGGTTTTCCTTATAAAATTCATCCTATGCCCGGCTGCTGAGTTGATTAGGTGAGTTAACAGGATCACCAAAAATGCATAAAATAGTCTTTTCAAGCTCAGATTTCTCCATTCTTTCACCTACACTCTACAAACATAAAAATAATATTAAATATCCGAGAAGCACCATAAATAGAATAAGAGATGCATACTTTATTCCCTAAATTCATACATAAAATGTATTCATCAAGATCCCCTTTGATTTGGAAAGTTTCCAAATCCCGGAGTCAGTTCTGGGTTCATGCGATCGATGGTGTGGTCACATAATTCGTCAACCATACAATTCCAAAATAGTTGACCACACGTTGTGCGGTCTCAACCTAGTCGACCATACGGTCGACCACATGTGTGACCCTACAACAAAAATTTATTGGTTTTTAGGTTTTGACTGGTTGCTTCCACACAAACTTAAACAGTCTACTACACCAACTAAATTTGACTTGTTGCTTATCTTATCTTGTGGTTTCTTCATACAAATTGGTTCACTTGGGCCGATTATGATGGGAAAATCTATCACGACATGAGAACGTGAGGTTAGACCGGGTTCATGGTGTACGGGTCTTACAACTTCACCACCCTTAAAAGAAATTTTGTCATCGAAATTTACACGTACGGATCTTATAACTCCCCCACCCTCAAAAGAAATTTCAACTTTGAAATTTAGATGTACCTTCCAAATCGAATAGGTGGGAATATTGTTTTCTTATTGCATTTTTCTCTTCCCATCCAACCTCTTCCATGTCTTGTCTTTTCCAAGTTACTTTTTGATAATAAATATCCCGGCTCCGGAGATGTTATGCCTTTTAACTGGTGATTTAGGCTGATACTACTTCAAAATTCGAGTCTTCTATCAAATCCGGTGGATCCGCGGTCAATACCGGTGATGGATCTCCAACATACTCCTTCGGTAAAGACACATGAAATACTTGGTGCACACTATGAATAGACGACGGTAATGCGAGTTGATATACTACTCTCCTACGTCTCTCCAAAATTTTCATAACTCTAACACAACTTCCTATTCTTACTATACCGTTTCAAACCACGCATAATTAATATCTTCAAGAACACTTTGTTACTTACGGTGAATTCAAGGTCTTGGTGTCTCTTCTAACAACCTTAAGCTATCTTGACCCTTTCTTTGATCTTGTCTGTCACTCAATAGGTTTCTTTGACAACTCAGGCCTACAATTCTTTGTTCTCTGACTTCATTCCAAAACAGAGGATCATCATGGGTTTCTATTCTATGTTGCTCTTATTTTAAATCTAAATCTATTACTGTGGAACACAAGACGAAATTTATACAAGTCCTCCTTCTGGCTTCATTATTCCCCATTTTTCTCAAAGCTTCAACTACCACATTAGCCTTACTCGAGCGACACTGAATATCATAGTCTTAATCCTTCAGAAGTTCCAACCTTCTTCTCTGCCTCATGTTCAACTTTCTGGGTAAAGAGATAATAAAACTCTTATAATCTGATTTAATCTAAAATCCTTTTCCCTATAGATAATGTCTCCAAGCCTCGATTACATGAAACACCGTTGCTAACTCCAAGTTATTAATGGGGTAACTCTTTTCATGCTCCTTCAATTGTTTTAAAGCATATGTTATCTCTTTTTTACCTTGTATCAGCATGCATCCTAGACCCAATCCTGAAGCATCAGTGTATAGGGTATAAGATTCCCCTGGTACCAGAACGATTAAGATGGGAGTTGATATCAACCTTGCTTTTAGAGTCTGGAATGTTCCTCACACTTGTCGGTTCAAATAAACTTTTCTTCCTTCCTAGTTAGCTTGGTAAGAGGTACGATGATTCTAGAGTAATCCTCCATGAATCGTCTGTAATAACCAACTAACCTAAAAACTTCTGATCTCTGCAATGTTCTTAGGTGTTTCTCACCATATGATTGCTTTTATCTTAATAGGGTCCACCTTTATTCCTTCTGATAATACTACGTAACCCAAGAGGTCACCTCGTTCAATCAAAACTCATATTTCTTGAACTTGACATAAAGCTTCTCCCTTCTCAACCATTATAAGGCTGCTCTAAGGTCCGTTACAAGACTTTCTTCATCTTTGGAATAGATCAATTTATTGTCTATGAAAACTATGACCGACGTGTCCAACATGTCCTAAAACACCTAGTTCATAAGCTCCATAAAAGATGTAAGGGCATTGGTTACTCCAAACGACATAACCAGGGACTCATAATGCCCGTACTTGGTTTTGAAAGTCATCTTCAGATTGTCACTATCAAAATTTTCAACTGATGATAACTTGACCGAAGATAAATCTTAAAAATACCTTTACACCTTGCAGCTAATTAAATAAGTCATCGATCTAAGGTAGTGGATATCGGTTCTTGATCTTGAGCTTGTTCAATTTCTGGTAGTCTATACATAATCGAACACTGTCGTCCTTCTTCTTCACGAATAGTACTGGCGCTCCCCATGTTGAAATACTTGACCGATTAGAATCCTTTCCCTAATAACTCCTGTAGTTAAGTCTTCAATTCCTTCAACTCTGTTAGAGCTATTCTATAGGGTGCCTTAGACACAGGTGCCGACCTTGGTAACAAGTCGATAACGAACTCGGTTGCACAATCAGGTAGCAACCAGGGTAAGTCTCCTGGAATTACGTCAGGGAAGTTTTTGTACTACTTCTATATCTTCCATCTGTGGTGCTTCTTCAATAACGTCTTCCACTATCATATATCCAACTCCTTTCTTTTCAAGGCATCTCTTAACCTTTAATGCAGAGGGGATAAGCTTTTGTTTCCTATGTAATTTTGTACTGCCTTTGCTCTTAAATGACAACCTCTTCTATGCACATAACAGCTTGTAGAGTGTTGAGACAACTAGTCTGTCCCCAAGATGACGTCAAAGTCTATCATCTCAAGTCGAATTACATGGCATCTAAATTTCGTCCATCAATACGATTCAGACATTGTTCATAACACTCATCTAATACAAAATCTAGTCCAAAAGGGCTTGAACTAGTAAAATCTGGTATAATATTTTAATGGCATATCTCACTCCTTCACCTCTTATGGTTTCCAAAGATTATCGCCAATAATCTCATATTTATTCTCATTAGCTTACATCTCTTTTATCACTGCTACTTTATCCTGATCTCTCTTTCATATATCTCGAAAATCATCTTTTGATTGTTTACTCACTACATATCCCAAGTCTACCTATAAGCATTAGGGAATATGGTTATATTCTTATTAAATCCACCAAACTCTCTTGGGTTTTATTCAATCCTCTTGTTCAACATTGAGAGTAACTCAATAGTAATTGTACTAAACCGAGTACCATCATTGCCACCCTTTTCGATTTCATCCTTGTATCCACCCTTAGATATTCTTTTAGAAATCTTCTTCCTTGTCAAAATTCATACTGATATAGCCATCATTAATTCTACTCGAGTGCTATCTGTTACACCCCAATTCTAGTCTAACCAGAATGGTGTGATGAATCTATAATAAACCAACGATTCACCTAGGATCTCGCATAGGTCGTACCCACCATATCAAACCACACATACATTCCACATTATTAATCAGAGGTAATAAACAAATAAGCGGAAGTCTTACAGATAATGAACTGAGAGTCTAATAGTGATAAATAAATATTTAATCCAATTATCTCCGAACCACAAGACATAAAAATAAATAATCAATTACACATCCGATGTTCAAACTATAACTAAACCTAAGAAAAAACACATTGGTTGCACTCGCATGACAAATCATGCGCATCTTCTTCAGATTTTAAGTCCATCGCAACAACGTGTCCATATGTCGGCGCATTCATATATTCTTCAACGGTAGTGTAAGACCCGTGTCAATCTAACCCGGTCTTATCACCTTGAACCAGGGTTACCCATCATGGTCGAGTCTAATGGACTAAGGGCGTGAAGGAGATCGAAATCCCATGTATCAAATTGACCCTAAAACACTCAATTTAAGGGGAGGGTCGCATACCCAGCTAAGGAGGGTCGGACCCCCCAAAACAGAAAGTCAGACCCTCTTTTTTACAGGGAGGGTCGGACATCTTAAGAACCTAGGGTCGACGGGATCATCGACCCTCCCATCGACCCTCAGTTTTCGTTGAAACCGAAATTAGGAAATTTCTTAATTTTTGATTTGGATTCTTTCCAAATCTCAATGGGACTTATTTTAGGAGTTTTTACTCTATAAATAGGACATCCCTAAGCCTCTTTCACTCCTTTTACAACCCTAATTGAATTGAGAGAAAGATAAGAGAAGGAAAAGGAGAAGAAGAGAAGCAAGGGGGAGAAGAAAGCAAAAAGGAGAAGAGTTGCAGAGAAGGAGTATTCTTCTCAGGTATGGATACTAATTCCATGAGTTTCTATAGACCTTAGGATAGATAATGATGAGAGTATGATCTCGGAGATACCCAAACCATCAACCCATGGTTAGGTTTTCATAGAAAACTATGGAAGATTACATGAAAGCCATCTAGGTGGATGATTCATGGCTCTAGACCATGGAATGAATGTTGAATGGACTGTAGGAGAAAGCCATAGGACCCCAAACACGAAGAATGGACTAAAAGGAGGGAAATTGACCAAAATCCACCGAGGGTCGCATAGAGGGTCGATGACCATCTGACCCTATGTGATCCTGAGGATCGACCCTCAGTGTTCGGGAAGTCCAGAATGGGGACTGTCGCACCCAGGGTCGATCATGACTTCGACCCTACCTCCGGCCCTCAGTTAACAACATAGTTTTTAAATTCTGAATAAATTTTAATTAAATTCTATCGACTTTGTTAGGTCTTCTAGCAATATAATAACATTATTAAGGTGATTCTAAAGCTTGGAAGAGGATCTATTAACAAGCTAAGGTGAGAAAACAAGACCTAAACTAATTGGTTAATAATAAACTACTTTTATTTTCTTGAGTCCAATGCTATGCTTGATTCTATGCGAATATGGTTGTAATGTGTATTCAACATGTCATCCAATATTCCTGCTATTATTGTTCATGCATATATAACTTTGTTTACTTATAACATGATGATGATGAGTTGATGCTAGGAATAGGCATGTGAATGTTTGTGTGTGGTTAGTGTGCTTGATGCGAATAGGGCATCAGGGGAGGTGTTATGCAGTGTTTGATCCGGACACTTTAGCTCTATCTCTGACTCAAGTCTTGTGCATTAGCATCGTCGTATCGCCATCACCTTAGCAGAACTATTACGATGTAGGGCATCAAAGAGGGTCTCGGTCCTTGAGTCCTATACTCTACCAGGGGGCCTTAGCTCTATCTCTACGGGTGCTCTGAGTGATGCTGGGGTGAGGCCTTGGATACATTGTTTGACATTAGGATTGGTTAGTAGCGAGCCCCGTTTACAGCCCTAGCCATCAGGGGTTCATTTGTTGGTATGGAGTTGTACATCGATAAATGTGACCTTCGTTGTACAATATTCATTTGGGTGCTGTGGGCGACGGTGAGAGTCAACGGGTGTATCCACACTCTCGTGCATAGAGGTGCGGTGGCCACCTATCCTTTCTATAGCAAAATACAAACGTAAAACCAGACCAAAGATATGAATTGATTACATGCATATGTATTGTTGCATTGTTTTGTTTGCTCACTGAGCCATGATGTGTGCTCACCCCTCGACATCGAATATTTTTAGTTGATGATGCAGGTACAACCGCTGAAGATTATATAAATGCCCCAGAGTATGGGAATGTTGCAGCGATGGTAGTTGAAGCTGAAGTGGATACACATGACTTCTCTTGCGAGTGCGACTCATGTGTATTCGATTAGATATTTTTTCTAGTTTTCTTTATTTGGATTTATTAAAGACATGTATTTGATATTTATTTATGTCTTAGTTGATACAGAATAATTTGTTATTTAAATATTAATATCATAATAGATTCTCAGTTCGTTTTACTGTAAGACTTTCGCTATTATATATTTTTTCTCTGATTATGAATGTGAATGTATGGGGTTCAGATAACACGGATATAGCCTACTCGAGATCCTGGTTGAACCGTTGGTTTGTTAGAGGTTCATCACACCATTCTGAATAGTGTGGAATTGGGGTGTGACAACTTGGTATCAGAGCATCTCAGGCCTTGTCCGCTGAACTAGCCTACATTCAAGACAATTGTGAACTGAGATAGGATAAAAGTAAAAACAGTAATATTAACACATTGTAAGCACAAGTGATAGTTGAGACAAAATTTTAAAAGAGAATAATGCATCTATTAAAGGAGAAACAGTTTACATACAATGAGAGCGAAACAAACGTATATACATAACTAAAGCAGAGTACAGTCCATAACCCGGACAATTACTCTGTAGTACAAAGAAAATAAATACAATCAAGAAGCTGGAGGTGAAGGAGGAGGCGGTGCCTCACGATCTCTGTCATAGTCCTCAACATAGACTCTAGTCAACCAGGCTATCTGAGTCCGGTCGTCCTAGACTAGGCAGAAGATCGGCTACCCGCTGAACAGTACGGTGCTGAGCCTCCATGAGCTCTCCCATCCTCATGGCTGAGGTCCACTGGAAGTCTAGTAGCTCATCCACTCTCACCCGCTGAGCGTCTAGTAACTCTCCCATCCTCATCTCTGATGTACGCTGGGTGTCTATGAACTCATCCACTCTCACACGCTGAGCGTCCAGCAACTCCTCCATCCTCAGATCAGATCTGCACTGAGCCTCTCTGATCTCATGCAACATCTCCATCATATTAGAAGGTGGGCGTGAAGGACCAGCCGCATGAGAAGGACCAGTCTCAGGTATAGGATCCACAGCAGAAGAAGTACCAACTCCATTCGCATGTGTAGGTAAAGGTGGTGGTATCGAGTCGACATCCATATACATGCGGTCATCATCATCAGCAGGATCCGCATGAGCTCTAGCAGCGGCAGCAGCTGCCTCAGCGTCAGCAATCTCAATGCGAGTGTGAGGGCACATCATCTCGCTCCTCTCCTCGTCACTAACTTGGGCATCCCGCATGCCCATCTTGCGATAGCCTCCCAATCGATAGGCGCGAAGGTTTTCTCCCGAACTTCTCATCCACCAAATCAACCCCCAAAGCGAGTAAGGGGCGTGATCATATGTCCATAGGGTAGATTACCCCTATGACCGGGCAATGTGGCACTAATCATAGTCCACGGGATGATGTACTGGCAGAGACGGGCTATCTAGTGCGAGATCTTGTATAGCGAATCTTGGGTCGGAGAAACCCTCTCGTAATGGCCACTCTGTGGAATTAGATTATGCTGAATAATCTTGCAGAAGACCCGTGGAGCTGGACGCATGTAACAAGCTCTCATCTGCCAGCGATCAGGTTGTAGCAACTGACTGTTGATTTCTGCCCTCATCTCCATGGAAACAAACCGGCTCTCTCGAGACAAGAAACCATAGGGCCATCATAGGAAATGCCCAGTAGATTGGCCAGCTGTCGATAATCAAAAGAAATGTTCACTCCCTTTACATTGCTAGTGATGCGTAGCTCGTGACCCCTATCCACATTATTGTAATCCCCCACCACAATAGAACTGTCGCACTAAATCCGGGCATGTGCACGCGTCGTAAGTGATGGCAGGGAGCTACCCCATATCACCAAATGCTCTCTCCACATTGAACAGGGCTAGCTCAGCCAAGTTCACCATACGACCACCCTCTACCTTCTTACAGAGTGTAGTGGGCATACTGTGCCTCGGCTTCATTAGAGTGGAAGAGAAGCGGATCGCGAACTCTGGGTACCTTAGTACGAGCCATGGTATCTGCAAAGAAAAACAGATAATGAGTTAATAGGATAAAAACTAAAATTTGACATTATAACGACGTAAGTGGCCAAAAGCCTCACTTATCACCAATACACGTGGGCAGGAGGACTTACGTAGGCTCTAACATATCCTACAACACACATACAGTAGGTAATTTTAACTAATAGGGTCCAAATTGAAGAAATTTCAAGAAATCAAAAATTTCGACAAATTAGGGAAAAAAGAGCAAAAATCCAAGTTTCTCGATAACCAACCGATGAAACTCAAAATTTTTTGAGGGCTTTCATTCCTTGAGACACCAATAACAAAAGCCCCCAATAAAAATCGAATTTTTACGGTTGGAAAAAGTTTAATTTAAACAATACGAGTTAATTGGATCAAAATTTAGAAAAGTAAACCTAAAAACAGGTAGAAAAGAGAAAGCATACCTGTAGAGATGATGTGGACGTTGAAACACGGATCCAAACTGACCAAAATAGCGGAGTGACACTGTAGCAACTCAAAGGTGAGAGACGAGTCGAAACGGGAGGGAAATAACAGAGAATGAACCCAGAATCGGATCTTAAAGGTCTGATTTTTGGTCTGAGGGGCGGATAATTCGACTAGGACCATCGACCCTCCCATCGACCCTCGGCTCTCGGGAATCTAACAGAAAACCCAAATACTGAGGGTCGGATATCCATCGACCCTCACATCGACCCTCAGCTCTCGGGAAGAACAGGTCATTCCCAGGGTCGGATACTGAGGGTCAGACATACCATCGACCCCCACCATCGACCCTGGATAGAAAAGACAGTATTTTTTTTATAAAATGAGCTGAAATTTGAAATTTTACATCAGTTAGCGTGCCTACATGAAGTATCAATGATTTTTCACCTATTTTGATGATTTTTAGGCACCACCAATCTCAGAAGAAATTATGTCTGGACGTAGAGTAACCAGACAGAGCCAAACTGCAGTTCCACCACCACCACCTGTGGAGGAAACTAGCCAGGAGAATATATATATACCAGGAAATCCAAATCAGGAAAATCCTACAAATTTGCCACCTCCACCACTAGAGTTGGCAACGGTGGTAATGAATTTAGCACAGCAGCTGCAACAGATGCAACATGCACAGGCCCAAATGCAAGTTGCAATGAGAATTATGTTCCAAGCCGCTCATGCTACACCCATGCAGACGAGACAAGCCAGTGCAGCACTAGTGGGTAATCACCCAGCACCTCAAACACCTCAACCACCAGCTGCATAGATTCCAGTATCAGGACCGAAAGCAGCTCAGGTTAACTATCAGTTTCCACAACCCATGTTTGGGGCATACCCCCAAAATCAGCTGGATCACTCTCGACTGGTTGAGAGATTTCTGAAGATGAAGCCCAAGGAATTTAACGATAAACCGTCGGATCCATTATGGCCATCACATTGGATCGACGAGATAGAGAGAAACTTCTTCATGATGACTATCATGGAAAAAGAAAAAGTACTATGTGCCACCTTCATGCTAAAGGGTGATACACATCATTGGTGGAAATCTACCAGAGCATATCTACTGACCAAGCACGCCCTATTGACGTGGGCCATATATAAGGAAGCGTTCTTCAAGAAGTACTTTCCCCGAAGCTTCAGAGATTCGATGGAGAAGGAATTCTTGAGTTTATATCAGGGACAAATGTCAGCGGATGCATATCAACAGCATTACGAAGAGCTGTATTTCTTTGCACCACTTAGTATGCAAGAAGAAGACACTAAGACCCGTAGGTTTGTCACGTGACTTAGAGGAAGCATCAGAGAGCACATTCTGGGCTTGGAAAAGAAGATATATAATGAAGCTGTTGAAATTGCTTGAGTTATTGAATCAAGCCAGAAGGAAAGCTATTTTATACAAAACAGAGGTGTGAAAAGGCCAGCTGGAAATTCTTACAACGGAGGTAATAACAGGACATACAAGGCTTTTCGTACTCAGAATTTCATCGCTGCACCCAAGACCATTCAAGCAGCTCAGTAGCAACCAAAGCCAAATACTGAGAGTCCAAGATGTTATAACTGTAATCAAGTGGGACATATGATGAGAGAGTGTCCTAAACCCCGGAAGCCACAACATCAAGGATGAGTGTATGCTGTTACATCCGAGGATGCTGCCGCATCACCCGATGTGGTCACAGGTATGACTGAAACCTTTTAAGTTGTAATTACATTGTATGAGCATGTAGACTAAGTAAAATAAATCACAGGTATCGTACCTATAAATGGCGTATCCGTCAGAGTACTCTTTGATTTAGGAGCTACTCATTCCTTTATATCTGTGTCATTCGGAAAGAAGTTGAATTTACCCATCAAAACATTGGACTACAAACTACTTGTATGGTCACCAATGGGGTTAGAAGTGGAATTAGAGAAAGGTTATGGACCATGTCCAGTTCTCATTGGCGATAAAACCTTAGATGCAACCTTGATACAACTTGAGATGACAGACTTTAACGTCATCTTGGGAATGGACTGGTTAGCTCGGCATTCTGCAACCCTATTATGCACCGAAAAGAAGCTTACATTCAAAGACAAAGAAGGAGCAGAATTCAGTTTTTTGGGAACCAAACTTCCCCGCAGACGCAAGCTGATACTCTCAACACTGAAGGCTAAGAAGTGCCTTGAAAAGGGGGCAGTCGGGTATCTAGTATCAGTGGTCGACCTAACCAAGGAAGCACTATGAATGGAAGATATTGATGTCGTGCGGGACTATCCCGATGTATTTTCGGAGGAACTACCAGGATTACCATCCGACAGAGCCACCGAGTTTGTGATAGACCTTATACCTAGAGCCGCACCAGTATCAAAAGCACCTTATAGAATGGCTCCTACTGAACTGAAGGAATTGAAAGTGCAACTACAGGAACTGCTGGACAAGGGTTATATTCGACCCAGTATATCACCATGGGGAGCACCGGTATTATTCGTAAAGAAGAAGGACGGAAGCGTTCGATTATGTATCGACTATCGGGAGTTGAATAAACTGATAATCAAGAATTGATATCCACTACCTCGGATCGATGACTTGTTCGATCAGTTGCAAGGATCAAAAGTATTTTCTAAGATCGACCTTCGGTCAGGCTATCATCAGTTGAAGATTAAAGAAGGTGATATTCCTAAGACAACTTTCAAGACCAAATATGGACATTATGAGTTCTTGGTCATATCTTTCGGATTAACAAACGCACCAACAACTTTCATGGAGCTTATGAACCGAGTTTTCCACGATATGTTGGATACGTCGGTTATAGTATTTATTGATGATATATTGGTATACTCCAAGGACAAGGAAACCCATGTCAAGAACCTAAATGCCCCCCTACAGCGTTTAAGGAAAGAGAAGTTATATGCCAAATTTTCCAAGTGTGAGTTTTGGCAAAGTGAAGTCGCCTTCCTAGGCCATGTAGTATCCGCAGAAGGTATCAAAGTGGACCCCAGCAAGATCGAGGATATTGTAAAGTGGGAAGCACCAAAGAGCGTTTCAGAAATTAGATGTTTTCTGGGTCTCGCTAGTTATTATCGGAGATTCGTGGAGGATTATTCCCGGATTATTGTACCTCTCACCAGTCTGACTAAGAAAGGTGAAAAGTTTGTGTAGACAGATAAATGTGAGAAGAGCTTCCAGACATTGAAGACCAGATTGATATCCGCTCTGATTTTGACTATTCCTGTTCCAGGATAGACATTTACCTTATACACTGATGCGTTAGGACTGGGATTAGGATGTGTGCTTATGCAAGGAGAGCAAGTGATTGCATATGCTTCAAGACAGTTAAAGGTACATGAGAAAAATTATCCCACTCATGATCTGGAGTTAGCGGCAGTAGTACATGCTGTCAAGATATGGAGACATTACCTATACGGAGAGAAATTTTAGATTAAGTCGGACCATAAAAGTTTTACTTATTTATTTAATCAGAAGGATTGAATATGAGACAAAGAAGATGGTTGAAACTATTGAAGGACTATGATTGTGATATTCAGTATCATCCGGGGAAAGCTAACGTAGTAGCGGATGAGTTGAGAAAAAAGGCAATGATAAAATCTCAGGGAGAGGTTAGTACAACTGTAGCAATGTGTACTACCAAAATGGTATTCACTCACTGCAGTGAGCAGTATGTGATAGATACAATGGATGGATCGGCCAACCAAGGGTTTATTCATCGATTTTCCAATATGTTCGCTGCATTAAAAATTATTCCGGATATAAGGGATGAAGTGAAGACAGCTATTAAATCAGATCCTTATCTAAGAACAGTACAAGAAGATATCGAGAAAGGTAGGACTAATCCTGAGTTCACCTCGGACGAAGAGAAAGTACTAAAATATAAAGGAAGAATATGTGTACCTGAAACAGAAAGTATGGACATTAGACACCGACTGATGAATGAAGCCCATACCACCATCTATTCAATACATCCTGGAAGTACAAAAATGTATCATGATCTAAAGAAATTATATTGGAGGAGAGGAATGAAAGCATATGTAGCTAAGTTCGTGTCTCAATGCCTAAATTGTCAGAAAGTAAAAGCTGAATGACAACAACCCGCAGGACTGTTACAACCGTTATCGGAACCAGTTTGGAAATGGGACTGCATCACTATGGACTTCGTCACGGGATTACCACTGACTCCTCGAGTAGTTGATGCAGTTTGGGTGATTGTAGACCGTCTAACTAAAATAGCTCGCTTCATACCAATACGACCGCAGTATACACTGGAAAGGTTAGCCAAGCTGTATGTGGATAATATTATTCGATTACACGGTGTACCAGAAAGCATTGTGTCCGATAGAGATCCACGATTTACTTCTAAGTTTTGGGAGGGATTGCAAAAGGCTATGGGTACAACATTGAAGTTCAGTACCGCATTCCACCCACAGACAGATGGACAGTCAAAGCGTACAATCCAGATTCTAGAAGATATGCTACGAGCATGTGTAATTGACTTCAAGGGATCATGGGATGAACGATTACCACTGATCGAGTTCGCTTATAACAATAGCTATCAGGCTACTATACAGATGTCACCTTATGAAGCACTGTATGGTAGAAAGTGTCGAACTCCTTTGTTTTGGAATGAAGTGGGAGAACGTAGTATTGTTGGGCCGGAATTTATTGAAGAGACTTGTCGAGTGGTTGACATTATCATGGAAAGAGTGAGAACAGCTCAGAACCGTCAGAAGCAATATGCAGATACTCGACGCAGAGATCTTGAGTTCGTTGTAGGTGATAAAGTATTCTTGAAGGTATCGCCTATGCGAGGACTGAAAAGGTTCGAATAGAAAGGGAAACTAAGTCCAACATATGTCTGGCCGTATGAGATTTTAGCTAAGCGGAAAGTTGCTTATCAGTTAGCACTACCACCATCTATGTCAAGTGTGCATGACGTATTTCATATTTCCCTATTGAAGAAGTATGTCAAGGATCCAGCACACGTGTTGACAGTAGATTTATCGAAATTGATTGATGATTTGACATTTGAAGTAACACCAACGGAGATCACCAGCAGAAAAGTTCAACGTCTACGCAACCGAGATATCTATTATGTTAAGGTCACATGGAAAAGTAGAGACATGGAAGAAATCACATGGGAACAAGAAAATGCCATGCGAAAGCAATACCCTCACTTATTTGATTCAGAAGGTACGTACAATTTTGAGGACAAAATTTTTATAAGTAGGGGGGAGTTGTAAGACCCGTGTCAATCTAACCCAGTCTTATCACCTTGAACCAGGTTTACCCATCATGGTCGAGTCAAATGGACTAAGGACGTGAAGGAGATCGAGATCCCAGGTATCAAATTGACCCTAAAACACTCAATTTAAGGGGAGGGTCGCATACCCAGCTAAGGAGGGTCGGACCCCCCAAAACAGAAAGTCAGACCCTCTGTTTTACAAGGAGGGTCGGACATCTTAAGAACCTAGGGTCGATGGGATCATCGACCCTCCCATCGACCCTCAGTTTCCGTTGAAACCGAAATTAGAAAATTTCCTAATTTTTTATTTGGATTCTTTCCAAATCTCAATGAGACTTATTTTAGGAGTTTCTACTCTATAAATAGGACGTCCCTAAGCCTCTTTCACTCCTTTTACAACCCTAATTGAATTGAGAGAAAGAGAAGAGAAGGAAAAGAAGAAGAAGAGAAGCAAGGGGGAGAAGAAAGCAAAAAGGAGAAGAGTTACAGAGAAGGAGTATTCTTCTTAGGTATGGATACTAATTCCATGAGTTTCTACAGACCTTAGGATAGATAATGATGAGAGTATGATCTCGGAGAAACCCAAACCATCAACCCATGGTTAGGTTTTCATAGAAAACTACGGGAGATTACATGAAATCCATCTAGGTGGATGATTCATGGCTCTAGACCATGGAATGAATGTTGAATGGACGGTAGGAGAAAGCCATAGGACCCCAAACACGAATAATGGACTAAAAGGAGGGAAATTGACCAAAATCCACCGAGGGTCGCACAGAGGGTCGATGACCATCCGACCCTATGTGATCCTGAGGATCGACCCTCAGTGTTTGGGAAGTCCAGAATGGGGAGGGTCGCACCCATGGTCGATCATGACTCCGACCCTACTTCCGACCCTCAGTTAACAGCATGGTTTTTAAATTATGAATAAATTCTAATTAAATTCTATCGACTTTGTTAGGTCTTCTAGCAATATAATAACATTATTAAGGTGATTCTAAAGCTTGGAAGAGGATCTATTAACAAGCTAAGGTGAGGAAACAAGATCTAAACTAATTGGTTAATAATAAACTACTTTTATTTTCTTGAGTCCAATGCTATGCTTGATTCTGTGCGAATATGCTTGTAATGTGCATTCAACATGTCATCCAATATTCCTACTATTATTGTTCATGCATATTTAACTTTGTTTACTTATAACATGATGATGATGAGTTGATGCTAGGAATAGGCATGTGAATGTTTGTGTGTGGTTAGTGTGCTTGATGCGAGTAGGGCATCAGGGGAGGTGTTATGCGGTGTTTGATCCGGACACTTTAGCTCTATCTCTGACTCAAGTCTTGTGCATTAGCATTGTCGTATCGCCATTACCTTAGCAGAACTATTGCGATGTAGGGCATCAAGGAGGGTCTCGGTCCTTGAGTCCTATACTCTATCGGGGGGGGCTTAGCTCTATCTCTACGGGTGCTCTGAGGGATGCTGGGGTGAGGCCTTGGATACATTGTTTAACAATAGGATTGGTTAGTAGCGAGTCCCGTTTGCAGCCCTAGCCATCAGGGGTTCATTTGTTGGTATGGAGTTGTGCATCGATAAATGTGACCTTCGTTGTACAATGTTCATTTGGGTGTTGTGGGCGATGGTGAGAGTCATCGGGCGTATCCACACTCTCGTGCATAGAGGTGCGGCGGCCACCTATCCTTTCTATAGCACAATGCAAACGTAAAACTAGACCAATGATATGAATTGATTGCATGCATATATATTGTTGCATTGTTTTGTTTGCTCATTGAGCCATGATGTGTGCTCACCCCTCGACGTCGAATATTTTTAGTTGATGATGCAGGTACAACCGCTAAAGAGTATATAAATGCCCCAGAGTACGGGAATGTTGCAGCGATGGTAGTTGAAGCTGAATGGGATACACATGACTCCTCTTGCGAGTGCAACTCATGTGTATTCGATTAGATATTTTTTCTAGTTTTCTTTATTTTGATTTATTAAAGACATGTATTTGATATTTATTTATGTCTTAGTTGATACAAAATAATTTTTATTTAAATATTAATATCACAATAGATTTTCAGTTCGTTTTACTATAAGACTTCCGCTATTATATATTTTTTCTCTGATTATGAATGTGAATGTATGGGGTTCAGATAACACGGATATAGCCTACTCGAGATCCTGGTTGAACCGTTGGTTTATTAGCGGTTCATCACACCATTCTGAATAATGCAGAATTGGGGTGTGACAAGTAGGACCTGCATCATCAACTAGAAATATTCGATGTCGAAAGGGTGAGCACACATCACGGCTCAGTGAGCAAACAAAATAATGCAACAAATATATGCATGCATTCAATTCATATTTTTGGTCTGGTTTTTAAGTTTGCAATGTGCTATAGAAAGGTTTGGTGGCCACCGCACCTCTATATAAGACAAGTGCGTGAAGCCGTCCAATGGATCAAACACCATTGTCGTCCCACATGCACCCATCATGGAATAGAGATAGAGCTAAAGTATTCGGATCAAACACCACCAACACATCCCCTGATGCCCTACCCATACCAATACGTAAGCCCCTATTAGCGAGGGCTTGCAAACTGGGCTCGCAACTAACCAATCCTAATGCCAAATAGTGTATCCAAGGCCTTACCCTAGCATCCCTCAATACGTCCATAGAGATAAAACTAAGACCCCCCGGCAGAGTCAGAGACCACACGGTCCGAGACCACCTCCCCTGATGCCCTACAACGTAATAGTTTTGCTAAGGTAATGGCGATACGATGATGTCAGTGGGAAAGACTTGAGTAGAGATAGAGCTAGAGTCTGGTGACGAGGTCAAAGACCACCATGCCACGTCCTCCCCCTGATGATCCACTCGCATCCAAAACACCAACCACACACATATAATCACATGCCTATTCCTAGCATCATCATCATCATCATATTATAAATAAACAGAATTAAATATGCATGAGCAGTAATAGCACGAAATATTGGATGACATGTGAGATGCACATTACTAGCATACACGCATAGAATCAATCATGGCATTGGACTCAATAAGAGTAAACAGTTTGTTATTATCCAATTAGTTTAGGTCTTGTTCCCTCACCTATTAGAAATTCTCGATGTCCTTTCAAGCCTTGAAATTCTCTTTGAATTGATTTAACAACCTAAAAGTTATATGAATTTAAGTTAGGGTTCAAATGTGACATGTTACAGTAGTCGAAAATCAAAATAGAACACTAATAGGTGTCTGATTGGTCCTATGGTCTCATGCTGTATCGACCTTACTGTCTATGGTCGATACCCTATGGTCGCATATGATGCGATCATAGCTGCGACCATATGATTTCTGAAATCTTCCCGAATGACTATGGTCGATCCTCTGGTCATAGTGGTCATGCTATGGTCGACCGTAGCTGCAACCTTGAGATTTCTGATCACAGTCTACATGAAATTTGAGTTCTTCCTGGGTCAATTCTTCTGTTCTGCAATGGGGTTTTCATCCTATGGCCATCATTAGTAATTTCTTAACAACCCTAATCATCAAATTCACTCCTCATGGTTCTCCTTGGGATTTTTTCGAGGAAATCACATAGATCATAATAGGTTGATATTGCCTATCCTCATAGAAGTCTTATTCCTTAGAGTTTACATCTCCAAAGATTCGTTTCATACCTTTGCCTGTGATAGAGAGCCAATCTCTTCTCAGTAAATTCTTCTCCTTAGCTTTTTCTTCTTCTCCTTCTCTTCCTTCTCTTCCTTCTCTTCCTTCTCTTTCTCTAGGGTTTACTAATATTCTAAAAGAGTGAAAAAGGGCTGAGGGACGTCCTTTATATAGAGGAAAACTCTCCATATAGAGTCCTCTTTTAATTAGCAAAGCAATCCCTTAGTTTAGGAAAGTTTCCAAAACTCAGAGTCTGATCTGGGTTATCACGGTCGATCATACGGTCGCATAAACCGTCGACCATAAGGTCGAAATCATCGACCGTGGGGTTCTGGATTTGAGATTTGTGTTCCCTTCCTTATGGTCAACCATACCTACCCAGGTATGCGACCTTAGGTATGTTTTTAGTGTTTTTAACTCGATTCTCATACCTGGTTTGCGATCTATCTTCACACGCTCGGTCCACTTGGTCCAAGAATGATGGGAAGACCTGACACGACATGGTTAGACCAAGTTAGTGGAGTATGGGTCTTACACTATCTACTATTTACTAGCTGCTCTTGATAGTTCTCACTTCTTTTTCATGTGCCCTTTTGCAGACCATGACTACTATCCATCCATCTAGCAATCTCAAAATAGATTCTCCAATACTTCATCCGAGGTTTCTTGGCTATGGAGATTATTCTAAATTCAATCGTCTTCCCTCCAATAATTTCTTTATTAACTAAACATCTTATCAATGAAGGTCAGGGAATGCAAGAATTAGAATGTTTATCCAGAAGCGATTTATTTCCTTCTTTCGAATCATTATAATGACGAACTTTTGTTTTATCTAGTGAACCTAGATTTAAAGGATCAAGAATAAATCTATGGTAAACCAAGCGACATCCAAAGGTCGTTAGGTTGCACGGTGGTCTAAATACATAGAAATAGAGGTTCTACAACTCTTAATCTCATGGTTACAGGTTATTTCGAGTATATAATGTCATTGGTCAAGGCACTACAAGAATAAATCGGGAGAAAGTTTTGGATACATCAATAACTCAGGTACAAAAATCAAAATATGTACGTTTAAAATTATTAAACCTTTAACTGTTCATTTAGTTCATATCTCTATTCATGTTGTCGATCATGAAAGTAGCTTAGATTGGTATAATCAGGACTAATTCTGAGGAAACAACATCTATAACTCTAATTGGTAGGTTGAATAGAGAAGGTATCCTGTCAAGGCATGACAAGTTAGAATCATGTATGTGCATCCTCTATAATCATAAGGGTAAGTCAACAATATACTGCATCCTGTATACACTTGTCTAAAAATATGGCCACAATAGATTTGATCCCTTATTGAAAAAAAATTGAGGCTTCATCTTCAGAAAACGTTCCTCAACACTTGTCGGATCATTCTGCCATGATGCGGCGATCTCATATATCGATGGCTAATAAGGGTAACCACCTCGATACACTGCTTATTGTGCACCAGGATTTTACACTAAGGTGTACGTTATTGGGACCTATTGTATGGTAGGTACTGTGTTATGGCTAATAGGTGTTGAAGGTAAAGTTTTGCTACTAACTAGTATCGTACTTGGTCTGACCTGGAGGTGTTGGTATAGCAATGGCAACTAGGGTAGTGATTCCCATGGTAACTTGTATAGCTAGTAACATCTGTTGTTGCTCTTGTATTTTACTAGGCCAAGTTCGTCACAATCGTGGCCAAGGCACTTAGTGGTCTAGGTAAATTATCTGGAGTGGCCTGATTGTTCATCCCCTTTCACTTGCTCCAGTCTAATTATCATTATTGGACATCTTCTTAGATGGGTTCTCATTACCCATTTTTGACCCATATGGTGGTGGAGTCAGGTTGTGGCCTCTTTTTAATGCTCAATGGTGACGGATCAGCGTGTGGTGGATCTCACTTTGAGTCTCCACATCACCCAGAAGTATAGCTTTATCTTCTTTTATAGTTACTCTCGTTTTTTTTTGTATGACCATTATTCTCCTATCTCTGTTGGATTCGACCTGAGATCTTTCCCTTTACCACTACCGGGATTTAGGTGTTACTAGTCATTTTTCTTCTTTCTTTATCATACGTCGAGTTCCACCTCTTGTGAGTACCAACTCGGTATTCTAATTTTCTACTTTACTGATGCTCCCTTCTTGCTACTGTACTATATCCTTTGTATTTTCAAGCAACTACCCAATTGGTAGATCGTATCATATGTTATTTGTTTACCAGGATACATTTAGATTTTTTTTTTGTCTGTATATACATATGGTTCCACCTTTTATATGTACATTATTGTCTTATTTAAGTTCTATCTCCATCAACACAGGTGCTTATGGTGTGTTTGTATTAAAGCTTTTAAATATAACCTAACTCAGTTCATGACTTTTGTGGAACAATTCAGGTTTGATGGGCAGAGCCTGAGAGCTCTGATACCAAGCTGTCACACCCCAGTTCATGACTCTTGTAGAATTATTCAGGTTTGAGGGGTAGAACCTGAGAGCTCTGATACCAATCTGTCACACCCAAACTCTGGACTAAACAGTGGTGTGATAAACTCTCATAAAAACCAACGGTTCAACCAGGATCTCGTAAAGATTGTGCCAACCATGTTAAACCAAAACATAATCCATAGTAATAACCAGAGATAATAATTAAATAGCAAAAGTCTTATTAATAATGAACTGAGGGCTACATTAAATAATCGAGTTATTCTCCAAGTAACCGAAACATAAATATAACAAACTATTACAATTACTAAAATACGAAAGTTAAACACTAAGCGTAAACATAGTTGAAACACTCATTTGACAAGGCATATTCGTCCTCCATAGCTTGCTTGTCCATAGCCACTACAAGTCCATACATTAGCATATTCATGAAGTCTTCAATCGTAATACCTGCAACATCAGAAACTAAAAAGAATTACGGGCGTGAGGGTCAATTCTCCAATACGAGCTCAGTGAGTAAACAAAACAATGCAACAAACATATGCATGCATCAATTCATATCCTTGGTCTGGTTTTAAGTTTGCAACTGTACTATAGAAAGGATTAGCGGCCATCACACCTCTATACACGAGTGTGTAAATCCACCAAATGGATCAAACACCATTACCGTCCCACATGCACCCACTATGGAATAGAGATAGAGCTAAAGTGTCTGGATCACACACCGCCAACACTTCCCCTGATGCCCTACCCATACCAAGAAGTAAGCCCCTGCTGGTGAGGGTTTGCAAACTGGGCTCGTAACAAACCAATCCTAATGCCATCCAATGTATCCAAAGCCTCACCCCAGCATCCCTCAATACGTCCATAGAGATAGAGCTAAGGCCCCTCGGTAGAGTCAAAGACCACATGGTCTAAGACCACCTCCCCTGATGCCCTATGACGTAATAGTTCCTCTAAGGTAGTTGTGCGACCTACATGCAAATTTCGAGGACGAAATTTCTTTTAAGGGTGGGGGAGTTGTAAGACCCGCACTCCATGAACCCGATCTAAACCTTTAATTCATGTCATAACAAGTCTTCCAATCATCGTCGGGCCAGACGGGATGAGCGGATGACAACCAGGTATGAAAACGGACCTAAAATATGATATTTTTCATATCGGTCTATGGTACCGGTCGACTGGTAAGTTTGCACGAGCAGACTAGTTAGATCCATAAACGGATCTCTTTGGGTCCCGCTTTCTAAATCTCGAGCCTAGGGACTTTCCTAAGGTAGGGAAACTTCCTAAACCCAAACCTAGTCTATTTAAGGACCCTTAAACCTCCTTAGAACTCTTTGATTGTTTCTCACAAACCCTAGAGAGGAGAAAGAGATCGAAGAAGGAGAAGGAGCTAAGAAAGGTGGGAGAAGTGCCGCCATTGGACGAAGAACACCATACTTGCGAACCAACGGTAAGTGCTTGAATATCTCTCTAAGTTAAGCATTATAGTTGATTAATCATGAATTGATCATTACCATGCAAGGCGAGGTATTGATCTAAAACCCTTAAATTACCGTCAAACCCTAATACAGTCGATAAACCCGAGATTCGCATTCTAGGCTAAGGATCATCGAAACTAGGACTTGAATGGAACATGAAACAACTTTAACTCATTGCTCAGGCCTAGAATGCATAGGAGAAACCCTAGAAACAATAATGGGTGATTGACGAAAGGCGAACACCAAGATTGGTGGTCTTTCGGAGGCATACCGGTCGATCATACCGGTCACACCATATGCGACCCGTACTATGATCGGTACCTCTCGGGAGCTGGTCTGTGGGGGACCGATCGACCATACCAGTCGCACCTTTCCCTACAGTGCAGCGATAGGTACCTGCGATCGGTATGCACTATGAGGGGTATATTTTGATCCAGTTGGTTTTCTGACCAACGTAAACCCTGAGAAATTAATTCAACCCTAACATCATGTAGGCCCTTGTGATAGCAAGTTTAGATTCTGTGACGCGGAGAAAGTTAGCAATCAAGTGTCAGGTAAGGGAATCGGACATAAACCCTAATAACTTAATAACAGTAAAACGTTGTTAGTAATTATGATTCAGTGGAATGGTGTTTGTGCATACTCGCATGTCATCTTTACATTCAGTTATTATATTGTTCATGCATACTTGCTATGCTAGGATGTGACTGTTAGGCATATAATTGTTTTCGTTGGTGTGTGGAATGGGAAGGGCTTGGGGTCTGGGATCATTCCTCACACTAGCACCTTTTCGTATCGCTTCTATCTTAGCATGCTTGGTGCGGATAGGGTATCAGGGGGAAGAAGTGGCACTGTGGTCTTCGGTCTGGCCACTAGACTCGAGCCCTATCTCTATGTCGTAGGGAGCTATGCTAGGATAGGGCCTACTCTGATGATATATAGGATTGGTTAGTTGCGAGCCCAGTTTGTAAACCCTTGCCAATAAGGACTTACGTATTGGTATAAGTAGGGCATCAGAGGAAGTGTTGATAGTGTATGATCCGGACACTTTAGATCTATCTCTATTCCATGGTGGGTGCATGTGGGACGACAGTGATGTTTGATCCATTGGACGGATTCACACACTCGTGTATAGAGATGCGGTGGTCGCCAATCCTTTCTATAGCACATTGCAAACTTAAAACCAGACCATAATGTGAATGTTATTCATGCATGTTGTTTGTTGTATTGTCTGATTTTCTTACTGAGCTAAGTTGTGAGCTCACCCTTGTGTACACACTATTTTTAGATGTTGATGCAGGTTACACTGTGGAGGACTACATGGATGCTCCAATATATAGAAGAGTTGATGCCCTGAAAGTGAAAGCAGGGGAGGACGAGCATGACGCTTAATATGAGTGCCCTTACTGTGTGTACCTCTAAGATGGTTTTATTTTATTTTATTTTATTTCAGTTGGATTCATAAATTGTGTAAAGATATTTTATTTACATTTTGGTGTGGAGAATAATTGGTACTATGCTTACAATGTAGAACTCAGCTCATTTAATTTAAGACTTTCGTTGTATTTAATCGTATTCTGATTGTGGTTATGTGCAATGGTTTATGTTAATGGACACGGTCTTATTGAGATCCTGGGGTGAACCATTGGTTTAGTGGCGGTTCACTCACACTTCTGGTTCAGTCGAAATTGGGGTGTGATAATGGCGTTACGATAATGTCAGTGGGTAAAACTTGAGTAGAGATAGAGCTAGAGTCTGGTGACCAGGTCAGAGACTACAGTGTCCCGTCCTCCCCCTAATGCCTCATTCGCATCTAACACACTAACCACACACACAATCACATGTCTATTCCTAGCATCATCATCATCATTATGTTATAAATAAACAGAAATAAATATGCATGAGTAGAAATAGTAATAATATTGGATTACATATGAGATGCACATTACAAGCATATAAGCATAGAATCATTCACTTCATTGGACAAATATAATAAAATAATTTATTATCAACCAATTTGTTTAGGTCATGTTCCCTCACCTTTGATTGATGTTTATTCATCTCCCAATCTTTAAAAGTCACTTTGAATCTATAGGGAACTTAAACAATTAATGTATTTAAGTTAGGGTTCATGTTTACCAAGTTACAGTAGTCGAAAACCTTGTTTGGTCTCAAAATATACTTGTTGTTATCGTGTGGTCGACCCCTGTGGTCGACCCTGTGGTCTCAATATATGCGACCACACGACGTATGGTAGATCCTATGGTTGCACTACATGCCACTATAAGTATGCCCACACAATTTTTCAAAACTTCCCGAATAGCTGTGGTCAACACACTGATCACCCTACGGTTGACCATAGCTGTGACCAGACAATTTCTGGTTAATTTTTACTTTCAATGCGAGTTCTTCCTGAGTCAATTTCTTGGCTCATCACTTGGGTTCATCCTATGGTTATCCTATGACCATTATTTACAGTTTCTCATTAACCATTAACCCTAATCCATCCCTTATGGTTATCTTTGAGATTTACTCAAAGGATCACATGGATCATATTGGTTTAACATCCCCAATCCACAATAGAAAACCTTATTCAATAGGATCTACATCTACAAAGATAAGTTTTATACTTTAGCTTACTGTACAAAGCTAGAACCTTCTCTGCAAAATTTTTCTCTCAGCTTTCTTCTCCAAATCTCCTTCTCCTTCTCTTCCTCTCTCTTTCTCTCTTCGGTTTAGGGTTTGAGTGATCCAAAAGAGTGAGAAACGGTAGAGGGACGTCATCTTTATATTGAAAAACTCTCCTTGTAGAGTCCCTCTACAATAAGGAAAGAGATCCCCTTTGATTTGGAAAGTTTCCAAATCTCGGAGTTGGTTCTGGTTCGTGCAGTCGATGGTGTGGTCGCATAATCCATCGACCATATAATTCCAAAATAGTAGACCACACGTTGTGCGGTCTCAACCTAGTCGACCATAAGGTTGACCACACGTGAGACCATACAATCAAAATTTACTGGTTTTTAGATTTTGATTAGTTGCTTCCACACAAACTTAAACAGTCAACCACACCAATTAAATTTAACTTGTTGCTTACATTATCTTGTAGTTTCTTCATACAAATTGATTCACTTGGGCCGATTATGATGGGAAGATCGGTCACGACATGAAAACGTGAGGTTAGACCGGGTTCAAGGCTTGCTGGTCTTACAACTGTCGTCCTTCTTCTTCACGAACAGCACCGGTGCTCCTCAAAGCGAGATGCTCGGCTGTATAAAACCCTTGTCCAACAACTCCTATAGTTGAGTTTTCAATTCTTTTAGTTCTGTAGGAGCCATTCAATAGGGTGCCTTAGAAACTGATGCCGACCCTTTTCCATCATTGTATTATTCGTGGGTGTATATTCACATTTTTCCCAACGGAACATATATTCCCATCGAGTATAATATTAGATTTTTTCCGACGGAAATACTATTTCTATCAAGAAAAATGTGTATCTTTACCAATGGCACTTAATTTTTCATGGGTAAAAAAGTATATATTTATCGATGGAAAATATATTACCGTCGGAAAAAATGTGTATATTTATTGATGGAAAATATATTACCATTGGTTAAAATGTGTATCTTAATCAATGGAGAAATGATTTCCATTGAGTAAAATACTACATTTTTATCAACGGAAATTTTTATTTCCATCAAGAAAATTGTGTATCTTAACCAACGGAACTTAATTTTCCGTTGAAAAAAATGTCTATATTTACTGAAGCAAAATATGTTACCATCGGTAAAATTAGTAATTTTTTTCAAATTTTCCAGGTGGTAACCATACTGATCAGTATTAATGCACCTTTAAATTTCATGTACATGTACAAACTTGAAAGAAATACAATTCTAAAACTATAATTTTATATTTTATTAAAATTTTATATGAAATGTGTACAAAGACCTAGTTCAACTTATAAAAATACAAATTTAAAAGCATGGGATTGGGGGTATGTATACAGTAAACAAATTTAACTAATCGAACAGATTAACATCTTATTGTTTTGATAAATTGACTAATGTTTTTTCCTTTAGCATTGCAATGACTATTACCCAAAAAAAAAAAAAAATCTTAGCAATGACTAAATAAAAATGTCGTCCCTGGGTTCTTCTTTGGTTCTAGGAAACACAGATTGTCTGAGCTCTATGTTTAATCCAACGGCAACTAGGTTGAGATTGGGATTGGGTTTACTTGGCCCAAGTACTGCGGCAAGAAAGGGTTGTAATCACTTAGCCGCCTCACGTTAACTAGTGCACCTTGTCAAACACAATGATCAACATAAACAAGCCCAATTATTAGATCAATGAAAAACATGTATGTTTTGAAATCATTTTGACTCCACTGGGAACAATCCTAGGATTCCAAGTGCTCTGAAAACTAGTAACAAAATAGGAGTTGGATAAGTCCACAATATGGATACGATCAAGGTAGCAATGAGAGTATCCTACCTTAAAAATAATCCCATTCAAGGCCATTGCATTACTAGCTAGCCTCCTGAACAGACCTCATTTTAACAAATGCAAACTTCTTTTCATGGTTAATGTATACATTAACAACAACATCTCCTGCGAAAACGTGTCAAATATAACCACTTCAAAGTAATCAACCAAGGGGTGAGCAGGGTATGAATACAAACCTGGTCTAGCAGAGTTTCCTCCGATTGCAACCATAACCTGGGTGAAGAAATTAAGTTGCCACTGACTAAGGTAATAACAATAAAAAGAATCAGTAGTCAATCATCTACCTTGGAAAATCTAGACTTCAAGCTATCATTAAGTTCAATCACTCTTCAAAGTTCAAACAAGAATGGCCAAACATACTAAAAATGTCTGATTCTTCTGAAGTAATCATGCACATAAACTGTAAGTGATAAGGATAGGTGAACAAAAACTTGTCTCAATAACAACGACAACAACAACAACAAACATTACAAGTTCTGGGAATTAGAGTTAAGTTCAACAGGACCCGACAATATATTCCAGAATAATAGTCCAACATCTAATTTCCTTCGAACCTAAAATCTCAGCCTTAAATGGATCAGATAATGACTCTAGATAGTGACCAAGTTTAACTTAACTTTTAAGATCTATCAAAATGAAGTAATTATATTTAACCATTTCAGAGCTTAGAAAAATTATGAATATTAATGTTCTCTTATCCTATGTCAAAATACAGCACATTAAACATTTAAATATCACATGTATCAATGGGAAAATGAACCATATCCATGAAGAACTCATACACCATACCTGCTGAGTCATTGCCTGAGGGTGCATCAAGAGTGGGGTTCCCAGCTGGAACACACAATCATCGAATAAGATTTACTGTCTAACACATTGACACAAATATCACCACAATGTAAAAGACATAGACTTACCTGTCCAGGAAATTGTAACATGTTTGGAAACATTCTAGGGATGACTGGAGTGGCCCTAGTTAATTAATCTGCATAAGCCAATTAAATAGTGGTGTAAAGGCAAAAACTAAAGATCAAATACGCAAACAATAATGAGTAACAAATAAATATGCACCTCATTCATACGTGCTCAACAAAATAAGAATGTTTTAGCCACTTTTATTCAAAATTTGTCGTCAAGATGAAAAGAATACATCATTTCAATTACTGGAGAAAAAATTTACAAAGACTACCAAAACGGGCAAGAGATGCAGGTTGAAGATGAACAAGAACCATTAAACCGGCCGGTGCATTGAATCCTCCTTGTACATAAAAGCTATAGAAGTCGGCCCAGGCCCATTGGCAACATAGTGGGACAAGTGTGCCCAACATTGCCTTCTTACAACAAAACATAGACACAAGAACAGACAAACAAACACCAAAAACAAGAAACAATCAAAAACCACTCTCAGTTTCATAATTAGTTCATGAATAAAAAAGAAAAGGAAATAACAAATCTAATCAAGAGACTGTAGCCTTGACTTGCTACTACTTTCAATGTAACAGCAAATGAATATAGCTTATCAAATAATACCAAGCAACTGAATGCGACTTTCCCAGCTAAATACAAAACAACCATTGGTATTGAATAAAAGGCATAGCCACATAGGTTAGAAAAAACCCCACATACCTGCAGCTGCATTTACAGTAGCTCGTGGTATCAATGCTGTTGTTGGAGGTGCCATGTGAAAACCACTAATCCGTTTGCTACAACGAAAACTTTGAAATTAGCTAGTTACTCTAAAGTTTAGATTACCAAAATTGTGAACACAAGATGACTAAAAGATATATTGATAATTATATTATAATAGGTTAAGTAATAATCATATCTGTTTGTCAAAATTGAATATCTCAATGATTCACAAGCATCAGCACCCCCTACCAGCAAAACCTTCCAAAACAAAGTTTTCAGACTGTTGGACAGCCAATTACACCATGGTCAAACTTGTTAGGATCGGATATGCAAACAAGAAAAAACACACGAAGAATTAACGTGGTTCAGCACCCCATCGTGGGATGCCTACGTCTACCAGAGAAAAGAATGACTTTCTTCTATTCCCAAGAACAGTCTACATAATTCTCTACTTGACAGGCCTATCTCATCTGTCAGCCTTACAGCGTTCCAGCTCTCCACTGTCAGAGGAGAATCCTCTACAGCCCTTGTAGCTTTACCTAGGTTTTCCCACACAGGGACAATATATAGGAAAACTTAGAAACCCTAATCCCACCACAATTATAAGTTTAACCCCATACATGTAATAGACTCATACCCTAATACAAATACTACCCTTATAATTGTGTGGATCCCACAGAATACAAGACACCAACCCAACAAATCTCCACCTGGCTTGGATTCCGCAAACCACCTTGAAGAAAAACCCGTTGATGTTGATTCTGTAAATCTGTCTCTGCCAAAACGCTATACCCAAACCAGCATAGCCCACACCCTGTCTGGGTGTCCCGTACAGCTCACCGCCGCACAATGTGAAGTGACTTTATCTCTCCCACTGCTGCAGCATCACCGAAAAGATCACCGTCACTCACAGTCCTCCTGCAACTCCAGTTGCACCTGGCACCCGAGCCTCTCACCACCGCACCTCCAATGCAGACCTTGAGAACCGACTCCTCATCCCAGCCCTTTGCAACTCGAATTGCACCTGGAACCCAAGCCTCTCACCTCTGCACCTCCAATGCAGACTTAGAGATCCGACTTCTTGTCCCAACCAGCCAGTACTCCTTTACCCTACGGTGCAACATAAACTGGCCATTATGTGCATCGTACCGGGATTCAATCCTGCCGTCAGATCCGACACCCGATCCAACTAGATCCGCCAAGCCAGTGAAAACCATCGCTGCCACACCTGAGTCAAACTCTGCAAGTCTTGACTCCATGATCCCTGCACATGCGATGATAAGAAGAATTATCTTCCCAACCTGAGATTCTCCTCCATCGATTCTTGTTGGCACAAAACTACTATTTGAAGAAACAAAGAGATGCAGAAATTTCACCCAAAGAAACTGATGTTTCTGTACGGAGTGAATAACTTGACTTAGAAAACTCCAATAAAAAATCTGACCGTACAGATTGACGAACTAGTTGTCCTCTACCTGTTGTCCAAAAATCAACCCAATCGGACCACGAATGACCTCTCGATTGTCTGCTTGATCACGACTGTACAAATCACCTACGCCCAGAAAAACTGCTACTCTCTTTTTCTTCTTCTTATGATGCTAAACCCTAACCCTAATCCGTTTTTGTCCTATTTAAAAGATTAAATACAAGACAAAAAAGAATGGATTTAAAACACACAAAGGTTTGGACCTTTATCTACAAACCCTAAGCATCATTGTACTAGGGTTTCCCGTGGAAACCCTTCTCACGGATTCAGTCATTTTTTTTCTTCTTCTTCTTCATACTGCGTACCTCCTTCGTTCTTCAAAGAACCCTAGCTCTGATACCACTTGTTAGGATCAGGAGAACACAAACAAGAAAAAACACACGAAGAATTAACGTGGTTCAGCACCCCATCGTGGGATGCCTACGTCCACCAGAGAAAAGAATGACTTTCTTCTATTCCCAAGAACAGTCTACAGAATTCTCTACTTGACAGGCCTATCTCATCTGTCAGCCTTACAGCGTTCTAGCTCTCCACTGTCAGAGGAGAATCCTCTACAGCCCTTGTAGCTTTACCTAGGTTTTCCCACACAGAGACAATATATAGGAAAACTTAGAAACCCTAATCCCACCACAATTATAAGTTTAACCCCATATATGTAATAGACTCATACCCTAATACAAATACTACCATTATAATTGTGTGGATCCCACAGAATACAAGACACCAACCCAACAAAACTGTCTAGAACTTTCAAATTAATTTGTGCAAGAAGTTTCAAATGAGATTCAGGTGATCCAGGTCTCAACTTCAAATTCTTTCACTCCTCTTTTAGTCAATCTTTCCTACAAAATATGAGTGGGAAACGACTTCTTCCATAAAATATAGATTAGAAAAACTACCAAAAATTAGGAAGAAATATTTAAGAAATGCAACCAGCAAAAGGAATTATAATATATATTAAACATATATGAACATCATCAGATTCACATTGTCAAATTTCAAATGTGTCAACCAGCTAGAATGTTATAAGCGCAGTGACTAGTGAGATCAAATGACGGGTCAAGAAAATCCCAAGTAACAAAACACAGTTGAGGAATAAAAAAGAGGTGACGGTGGTCATTGAGTCTATTATGGTGATTGAGTCTTTGGCGTTCTACATTTCTCAGACAAATTGTGGAACTGTTGGGACAATTCCGCCATAATTTGGTCCTGCCTAGCCATACAATCTTCCTGCCTCAATATAATTTCTTCTTGCCTAGCTAATCTTTCCCTCACTTTCCGTAACTCTTAGGATTGATGCTCAAACTGTTGTGGCTTTGTACCATATATTTGTGAAGGTTTTATTACGGGGCCCATCAATCGTAGTTTCCCATGAGTATCCGGTCCCATTACCTCTCGAAATACTTTTTTATGAACTATTGGATCACCTTGACTATCCTAGCTTCTTTTTTGAAGCCCCTCATATAGGTTTTCCTACAAGTGTTGAGGCAACATATAAAGTGTTGTCATAAGATATCAGCAATGGCCATTAACTAAAAAAATATAAAACTAATTCATACCATAATCTTTGCAGTTTCCTCATTTGGAAATAATCCAGTCTTTTTGGGGTGATTTCGAATGAATTTGAGTAGGAGATTCATGATTTGGATCTGCATGTTGCTGTGTCCCAAAAAATAAAAATAATAAATGTAATGCGCACGTGCAATTTACAAACTCAAATAAAAAAGATAAGTCAATTATCATTTCCTCGCGTACTACAGCCAGTGGAATCCTTCCCATCGTATGCTGGATATGTTGTTTCCCCCTATGCTTCTTATTTCTTTTACATATGGCCTACATAAATAGCAAGAATTTGAAAAAGTAAGTTGCTAATTTTAGACAAAGATGGTCAACTAAATCACTGATAATCCAAGGAAGAATATTTGCGCTCATTACCTTGTCCTCTGTCCTATCCCATATAGCAAACAAAGCATACCACTTATCTTGTGGCATAATCGAAAGATTGATACTTTCTTTTCTTTCTTCGTTAGTATCATACATGTCATAGTGGTCTTTCTCAAGAGTATGCTTAAATTCTCTCCATCTACTATCAAGCACTGATAGGGCCCATGACTTACTATCTTCGTCTAGAACAAATTTCTTGGAAAACATTATTAAGTAAAAAAATTGTATATGAGGTAAAAGCAAAGGGAACAATATGGTGCATTGTGCATAAGATAACTAAAATGTATACCTATTAGAAATACACTAAATAGGTGTTACCTTCATTTTTTTCCATGCATCTTCGTAGTCCAAAGGAATATATTTCAAATCTCTAGCTACATAACCAATCCATGTGGCAACTTTGTTGGTGTCTCCTTACTACATGGTTGGTGGTAACCATTTACCTCTACAACGATGGGCTCTTTAAGCTTAAAAGTTGACTTGGCTAAGGTTTTTTCCCTTTGGCCTCTCTTCCTTTTGCCTAATTTAATAGAAAAAAAAATAGTGTTAATATAAAAAGGAAACATTACACGGTGAGATAAGTAAAGATAGGAGTGAATTCAACTATAGCAAAGTCTAGAGCATCGCTTACAGCGCCTCCTTCTGGTAACAGGAATCTGTCCAACCTCTATCGGTCGATGGACAAAAATATAGTTATTATCACCGTTGTAAACGTAACAATATAATTGACTTACCCCCTGCTAATGATATGCCAATATTGGCACTACTACCCTCTTGACTCATTCCTATCAATTATAACTTAAATTCCAAACCTGTTTTCAATAAAATTGTATTGTCAAATGGTGTATAAAAATTAGTTTAGATTCTTGACTGAATTATCCGAGTAGCAATGATGTTGAACAAAATACAATTTGCCATCCCAAGTTAGCATTAATTTGCCTTGCTTGGAAGGTTTGGATACAGCGATACGGTGGAGCACCAGATCGCCGGCCTTAAACTTCCTAGCTCGAACACGTGAGTTATAGTACCTAGCCACCCTCTGTTGGTATGCTAGTATGCGAAGTAGGGCAGAGTCATGGACTTCTTCTAGTAGGTCCAGATTAGCTCACAGGTCTTTATTATTCTGTACCTCGTCGTAGTTGAAGATTCTGAGAGTTGGGTGGGTGACTTCTGTCACACCCCAATTTTGCACTGTTCAGAATGGTGTGATGAACCACTAATTAACCAACGGTTCAACCAGGATCTCGAATAGACTGTGTCGTTTGCTTAAACCATACACATCCACAACAATAATCAGAGTAAATACACAATAGCGGAAGTTTTTATACTAATGAACTGAGAGTCTAACAATTATAAAATAATAAATTATCCAATTATTCTCCATTGACTAAGACATAAAATAATTTAAAATATTCAATTACATTTCCAAATAAAATCCAAAAGAATGAATCTAATCGAAGACGCATGAGTTGCACTCGCATGACGAATCATGCGACTCCACCGTAACTTCAGCGTCCAACGCCACCGCATGTCCATACATAGGAGCATTCATATAGTCTTCAACCGGGGTACCTGCATCATCAACTAAAAATATTCAACGTTGAAAGGATGAGCACACATCACGGCTCAGTGAGCAAAAAAAACAATACAACAAACATATGAATACATACAATTCATATCTTTGGTCTGGTTCATAAGTTTACAATCTGTAATAGAAATGATAGGTGGCCGCCGCACCTCTATACACGAATGTGTGGAACCGCCCAACGGATCAAACACCATTGCCGCCCCCACATGCACCCACCATGGAATAGAGATAGAGCTAAAGTGCTTAGGACTACACAGCATCACACTTCCCCTGATGCTCTACCCATACCAACACGTAAGCCCCTGTTGGCGAGGGCTTGCAAACTAGGCTCGCAACTAACCAATCCTAATGTCAAACAGTGTATCCAAGGCCTTACCCCAGCATCCCTCAATACATCCATAGAGATAGAGCTAAGGCCCCCCGGCAGAGTCAGAGACTACACGGTCAGAGACCACCTCCCCTGATGCCCTATGACGTAATAGTTCTGCTAAGGTAATGGCGATACGATGATGCTAGTGGACAAAACTTGAGTAGAGATAGAGCTAGAGTCTGGTGAGCAGGATGAACCACAGTGTCACGTCCTCCCCCTGATGCTCCACTCGCATCAAGCACACTAACCACACACATACATTCACATGCCTATTCCTAGCATCATAATCATCATCATGTTATAAATAAACTGAATTAAATATGCATGAACAGTAATAACAGGAATAGTAGATGACATGTGATAAGCATATTAGAATCATACAATCATAGAATCATACATGGTATTGGACTCAATAAACGAAAATAGTTTATTATTAGCCAATTAGTTTAGGTCTTGTTCCGTCACCTTTGATTGAGTGTAGATCCTCGTTCAATCTTTATGAATCACCTTTAAATCAGTAGAAAGGCCTAACAAGTCGATAGATTTTAATTAGAACTAATTCCAATAAATTTAGACTAGCTGAAATCGTAAGGTCGCAGGGTAGGGTCGCACCTAGGGTAGCAGTTTTTTGCGACCCTAGGGTGTAGGGTCAGACGTGGGGTCGGATACCAATCGACCCTACGTGTGACCACACCCTCCCTGGGACCTCCCAAGGGCATGTGATCGATCCTGTGGTCTTGTAGGTCCATTCTAAGATTGTTCTATGGCTCATAACTATGATTTTTACACACTTTCCATTGCCTATGATGATTACTTCCATGGATTCCTTTGGAACTTGTCCATGGATCGATGATTTGGGTTTCTCTTAATCCTAACTTCTCCCTAATCTATTCTAGACTCTTACTTTATGAAGGGAATTAGGTTCATACCTGAGGTTGGCTGAGATTCAGAAGTTTTTCTGAACTTCTTTCTCTTCCTTAGTCTTTTCTTCAATTTTCCTTCTCTTCTTATTTTCCTTCTCTTTCTCTTTCTCTCACTTTAAATTAAGGTTCTAAAAGGAGTGGAAGAGACTAAGGGACGTCCTATTTATAGAGGAAAACCCTCCAAAATAAATCCCATCGAGTTTAGGAAAGAACCCCTTGGAATTAGGAAAGTTTCCTAATTTATGGTTTCTGTCTGTAATCGTAGGGTCGGACGTAGGGTCGCAGGATCCATCGACCCTACACCTTCTTAGTCATGCGACCCTACGACTAAAAAGTCATGGGTTGGACTTCTGTTAAGGTGGGGTCGACCCTACCTGTTTAGGCATGCGACCCTACCCTCACATTTACTGTTTTTGGGTTAAACTCATACCCGGTCTTGTGATTTTCTTCATGCACTTGGTCCACTTGGCTCAACCATGATAGGTAGACCTGGTACAAGGTGGTAAGACTGGTTAGTTCGATACGGGTCTTACAACTCCCCCCCTCTTATTAAAAATTTCATCCTCAAAATTTGTACATACCTTCAGAGTTGAAAAGGTGAGGATATTGCTTCCGCATAGCATTCTCTTCTTCCCATGTGATCTCTTCTATATCTCGGCTCCTCCAGGTGACTTTAACATAGTATATGTCACGGTTGCGTAGACATTGAACCTTTCGACTAGTGATTTCAGTTGGTGCTACTTCAAATGTCAAATCATCAGTTAGACCTGGTGAATTTGTTGTCAAAACATGCGTTGGGTCTCTGACGTACTTCTTCAGCAATGAGACATGAAATACACCATGCACACTTGACATAGATGGTGGTAGTGCTAACTGATAAGCCACCTTTCCACGTTTGGCTAAAATCTCATATGGCCCAACATATCTCAGACTTAGCTTCCCTTTCTGTCCGAATCATTTTAAACCCCGCATAGGGGATACCTTCAGAAATACCTTATCACCTACAACAAATTCAAGGTCTCGGCGTCGAGTATCTGCGTACTGTTTCTGACGATTCTGAGCTGTTCTAACTCTTTCCTTGATGATGTCGACTACTCGACAAGTTTCTTCAATAAATTCTGGTCCAACGATGCTACGTTCACCAATTTCATTCCAAAACAAAGGTGTTCAACACTTTCTACCATACAATGCTTCATAGGGTGACATCTGTATAGTAGCTTGATAGCTGTTGTTATAGGCGAACTCGATCAATGGTAATTTCTCATCCCATGATCCTTTAAAGTCAATTACACAAGCTCGAAGCATGTCTCTAAAATCTGAATGGTACGCTCCGACTGTTCGTCTGTCTGAGGATGGAATGCAGTACTGAACTTCAACGTTGTACCCATAGCCTTTTGCAATCCTTCCCAAAACTTTGAAGTAAAGCGTGGGTCTCTATCAGACACAATGCTTTTAGGTACACCATGTAATATGACAATGTTATCCACATATAGCTTGGCTAACCTCTCCAGGGTATACTGTGGTCGTATTTCTATAAAGCGAGCTATCTTAGTCAAACGATCTACAATCACCCAGACCGCGTCAACTACTCGAGGAGTGAATGGTAACCCGGTGACGAAGTCCATAGTGATGCAGTCCCATTTCCATGCTGGTTCTAGCAGCGGCTGCAATAGTCCTGTAGGTTTTTGTCGTTTAGCCTTCACCCTTTGACAATTTAGGCATTGAGACACGAATTTAGCTACATCTGCTTTCATCCCTCTCTACCAATATAATTTCTTCAAATCATGATACATCTTCGTACTTCCAGGATGTACCGAATAGGCGGTGGTATGAGCTTCCTTCATTAGTCGGTGTCTAATGTCCAAATTTTTTGTTTCAGGAACACATATTCTTCCTTTGTACTTCAGTACCTTTTCATCATCTAAGGTGAACTCAGGAATAGTCCTACCTTGTTCGATGTCTTCTTGTATCGTTCTCAGATAAGGGTCCGATCTAATAGCTGCTTTCACTTCATCAATTATATCAGGTACAATCTTCAACATTGCGAACATATTTGAAAATGGATGAATAAACCCTTGGTTGGTTGATTCACCCGGTGCATCTATCACGAACTGCTCATTATCGTAATTGAACACTTTTCCTGTGGTACACATTGCTGCAGTTGTGTTAACCTCTCCTTGGGATTTTATCATTTCTTTTCTGCTTAGCGCATCAGCAACTACATTAGCCTTTCCTGGATGATACTGGATATCACAATCATAATCCTTTAATAATTCCAGCCATCTTCTTTGTTGCATGTTCAACTCCTTCTGATTAAAAAGATAAGTGAGACTCTTATGATCTGATTTAATCTGAAATTTCTCTCCGTATAAGTAATGTCTCCATATCTTAACAGCATCTACTACTGCCGCTAATTCCAAGTCATGAGTGGGATAGTTCTTCTCATGTGTCTTCAGTTATCTTGAAGCATACGCAATTACTTATTCTCCTTGCATAAGTACACATCCTAAATCAATCCCGACGCATCAGTGTACAAGATAAATGGCTGTCCCATAATAGGAATAGTCAAGATCGGAGCAGATATCAATCTGGCCTTCAATATTTGGAAATTTTTCTCACATTTATCCATCCAAACAAAATTTTCTCCTTTTTTAGTCAAACTAGTGAGAGGTACAACAATTCTAGAATAGTCTTCCACGAATCGTCGATAATACCCAGCTAGACCTAGGAAACTTCTAATTTCTGCAACACTCTTCGGTGCTTCCAACTTTACAATGGCTTCAATCTTGCTAGGATCCACTTTAATTCCTTCCGTGGATACAACATGGCCTAAGAAAGCGACCTCATTTAACCAAAACTCACACTTTATAAATTTGGCGTAAAGCTTCTCTTTCCTTAATCTCTGCAGAGCGGCTCTTAAATTCATGACATGAGTTTCCTTGTCCTTGGAGTAGACCAATATATCATCAATAAACACAATGACCGACGTATCCAACATATCATGGAATACCCAATTCATGAGTTCCATAAAAGTTGCGGGTGCATTAGTCAATCCAAAAGACATGACCAAAAATTCATAATGTTTATATCTTGTTCTAAATGCTGTCTTTGGAATATCACCGTCCTTAATCTTCAACTGATGGTATCCTGACCGAAGATCGATCTTGGAGAACACCTTGGCACCTTGCAACTGATCGAACAAGTCATCGATCCAGGCAACGGGTACTGATTCTTGATTGTCAGATTATTCAATATCCGGTAGTCTATACACAGTCGAACGCTACCATCCTTCTTCTTTATAAACAATACTAGCGCTCCCCATGGTGATATGCTAGGTCTGATATAACCCTTGTCCAATAATTCTTGTAACTGTACCTTTAATTCTTTTAGTTCAGTAGGAGCCATTCGATAGGGTGTTTTAGATACTGGTGCGGCTCCGGGTATCAGGTCTATAATGAACTCTGTCGCTCGGTTGGGTGGTAGTCCTAGTAGTTCTTCAGGAAATACATCTGAAAAGTCACGCACAACATCAATATCCTCCATTCGTGGTGTTTCCTTGGTGAGATCGACCACTGATACTAGATACCCAACTCCTCCTTTCTCGAGGCATTTCTTGACCTTTAATGCAGAGAGGATGAGTTTTCGTTTACGGGAAAGTTTGGTTCCCACAAAACTAAACTCTGCTCTTTCCTTGTCTTTAAATGTCAGCTTCTTTTCTGCACATAATAGGTTTGCAGAATGCCGAACTAACCAGTCCATTCCCAAGATGACGTCAAAGTCTGTAATCTCAAGTTGAATCAAAGTTGCATCCAAAGTCTTCTCGTCAATAAGAACTGGACATGGTCCATAACCCTTTTCTAATTCCACTTCTAATCCCATAGGCGATCGTGCAAGCAGTTTGTAGTCTAAAGATTTGAGGGGTAGATTATGCTTCTTTCCAAATGACACAGATATAAAAGAATGAGTAGCTCTAGAATCAAAGAGTACTCTAGCGGGTATGCCATTAATAGGTACAATACCTATGATTTGTTTTAGTTTTAGTCTACATGATCACACAATGTAACACAAAATGAAAGGTTCAAGTCATACCTGTGACCACATCAGGCGATGCGGCAGCATCCTCAGATGTAACAGCATAAACCTTTCCTTGCTGTAGCTGTTTTCTGGATTTAGGACACTCTCTTGAATAATGTCCTATTTGGTTGCAGTTAAAGCATTTTACTCCTTCATTGTTTTGCTTTTGTTGCGGTTGAGCTGCTGGAGTAGTCTTGGCTGCAGCATTGAAACCTTGAGTATGGAAGGGTTTGAATGTCCTTGTATTCCCTCCGTTATAAGAATTCCCATTTGGCCTCTTGATACCTCTATTCTGAGCAAAATAGCTCTCTTTCTGGCTCGACTCTATTACTCGAGCAATCTGTACTGCTTCATTGTAGACCTTCTTTTCCAATCCTAGAATATGCTCGCGAATGCTTCCCCTAAGTTCCATGACGAACCTTTGGGTCTTTGTATTTTCTTCCTGCATGCTGGCGGGTGCAAAGAAAAACAGCACCTAATAACACTGTTGGTATGCATCTACGAACATTTGCCCCTGATATAAACTCAGGAACTCTCTTTCCATCGAATCTCTAAAACTTCTAGGGAAATACTTCTCAAAGAATGCCTCTTTATATATATCCCAGGTCAATTGGGTGTGCTTTGTTAACAGATAAATCCGTGTGGACTTCCACCAGTGGTGTGCTCGCCTTTTAGCATGAAGGTTGCACACAACACTTTTTCCTCCTCATTCACTGTCATCATCCCAGTGTGCTGGCCACAAAGAATCTGCTGGCTTACCATTGTATTCTTTGGGCTTCATCTTCAGAAAATGCTCGATCAGTCAGGAGTGGTCTAGCTAATAAGGAGCATAGACCCTATACATAGGTGGTTGATACTGGTAACTGCCTTGAGCTACCTCAGGATTCTGTACTTGAGCCGGAATGACTAGTGTTTGAGCTGCGTGGGGTACCATGTTGCTTCCCCCTGGTACTGTGCTAGCTTGTCCTGCTGGCATAGGTGTCGTATGTGTAGCTAGAAAAGCCATGTCTATAGCAGTCTGCATATTGGCTTGTACCTGCTGTATTTGCTGCAGCTGTTGAGCCAAGTTCATTACTGCTGTAGCCAGGTCTGTAGGTGGGGCTGGCAACTTTGTAGGATTTTCCTGGCCACTAGCCACTGGTAGTGCCGTATTCAGATTCTCCTGTGCTTCATGATTTACATGGCTGTCTTCCTCCAGAGGTGGTGGTGGTGGAATTGGGTTATGGCCTCGTCTGGTCACCCTTCGCCCAGCCATTTCTTGTTCTGGTGGTGGTGGTGTCTGAAAACAATCATAGCACATGTGAGGCAATTAACATAAGTTGTTCTCAAGTAAAAATCCAACTAATCAATATAAATTTCAAAATTTTCAGATCATTCTGACAAAATACTGTATTTTCCATCGTAGGGTCGATGGTAGGGTAGGTCCTCATGCAACCCTAAGAAACCCTGTCAGCTTACCGAGAGCCTAGGGACAATGGTAGGGTCTGACGTAGGGTCGCATATTTTGGTTGAATTGTGTGACCCTACGATCCAAAATTAGGTTTTTAAACCTGATTTTGGATTCATTTTCCATTCTTTCTCCTTCCTTCCAACTCAACCCGGTTCCTTGAGTTGCTACAGTATCGACCCCTAGTGTTTGGTGATCATATCTTTCGTTCGTGACTTCCGCTACTTCTCATCAGGTATGCTCTCTACCGTTTCACATTTTTAAAGCTTTCTAAACTAGGTTTTTGTCCATTTACATCATTTTCTTCAAATTAAACTTTTTCTAACCGTAAAAATTTAATTTTTATTGGGGGCATTTGCTATTGATCACCCAATGGACAAAATCCCTAAAAAATATTCGAGTTTCATCGGTTGGTTATCGAGAGACTTGAAATTTTCCATTTTTGACCTAATTTTTGAGATTTTTTGAATTTATTGAAATTCTTTTAAATTCGATCTTTTTAAATTAAATTTCCAACTGTATGAGCCTTGCAGGATGGTTTAGAACCTATGTAAGTCCTCCTGCCCAAGTGTTTGGGTGAAAAGTGAGGCTTTTGACCAATTTATGCCGTTATAATGCCGAACTTTTTGGGTTTTTCACCATTACTGATCTATTATTTGTTTTTCTTTATTTTGGTAGATAATATGGCTCGTACCAAGATGCCTAGGGCTCATGACCCAGTTCGTTTCCGCTCCAACGAGGTCGAAGCTCAGTATGCTCGCTATGAGCGTAAGAAAGTAGAGGGGGGTCACTGTGTGGACTTGGCTAGTCTAGCCTTGTTCAACATGGAGGGGGCATTTGGTGACATGGGCTGGCTCCCTGTGATCACCTATGACGCTTGTATCCGTCCGAATTTGGTGAGATAGTTCTATTGCAATCTCTAGGTAGTGGGGGATCCCAATGACATAGAGAGGGGAAGGGAGCTCAGGATCACGAGCTACGTCAAAGGGGTAGAGGTTTCATTTGACTGCCAGCAGTTGGCTGATCTTTTGGGCATATCAAATGATGGCCCTTTGGTGTACTGTGCTCCCAGGGAACCCCAATTCCTATCCTTGGAGATGCATGCTGAGATTGACAGTCAGCTTATTAGAGATGATCGCTGGGAGATGAAAGCAATCAACCTACGTCCAGAGCCTCGGGTGTACTGCAAGATCATCCAGCACAACTTGATACCCCAGAGTGGACACTATGAGAGGATCTCCCAGTTGACCCAGTATGTCCTCTACTGAATTTGCACTAGGCAACCTGTCTGCCTACCTTACATTATCCTGAGGACGATGATCCGTGCTACGCTGCCTGGTCAGCTAGGCAACCTACCCTACGGATGTCTAATCACTACACTGCTCACCTGCCTAGGCATTGATTTAGTGGATGAGAGGATTCAAGAGAAGACCTTCTCATCGGTTCTAGATTGGGAGGCCATCTATAGGATGGGTATGCGGGATGCTCAGGTCAGTGATGATGAGAGGAATGCTCTGGTGCGTCCTCGTACTCGGGTACAGGTAGCAGATGCTGAGGCGGCAGTAGCAGCAGCAGCCGGAGCAGGGGTCTATGGGGGTGATGCTAAGGATGAGGATCGCATGTATATGGATGTAGACGCTATACCTCCTCCATCACCTCCACATTCTACTGGAGCTGGTCCATCTCGGGCTCCTTCACACATAGCTGGTCCTTCACACCCACCATCTGATGATATGATGGGATTACTGCACGAGATCAAAGAGGCTCAGCGCGTGACGGACTTGAGAGTGGGAGAGCTTCTAGATGCCCAGTGCACGACAGATAGGAGAGTAGAAGAGGTCCTAGATGCTCAGTGCGCGACTGATGGGAGAGTGGGCGAGCTTCTAGATGCTCAACGTGCCTCAGATCAGTGGATGGCCGAGTGGACAGCTAGTCTCCAGACGACCCAGACTCAGGTAGCCTAGTTGACTAGAGTATATGCTGAGGACTACGACAGAGATCGCAAGGCACCTCCTCCTCCATCACCTCCAGCTCCATGATGCATATTTTCTTTTTGTTTTTCTTTGTACTACAGAGTAACTGTCTGGGTTGTGGACTGTACTCTGCTTTGGATATGTATAAACGTGCTTTTTATTTGATGTATATAAAACTTATTTCTCCTTTTTATATATGCGTTATTCCCTTTCTTAATTTTTTTGTCTCAAACAACACAGGTGCTTACAGTGTGTTCTTATTAAAGCTTTTAAATTTTATCCTAACTGAGTTCACGAAACTTTTGTGGAAATATACTGGTTTAATAGACAGGGCCTGAGAGCTCTGATACCAAGTTGTCACACCCCAATTCCGTACTATTCAGAATGGTGTGATGAACCGCTAATTAACCAATGGTTCAACCAGGATCTCGAATAGGCTGTGTCCGTTTTCTTAAACCATACACATCCACAATAATAATCAGAGTAATACACAATAGAGGAAGTTTTTATACTAATAAACTGAGAGTCTAACAATTATAAAATAATAAATTATCCAATTATTCTCCATTGACTAAGACATAAAATAATTTAAAATATTCAATTATATTTCCAAATAAAATCCAAAAGAATGAATCTAATCGAAGATGAATGAGTTGCACTCACATGACGAATCATGCGACTCCACCATAACTTCAGCGTCCATCGCCGCCGCATGTCCATACATAGGAGCATTCATATAGTCTTCAACCGTGGTACCTGCATCATCAACTAAAAATATTCGACGTCGAAAGGGTGAGCACACATCACGGCTCAGTGAGCAAACAAAGCAATGCAACAAACATATGCATGCATACAATTCATATCTTTGGTCTAGTTCATAAGTTTGCAATGTGCAATAGAAAGGATAGGTGGCCGCCGCACCTCTATACACGAATGTGTGGAACCGCCCAATGGATCAAACACCATTGCCACCCCCACATGCACCCACCATGGAATAGAGATAGAGCTAAAGTGCTTAGGACCGCACCGCATCACACTTCCCCTGATGCTCTACCCATACCAACACGTAAGCCCCTGTTGGCGAGGGCTTGCAAACTGGGCTCGCAACTAACCAATCCTAATGTCAAACAGTGTATCCAAGGCCTCACCCCAGCATCCCTCAATACGTCCATAGAGATAGAGCTAAGGCCCCCCGGTAGATTCAGAGAATACACGGTCCAAGACCACCTCCCCTGATGCCCTACTACGTAATAGTTCTACTAAGGTAATGGCGATACGACGATGCTAGTGGACAAGACTTGAGTAAAGATAAAGCTAGAGTCTGGTGACCAGGATGAACCACAGTGTCACGTCCTCCCCCTGATGCTCCACTCGTATCAAGCACACTAACCACACACATACATTTACATGCCTATTCTTAGCATCATGATCATCATCATGTTATAAATAAATTGAATTAAATATGCATGAACTGTAATAGCAGGAATAGTAGATGACATGTGACATGCACATTACAATCATACAATCATAGAATCATACATGGTATTGGACTCAATAAACGAAAATAGTTTATTATTAGCCAATTAGTTTAGGTCTTGTTCCCTCACCTTTGATTGAGTGTAGATCCTCGTTCAAGCTTTATGAATCACCTTTAAATCAGTAGAAAGGCCTAACAAGTCCATAGATTTTAATTAGAACTAATTTCAACAAATTTAGACTAGCTGAAATCGTAGGGTCGCAGGGTAGGGTCACACCTAGGGTAGCAGTTTTCTGTGACCCTAGGGTATAGGATCAGACGTGGGGTCGGATACCAATCGACCCTACGTGTGACCACACACTCCCTGGGACCTCCTGAGGGCATGTGATCGATCCTATGGTCTTGTTGGTCCATTCTAAGATTGTTCTATGGCTCATAACTATGATTTTTACACACTTTACATTGCCTATGATGATTACTTCGATGGATTCCTTTGGAACTTGTCTATGGATGGATGATTTGGGTTTCTCTTAATCCTAACTTCTTCCTAATCTATTCTAGGCTCTTACTTTATGAAGGAAATTAAGTTCATACCTGAGGTTGGCTGAGATTCAGGGTAAGACCCGTGTCAATCTAACCCGATCTTATCACCTTGAACCAGAATTACCCATCATGGTCGAGTCAAATGGACCAAGGGCGTGAAGGAGATCGAGATCCCAGGTATCAAATCGACCCTAACACACTTAATTTAAGGGGAGGGTCGCATACCCAGCCAAGGAGGGTCAGACCTCCCAAAACAGAAAGTCAGACCCTCAGTTTTGAAGGGAGGGTCGGTTAACTTAGAAACCTAGGGTCGATGGGATCATCGACCCTCCCATCGACCCTTAGTTGTCGCTGAAACTGAAACTAGGAAATTTCCTAATTTTCGATTGGGATTCTTTCCAAATCTCAAAGGAACTTATTTTAAGATGTTCCCACTCTATTTAAAGGATTTCCCTAAGCCTCTTTCACTCCTTTTACAACCCTAATTGAATTGAGAGAAAGAGACGAGAAGGAAGAGAAGAAGAAGAGAAATAAGGTAGAGAAGAAAGCCAAAACAAGAAGAGTTGCAGAGAAGGAGTAATCTTCCCAGGTATGGATACAAATTCCATGAGTTTCTACAGACCTTAGGTTAGGTAATGATGAGAGTATGATCTCGGAGAAACCCAAACCATCAATCCATGGTTAGGTTTTCATAGAAAACCATGGGAGATTACATGAAAGCTATCTAGGTGGATTATTAATGGTTCTAGACCATGGAATGAATGTTGAATGGACTGTAGGAGAAAGCCATAGGACCCCAAACACGAAGGATGGATTAAAAAGAGGGACATTGACCAAAGAGCACCGAGGGTCGCACAGAGGGTCGATGAACATCCGACCCTCAGTTAACAGAATGGTTCTTAAAAATTAGAATAAATTTTAATTAAATTTTATCGACTTTGTTAGGTCTTCTAGCAATATAATAACATTATAAAGGTGATTCTAAAGCTTGGAAGAGTAGCTATTAACAAGCTAAGGTGAAAAAATAGAACTCTAAACTAATTGGTTAATAACAAACTGTTTTCTTTCCTTGAGTCCAATGCCATGCTTGATTCTATGCGAATATGTTTGTAATGTGCATACAACATGTCATCCAATATTTCTATTATTTGTTCATGCATATTTACTTTATTGTTTATAACATGATGATGATGATGATGATAGGAATAGGCATGTGATTGTATGTGTGTGGTTGGTGTACTTGATGCGAGCGAGAATCAGGGGAGGTATGATGAGAACGTCAATAAACGTTAACCTTTGACGGGTCTCAGCACTTTAGCTCTATCTCTAACTCAAGTCTTGTGCATTAGCATCGTCGTATCACCATTACCTTAGCAGAACTATTATGTAGTAGAGTATCAGGGGAGGTGGTCTCGGTCCTTGTAGTCTCTGACTCTACCGGGGGCCTTAGTTCTATCTCTATGGACATTCTGAGGGATGCTGGGGTGAGGCCTTGGATACATTGTTTGGCATTAGGATTGGTTAGTTGCGAGCTCAATTTGCAAGCCCTTGCCAGCAGGGTCTTACGTGTTGGTATGGCACTATATAGCAATAAACGTTAATATTTTTTATATAATGTTCATGATTAGGGTGGATGGGGACGACAATAAACGTTAATCTTTGGGCGACTTCCACACCCTGTGTATAGAGGCGGGGTCAATAAACGTTAACCTTTGACCACCCAATCTTTCTATTGTGCATTGCAAATTTAAACCAGACCAAAGATATGAATTGATTGCATGCATATGTACTGTTTCATTGTCTTGATTGCTCACTGAGCTCATGTTGGGCCCATAACCCACAGGTCCCAGGATCGAAACCTGGCTCTGATACCAAGTTGTCACACCCCAAATTTTACACTATTCATAATGGTGTGATGAACCACTAATAAACCAACGGTTCAACCAGGATCTCGAGTAGGCTATATCCATTTATCTAAACTCCATACATCCATAATCATAATCAGAGTAAATACACAATAGCGGAAGTCTTATAATAAAATGAACTGAGAATCTATGTGATATTAAAATTTAGATAGAAAATTATTCTGTATCAACTAAGACATAAATAAATATCAAATACATGTCTTTAATAATTCCAAATAAAGAAAACTAGAAAAATATCTAATCGGATACACATGAGTCGCACTCACAAGAGGAGTCATGTGTATCCACTTCAGCTTCAACCTCCATCGCTGCTACATTCTCGTACGCTGGAGCATTCATATAATCTTCAACTGTGAAACCTGCATCATCAACTAAAAATATTCGATGTCGAGGGGTGAGCACACATCATGGCTCAGTGAGCAAACAAGATAGTGCAACAGTACATATGCATGCAATTAATTCATATCTTTGGTCTGGTTTAAAGTTTGCAATGCGCAATAGAAAGGTTGGGTGGTCAAAGGTTAACGTTTATTGACCCCGCCTCTATACATAGGGTGTGGAAGTCCGCCCAAAGGTTAACGTTTATTGTCGTCCCCATCCACCCTAATCATGAACATTATATAACAAATATTAACGTTTATTGCTATATAGTGCCATACCAACACGTAAGCCCCTGCTGGCGAGGGCTTGCAAATTGGGCTCGCAACTAACCAATCCTAATGCCAAACAGTGTATCCAAGGCCTCACCCCAGCATCCCTCAGAATGTCCATAGAGATAGAACTAAGGCCCCCGGTAGAGTCAGAGACTACAAGGACCGAGACCACCTCCCCTGATACTCTACGACATAATAGTTCTGCTAAGGTAATGGCGATACGACGATGCTAATGCACAAGACTTGAGTTAGAGATAGAGCTAAAGTGCTGAGACCCGTCAAAGGTTAACGTTTATTGACGTTCTCATCATACCTCCCCTGATTCTCGCTCGCATCAAGTACACCAACCACACACATACAATCACATGCCTATTCCTATCATCATCATCATCATCATGTTATAAACAATAAAGTAAATATGCATGAACAAATAATAGAAATATTGGATGACATGTTGTATGCACATTACAAACATATTCGCATAGAATCAAGCATGGCATTGGACTCAAGAAAAGAAAAACAGTTTGTTATTAACCAATTAGTTTAGAGTTCTGTTTCCTCACCTTAGCTTGCTAATAGATACTTTTCCAAGCTTTAGAATCACCTTTATAATGTTATTATATTGCTAGAAAACTTAACAAAGTCGATAAAATTTAATTAGAATTTATTCTAATTTTTAAAAACCATTCTGTTAACTGAGGGTGGGAGGTAGTGTCGGAGTCATGATCGACCCTGGGTGCGACCCTCCCCAATCTGGACTTCCCGAATACTGACGGTCGACACTCAAGATCACCTAGGGTCGGATGGTCATCGACCCTTTGTGTGACCCTCGGTGCTCTTTGGTCAATTTCCCTCTTTTTAGTCCATCCTTCGTGTTTGGGGTCCTATGGCTTTCTCCTACAGTCCATTCAACATTCATTCCATGGTCTAGAACCATGAATAATCCACCTAGATAGCATTCATGTAATCTCTCATGGTTTTCTATGAAAACCTAACCATGGGTTGATGGTTTGGGTTTCTCCGAGATCATATTCTCATCATTACCTAACCTAAGGTCTGTAGAAACTCATGGAATTAGTATCCATACCTGAGAAGTTTACTCCTTCTCTGCAACTCTTCTTGTTTTGGCTTTCTTCTCTACCTTGTTTCTCTTCTTCTTCTCTTCCTTCTCTTCTCTTTCTCTCAATTCAATTAGGGTTGTAAAAGGAGTGAAAGAGGCTTAGGGACATCCTTTAAATAGAGTAAGAACATCCTAAAATAAGTCCCTTTAAGATTAGGAAAGAATCCCAATCGAAAATTAAGAAATTTCCTAGTTTCAGTTTCGGCGACAACTGAGGGTCGATGATCCCGTCGACCCTAGGTTTCTAAGTTATCTGACCCTCCCTTCAAAACTGAGAGTCTGACTTTCTGTTTTGGGAGGTCCGACCCTGCTTGGATGGGTATGCGACCCTCCCCTTAAATTAAGTGTTTTAGGGTTGATTTGATACCTGGGATCTCGATCTCCTTTACGCCTTGGTCCATTTGACTCGACCATGATGGGTAATCCTGGTTCAAGGTGATAAGACCAGGTTAGATTGACACGGGTCTTACAACTACCCCCTACTTATAAAATTTCATCCTCGAAATTGTACGTACCTTCTGAATCAAATAAGTGAGGGTATTGCTTCCGCATAGCATTTTCTTCTTCCCATGTAATTTCTTGCATGTCTCTACTTTTCCAGGTGACCTTAACATAATAGATATCTCGGTTGCGCATACGTTGGACCTTTCGACTGGTGATTTCTATTGGTGTTACTTCAAATGTCAAATCATCAGTCAATTCTGATAAATCTACTGTCAAAAGGTGCGTTGGATCCTGACATACTTCTTCAATAGGGTAAATTGGAGAAGTAAAGTGGGAAGCACCAAAGAACATTGTAGAAATTAGAAGTTTTCTGGGTCTCGCTGGTTATTATCGGAGATTTGTGGAAGACTATTCTTGGATTGCCGTACCTCTCACCAGTTTGACTAAGAAAGGTGAAAAGTTTGTGTAGACGGATAAATGTGAGAAGAACTTCCAGACATTGAAGACCAGATTGATATCCGCTCCGATTTTGACTATTCCTATTCCAGGACAGACATTTACCTTATACACGGATGCGTCGGGACTGGGATTAGGATGTGTGCTTATGCAAGGAGATCAAGTAATTGCTTATGCCTCGAGACAGTTGAAGATACACGAGAAAAATTATCCCACTCATGATTTGGAGTTAGCGGCAGTAGTAAATGTTGTCAAGATATGGAGACATTACCTATACGGAGAGAAATTCCAGATTAAGTCCGACCATAAAAGTCTTACTTATTTATTTAACCAGAAGGAATTGAATATGAGACAAAGAAGATGGTTGGAACTACTGAAAGACTATGATTGTGATATCCAGTATCATCCGGGAAAAGCGAATGTTGTAGCGGATGCGTTAAGCAGAAAGGCAATGATAAAATCACAAGGAGAGGTTGGCACGACTACAACAATGTGTACTACCGGAATGGTATTCAATCACTGCAATTAGCAGTATGTGATAGATACAACGGATGGATCAGCCAACCAAGGATTTATTCATCGGTTTTCAAATATGTTCGCGGCATTGAAGATTATACCGGATATAATGGATGAAGTGAAGACAGCTATCAAATCAGATCCTTATCTGAGAACAGTACAAGAAGATATCGAGAAAGGTAGGACTAACCCTGAGTTCACCTTGAACGAAGAAAAAGTACTGAAATACAAAGGAAGAATATGTGTACCTGAAACAGAAAGTGTAGACATTAGACACCGACTGATGAAAGAAGCCCATACCACCATCTATTCGGTACATCCTGGAAGTACAAAAATGTATCATGATCTAAAGAAACTATATTGGTGGAGAGGAATGAAAACAGATGTAGCTAAGTTCTTGTCTCAATGACTAAATTGTCAGAATGTAAAGGCTGAACGACAAAGACCTGCAGGACTGTTACAGCCGTTACCAGAACTCGCATGGAAATGGGACTGCATCACTATGGGCTTCGTCACGGGGTTACCACTGACTCCTCGGGTAGTTGACGCAGTTTGGGTGATTGTAGATCGTTTGACAAAAATAGATCGCTTCATACCTATACGACCTCAGTATACACTAGAAAGGTTAGCAAAGCTGTATGTGGATAATATTGTTCGATTACATGGTGTACCAGAGAGCATTGTATCCGATAGAGACCCACGATTCACTTCCAAGTTTTGGGAAGGATTACAAAAGGCTATGGGTACAACAATGAAGTTCAGTACTGCATTCCACCCACAGACAGACGGACAGTCAGAGCATACAATTCAGATTCTAGAAGATATGCTACGAGCATGTGTAATTGACTTCAAAGGATCAAGGGATGAAAGACTACCACTGATCGAGTTCGCTTCTAACAATAGCTATCGGGCTACTATACAGATGTCACCTTATGAAGCACTGTATGACAGAAAGTGCCGAACTCCTTTATTTTGGAATGAAGTTGGAGAACGTAGTATTGTTGGACCGGAATTTGTTGAAGAGAGTTGTTGAGTGGTCGACATTATCAAAGAAAGGGTAAGAACAGCTCAGAACCGTCAGAAGCAATATGCAGATACTCGACGCAGAGATCTGGAGTTCGCCGTGGGTGATAAAGTATTCTTGAAAGTATCGCCTATGCGAGGATTGAAAAGGTTCGGACAGAAAGGGAAACTAAGTCCAAGATATGTCGGGCCGTATGAAATTATAGCTATGCGTGGGAAAGTGGCTTATCAGTTAGCACTACCACCATCTATGTCAAGTGTGCATGACATATTTCACATTTCCCTATTGAAGAAGTATGTCATGGATCCAAGGCACGTTTTGACAGTAGATTTACCGGAATTGACTGATGATTTAACATTTGAAGTAACACCAATAGAAATCACCAGTCGAAAGGTCCAATGTCTATGCAACCGAGATATCTATTATGTTAAGGTCACCTGGAAAAGTAGAGACATGGGAGAAATTACATGGGAAGAAGAAAATGCTATGCGGAAGCAATACCCTCACTTATTTGATTCAGAAGGTACGTACAATTTCGAGGACGAAATTTTTATAAGTAGGGGGGAGTTGTAAGACCCGTGTCAATCTAACCTAGTCTTATCACCTTGAACCAGGATTACCCATCATGGTCGAGTCAAATGGACCAAGGGCGTGAAGGAGATCGAGATCCCAGGTATCAAATCGACCCTAAAACACTTAATTTAAGGGGAGGGTCGCATACCCAGTCAAGGAGAGTCGGACGTCCCAAAACAGAAAGTCAGACCCTCAGTTTTGAAGGGAGGGTCGGATAACTTAGAAACCTAGGGTCGACGGGATCATCGACCCTCCCATCGACCCTCAGTTGTCGCTGAAACTAAAACTAGGAAATTTCCTAATTTTCGATTGGGATTCTTTTCTAATCTCAAAGGAACTTATTTTAGGATGTTCCCACTCTATTTAAAGGATTTCCCTAAGCCTCTTTCACTCCTTTTACAACCCTAATTGAATTGAGTGAAAGAGAAGAGAAGGAAGAGAAGAAGAAGAGAAATAAGGTAGAGAAGAAAGCCAAAACAAGAAGAGTTGCAGAGAATGAGTAATCTTCTCAGGTATGGATACTAATTCCATGAGTTTCTACAGACCTTAGGTTAGGTAATGATGAGAGTATGATCTCGGAGAAACCCAAACCATTAATCCATGGTTAGGTTTTCATAGAAAACCATGGGAGATTACATGAAAGCTATCTAGGTGGATTATTCATGGTTCTAGAACATGGAATGAATGTTGAATGGACTGTAGGAGAAATCCATAGGACCCCAAACACGAAGGATGGACTAAAAAGAGGGAAATTGACCAAAGAGCACCGAGGGTCGCATAGAGGGTCGATGATCATCCGACCCTCAGTTAACAGAATGGTTTTTAAAAATTAGAATAAATTCTAATTAAATTTTATCGACTTTGTTAGGTCTTCTAGCAATATAATAACATTATAAAGGTGATTCTAAAGCTTGGAAGAGTAGCTATTAACAAGCTAAGGTGAGGAAACAGAACTCTAAACTAATTGGTTAATAACAAACTGTTTTTCTTTTCTTGAGTCCAATGCCATGCTTGATTCTATGCGAATATGTTTATAATGTGCATACAACATGTCATCCAATATTTCTATTTTTTGTTCATGCATATTTACTTTATTGTTTATAACATGATGATGATGATGATAGGAATAGGCATGTGATTGTATGTGTGTGGTTGGTGTACTTAATGAGAGCGAGTATCAGGGGAGGTGTGATGAGAACGTCAATAAATGTTAACCTTTGGCGGGTCTTAGCACTTTAGCTCTATCTCTAACTCAAGTCTTGTGCATTAGCATCATCGTATCACCATTACCTTAGCAGAACTATTATGTCGTAGAGTATCAGGGGAGGTGGTCTCGGTCCTAGTAGTCTCTGACTCTACCGAGGGGCCTTAGCTCTATCTCTATGGACATTCTGAGGGATGCTGTGGTGAGGCCTTGGATACACTATTTGGCATTAGGATTGGTAAGTTGCGAGCCCAGTTTGCAAGCCCTCGCCAGCAGGGGCTTACGTGTTGGTATGGCACTATATAGCAATAAACATTAACCTTTGTTATATAATGTTCATGATTAGGGTGGATGGGGATGACAATAAACGTTAACCTTTGGGCGGACTTCCACACCCTGTGTATAGAGGCGGGGTCAATAAACGTTAACCTTTGACCACCCAACCTTTCTATTGCGCATTGTAAACTCTAAACTAGACCAAAGATATAAATTGATTGCATGCATATGTAC